>BSBM01000659.1:3750000-4487500 GCA_027924585.1 Larix kaempferi | reverse complement strand
TACCTACAAGCTAAAAAAAAGGTTGATTGATTATGTTCAGACCATGATATGGTGGACCAACACTCGACCATGTCGTCTTAAGGCTTCACTGAATTTCGTAATTAAAAAAAATATAAAATTAACTTTTAAAATTTTGGAAAAATAGCCCTGCACAAGATTTGTCTGTTTCCTACGCCTCTCAATATTTTTTCCCTCATAAATTGACAATTTACGTAACAAACCGATGGACCAACAAAAGCATGTGCATTATGTTTAGAGAAAAAATAGCATACCAATCTTAAAATAATGACATTTTGGGATGGTTATACCACTTTTCCATAAATAAAAGTTATATATTTTGGAAGGTGATCTGTTTTTCTACGTTTCATCTTTTTACACCTAATTTGAAAAAGTTTTGAAGGTACCTCTAATAATTCATTTTAGTGATAATATTTCTGTTTTTCCAGCATGTGATTGCAACTAACGTGTCATAATTGGGTATCATTACCTTGCACCAGGCCTTATACACAATTTTTCTCAAACCAAACATAAAATCAATAAAGTATCTCATACAATACAAGTAAGGAGAGGACCTATTTTTAATATTCAATGAGAAAATCTGTTAGGAACCTATGTAAACCCTTCTCTTTACTATGTTAGTATATTGTTATTGGACGCATATGCTTTGTAAGTCGTCCCGTAGTATTTGTTGATCCATAGTTTATATTAGCCCATAGTATTGACCCATAGTATTGGACTCATATGCTTTGTAAGTCGTCCCGTAGTATTATATGTCCCATGGTTTTGACTCATGGTATTGGGCATAGACTTAGTATATAAGTGTGTATTGAGGTCACTGAAGGCACCGTGAAGTTAATTGTATTGAGCTTGCTCAGAGGAGGTTGCCCCCTCGAAGTGGCCCGTGATCAATATAAAAGCGATTCTGTTCTATTATTTCTGATATCTTTTGTATTTGCATTAATTAATTATTGCAGGTACATCACATCTGGTATCAGAGCACTTTCCTTGGCACAAGTGGGAAATTTTTTTTCTCTTTTTTTTTTGGGCGGCGACTTTCAGATCAATTTCTGAAACTTTCTGCACAAAATCAGAAGAAACCGATTGCATATCTGAATTCCTCTTTCAAAAATACGCAGTTTCAAAAAAAAAATCATCTCATTTGGAGTTCTAAAAGTGGAGATATCGTGGATTTAAAATCAACAATTTTTCAGAATTTCAGTGACGGCCGCGGAAATTGCGGCGAGAAATTATTTTGACCGAGTGCCCAGATTTCTATTCCGCTTTCATGGGTAGAAGCAGAGTGGTTGTTCCAGTTCCGGAAATATGCTATAATGGCGATTCTGAGCAATATAGATCCGGTTTTTGAACATTGGGTGGAATTCTGCCCAAATTTTTTCTGTTGCAGGTTCGGATTTGGGAATCATCCCTATCCGCTTAACTGTGGGAAGTACTTGGGCATAAGCCCTAAAACTCATTGTGAGGAGTACCATAGGAACCCCGAAGTAGCTGGCCCATTGAGAGGACCTGCCAGCGAAAAGGGCAACGACCCCTACCTGATTGACTAGTTCCCACCCGTGAGGTAAACCAAGAGCTGTCGTTTGTGGCAAAGCGGTTATCAGTTTTACCTGAGCCGTGGAGTGAGAGGTACTACCCCAATACGCAAGCCGTCAGACAGCATTGGTGGCCGAGTGAAACCCCTGAACTATTAGGAAGCCGCACATACCTGGGGTCCATATCTACTTTCAGCTGAACTATTGTTGATCACTGCTGCGCCGTTTCAGATCCATTTGCAAGCCGTTCCAGATTCAGCCATTTTCAATCCATTCGGCGTTGTTCCAGATCCATTTCGAGCCGTAGCTGCTCCAGTCTGAAAAAAAAAAAAAAAAAAAAAAAAAAAAAAAAAAAAAAAAAAAACACCTGGTTATGGTTGTCACCCGTGTAGGAGCAAACACCATGGAGGAAGCACTTGTAGCCATCCAAATCAAACTCCAAGATCTGGATGAAAAATTTCTCAACCTCCATCTTCAGCATTCAGCCATGAACAATAATCGACAGCTAGAATCTTTTGCAGCCACCGAGTTCTCTTCTTCCAACAATTTTCGTGGGCCGAAGCTTGATTTTCCTCGCTTCAATGGTACTGATCCGACTGGATGGATATACCAAGCAGAACAATATTTCAGTCTGCATAATACTTTTGATGTTCAGAAAGTTCCACTTGCATCCTTTCATTTGGAACAAGAAGCCCTTCAATGGTACCGTTGGTACATCAAAGCTCATCCCGAGCCAAACTGGACAGATTTTTGCCAACTCATTTTGCCACGATTTGGCCCTAGTGCTTTTGATGATTTCACAGGAGCACTCACTAAACTTCACCAAATTGGCACAGTGAGAGAGTATCAAACAGAATTTGAGAAATTGGCCAATCACACAGAAGGATTGTCTGATGAATTCTACAGGAGTTGTTTTATAAGTGGTCTCAAGGATGAAATTCGCTCAGAGGTCAAAATGTTTTGTCCCAACACAATGATGGAAGTCTTAGGGTTGGCTAAGCTGGCTGAGGACAAGATTGCAGCTCAACAATGCTCCAAACCCACCCTTGTTCCCTTCAGAAATATGGGTTCCCAACGACCTCCCATCACGCCTTCTCCTCAACCAACTCCTATCAAGCATTTGTCTGAAATAGAAATGCAGGCACGCCGAGAAAAAGGGCTTTGATATAATTGTGATGAGAAATTCACTCAGGGACATAGATGTGTTCAACAAAATATCTATCTCTTGGATGTGGATTCTCCGCCTGCCTTAGAACTTGGTGAAGCAGCTACAGATACAGTGGATGATCAGATCGACATTCAACACCCGCCTATTGACACCCCATTTCAGGACGACCCACCTGAGATCTCTCTCCATGCTGTAACCGGCGTCACCACCCCACAAACAATGCAGGTCAGGGGATACTTCAAGAAGCTCCCTCTTACCATACTCATTGATTCTGGTAGCACTCATAACTTCATTGACCCTCGGATTGCCAAACAGGCTGATTGTTTTGTCCATCCTTGCTCCAGCTTTGAAGTCATGGTTGCCAATGGGGGCACCTTACCTTGCAAGGGGAAGTGTCACAATGTGCGTATCTCTATGGAATATTATAACCTACGCTCCGACATGTTTGCCTTGCCCTTAGGCGGATGTGATGTGGTTTTGGGCGTTCAATGGTTACACACACTTGGCCCCATCTTATGGGATTTTGCTGAACTTTGGATGCAGTTTAAAGTCAATGGGGCACAACAAAAATTTATGGGCTTACAACCAAGGTCTCTCTGCATCATCAGTTCACATCGCCTGGAAAAACTCCTTAAGAAGAATTCACATGGTGTCATCGCTCAGCTCAATTCCATTCAGATGCACCCATCAACAGTCTCCACTACTTCCTTGGATAGATATGCAGGTATATTTGCTGAACCAATGCGCTTGCTACCTTCACGAGACCTTTCCGGTAAGAATTTAGCCACATCTACCTCTCAGCAGGAAATGATGGCTATTTTGCATGCAATACAGAAGTGGCAGCCATACCTATTAGGGAATTATTTCTACATCAAGACTTATCTCCTGAGTCTGGAAAATTTTCTGGAACAATGGGTCTCCTCCCCAACACACCTGAAATGGGTTATCCACCTCATGGGTTATCCCTATGTGATCACTTACAAGAAGGGTAAGGAAAATATGGTGGAAGATGCTCCTTCTTGCACAATTGATGACCCAGTTTCTCTTACAACTCTTTCTCTGCTTGTTCCAAATTGGGTGCAGTATGTTCAACAGGGCTCTCTCTTCTATGAACTCCATGCTTCTTCATCAACAGGGCACTCTGGGTTCTGCAACTGGTATGACCAAGAACAATGTAACTTCTTTTGGCAGGGACTAAAAATGACAATTCAACAGATGGTGGCTCACGATGATACTTTCCAAGTCAACAAGGGTGAAACGACACTCCTTTCGGGATTGCTCAAACCCTTTCCCATCCCTAAACAACTTTGGCCAACTATTTCTATGGATTTCCTAGCAGCGCTCTGGTGGTACAATACCACATCTCACAGAAAACCATATGAAGCGGTCTATGGACAAACACCGCCAGTTCTTCTTCCATACACCCTTAACAGCTCCCCAGTTCAGGAAATTGACTCGATTCTTCAAAACTGCAATCAGATTCTTCTCATTCTGCAGGACAATCTTCACATGGCCAGAATTCGCCTGAATCAACAAGCCGATCAGCACCGTTCTGAGTGCATTTTTCACGCAGCTGACAGGGTTCTTCTTCATCTACAACCTTCCAAGCAATCCTCCTTGACACTCCAAAGGCGTCAGTGGCTTGAAATGCAACCCGAGGATGCTACCGGGGAACCACTCCTTCAGCTTTTGCAGCAATTTCTCCAACCAAAGCTTTGAGGACAAAGATTTTTCTAAGGGAGAGGGGATGTTAGGAACCTATGTAAACCCTTCTCTTTACTATGTTAGTATATTGTTATTGGACGCATATGCTTTGTAAGTCGTCCCGTAGTATTTGTTGATCCATAGTTTATATTAGCCCATAGTATTGACCCATAGTATTGGACGCATATGCTTTGTAAGTCGTCCCGTAGTATTATATGTCCCATGGTTTTGACTCATGGTATTGGGCATAGACTTAGTATATAAGTGTGTATTGAGGTCACTGAAGGCACCGTGAAGTTAATTGTATTGAGCTTGCTCAGAGGAGGTTGCCCCCTCGAAGTGGCCCGTGATCAATATAAAAGCGATTCTGTTCTATTATTTCTGATATCTTGTGTATTTGCATTAATTAATTATTGCAGGTACATCACAAAATCTTAATGTTGGAAACATAATCCTTAGTGTTATGGTATATTAGAATTTATTATTATTACTCTTCAATCAAGAGTCATAGGTTAGGAAGATTCATCATGGACTCCAAGAGACCTTTTGGAAAATGAAACCAAGGATCGTATCGAAATGTATTTATATGTGATTCATATTAATGAAATACAGTTCACTCTTAACTTTATTCAAACCCAACCCCATAGCAGTATCAAAACCCTATAGTTCTTCATGCTTGAAGGAAACTATGGTAGATATCCATAATAATTCCTTTTTGGGTGAATTGAATTCCTTGCTAAGTGAATTCCTTCGCACAAGGTAATTATCCCTTCAAACAACTAGTTACTATCCTCCTATGCATGCCCATTCATTCCTTTGAGATTGATGGTCTCCATTCCAAATATGTTACATTGATCTAGGGAGTTTCTAAAATCAATGCTTTAAAAATTTGAATTGTTGGCTATGTTTTTCTCCGTACTCAACATTCCCCCCCCATTCTTGGGAATTTATTTCTCGAAGAAAAAAAAAATTCTCATTGCCAAAATGTTTTTCCATTGCTAGGCATTTATTTCTTGAAGCAAAAATTATTTTTCTCCTTGCTGGGCATTTATTTCTTGAAGCGAAAACCATTTTTCTCATTGCAGAACATTGCTCCATTGTTGGGAATTTATTTCTTGAAGTAAATTCATTTTTCTCTCTTTGTTGGTCATCTTAATTATTTGTTGGAACAATTTCTCTCTTGTATGTGCATTTAATAGTTTCCAAAGTCATATGCCCTCCATAAGATATGTTTTTTTTAATGGATGGGTGATTAAACCAAAGGTGGCATGATTTATCTCTTGCTTGGAAGGTCCACTCCATGCATTGACTTTTATTTCTCAAATTGGATGTCCACATTTTATAACTGAGAATTGTTAAGTATTTTTTATCTATTTGCTTGTTTTTAAAATGTTTTGGTTCATGCTAAGTGCTTTATGAATATACTGGGAGTTTAGCTAATCTGGTTGAGGGGAAATTTAAAATTTTCCATTGATAGGAATGCACGTCCCTCTCTTGAGCCACCTTTGGCTGGCATCTCTTCTCCTTGAGTTTATTGCCAAGTATGTTTTGACAAAATGGTGAAGATGTAATAGTTGTTTGGCTGACCAAAAAATGTAGTGTATGATTTTTCACACATAAGTTCAAAAAGCACGTACCAAGAGGTTTGTGTAATCATTGGTAGACAATTAGAAATGGAAAAGGAAAAAGATCTATACTAAACTAAATACAAACACTCTCAAACATGCATGCAAACTAAGCTCAAGAAACTTTCCATTGAAAAAAAGTGCAACATGTGAAATAATGTGATTATTATTATTATTAGACCGAATAATTCAAATTATACAAAACATACCATTTTACTGAATGTTAAGAGTAGTGGACCTTCGCAGATGATCCAAGGGAAGTTTCTTTCATATCCTTGTAGTCCCAATCTCCAGCCATGTGTGAGGTGAGGACTCCTCTTAAGGTGAAAGCAAAAAGAAGGATGTGGTTTCTCTCCCTTTTCTAGCAAAAATATGGTAGCATGTCGATGCTTTTTCATATATGAGAATGGATGCATGGATGGTGACCATGAGAAATTATTTTAAAGGCATGATAGTGGTTAAAAATGGGATCTAGATCCAATGTGTATGCTTTCTATTTAATTTATTTCTTAATGGAGAGTTTAGGGTTTTGGAAGTTAGATCCATTGCTAATTTTGACCGTGTCAATGTATGTGTCCACGTTTAGCCACTAATTTCCTTGGGGAAGTGAAAAATGATCAATAATAACTGAAATATATGCACTTTTGAACCAAGTCACAGATTTTGGGAAATAGGCACTACCAACGTCGTCCCTTTCAAAGGAAAAGGTGTGAATGGTGTCACAACTTTCGAAGGAAAAGGCGGAACCCTATATTTATGGTCAAATTTTAGGTTTGACTTTTTGTTTTTTGGCCATTTGGTCATTTCCTCAGGTCATATGGATGAGATGGGATGGGAAATGGTGCTTATATTGTCGATTATGGTGGATAATGGTGATAAAGATGATGACAAAGTAGGTGAATTTTTTTTGGTTGTTAACAAAAATGGTAAATGAAGCATCTCTCCTTTGGGAGCATTGAAATATTATTTCCTTGTAAATTGGAGCAATATCTCATATTTTCATGGTGGATTTGACATCTTTGTTGGTGGAGAATGGATTGCTCAATTTTATTGGTAAGATTATTATTGCAAATATTGTGAGGAAATGATTTATATTGTGAGGAGAATCTAGTGGAGGAAATCTATTGATTTATGATTTGTATAAAGGAGGTTGAGTTAGTATATCCTACTTATGAGAAGATGTGTATTTGGTATTTCTTATATTTTGAAGTGATTGTGTCTTAATTATTGGTGTTGAAAAATTTCAGTTGTAGCCTCTAGTTTCTCAAACCTTGTATTAAGGAACATTTCCAGGGTGGAGCAATCAAAACTGAAGATCAATTCAACTATGGAATCAACATTAAATTGTAACTTGCAAATAGTATTTTTTTTATCCTACTTGTATATTTTGAAATTAATTTGAATTGCATAGGGTGCATTTTTGTTAGAAAATAAATCCCTTCATTTTTTGAGATTTATTTTCAATTGTTGAATATTAATGTTAAAGGGTGGAGTTGTAAGAATCCCTCTAAGGTCTTAGCTAGTCTTTCAAATGCGTCAAAATAAATAATTATTAGAGTTACTTATCACTCTAATACTCACTAGTGTTGTCAATATAGTCACAATGAACAAAGAAACTCTTCAATATATTATAACTTGTTTGCAAGATTCACAAGCCAAAATGGAACTTCTTCGGACTTAGTCACAACCCCAACATGATGAAATATAGTGAAGGAATCAACATTCCGAACTAGTTGTTCTTGTTCAAAATAACCCTCTTTTTTAATTTGATAGTGATTCCTATCAATAATCAACACATGATCAAATCAATTAAACCACTTCAAAAGAAATTTCAAATGAATATGAGGTTTATCATGAATAGGTTCAAATTACTCTTTCCAAGCCCATCATCAGACCTTGGGAAGAATCCATGAACAACAAACACATACTTTAGATATCAAATATGAAAAAGAAGTTGTCTCTTATAATCCAGATTATCCCAAACATATCTAGTTACAAATTTTTGGAATCCTTCAAGAAGATTAATCTTCACTTGTTCCATTCCAACACCAGTGCCAACATTGTCATCGAATTAGCCACATGGAGGATCAATGTTTTGATCTCCATCCTCGTCAGTATTGTAGGAAGCATAATCATTCTTTAGATACATGTTTAACACTGAAGAATCCTACAAGATTTAATATTGACTATGGGTGGATCAATTCTAGGTTATGGTCATCAATAGTCAAGAAGATATATCAGTCATATCAAAGAATTCAATATCAAGTATAGACACATCTTGCAGTAGAAAGTCTTCATATTTTTTACCTTGTACCAGATAGTGGGGAACATCATTGATTGATAGTCAGGATTCAAGTTTTTAAGTCCTATCCATTAGATAGATTATTTAGTAAGAATACTTTTGCACTGTGGGAACAAGTGAGCCTGAATCATAGCTAGAATCAAATCCAATAACCAGAGCCACAGGCCAAAGATAGAGAAAGAGTTTGAGTTGTAACTATTACCTAGAGTTAGATCCATGTTATAGAGCATTTGTTGGTTTGTGGTGATCCTAAACCACCATTTAGCATAATACATAATCTTCTGCTAGATAATGGTCTGCGGTCATCCCAAAACCACTAATTTAGAAAGCACTCCAGTGACATTTTCACCATTTAGCTGAAGATGTCATCTTCTTCTAGCTAAATTACTTGGAAAATGACCAGAGTATTAAGTTAATTAAAAAATGCTCAACCATCAATAGCTGTCCACTCTATATTTCAGCTCTCTATCATAAATATACTTGGACTCACAAACACCCCTTCTGATTAAGGGGGGCGGGATGTTGGAAACCTAATACTTAGGGTTATGGTATATTATATTTTACTAGTATTACTATTCACATGAAGATTCATAGGTGAATAGGAATAGTCATCATAGAGTCCAAGATACCTCTTAAAAGATGAAACCAAGGGGCATATCTCATATATATGGTTGGGGGCCGAAACTTGGTCCTTAGGTCCTAAAGCACTAAAGCAAGTTTCTAGGAATTTGTGGCCATTAATAACACCTCAAGAATCACACATGACATCCCAAGGGTAGCTATGGATTCAAATGATGATAAGTGCGACAATATGAGTCTTTTCCCATGGGTGAATTTAGGGGGTTTGAAAATTTTAATGGGTGATTTTTTTATAGAAGAGGTTTATTATATTTACTATTAATTATCTTGCTATTTATTTTTAAAAACATATCCAAAAAATGAGTAGCCCAACTATATTTGTGAGGAATAGTAAAGAAAAATGATTTTAGCCCACTTAAATTTGGCCTGGAGCCCCATTCATCCCTCATTTATAGTAATGGTGGTTTTTAGGAGTTATTTTTCCCTCTATCCTTTGCGTAAATCAAGACTACAGTTCCATTCACCCCCAATTTATGGTTTGAATTTTATTTTAGAGAGATATTTACACCATTTAATGGAATCAGGGTTGATGAGGGAACAATTTCATCCCTATATATTGTTGACTATTGCACCTTTTGTTTTTCTAAATTTTAATAGTAGGATTTGCTTACTAATATAGGGTCCATAGTCCATAAGCGTTATGCATCAATCGTTATGCTCTTAGAAGATGTACGTTTCCAAAGTCATCCTTTGTTTACTTTACATAAGTTGCATTTTATTCTAGTGTAGGCTAAGCGCTGAAGGTTCCAAACCCATGTGTGCTCATATATATTGTAGTCGAATATTATTTGTTTAAAGACAACAAAAATATATGAATACCCTACTTGTTTTTGGCTTTCACAAATCATGTTTGTTTTGTGTGAGGTTCTAGCAGTGCTTCTTAGTACATTTATTTGCTAATAATTGAGATTGACACTTACAATATGTGATTGTTTGGTTAAAAATTATATACTTGACATCCTTTGCTAGTAATTTGTGGGTAAATATATGTACAATTTTCCCTTTTCTTGAGACATATTTTTTTGTTTTCCCGAGACATAATACTTACTTGCAATATGTGCAAGTATAAGATATGTTTATATTTTGGCTTAACAGTTGCATGACTAGTTATTGAGGCTTACTTAGGAACCCCCTCTTACTTATGCCCTAGTTATGTGGTAATACAGAATTTCTATAAGAAGGTCTTGTAATTGCCTTAAAACTCCAAGTTAGTCCAATTTCACTAAACTATCTCATCCACATGAAAGAGTACCTTAGAGGCTCCCAAAAAACATCGATGCAAGGTAATGAGATTTCCATAATCTCATGGTTGATGGATTCCAATCCTAGGCATGCAAACATCTTGTGAACTAAAATGGATTGAAAACCTTCTAAAATTGTGGTTCGGCCTTGATGAGATGAACATGAGTTTTGGAAAACTATAAAACCATTTTACCTATTTTGTTGACTTTAATTGTTTCCTATACTCAATTTTGTTTTTCAATTGATAATAAAAAAATCATTAGACCTAATTTAGATATTCTTGGAGGACATTGGCCAATAAGTACCATGTATTACACTTCTCGCAAACAACCTTGAGGTTTCTAAAATAGTTTTGTCTCTGCCTAAAAGGAATAGGTGTATAGCGGATTGATATTTTCTAAATTTTTTCATCCCTTTCTATATATTTGCTATATGTAGTTTTTTATTTTGCTAGATATATTTCAAATATCATTAAGGCAATTTATTTGGGGTTAATTGCTTTCTTTGACAAAGGGGATGATAGATCTAGTTAGTTTTAGTTTTATCTACTATGATAGCACTAGGAATAAAAGAGACTAATGAGACTATGTACCATACTATTTTCAAGCATTCCATCCCAAAGTTTTTTCTCAATTTTATCAAGATCCTGAAATCCTTTACTATCCTTGGGATTAAGCTTTAGTCTAGTGTCCAAAGTTGCTCAAACCTCTTTTTATTTTTATTTTTTTTTATTTTTATAAAATGACTAACAATATTTTTTCATAGATACTCAGAGTATTTACAGTTCTAAAAAATTATTGCCAAAACCCCTGAACGGCATTCTACACTTTAAGATGCAATAGAATTACACACGAGACATTGTTGTTCTCATCAAATTATTACTAGTGTAGATTTTACCAGAGATTATTATGTTTTTTTCTTTTGGTCGTTTAGATCCAATTTCATGCCAAATTTCCTTTTGGAAGTGTCTTCTTACCTTTTGTATTTGCACTTCAAAACATTTTGAGGCTTGAAGATTTGTATCCTTTCCAGGATAAGAAAGTTGAAAGTTATGTTGTCAATTCTAAAAAAGGAACATGTAAACTATTAGTGCATATTTATGAACAAAAATGTGCATTATATTAGCAACAAATCGTAATTTTTGGACAAGAACTTTTCACATATCTTACCATTTAACAATACTGTCAACATCACTTGTAATTTATTGTCTCATTCTCTTAACATTTGACAAGAGTGTCATTCCTAAATTATTGTTACCTTCATATTATTTAGCATGTCATGACTATCAACAAGAAAACGAAAAAATAGATCTCCCTAATTCTCAAAATCATTCTAGTTATAATGTATAAATTTCATCTAATGACAAGCCACATAATTAAGATTAGCATGATTAAAGATTTCAGTGCTACCTTGATTTTACTTTCTATGATATTTGAGCCAAAAAAGATTGTGGGTCACCATCCTGGATGCCAAAATAGTCTCCATCGCCTCCAAGCACAAGGGGATCGTTTATTTAGAACGATGTCTCATGGGACGCTTCACTGATCTATGGCCTTCCTCTTGCATGATAGAAAGCTGGTTGAATAAGAACTGGCGGCTGCTGATCCAAGGTAATGTGCATCAAAAATTTTCCAGGAGAGGTATCTCGTTTTCCTCTTCGAAAGGAAATAGGACAGAGGTCTAATATTTCGAAATGGGCCTTACTTCATGGGGCCACAAGGAATGTATCTCAATCAATGGAGCATCACTTTGGATCCAAAGAAGGACATCCCAAAGGTTGTTTCAGTGTGGGTCAAAATTCTGCATCTGCCTCTCCATTGTTGGAGTGATGAGTATCTAAAGGAAATAGGAAGCAATCTAGGGAAATATATAGATAAGTCTGAACCCAAGCCACCTCTATTGAGTCTCATGTGCAAGAATATGTTTGGAAGTGGATATCGAGAAAGGACTCCCAGAAGCCATTAATATGACCATGGATGTATGGAATCATATCCAAACCGTGGATTGCGAGAAACTTCCCTTTAAATGCAAAGTTTTCCATGAATATGGGCACTTTGCAAGACATTGTCCAAATAAAAAGTAGCAGGAAACTGAAGAAGAGAATGAAGAGGGATGGAATCACATCTGCACAAGAGGAAAATAAGTTGTTGCAAGCAAGAATATTTCTAAAAAGCAAGGAATCCCCCAGGAGAATAGGTTCCAAGGTTTATCAAAAGAGGAAAAGGAGGAGACAGAAGAAGGGGAAATTATTCCCCCTCAGCAAGAACCCCCTCAACCTGTTCTACAAGAAATAGGCCAGTAAGAGAACTACATCCCAACTCTTCCCTCCTAAGCTTACGAAGAATTTAGGCCAGAGTCCTCCAAAAACTTAGGCAGATTGGTCACCGGATCCATATCCAAAGAAGTTATGGATCAAACCTCAGAAATAAGGGAGGAAGAGCCTGAGTCCCCACCAAAAAAGGAAGGAAACCAAATAGAACCATAAGGGAAAGAGAAGCAGGAAGGGATAAGGCAACAAGTAAACAAACTAGTTTAAATCAACATATCAAGCTAACATTTCCAAGGAAATACCTCATAGTAGTAGGGGAGGAGAAGAAGGACAAGGCCTACCAAACTAGAAAAAGGATATAATTCTAGTCGTCTTCTGGAATTGTAGAGGCTTAGGTGGAAAGCATAAAATAATAGTGGTGAAAAATATGATTAGACAAGAAAAGGACTCAATTATTTTGATCCAAGAGACAAAAAAATGAAAAATACATATGTAATAAAAAAATGAGTAGAATATTGAAGAATGGGAGTGGTGCGAGCACTGGAGGATATGGTGCCTCAATTGGCCTAGCCACTTGGTGGGAGAACCAACAGTTCAATCTCCTCTCTTCTTCAGAAAATAAATATTGGATAACAAAAGAGATGGAAGATCTAGCTTCAAGATAAACCTTCATAATTTACAATGTGTATGGACTAGCTCAGCCAAATCAGAAAAAGGGACTTATGGAACTCCCTACATCAACTGGGAGACTCTAGAATGCTAGAGAATGGCATTATAGCAGGAGACTTCAATGCAACTCTCTTTTAATGGGAAAGAAGAGGAGGCTCTAAGGTTAGAGATCCTTTTGGAGAAAATATGAAATATTTGCAAAGCACCTGGAACTTGATCGATATAAAAACCAAGTAAGGTAAGTTCACTTGGAACAACAGAAGAGTAGGACCAAGACACATAGCAGCTAGGATGGATCGATTCCTAGTAAGTAACACCATCCTTATTGTTGGCAGGCGGTTTGGTAAGTTAGCATCGCAGATGCTGCGACAAGTCAGGAGATACTGCGGAAGGAAGAAAGCTGGGCTCAAAGGAGAATATTTTATGTAATTTTGGGTCAAATGTACCATGTATGCGGGTTTTTGGGTCATTTGGACCATTTCAGTTAGTTTTTGGGTCATTTGGACCATGTCAATTAGATTTTGGGTCATTTGCTCGAAGTGTCGGTTAGGAAGTTGTTAATAAGTGGACAAGCAATGTAAAGGTGGAAGCCTATTTATAGTCATAGAGTCATATGCGTTGAATCATCTTTAAAATCTATAAGCTAGATCTGACCTTGGTATGCGTCTGTTATTATGGAGATCAAGAGCTATTTGCGAGATCTTTGTTTGAAGAGATATTGTATCTGGGTTTTGCTGAGTTAATATGATATGACAGAGCTGTTTTGCGAAATCCCTATGTATCCTATGTTCACTTATGGTAATGCATGTTGCGATATATGAATAATGCTATGTTTTCTTGCTGCAATTAATGCTTTACTGTTGTACTTTCTGCGATAAATGTTTCTGTTGAATCATGCTACGAATATAAATGATGTTGAAGTTAAATGCATAGATCTATTTATGAATGTTGCAATAAGTTAAGTAGCTGAGCCACAACATCCTCCTTCATTTGGCGGAAACATGGTTCCGTCGACTCTCCCTTGAACATCTCGGGTGAGACATCATCTGCTTTGCAGGTGTTGCTGAACGGGGTTAAAATTGTCTAGGCCGGTGCTCAGGGAGATCGCGGTGGATAGGGTGTCGACAGTGAGTGGAACCCTTGTCGACTGGGTTTGAGTCAACAAATAGTTCCGTTGCCGGGACCATGTGCGAAGTGAAAGGAGGATATGTTGTGGCATCCGAAGCAACCAGAGATACAAAAATGGTTTGATCAGAAGTTGCAGGAATTTGCTAAAGAAGAAAGTCGAAACACTCAACTGACGATAGATCAATTGGTGGGAAGATATATTCACGACGGTCCACACGAATGGTTTTTCTGTGAATTCCTAGTCATTTTGTACGAGTGGTTGGCGAAGTTGAATTTCCAGAAGAGGAACTTACAAGGTGGTGAATCAACGACCTGGACCCCAGAGCTGATCCAGGAACTACAGGAAGTCGACAATAAAGCATTGCGGGCTGTCAAAGTGTGGATCGATAGCATCTTGGAAGGTTATATCACTGAATTTGTGGTTGATACGCAAAAGTCTTATAGTGAAGTTGAAAGATATTTCTGCCGTGAACTTCTGGAAAGGTTTCTGCCATCACTCCAATTGTCCATTAAGATGATTATTTGCGAGAAGGGTATATTGAAGATGCATCTAGATCAGTAAATAGTCTGGTGGGAAGAGGCCATGGGTATCACGACAGTAGGGGGGCAGTACATGAAATGATAAGGGGTAGATGGGTTCAGGTCATGACGAGAATGTGAGCGAAGCCGAGGAAGAAAGTGGTCTTTCAAGGGGAGGAGCGAGATTTCGACAGGAAAAGAGGCAGAGGATAGGAGAAGGTCCTATTGTGATCAAACTGCAAGTTCGCGAAGGAAGACCACACGGGACGAAGCGACCTCACAGTCCAGACAAGGACAACCAGGTTACTCCCAGGATAGAGGCAGGAGAAAACCCCAACAACAACGTACCCACACCTCCGCTCACTATCTATCAACCAGTAAGAAACACAACTTTGACTCCACTGGGTCAACAAAATTTGATTGCTAGTAGTTCAACGACTACAGGAAGGAATCCTAGGATGGCGAGTGAGGAAGCTAAGTTTCCGCTGTTCCACGAGAATGGGATAGACAACCCTAAGCAGTACTGTCTTTTATGTGAAGCAGTATGGACCCTAAAACAGATCACCGATGATAACGCTAAGAAAGGAAAATTAGCGACAACTCTGCGAGGTCGCGCATTAGACGGGTTTATGAAGTTTGTTCAAGTCCCTACAGAAGCTCCAAAGAAGACGCTAGATGATATCAATAATGGATTGATTGCAGAGTTTAAGAAACCCAAGTTCGAAGCACAATACATTACAAAATTGAAAGAAATTAAGCAGTATCCCAATGAAAAGGTGTGGGATTTTGACCAGCGGTTTAAGATGCTGATGGCGAGGGTTAGTTTTGATATGAGCACTGTCCAACATAAAGAATGGTTCATCGTGGCACTGCTCCCGCAAATTCAACTACCACTTATGCAACAGAACATTACAATGCCCAGTAAAGCTTTGGAGATTGAAATGTGGTTGGAGGCATCGTCAATTGGTGAAAATGCAGCTGGGATGTCGCAGATACAGACACAGCTGGCTAACTTGACCATACAGCTACAAGATATGAAGAAGGGAAAGGAGTAGCATGAAGAAGTATGGTGTACACGATGTCGAGGGGAAGGGCATACTAAGGACAATTGCCCTGACTTCTGCAACTATTTGGTTTCAGGGGCACCAAACCCATTGAGTGGCAGTGGCATGCCATGGTGTCGCGTTTGTCAGGTATATGGGCACCGCCATGAGGAATCCCCATACATGCAAAAGATGGTCACAAAACCGATGAATCTGTCTTGTACATTTTGTAAATCCGTGGGACATGACGACAAAGATTTCCGAGCATATGGGTTGCTTCATGAGAGAACGTACGATGCATTCTAAGTAAAGGATGACCAACTAGCTGTACAACAACCACAGCTGCAACCGCATGTAGTCCAACTGCTACCTCAACTGCAGGTACAGTTTGTATAGCAGCAACAACCACATCAGTTTATGCTGCAATATGCTCTGATGCAAATGGCTCCACAGTAGCCACAGTACGTTCAGCAACCGTAGTATGCGCAGCAAGGGTAGGGCATGCAACCAGCTCCTTTGCAACAATAGTTCAACCAACCGCAGTACCAACAGTAGGGCGGATTCCATGGAGGATTCAGGGGTGGACGCGGCGGAGGATTTGGTCATGGAGGAGGACGAGTGTTAATTTTTTAGAATTTACTTCAATCTGATCTAGGATCTTAACTGAGAGAACAACATGTACAGCATATCAATCATGGACACAATAATGCAAGCACACAAGAGACATAGAGTTTACTTGGGGAAAACCATAAAGGTGAAAAACCCCAATAACATCCTCAGAGATAGATAGAGCAATGATACAACCAGAATACAAGAGATAGTCTTCTCCTAGTAGCATAGCCTTCTCCTCCACAAGTGCACCACTCTCCCAAGTGTGAGTGAGAGAATAGAATGTGTAAAATGAGAGAGACACACACTCTATTTATACACTAACTTGACTTGACCTTTACTCAACTAGGTCGGACTCAACTTAACCACTTAACATAATGCTGACTGGGCCGACACCCAATAGGGTGGTCTAATAACCCTTTGACCCACATGGCTGACCCCCAATAGGGTGGTCTAATAACCCATCAAGTATAAGTTACGACACTTACAATATAAATGACGACACTTCCGTATAGAGGAATAATAACATCTCTAAAGGAATACAATATACATATATGTGAAATACATTCCGAAGTTACATATACATCAACACTCCCTCTTAACTAGGAAGGTATTTCTCGACACAGGTCTTCTAGCACAAGTCTTCTTCTTTGGATCATCATCATCGAATCATCATCCTTGAATCATCGTCATCTTCACTGCTGCTGCTATCTCAATCAATCTCTGAATCTACTCGTCATAGGAAGTTCTACAGAGCTAGTCCTTTTTCATACTGGATGTAGGCCCGCCACCTACAGGTATTCATCATCACTGGCCATACTGTGGAATCCTCAGGACTTATTACGTGCGTCACAAAACCTGGCTGCAACATCCCAGGCTATTACGAGCACACAGCTCTACCCGTAAGATCTCCCAGGAGCACATTACATGTGACCCACCACAAAACCTGGCTGAAGCATCCCAGGCTGTTACAAGCACACAGCTCTACCTGTCGGATCTCCCAGGAGCATATTACATGTGATCTCACCACAAAAATTGGCTGAAGCATCCCAGGTTGTTACGAGCACACAGCTCTACCTGTCGGATCTCCCAGGAGCACATTACATGTGGTCCACCACAAAACCTGGCTGAAGCATCTAAGGCCTTTTTCATCCTGTCCAGATCTCCCAGGAGCAAATTACATGTGGTCATGGCAAAACCTCGCAAGAGCATCCCAGGACTTATTACGGGCACACAGCCCAACCTATCGGATCTCCCAGGGACATATTATATGCCATAGGACAAAACCTCGAAAGAGCATTTGCCAGATATCCCAGGGCTAGATTATATGCCATAGGAAAAACCTCGAAATACTATCTGCAGATCTCCCAAGGCCAAATTATATGTCCTCCCAGAGCAAAACCTCAAAAGAGCATTTGCCAGATATCCCAAGGCCAAATTATATGCCATAGGCAAAACCTCGAAAGACTATTTGCAAGTATCCCAGGGCCAAATTATATGCTCATCTGCACAACCTGATCCATGGCCATAGAGTATCAACCTGATACTCACCATACATCATCCTGAACTATACATGATCATCCTGATCATCATCACTGCAACATCCTGCTGCAAGTCATCTAGAGCAACATCCTGAAGCTTGTCATCAACGATCATCTTGATCATATCATGCATCTACCTAATGCATACCAAGTATCTACCTGATACATATCATCATACATGATCCACTTGGTCATATAATGTATCCACCTGATACAAATACAAATACATGATCCACCTGATCATACATGATACATATCAACATATATGATCTACCTGATCATACAATGTATCCACCTGATACATATACAGATACATGATCCGAGCATCCAACATGATGCACATACAAAATACATACAAATGATCCAACCGATCATATCCAGCATCCACCATGATGCGTACATACATAAATGATCCAACTGATCATATCCAACATCCAACATGATGCATACATACATATACATATAATTGATCCAACTGATCATATCCAGGATCATCCTGATGCATATACAGAGCAGTAACTGGAGCGTCGTCTTGATGCTCATCATCCAGCGCTTACATCCACAGCCATGTGAAGGATCCTCCTTCCAACATGCTTGGAATGGCCTCTGCAAATGTGTCCATCACTTCTTCCTTGAAGTGTCATTAATCCAAAGAACACCAAGCCTCTCTCTGAAGTACTTGAACTTCACTCTGGCTAGTGGTTTCGTCAGCACATCTTCAATCTGCTCATCCATCGCAATGTACAGGAGCTTCACAGCTCCTCTCTGCACCATATCCCTGATATAGTGATATTTGATCTCTATGTGTTTTGACCTGTCATGAAACACTGGGTTCTCGGATAGCTTCACACAACTTTGGTTATCACAAAGGATACCAGTAGCATCCAATGGGAGATCAAATAAATCAGACAGTAGCTTCCATAGCCATACTGCCTCACAACTAGCTGAACAGGCTGCAACATACTTTGCCTCAGCTGTACTTAGTGCTATGCAGGACTGCTTCATGCTAAACCAAGAGATCACACCTGATCCCATACTGAAGCAGCATCCAGATGTGCTCTTCCTATCTGCAGCACTGCTAGCTCAATCTGAATCAACATAACCCTGCAGGTTAAACTTTTGATTCACTTCATACTTGAGCCCATAATCCACTGTACCCTTCAGGTACCTCAAAACATGCTTTACAGCAACTAGGTGAACACTCCCCGGATCTGTCAGGAACTGGCTCAATGTGTTCACCGCAAACCAAATATCTGGTCTCGTGTTTGTCAGGTACATCAAGGACCCAATCATCTGACGATACACAGAGACATCAACCAGTTCAGATGAAGCATCACAAAGAAGCTTCAGATTCGATGCCATAGGTGTGGCCATGGCCTTGCAATCCATCATCCCGAACCTCTTCAGGATCTCTATTGCATACTTCCCTTGTCCAAGGAAGATTCCATCTGCACTCTGCCACACCTCCATGCCAAAAAAAAATAGTGCATCATCCCCAAGTTCTTCATCTCGAACTCGGCAGTAAGCTTTCGCTGCATGTCGGCAATCAATCTATCTTCACCTGTAACAAATAGGTTATCCACATACAAAAGTAGTATCACTGGATTGCCTTCCTCAACCTTGTAGTAAAGGTTGGAATCCTCTTTACTCTTGGTAATGCCCAAACTGGATAGAAAGCTGTCTATCCCACCAAGTTCTGCACACATATATGACTATACCATTCAAGAAGGCTGTCTTGAAATCCATCTGGTGTATCTTCTATTTCATCACTTTTATATTTCTCTATGTTGCCATCTGCATCATGCTTGATCTGATAGTTCCATTTGGAAGTCACAACAAACTTCCCTTCAGCTCTTGGGACCGCATCCCAAACATCGTTCTTCATGATCGACGGATCACGACATTCTTCCCGTATCCTGGGAACTTCAATATCTTTAATAGATAATTTTGTTGCTTGAACAAATGTTGTAGTCCTTCTTTTGTAGGTGAAGGTATACTGTCTTTTCTACAAAACAAGTTAAATTGCATGATTAGAAACATCTCACAATTTTCAGACAAATTATTACACATAAAGAAATATGTCATACAGTCATGCAATTATCTTAGCCAATGCTTCAATACAACATTTATCCATGTTCCACAAATTTCTAGATGCCTTCCAGTCTCTACCAGAACATTGTTAAAGTTTGCACTACTCCCAACATGTCAGCAAAGAATTTTCATTCTAGATAAGTAGCACTGGAATGTTGTACAGTGCCATAGGCCACTTACCCATCACATGCATATTAGTAGTATACTGTTCATTAATGAAATCATTCTAATATGCACAATACATATCCTAAGTCTAGGAACATGAGCATATACATCATTGAACAATTTTATTTAAACAAACAAATATGCAAGAAATGATAATTAAAAATACTTATCTTTGTTTGGTTGCTGGGTGGACTCCCTCTGAGTCTTTGCTTCCTTGCAGGAGCTGCTGAAGTAGCTTCTTCTACACCTTTATGTTTTGGAATGTAGAAATATGGTCAACTCCCTCTGAATATCTGCATCCTTGCAAAAAACTATTGAAGTGTGCTCCTTTGCTTTCTTGCAGGAACAACTAGAGTGTGCTCCCTCTTGATCTTTGCTTCCTGGATTACCTGTCCTTGAACTTACATCCATCATTAATCATATGCATGCTTATTAGTATCATCATTGTGTTATCCTTGGGGTCTCATACATAATCACACATTTATTAGTATAATCTTAATACTATCAAAACACAATAATCTTAAACATGTATAGTCATGATCATTCACAGATAATAAACATTAGTATTCAAGGTTTCAAGGAAGTCTTCTTTTACTCATGCATATTCTTATTTGATCATAGGACTCTTCTGATTAGTTAAATCATCAATGCATAAATCCGTGATTACTCAAACCTATACCTTCATGATTCTTCTGGTTAGACATATCATCAATTATGGTAAGAAACATAATATGCATATAGCCATGACTATTCAAACCTATGACTTCATGAATAATCATTATCAACAACACAACAGTATAAGATCCTAACACAAGGTAGGATTCTAGCTTGATATAGGAAAAACATACCTGGATTAGCATGCTAGCTAGTTATGTATAACATACTCGCATAATGTCTTCTGGTTCTCTTTAGTGACTTATGCTAGTAACCTGCATGTCTCATAGGTTAACCATTGTAGGAACAAGTTATACATACCTCAAAAGTAGATCTTCTATGTGATCCATGACAATGGATGAATCTTTGTCTTCATGTCACCATGATCATATGTTCTTGAAGTAGAACATGATTTGTCTTTCTTGGTGTACCTTTCATGTTAGCGAACAACATAAACCTCATACAACATCACAATGCATTAGTACATTCATAAGTGTCAAAACCTTAATCAATGAATATATTCTATTAAGGTGATACGGCAAGTCTAGTAATTAATCAAGATTGTACTGTAATGATATGAAGACAAACATATGATAAAATTAACCATGAAACATACCTGTAAGCCAGACCTGTCAAGATTGCTTGTAATCTTCTTATGGAAGGCCTTAGCCTCATCTCCCTTTGAGACAGGAACTTCTTCACTTATGCAGGTGACCAATCCATCTTCTTCTAGGATTAACCCAATCCACTTGATTTGCAAGAATTGGACCTGGAGCTGGATTAGGGATTGTCAAGGAAACCCCAAAAATTCAAAGTTTGAATTTCAAACTTCCGAAAGGATAGAAATATGTGCCTTGATGAGCTGATCAAGTTGGTATATTCAGAATTCGAAAACTGCAAAGTTTCACTCCTTGAAATTGCCTTTTAGATTTCTGGATTCACTGGGGAGGACCCTGAATTAGGGTTTGAGTTTCCCAGAGCTTCACCCAACAAAAAGATTTGATTCAAAGCTCTAAGCTTCGATTTTTCTGAGGAGCTTCCAGCCGTGGTCACAAATTTCCAAAATTTCAAGTTTTGCAGAAGCCCTAATTTTCCATCTTTCCGATCAAAGTCCCGAACTGGGGTTTGATCAAGCCTGGCCTTCTGCCCAACCAAAAAATATGATCTTGGTCTCTAAATTTCGATTTTGATGAGTAGCATCCATCCGTGGTCTCCGATTATAGAAATTCCAACTTTCTTCGAAGCCCTAAATTCCGGAAGCCATGAATGAAGGTGCTCAAAAATAATTCTGTTTTGACAGAAATATGTACCTGATTGTTTCTAGTGTAACTCCGAACTTTTCGATCCACAGGGTCTGAAAATTTTTCTTGAGATAGCCTGACCTGTCATATTTCCATCCTGATAGGTCTGACCTCAATTGGATTCTCTGAGAGAGAGTTATGACAAGTGTCACAACGTGACCTGTTTATGGGATAATATAGGAGAGCGAACTTGTAGGGCGTTCCACATGTCACTAGTTCAACTTCTTCCTCTGAAAATGTTTCTTGAGATAGCCCGACCTATTATCTTTCCATCCCAATAGGTTTGACATCAATTGGATTCTCTGAGAGAGAGTTATTCCAAGTGTCGCAACGTGACCTATTTATGGGATAATATAGGAGAGCGAACTTGTACGGCATGCCACGTGTCAATGGTTCAACTTTGGCCTCTGAAAATATTTGTTGAGATAATACAGTCTGTGTACTACCTGTCACTGTTTACGAAATTGCATTTGGATCTTCCTATCCCAAGTTATGACCTTTTTCCCAAGGTCACCTAATTTTGACTCAGATCTGGAAGAGGCAGAAACCCTATATTGTACAGATCATAAATCACAAAGTGCAACGAATTAGATGTTTTCCTTTGGACACAAGGTACATGGGGATCTGATCTTCGACTTGTAAACTTTCTAGATCTGAAAAATTTGCCAAAATGGATTTATAGCGAAAGTGCTACGATGACTGGGTTTTTGTATATCAAGTCCTAGCATCATAAGTGCAACAAGTGTCATACATGCCATATCATGCCTTCTTTCAGGCTAGCTCTGATACCATGTTAATTTTTTAGAATTTACTTCAATCTGATCTAGGATCTTAACTGAGAGAACAACATGTACAACAAATCTACAGCATATCAATCATGGACACAATAATGCAAGCACACAAGAGACACAGAGTTTACTTGGGGAAAACCATAAAGGTGAAAAACCCCAATAACTTCCCCAGAGATAGATAGAGCAATGATACAACCAGAATACAAGAGATAGTCTTCTCCTAGCAGCAGAGCCTCCTCCTCCACAAGTGCACCACTCTCCCAAGTGTGAGTGAGAGAATAGAATGTGTAAAATGAGAGAGACACACTCTCTATTTATACACTAACTTGACTTGACCTTTACTCAACTAGGTCGGCCTCAACTTAACCACTTAACATAATGTTGACTGGGCCGACACCCAATAGGGTGGTCTAATAACCCTTTGACCCACATGGATGATCCCCAATAGGGTGGTCTAATAACCCATCAAGTATAAGTTACGACACTTACAATATAAATGACGACACTTCCGTATAGAGGAATAATAACATATCTATAGGAATACAATATACATATATGTGAAATACATTCCGAAGTTACATATACATCAACAACGAGGAGGTCGCGGACCTGTTCAGTGCTATCACTGTGCGGTATGGGGACACTACCAGCGAGATTGCCCACTATTGCAGATGTAGTGTACATTTTTCTTTATTACAGACCACACAATGGAGAACTGCCCGCAGTTGATTACGCGATGGCAGGCAGGGAACATTCCATAATTGCAGAATCAGAATCAGGCGCAGCAGCCAGTCCATAATCAAGTGCATCAACCAACACAAAACAAGAATCAACATCCAATTTAGAATGCTAATCAAAATGTGAACCAACTAGGGAATCCGCCACCAAATCAGAATCAGGGTGCGAGTGTTGCGACAATTTCTGCGGAGGCCAGACCGCAAGATGCGGCTGTTGCAGTTATCACTCGTGGAGGTGCATTGACCGGAGGGGATAGCTCACATCCACTCATTCGCTTGGCCAGGAAGAAGAAGGTATCATTTGACATTGAATCCGAGCACGGTACATTCTTTCAGATGTGTCATGCGATGGACCAAGATCGCGGTAAGGCTATTATTTGCGACATGTGCCCTGTTTTTTATGTGACTTCAGAGGCAGTTCCATCGGTGCTGTCCGGAACCTTGCATAAGTTTTTTGAGAGTTGTTTATTGTTGGAAAGAGATCCTGCGGCCGTTGCTAATATTGAGGGATTGTTGCAGCGACCAACTAGGGGACGGCAGGAGTCCGCGGTAAACTCTTTACAGCGACGAAAGATAGGTAAGGAGATGCGAATGAATATCAAAATTGGGGACTATGAAGTTTATTCGGTTATTCTGGATCTTGGTTCAGATGTCAACATATTTACCAAGAAGGCCTGGCAGAAAATGGGGAGCCCCCCATTGAGCTGGTCTCCTATATAGCTCCGCCTAGCTAATCATACGAAGGTGACACCAATTGGGAGAGTTCCACACCTGGTGGTGGACATTGAGGGAATGAAGACTTATGCTGACTTTGATGTCATCGAAGTAGTTGAAGGAGGAAGCTCTTATCCGGCATTACTGGGGATTGGATGGGCTAACAATAGTGGAGCGGTAATCAACTTCAAGCGGCGGATGATGAATTTCGAAAACCGCGATCTCACATTTATCGCCCCGTTGGATCTAGATGAAGGACGTAGATACATTGAACAAGTAAAGGACGAAGATCCCAGTGGATGGGACCATGCATTCAATATTTCCAAGGATTATATTCATCCTACTGCCAACGGTGAGATTGGATGGCGCAGTGACAGCTTTGTGTCTTCCGACTCTAACGACGCTTTAGAACATTGGCAAAACCGCTTGCATGAAGTATCGCTCCGCAAGTGTGGGTTAATCATGTAGTCACTATGCCGCGACGCAACTGAAATGGTCACACTACTAGTATATGAAGGGTTTCCTAACTTGACTGACTTTCTGACAGAGTTCGAGGAAAGAGTTTCAGAACTGCAACGAATTTTGGCATTAGAAGAAGCACTGAAGGTTGCTCCAGCACGTTGGTGGGAAACACACAAGAAATCAACTGATGAATGGTCGCAATGCAAGAGATTGATGACGGTTCATTTCGGCGATACTGAGGTTTACCACACGGGGAAATATGATGGTTGGAACAACCCTAGCAGTCATTTGAGGGAGTGTCAGACATTATGGGCATCACGACCACGCTATGAGTGGGTCCATGCCTTTATCCATACTTTAGATGAGATGCCGTAATCATGGTATACTGCAGCCGAGTGGCGAGGATAAATTACCACTTGGGTAGAGTTGACGGTATGCTTCACTCATACATTCAGCTTTGCGGATGCCAACTCGGATGTCAATAATGCTTTGTAGCGCATCCACGATGTGGTTCTGAAAGTTGTCCCAGTGGCATATCCTGTGGATCCGCATGCGCATTGCCAGATGCAATCCATGATGGAATGTTACAATATCACCGGTGGGCCCAAAGACGGTGATGATCCGCATAATTTCAATATTCCAGAGTCTGAAGGAAGTCGCGATGTGGTAGCACCTAATGCGCTAATTGATCCGATCAGCCAGCCCTTGAAGCTTCGTAAGATCAATATTGGGACGGAGACCACTCGCAATTTCGCGAATGTTGGGGATTATTTGGATGATGAGATGATGGGAAAGGTCACTGACTTGTTGCATGAATTCCAAGACCTCTTTGCTATGAATTTTTTTGAGATGAAAGGTATTTTGGGTGATTTAGGCGAGATGAAGATCCCCTTGAAACCAGATGCTAAACCAATCCGACAGCGACCCTATCGGCTGAATCCGCGCCATAAGGAGAGGTTCAAGGTAGAACTTGATCGCATGTTGGATGCTGGTATCATTGAACCGGTTGAAGAGTCAGAATGGATCAGTCCTATGGTGGTGCAGGACAAGAAGACTGGTGAAGTACGCATTTGTGTCGATTTGCTGAAGTTGAATGATGCCTGCTTGCATGACCCCTTTCCGACCCCGTTTACTGATGAAGTACTCAAAGTGGTGGGCGGCCAGGAGATGTATTCTTTCATGGATGGGTTCTCAGGATATCATCAGATCCGCATTGCAAAGGAAGACCACCACAAGATGACTTTTGTGACAGAATGGGGCTGTTTTCAGTACACTGTGATGCCATTTGGGTTGAAGAATGCACCTGCGATCTTCTCGCGGATTGTTGTTTCCATGTTCTGGGATTTCATTCAGAAGTTTTTGCAGGTATACATGGATGACTAGACAGTTTATGGTTTGATCTGTGATCATTTGGCCAATCTGCGGTTGATGCTGGAGCGGTGCTAACAGCATCAGCTATTGCTGAATTTGAATAAGTGCATTTTTTTTACACCGTTCAGGATATTGCTGGGTCATATTGTGTGCAAACAAGGGTTGTTAGTCGATCCAACAAAGATTGCACTCATTTTGAGCTTAACCCTGCCGACTAATGTTAAGTAGTTGAGGGCGACATTGGGCCATACCGGGTATTATTGCAAGTTCATTAGAGGTTATGCAGCGATCACCACGCCCATGGAGAAGTTATTAAAGAAAGTTGTCGTCTTTCAATGGAGCCCCAAATGTCAAGATAGTTTTGAGATGCTAAAGGCTAAGATGGCTTCGGCACCAATATTAGTATTTCTGGATTGGAGTAAGGAATTTCATGTCCACGTCGATGCCTCATCGATCGTGCTAGGAGTGGTGCTTGCCCAGCCAGGAGAGGGGGATCTAGATCACCCCATTGATTTTGCAAGTCGGAAGCTGTCATCCGTAGAAAGGAATTACACCACTATCGAGAGGGAAGGCCTGGCGATGGTCTATGCGTTGCAGAAGATTCGACACTACTTATTGGGAGGCCACTTTAAGATGTTCATAGACCATTTTCCTTAAAATACCTTGTCAATAAGGCTGTGTTGGGGGGGAAGATATGGCGCTGGCTACTTCTTTTTTAGGAGTTCAATTTTGAAGTGATTGTGAAGCTAGGATGGTTGAATGCTAGCCCTGATCATTTATCCCGGATTGAAACAGGAGAGGAGCCAACTAACATTGAAGACGGGTTGCTTGATGCGCAACTTTTTAAGGTTGAAGTAGCTGATGGCTATTTTGAAGAAATCATTCAGTTTCTGGAAACAGGTACCGCATGAGAGGAATTCACCATGAGTCAAAAGAAGCAGTTGGTGGTCAAGGCTGCAGACTTCCAACTCATCACAGGTGAATTATACAAGTTGGGCTCAGATGAGATATTGCGACGGTGCGTTTTTCCTCATGAGCAAGGGTAGATCTTGTCAGAAGCACATGCAGGAGTGGCTAGGGGGCACTATGGAGGTTGGGAAACTTCCAGGAAGGTGCTTTGGCCGGGGCTTTGTTGGCTCATGCTGCAAAACAATGCGGCAGACTATGTGCGGTCCTGCGATGTTTGTCAGAGAACTGAGAAGCCATCCAGGAGCGACAAGATGTCGCTGGTACCTCAACTGACATTGCAGCCATTTGAAAAATGGGCAGTGGATTTCATGGGACCAATCAACCAACCTAGGAAGCACACTGGTGCAAGATACATCATCACGGCAACAGATTATTTAACAAGATGGGCGGAGGTTGCACTAGTCGTAGATTGTTCCATGTCCACCGCCGTGTGGTCTTTGTTTGACAACATTGTCACTCGCTTCAGCTACCCCAAGATATTGCTGAGTGATCAAGGTAGCCACTTTCTCAATCACACCATCAGCGCATTGACAAAGGAACTGCAGATACAACATAAGAAGAGTATGCCATATCATCTGCAGGAAAATGGCACGGTGGAAGATTTCAACAAGGTATTGGAGCATGTGCTGACAAATGTGTGCAATGCGAATCGTGATGACTGGGATCTGAAAATTCCAGTAGTCTTGTGGGCATATCGCACCACGTGTAAAAGATTGACAGGACATACACCATTTAAGCTAGTGTATGGGAAAGAAGCGATTATGCCAATGGAGTACATCGTTCCGAGTCTATGCATCGCCGCATCGATAGGTATGGATGCTGCAGCAGAATTAGAAGAATGTCTAGCATAGTTAGTATAGCTTGAGGAAGATTGCTTTATTGCAAGATTCCACCAGGGTGTGGAGAAGGATTGCCAGAAGGCTTGGCACGATCGCCACATAAAAAAAAGCAGTTTCAGTAGGGTGAATTGGTGCTGTTGTATGACAGTAAGTTTATGAAACATACGGGAAAACTGCAGATGCATTTTCTTGGTCCATATCACATCAATAGCATCACTTCAGGAGGCGCAATACAGTTGCAGCAGTTGGATAGAGCGATGCTCCCAAAATTAATTAATGGTAGCATGTTGAATCCCTACAGGTCAGGCTTGGAACAGTGCGATGCCTGAGTCGCATCGGGGAAAAAAAAATCCAGGTTGAACGGTGGCAGGATGGCGCATCGAAAGGAACAGGAATGCACAGGCAGGGAAGCTTGTGCTATAAGTTAGGAGCAGTCTGCGACAGATGCAGGATCACGACTGGGTCAAATCAGTAATAAATGTAGGAAGTGAGAGGCAGTTAATTAACGATGCTTTCAGGAATGATGGGCATTAATGATGGATCCGGTCGATCAGCTGACAGGATCGACGACGAATTAGGGTCATTAATACAGAATTTAGTCCGAGTTAATGTGGGATTTAGTGATGATTACAAAGGATCGAGTTGGATGCTATAAGAATGGGTGGAGGCTGGTCGGAAGGCACCAAGAGAATTTAGTTTCTAAGTGTGCAAGATTGTGTAGTGTTGCAGAGTGTCGTTGCTAACTGATGAGAGAAGTTGTGAGTTGGGAAAGGTTCAGTTGAACTTGTGGAGTATGGTTGTTATGCGCTGAGCTAGGATTGTGAGTGGCGTTGCGCCATCCCTTGAAGTTCCAGTGAGTTGAGTTAGGTATGCCAGGGGATCTGGAGACGGTCGAAATATCCATCGAAGTAGAGTGTCCCCTCATTCTTGTTGCTGTTGAGGAAGAAGTAGATCTTGAGGAGGAAGTTTCCAACATGCTGGTTGGAGTGTCAGTTATCGCCAAGAAGCGTCGGGGAAGTCAGCATTCTGAGTCCCCGTAGAGCAAGCGACAACTTAGATCATCCACTACGGTGGTGGAAGAGACTCAAGTGCAGATGGGACAGTCCAACCAAAGAATTGACGAGCCCGCTGCATGGGAGGGATTGTCTGCTATCGACATCCCTGGGTATGTCCCCCCTAGTCAGCCGGGTGCACCACCTCGCAAGGTGAACAAAAATCAGAGGTATATGTTGAGGATGCCAACACTCCCTGCTGGAATGGAGTGCTCTACTGATATTGTGCCGGTGTTGATGCGCTTGAAGTATGATGATCACGATATGGTGTCCTACCCAAAAATCGCGTCGGGTCCCTATGTGCCAAGATTACAACTCACCAGTAAGCCGATTCTGCAAGATTGGGCACGGGGCTTGAACCAGGCTGGATTGTTGGGGCTTATTAACATGCCACATTTCAGGCGATTAATAGAGGTAACGCTTGCATAAAGCAGCTGCTGACCTACTTCCACGACGGTTCATTGTGACTGGACACAGAGATTCCGGTCACTATCGACCTAATTGTGAACATTACCAGGTTGCCCAAAGATGGGGTAGACCCGTCGCAATACTTACGAGGGAAGGAGAATGAAAAAAATAGGGTGGCACAGTTGGTTAAGCATTATGGCTTGGTGCGATATGGTCGGGGTTATCGCACCAGCAGTATCAACGATAAGGCGATTCTCACCAACGCAAAGATATTATCCTGCGAGGTGGTCTGGGGCGGTCGCCATAATCAGTGCAATTTGGGGATCATGGCATGTGGAGAGAAATGCACGGCAGGTGTCCAGATGAATTGGTCCTTGTTTTTGCTGAATTAGTTGGTGGAGGATGCCGTCACTATCTAAGCTGGGAAGGGCTCCTTCACATATAGCTAGCTTTTAATTCTGATCGCCCTTGTCGCATGGAAGGATCCCAGTACTTACCAAGGTATGGAGGTTGAGGTCGCGACCGAGCATCGGGGTGCGTGATATCAAAACTTGTGGTGGGTACGTGAGCAAGAGCGACTTCAGGACTGTGCATTGCAGTTCTAGCTTTATTGGGAGATGCTCTATGATGTAGCAACAAAGGTGCCTTGGTTATCTAAGAAAACTGCGGCCACGTTTAAGCCGATTATGGTGTTTGTGATTTGGTCGCACGCTATTTATGTGCAAGCCAGACGTGACCTAGCCAAGCAGTGGTTGTTGACCCCGTATAATGTGATGATAGAAGCGCTGGATGCTATTGTGAACGATTAGCCACCGGAATGGCGCAAACCCATGGGGCTGGCAGAGATTGAGGCTGGAGTACCACTGACAGGTCCAGACGATTGACTATCGGTGCAGGACCAGTCGAGTCACCATGACTCAGACCAGGAATTTACAAGGACACTGATGGATAATGAAATTGACCATGACATTGAGGAAGGGAGGACAAAGGCACGCCATGAGCATGGTATGATTAGTGGGGCGTCGCTGGCCATGGAAAATCAGTTGGGATGCCTCATTCATGCAGTTACTCAGGAAACCAATATGACTGCTCGGGCCATGACAAAGAAGGCGGATGAAGGTTTCCATGTGGTCACCGCCTGCTTGGATGCCTTGTACGATATCATCTTGAAGAAGGCACCCGAGGGTGCAGCGGTGCAGGACATTGGCATAATTGGAACTAAGCCGCGGGTCTGGAATGTTCAATTTCCGCCGACTGCGATTAGGACCGATGATGCCAATATCAGGACAAGGCTGCAACAGTTTGAAGATTTGACAGTGAATATCAATGCGCTATCTTCACCAACGTTGGTGTGCATACAAGCGGTTGCCAGTCAAGAACTGGTAGATAGAGAAAGGGACGCACAGAGTTAGCTAGTGTGGTCATAGGAGGCAGATGCAGCGGTCCGTAAGGAAGTTGAGGATCTTAAAGGGAAGGCCGTGGCAGCATGGGAAGTGGTTGATGAGATTAAGGAGACGATGGAGAGCCTCTGGGCCTAGAAGTCTACTGCGATCATGGAGCTGAAGAAGGAATAGGATCGGTTGACCATGGGAAAAAAGGCCTTGTGGGAAAGTCAAGCGCGGTTGGAGGCGACCATTGATGAAGCCTGTCACCATGTCTTCAACCCAATAGCAAAGTTAGATCCGACCGAGCGTGCATAGAAGCTGGAAGCTGTTATCGCCAGTTGCGGGAGGACAATTCTGTCTTAACCCATGCCCTGAAGCCCGCCACACCGTCAGAGGTAGTCGTAGAATGGAAGAGTGCCATTGAATAATTGGTGACTTAGCTGGCCAAGTTAGAGCAGGAGGCGACAAGGATCACTGCGGAGAATACGTTGTTCTGGGGCAGCATCGTCCACAATGAGCCGTTAGAATAGTTGACCAAGCAACGGTGTGAGGTGGAAGAGCAGATGGCTACATTGAAGACCGTCATGCGCACCATGCCACTGGTGGCACATGTATCTAAAAAGGTGGAGATCAAGGACTTGCAGCAACGAGTTTCCAAAGCAGAAGAACGACAGAAGCAGTGCTCTACACAGTTGGACGAATTTCAGGAAATTGGTGCCGAGCTTGAAGCCGCCGTTGATTCTGCACTCCAGGCAATGTAGGAAGTGAAGCAGAGAGTTGACACACACCTGTGTGACCACCCTTTGGAAATGGACCTCGATAAAAGTAAGGAAATTGCTGCAACAGTCCTACAGCAGGTCAGCAAAGTTCGGTAGCAGTACGAAGACATCAGAGTCAAGACCAGTGAGTACACCATGTCCTGCTGACGTGGCTCGAGGGCGAGCTACAAGATTGTGTTGGGGGCCTGTTGGCAGGCGGTTTGTAAGTTAGCATCGCAACATCGCGGATGCTGCGACAAGTCAGGAGATAACGCAGAAGGCAGAAAGCTGGGCTCAAAGGAGAATATTTTATGTAATTTTGGGTCAAATGTACTGCATATGCAGGTTTTTGGGTCATTTGGATCATGTCAGTTAGTTTTTGGGTCATTTGGACCATGTCAGTTAGATTTTGGGTCATTTACTTGAAGTGTCAGTTAGGAATTTGTTAATAATTGGACAAGCAATGTAAAGGTGGAAGCCTATTTATAGTCATAGAGTCATATGTGTTGAATCATCTTTAAAATCTATAAGCTAGATCTGAGCTTGGTATGCATCTGTTATTGTGGAGATCAAGAGCTATCTGCGAGATCTGTGTTTGTGGAGATATTGTATCTGGGTTTTGCTGAGTTAATATGATATGGCGGATCTGTTTTGTGAAATCCTTGTGTATCTTCTGTTCACTTATGGTAATGCATGTTGCGATATATGAATAATGATATGTTTTCTTGCTACAATTAATGCTTTACTATTGTACTTGTTGCGATGAATGTTTATGTTGAATGATGCTACGAATATAAATGATTTCGAAGTTAAATGCATAGATCTATTTTTGAATGTTGCAATAAGTTAAGTAGCTAAGCCGCAACATCCTCTTTCATTCGGTGGAAACATGGTTCCGTCGACTCTCCCTTGAACATCTCGGGTGAGACCTCATCTGCTCTGCAGGTGTTTCCAGATGGGGTTAAACTTGTCTAGGCTAGTGCTCAGGGAGATCGCGGTGGATCGGGTGTTGATAGTGAGTGGAACCCCTGTCGATTGGGTTTGAGTCAACACTTATCCACGATTTTATAGCTAGTTCCAAAATTATTCCTTTTGAAGTTTTGAATCATAAGACCATCCTTCTCTCCCTTCAAAAGGAGGAGAATCTTGGGCCTATCCCCTTTAGGTTCAACTCTGTTTGGATGAAACTGAAGGGGTGATGGATGTGATAAAAAATGCTTGGGATGTTTTTGTGTTGGGTTCCCCCAGATACATTTAGGAAACCAAGTTTAGGAGAGTCAAAGAAGCCCTCAAAGAATGGGTAAAGACACACTACCCTGATCTAGGGAAAAGGAAAATTCAAGTCCAAGAAGAGCTAAAAAAATTGCAAGAAGAAATGGAAGGGGTTTCAGTGACGGAAGAAATCCTGCAGAAGGAAAGAGATCTCGACCACAAAATAGAATACTTTATAAGCAAGGAAGAAGAAGAATGGTGAATGAGACCAAGAAGTCCATGGCTGAAGGCTAGGGACATAAATACAAAATACTTCCATAATAAGTGTAGAGAAAGAAATAGAAGAAACACAATCCTAGAGCTCAAAGACAACGATGGGAAATCTATTAAAGGGTTCCAATAAATCAAAGGGGCATCCTACAACTTCCACAAGAATCTGTACATGAAAGAACGGAATTTAGACCCCTACCAATGAGAACCCTTAATACTATTAAAATTCAATATGCTAAGACATAGAATATCAGTATTACATTCCATTTCACAACAATAGCATATATAGGATCACTGAAAGAACAACAAGCACAATATAAACACAAGAGACACAGATTTATCATGGGAAACCCTCATGGGGTATAAAACCTAGCAAATCTTCCTCAATATAGATGACCAACAAATACAAATATGTAAACCCTAAACATGAGCTCCTTCTCCTCCATAGCAGATCTCTCTCTCACCTATGCGCAATCCACAAGTGAGTGAATGTGTGTTAAACGAGGAACACACCTCCTCTATTTATACACAACTATGACTTGACTTTTACACTAAATAGGTCGGCCCCAACTTAACCACTAAACATAATGTGATAGGGCCGAACCCACTAGGGTGGTCTAATAACCCCTTTAACCCACATGACTCATACAAGGCCGAACCCCACTAGGGAAGTCTAATAACCCAAGTTACTACATTCTCCACAGAGGAATAAAACATATCCAGATATACAATAAGGTCTTCACGGAGGAATGAAACATCTCTGGAATAATAAAGTACAAATATAATATTCTTAGAAGTTACAATATTTCAACACTCCCCCTTAATGAGAAGGATATTATAACAACATCTGCAGGAGCAAGGAGTCATCAACAACATAATACATGATACATCTATAAATCATTGGAAGCTTTCTTCATACATCATTAGTAACTTAAACAGTTTACTGGAACATCTTCAAGATCTTCAATACTGGAACATCAACATCTTCAGTACTGAGTCTTCATCTTCTACATCACTCGAACAACTACAACAACATCATCAACATCTGGATCTTCTAGATCAACAACATCTGGATCATCTCGATCGGCAGCATCTGGATCATCTCGATCAACAACATCTGGATCATCTCGATCGACAGCATCTGGATCAACAACATTTGGATGATCTCGATCGATAGCATCGAGATCATCTCGATCAACAACATCTAGATCATCTCGATCGACAACATCAGGATCATCTCGATCAACAGCATCTAGATCATCTCGATCGACAGCATCTGGATCATCTCAATCAACAGTATCATGGCAGCATAATCTGCAATACACATGATCCAATTCCAGGATGATCAGTCCTTATCAATTTTAGACAAGTCTCATGTCTATGGACGATGCAATCCATATCTACTTCCAAGATGATCAATCCTTATCAATTTTAGATAAGTCTCATGTCTATGGACGATGCAATCCAGATCTACTTCCAGGATGATCAATCCTCATCACTTTTAGACAAGTCTCATGTCTATGGATAATGCAATCCAGATCTACTTCTAGGATGATCAATCCTTATCAATTTTAGACAAGTATCATGTCTATGGACGATGCCATCCAGATCTACTTCTAGGATGATCAATCCTTATCAATTTTAGACAAGTCTCATGTCTATGAAAGATGCAATCCAGATCTACTTCCAGGATGATCAATCCTTATCAATTTTAGACAAGTCTAATGTCTATGGATGATGCAATCCAGATCTACTTCTAGGATGATCAATCCTTATCAATTTTAGACAAGTCTCATGTCTATGGACGATGCAATCCGTGATCCTTTTAAGACAAGTCTCATGTCTATGGACGATACAATTTGTGATCCTTTTAAGAAAAGTCTTATGTCTAGGGACGATACAATCTGTGATCATTTTAAGACAAGTCTCATGTCTAGGGACGATAAAATCCTATCACGTACATTTTGAACCAAATGTTCAGGGATGATGCAGTCCTATCACGTACATTTTGAACCAAATGTTCAGGGATGATGCAGTCCTATCACGTACATTTTGAACCAAAAGTTCAGGGATGATGCAGTCCTATCACGTCCACTAGGGATCACTTTCTCAGAGACATATGTCTACGGATCTCTTTTAGGACATGTGTCTAGGGATGATACAATCCCTCTCGTCCACTAGGGACCACTTCTCGGAGACATATGTCTACGGATCAATTCAGGGACCGAAGTTCGGGGATGATGCAATCCCTCTTGTCCACTAGGGACCATTCATCGACCTTATCATCGGTACAGGTATCCTCATCATCAACCTCATCGTCGGAACAGGTATCCTCATCATTGATACAAGTATCCATATTATCGATACAAGTATCCACATCATCGATACAGTATCCTCATCATCGATACAGTATCCTCATAATCGATACAGTATCTTCATCATCGATACAGTATCCTTATCAATACCAGTATCCAAATATCATCATCGACCATATCACTCCCCCTTTTGAGGAGGGTCCTTCTGAACGACACCAGACTTGTATCGGAAATACTCAAACTTTAGTCGAGATAGAGGTTTGGTCAATACATCAGCAACTTATTCGTCAGTGCTCACATACTCGAGCTTTATAGCTCCTTTCTGCACCATATCCCATATATAGAAATATTGGATCTCTATGTGGTTTGACTTATCATGGAACACTAGATTCTCTGTCAGCTTGATACAACTCGGGTTGTCACATAGGATCACAGTGGGGCAGTGGGGTCCATCTCTAAGTCAAACAATCTTGATAACAACTTCCGAAGGCATACCGCTTCACAACTAGCAGAGCAAGCTGCTATATATTCCGCTTCAGCTGTGCTGAGAGCCACACTAGATTGCTTCCTGCTAAACCATGAGATCATGGTAGATCCCAGACAATAACATCCACCTGATGTGCTCTTCCTGTCTGATACACTTCCTGCCCAATCAACATCTGTGTAGCCATACAATCTGAAGTCATGATCTCCAAGAAAACATAGACCAAAGTCTATCGTACCCTTTAGGTACCTCATCACATGATTTGCAACTATCAAGTGAACATGCCTAGGTTCCACTAGATATTGACTCAAGGTGTTCACAGCAAAGCATATATCTGGCCTGGTATTTGTCAAATACATCAATGACCCAGTAATCTATTTGGACAGAGTCATATCCACCAACTCTGATGAGTCATCAACTAATAGCTTCAAGTTGGAATCCATGCGAGTGGCCATGGATTTGCATTCCAACATATCAAATACTTTCCCTGGTTGAGAAAGATTCCTTCTGGGCCTAGCTATACTTCCATACCTAGGAAGTAATGCATCAATTTGAGATCTTTCATCTCAAATTCTGTAGCTAGCTTCTTCTTGATTTCCATGATCTGTTTCTCATTCCCTATCAGAAAGAGATCATCCACATACAGTAATAGTATGATAGGTTCATCATCCATATCCTTAAGATAAAGGTTAGGATTAGCTTTACTTTTGGTAAAGCCCAAGCTTGTCAAGAAGCTATCAATTCTCCTTCTGTGACTGAACATCATTCACACTCTGCATTGAGTGATCTTCTGCATATCTATCCGTGCCATCTCCCGTCAGATGGGTCTACTAATATGAGCCTCAATATTGTTCAAACTCTATGGTGAGTTCCTTCTTACATCCATGTTATCTGTATATATAAACCATCTTCAACCTTGTAGCAAAGGTTGAAATCCGCATCACCCATGGTGATCATAAATGATTATCGATCCTGGGTACCTGTTGAACCCGTACAGAGCTTTCTTCGTACTTTTTCTTCAATTACACCATTAAGAGAATGGTTTTATCTAACATATTGTCATGATCCTCTTCCTCTCTCTAAGAGAATATTCTAGCCACAAGCTTTCTATAGTATGTTTGATTTGTAAGTCTTCTTGTTGAACATCCATCCTTTGTTTTGTATTCATCATTCTTCATGATCTTTCCTACAAAACAAAGTTAATTACATGATTAGTAATAATTCATAATCATCAAATCATGTTGACATGATAACCTATTATGCATATCGATATGATTCACATAGTTATGCAACTATCTTGACCAGTACTTTGGCACAACACTTTTCCATATCGTGTATGCATACAGTGGTTATCTAGATGCCTTCCATCTCTATCAGAACATATTAACAAGAGTGTGCACAACTCTCAGCATGTCAGCAAAGAGGTTTCATTCTAGACAAGCAACAATGGAATGTTTGTCCAACTTACCCATCATATGTATATTAGTAGTATACTGTTCAATGCTATATGAATGCTTATCCTATGCATTATACATTTACTGATTCTATGCATACACTATTAATATCAAATTCAAATACTTATCTTTTTATGTCTTGTGAGGTTGCTTCCTTCTTGGTCTCTACTTCCCTTCCATGTCATGAGCTTCTATCCATCCTGGACCACTATGCATGCTTAAGTGTGCACTAGTGTCATCATCATGATCTCATACATAATAATTAGTATAGTATCAATATTATCAAAGCATTATGATTCTAAATTATCTTAAGCATGTATGGTCATGATCATTTCATACATAGGTATACTCATCTAAGATCCTAACACAAATTAGGATTCTAACTTGACATAGGAAAACATACCTGGATTTATCATGCTTAGTTATGACTAACATACCCAAACAATATCTTATTTTTTCTCTTCAATGATTTAGAGACCTTGTGCTAGTAACCTACATAGCTCATAGGTTAAGCATAGCAGAGACAAATCATACATACCTCGTAAGTAGAGATTCTATGTGATCGAAGACTATGGATGAGTCTTTGTCTTTATGTCATCATGGTCATAGAACTTGATTTGTCTTTCTTGATGTACTTGTATTTTGTTAGTAGACAACATCATCCTCATACAACACCACAAGTGCATTAGTACAATCATAAGTGTCATAACCCTAATCAATGAATGTGTTTTATCATTCACATGCATTCATTATCAAACAATCATAATTGTACTAACCTCAATAACATGAAGACAAGCATATTATGAACTTAATCAAGAATCAGATTTCAAAACATACCTATATTTTCTCAAGTCATACCTGTCAGGATTGCTTGTAGTCTTCTTATGTAAGGCCTCATCTCCCTCTGGAACTGGAACTTCTTCACTTATGCAGGTGTCCAATTCATTCTAATTCAATCCACTTTGATTTTCTAAAACTGGATCTGGAGCTGGATTAGGGTTTGTTAGAGAAACCCTAAAACTTCAAACCTTGAATTTCAAACTTTTGAATGGATGGAAAGATGTGGCTTGTTGAGCTGATCAAGCTGGTATACTTCAATTTTGAAAATTACAAAATTTGACCCCTCAAAATTGCCTTCGAAACTTCCAGATTCACTGGACAGGACCCCGAACTAGGGTTTGATAAAGCCCACCCTTGTGCCCAACCAAAAGGTTCGATACAAAGCTCTAAACTTCAATTTTTCTGAGGAGCTTCCAGCCGTGGTCACAAACTTAAAAAATTCCAACTTTTGTAGAAGCCCTAATTTTCCATCTTTTCGATCAAAATCTCGAACTAGGGTTTGATCAAACCCAACCTTCTGCCCAACCAAAAAATTTGATCTTGGTTTCTAACTTTTGATTTTGATGAGGCACATCCATCCGTGGTCTTCGATTCCAAGAATTTCAACTTTCTCCGAAACCCTAATTTCCCACAGCAGTGATGATCCAAAAATGAAGGTGCTTAGAATCCAATTCTGTTTGGACAGAAATATATGCCATATTGTTTCTGATGCAAATCCGAAATTATAAATCCATAGGGTCTGAAAATTTGGACGTGGATATCCTGACCTGTCTTATTTCCAACCCCATAGGTCTGACCTCAAATGTAGTCTCTGAGAGAGAGAGCTATGCCAAGTGTCGCAACGTGACCTGTTTATGGGATGAAACAGGAGAGCGAACTTGTACGATGTGCTGCGTGTCACTAGTTCAACTTCGACCTTTGAAAAACTTACTTGTGAAATTGCAGTCCGTTCCCTACCTGTCAATTTTTACTAAATTTAATTTGGAGCTTCCTAGCCCGATATATGACCTTTTTTCCTAGGTCACCTATTTATGATTGATATTTGGAAGAGGCAGAAACCCTAACTTGTACTGATCATATCTCACAAAGTACAATGCATATGAGGCTTTCCTTCAGACACAAGGTACAGGGGGATGTCATCTACGACCTATAAATGTTTCAGACCTTGAACCTTCTCCAAAATGGAGTTATAGTGAAAGTTCCACGATGACTGTTTTTTTCTATGCAAAACCCTAACTTTCAAATTGTTGCAAGTGAAGCAAGTGTCATAAGTGCCATACATTGCCTTCCTTCAAGATAGCTCAGATACCATGTTAAAATTCAATATGCTAGGACATAGAATATCAGTATTACATTCCATTTCACAATAATAGCATATACAGGATCATTGAAAGAACAACAAGCACAACATAAACACAAGAGACACAGATTTATCCTGGGAAACCCTCATGGGGCAGAAAACCCAGCAAAGCTTCCTCAATATAGATGACCAGCAAATACAAAGATGTAAACCCTAAACATGAGCTCCTTCTCCTCCATAGTAGATCTCTCTCTCACCTATGCACAATCCACAAGTGAGTGAATGTGTGTTAAATGAGGAACACACCTCTATTGATACACAACTCTGACTTGACTTTTACACTAACTAGGTTGGACCCAACTTAACCACTAAACATAATGTGACAGGGCTGACCCCACTAGGGTGGTATAATAACCCCTTTAACCCACATGACTCATTCAGGGACGACCCTCACTAGGGAAGTCTAATAACCCAAGTTACCACATTCTCCATGGAGGAATAAAACATCTTCGGATATACAATAAGGTCTTCACGGAGGAATGAAACATCTCCGGAATAATAAAGTACAAATATAATATTTTTTGAAGTTACAATATTTTAACAAAAATAACATCCTAGAAGCCATCTCAGAAGAAGAGAATGCTCTCCTCTATAAATAATTCAATATCATAGGAAGAAGTTTATAAAGAAGTTTGGTCCTTAGATCCCGACAAATCCCCTGGCCTGGATGGATTCCCCATCATCTTCTATAAGAGTTGTTGGATCTTAATAAAAAAAATCCCTAAGAAGGATGCTCGATTGGACCAAACAGAAAGACAGAATTGTGGGAGCAACAAACTACTCCTTCATCTCCCTTGTCCCCAAAGAGAAAAATCCAGCCTCAGTTGAAAGATTCATACTGATCTCTCTTTGCAACTCCTCCTACCAAATCCTAAACAAAATCTTGAGCCAAAGACTGGAAAAATTATTACACAAACTAATCTTGGCTAATCAAGGAGGCTTCATCTCAGGGAGACAAATCCTAAACAACATCATAGTGGTTTAGGAGGAAATCCACTAAATTCAGAGCAACAAACATGCAAGCTTGGCCGTCAAACTAGATCTCGCCAATTCCTTCGCTAAGGTAAGGCATAGTTTCCCCTTTGAGATTGTGAGGAAATTCAAATTCTCAAGCATCTTCATACTCTGGATAAAATATTTCATAGGGTATCCTTGGATAGCTCCACTGGTTAATGGATTCCCAAACCCCTTCTTTAGTGATACTAGGGGACTACGGCAAGGGTTCCCTCTTTCACCTTTCCTTTACATCTTGGTGACAGAATATCTAAGTCGAAAATTGAATATGCAATTAGAAAATGGGGAAATTTCAGGGATCTCTATAGCTCGAGGAGTCATGCCCATCAATCACACACAGTTTGCAGATGATACCATCCTATTTGGGATTTTCTATTCTCAAATAGATCAAAGATTCAAATCGTCTCTGGACCTCTTTCTTAATGCTTCAGGAGGAAAGCTTAGCAAAACAAAATGCAAGATTTATGGTTGGAACTGTTCGGCCATGGAACTCACAGTTGTCTTTGGGAACTTTGACTTTAATTTCCATATCGAGTGGACAAATTTCAAATATCTAGGAGTCCCAATATCAAAACAAATATAAAAGACTTCGTATTGTAATTATATACTGTAGAATACCAAGGACAAGGTAAACTATTGGGGAGCAAGATGGCTGAATTTAGTGGGAAAAATAACTCTCCTAAAATATGTCATCTCCTCTCTTCCAATTTATAGTTGCTCCATTTTCTTATGTCCAACAAGGATAATGAGAAACATAATTAAGGATCTTAGAAAGTTTCTTTGCCAAGGAGGCAATACCTCAACCAAAAAGTTCCACTTAATCAAATGGAAGACAGTCAGAGGAGCCAAAGACCAAGGTGGTATGGAAATTAGAGATCCTAGACTCATGAATAAAGCCCTTGGGGATAAAATTCTATGGAGATTGGTATCAGGGAAAAACGAATACTGGAAAGAAATTATAAGGATTAAATACATAAGAAAACATTGTCTGAGAATCCTGGATGGATATCTCCAAGGGAAGGGAACCAAAATCTGGGCCATGTGCAAGAAAAAAACAAGTCTAATCAAGGAAAAAATCTATTGGATTCTAGGAAATGGAAAGCACATAAAGATGTGGAGTTACAACATTCAAGGAAATCCTCCTCTTGACTCAATAATGGAGCTTCGGGAACTCAAAAGGTGGATGGCATCAAATGAATATAACTCTATGCATGACATCTCCTCCTGGTGGGATGATGGAATTTGGAAAGGATGGGAAGCTCCCGAGGTGCCATCCTACCTCGGAAAGGATTTGTTTCTTTTTCTAAGAAACCTTCAAGGAAAGGCTCCAACACATAAAATATATCGAGACAACAGAGGTTGGGGAGATACTAGGAATTACACGATCAAAGAAGGGTATAGCTGCTAGCCAGCCTGCCCCAGATACCTCCCTTAATAATTTGGAAAAACTTATGGAAGTTTGACAACCTCCCCAAAATAAAGTCCTTTAACTGGTTATTAGCTCATGGACAAGTACTCACAACTGAAAATCTCAAAAAAAGGAACATCAAAGGACCTTCATGGTGTGTCCTATGCAAAGGAGCAGAGGAATAAATCTGACATCTATTCATGGAGTGCAAATTCATGCATAAAGTCTGAGACATTGTCACCAAATACCTAAGCAGACTTGTCCTACTTCCTCCTCATATCACCGATTTCTACAACAAGTGGGTGGACTGTTACTCAGTATCTTTAGAGAAAAAACCCTTCTTGCTGGAAGTCTGGGCAGACCTACCCAAAATATTTTGTTGGAAAATCTAGCTTGCCAGGAACAGGGCGATCTTCAAAGGTGAAAAATATTCCACTTTGGGAGTGGCCACTAAAATTGTAAACCTCCTTGTGGAATCTTTGCATCCCCTCTCTCACCCGCTTTACCTCAAGGATCCTCTCTCTCCATCCGAGTTTAAATGGATAGCATCCATTTTTCCATCAAGCTCTCTTTAGTCCAACATTAGCAGCAAGAAGAGTCTTCTCCCATGGGAAATTCATAAGGACAAGAATGAATTTGAGGGATGGAAAATATCTCAAAAGAAACACATTTTTTTCTTTGACGGTGCCTCTAAAGGAAACCTAGGGGTGGCAGGAGCGGGAGGGGTCCTCATGGATCATGACAGGGAAATGTTGAACTCCTACGCCTGGGGGATATGCAAGAAAATTAATAATCAAGAAGAATGGATGGCTCTTTTGAAAGGAATTGGGATGGAAATCAATGCCAATCTCAGTGATTTCTTAGTCCTCAGAGACTCCAGAATAGTTATCCAAAAAATGAGGAAAACCTTTAAAGAGGACCCTTTAATTGTAATAGAATCTAAAAGTGCATTGTAAACCTTATGCGTAGCAAGAAGGTTGATTTCTTCCATATAGGATGGAAAAACAATGAGAATGTTGACCGAATGTCCAACATCAGAGAAAGTCTAGATCAAACTATTAGAGGAAATTTGGGTAAAAAACGGACCTCCTAAGGAAAATAATAAAATAATAGTAGGGAGAGAGTAAAAAAACTACTTTTTTGGATCGTATTTTCAACTTATCTCCTTTTAGGTTTACTCAAATTTCAAGTGGGAGGACTCGTTGGATGCATCATTAAATTATGCATCCAACGAGTACCCATGTTGCATACTTTTAACAACATCCACACCATGAAAAATTGAAAATACATTAAAAAACGTGTTTCTAGTGAGAGAAAAGACGTTTTTAAATGTATCTTCAATTTTTCATAGTGTGGATGTTGTTAAAAGTATGCAACATGGGTACTTGTTGGATGCATAAATGAGTTCCCCCGCTTGAAATTTGAGTAAACCTACAAGGAGATACGTTGAAAATATGATCCAAAAAAATAGTTTTTATTTTTTTCCTCCAATTTTTTTGCATGCACCTTGTTTGAATTTTAAAGCATTTTGATTGGCTAATATGTGATGACAAGAAATTGTACTTTAGGGTTAAAAGGCCCATTTTTTCACCCAAATTTCCTCTAAATGATAGTATTTGAGGATCAACCTCCGGAACGATGTTGGATCCCATGATTCTATACACCTTCATAGGTTGGGGAAGCTCTAAGGCTTATTTCACGTCAAAAAACACTAGATGGAGGCTAAGACCCCAAACAAAACCTTGTTCAAACCTATCCGACATAAAGAATGAGGTTAGAAGGACGTACAAGATAGTTGTTACCTCAGCTAGCGAGGTGACTGTGTAGCATAGAATTAATATGGCTAGGGGAAACAGTGGTGGGATCATTGATTATGGATCGCAAGCCGGAGAAGCCAGTGTCTTTTCCATTAAAACCCACCCCCTTCACACAAGCGAGGCATGGATTAATGCAAGCATTCGTCAAATGGATGGCTCTCAACGCTATCAATATAGAAGCCGGTATATTTGTGGAGGATTTATGATTTGAATTGACCCATATGTTTTTTATCTCCTCGTCGCAGTAGGAACCAAGCTGCTTCTGGTCTTTGAGTACTCAGGGGGAGATTACGCATGAGTGCATTCCGGTAGATAACATCGTTCCAATGGATTCCTGGAGGGAAATCTTCGCCAATTTCAGAGGGAAAATTGAGGATTTCAAAAAATTATTAGGGTGGTTCAGGAGGGAATGGGATCCCTCTTACAGAGGATAAAAGACCTGATGGATGAAGCTAATTATAACAGCTGCATACTGGCATCCATGGAGTCAAGGATAAATCACCTGGATAGTAATATGCAAGAGCATATGGTGAATTCATAGGAGCTCAGTAAGGACATGCAACACATCCTGCAGCTGCTATAGGGGAGTAATGGCCAAAACTCTCTCTCAGAAGGGGTGCGTCCCTTCAATGCCAGCTTAGTCAACCAGTCATTCCTTGGCCCATTCAGACAGGCTTGAATTCCACAAATTTTGGTTTCTTTTTGCTTCCTTGGGTTCTATTTTTTTTGTTTTGTATTATTCTATGTAAACAATATATAAGAGTCTATAATACTCATAGGATGGTTTTTAGTGGAAGAACAACATGAAAAATTCTAGAAATTTTGCAAACAACTAGTAGTTCTGTAGGAGAACTCTTGGAAAAATTATACAATATGTTACTTCTCTTTTTGAATGTTTATCTTTGTAAAGGATTGTTGTGCTCATCATTTTAATACAAAATTTTTCCAGTTCTTAAAAAAAAAATATATAAAATAAATAACAACAAATACAACAGCTACTTCTAAGATTAAAACTGCCAAAAATGAAATGGAAACAAAACAAAGAAATGAGCTTCAACAAATTGGTTATTGTCCAATGGAGAAGCTTTGAAAACAATAGTACCACCTTAAGGAATGTAGCTTCTAAGAGGAAACCAAAACTCTCTTTGGGAGGGTCCTTTGAATTTTGTCTAATTTCTCTCTAACTAACTTGGAATGGTCAAGGAAAACACTTGCTTCTTTAGGAATAATTCAAGGTAGATTGAGATGCCAATAAATGGTAAGCATGTGGATGGAAGAGATTTCTTACAACCAGATTCTTGTAGCATAAGCTTGCTCTAATTTTGAACAACAGATAATTGAAACAATGGTTAATGGTGATGATTATCCATTGTTCGAACAATGGATAATTGCAATTTTGACAATAAAATTTTACAATTTCATAATTTTTAATGTTGTTGATGGTTTCAGACACCCCTTTTTGCTGTGGATGGATTCATATACCCCTAGATTCAGAGAGCGCTTAAAAGGGGTCTCCGAATCCATCCACAGTGTTAAACTTTACGAAATTGTAATAAAATTATTACAATTTTGTAAATTTTAACAATAGACACCTTATAAAATTATTAACTTAGATTGTCTAGTCACATTTTTTATCCAGTGACTAAATTAGTCATTTTTAATTATGATTACATAAAATTGCTCAAATTTGGTCATATTTCACTTGAAAACATTATGGTGACCAACGTTTTTGGTGCTTTAGTCATTTATTTCTCTTGGTGTCCAACGTTTTTGGCCACTTGGTCATTTATCACCCATTTTTCTACTAGTGACAATTCTCTTATCAACAAAGTAACCTCCACATGGATTGTCGTGACATGCTTCAAATTGAAAAATACCTAATATTGTCATACACATTGCCAGATAATCATATATGGTCATGTATGAAAGAGGTCTCCTTCGATCCATGAATATGCAGCACTTAGTCTGGCAATATTGTGCTTCTTCCTAGGTGAGAGATGTTGTGGTAACTTTCTTGTGTCCAAGTAGTTAGAATTATAGGCGAACCAAGGAGAGTTAGTAGATACTGAAAACAAATGTTCACCAGGAAAATTATCATCACCTTCATTATGAATTATGGAAAGAAAATTTATAACAAAATTTTCTTGTCTAGGTCTATCTAAAATAGAGATATTAAATTCCTACAGCAATCGGAGCCACCTAGTTATTTTTCCATTTGTAATGGGTTTGTTCATAAGATACTTGATAGCAAAGTCATCAATGTGGATGAAAACTTCCTAACCAATAATATAGTGCCTAAATTTATTTATAGCATGTACAACTGCCAAAAAATCCTTTTTTGTGACTTTGTAGTTTAATACGGTAGGTCTTATATTTTTACTAACAAAATAAATGGTATAGTTTAATTGATTATCTTTTTGTCCCAAGACTGCTCCAAGAGCGGTATCTAAAGCATCAATTGATATATGAAAAGGAAGAGACCAATCCGGTCCCCTTAAGATAGGTGTACCAAAAATCCTTTCCTTTAGTGTCTCGAAAGCATTTTGACAATGAAAATCCCAAGAGAAATCAACATCTTTACTAAGCAATTTAAACAAACTTGGTGTAGTTATTTTTGTAATTCCATGAAATGCTTGTAATAACCCGCGTGTCCTAAAAAACATCTTACATCATTTGGATACTTTGCAACGGGAAGCTTCGATAGGACATCAATCTTCATTAAGTCAACTTCAATTCTTGGACAAGAGATGTGACAACCAAGATTAATACCTTTAGTTAGCAACATAAGGAACTTTTCATGACTTAACAAAAAGGTTAGTTTCTTGACATATTATCAAGAACTTCTCAAGATTCTATAGTGATTCTTCAAAATAATTGCCATAACTTAGTCAAGTCATCCATATACACCTCAACACAGTCATGAATCAAATAAGAGAAAATACCTAATAATTCTCTTTGAAATGTAGCAGTTGCATTGCATAATCCAAAAGGAAGAATGTTATAATCAAATGTACCCCGTGGGCATGCAAATGTAGTTTTATCTTGATATTCAAGTGTGATTTTATTTTATTATATCCACTGAAACCATCAAGAAAAGAAAAATATTTTTTCCCAACTAGGGTATCCAGGACTTGATCGATGAATGGGAAATGAAAGTAATATTTCAAAGTGATTTTATTTAACTCTTGGAAATTAATACAAATGCACCAGTTACAATTATTTTGGGGAACTATGATTAGGGGGTTATCCCATTGACTGTCTGAAATTTGATGGATGGAAATTGCATTGTATAACTTTTGTAACTTTTCCTTCACATTTTCTTTAAGAGTCAGATTCATGCGTCATTGAGGTTGTTTAGTAGGATAGGAATTATTATGAATATAAATGTGATGAATACAAGTGTTGGTATGAATACCTCTCATATCATTATACTCTCATGCAGATGCACTATAAATTTTTTGTAGTATCTGAATTAATTGTTCTTGTTGAAATTTGTCAAGTTTATAATTAATATTTAGAAATTTCCCTTGATTGGTTTCAAAAGGGGCACTCGAGGAATCGGAAATCACATTTATGGCTGATGCAGAATTATGTAGTGATGACAAAGTGTTTAAATCATAGATTTCCTAAAAATATACACCCAATATATGGTCAAAAGAAAGAGAAGATAAATAGGAATATTGGAAAAAAGCTGAAATAATGAGAAACTCACTAATTTGGTTTTCTTCGGTATTTTCGTTAAAATTCATAACTTGGTCTGTTGTGAAAATTGGTTGTATAATTTATTCATCACTATTTGTATTATCAAGCCATAAAGTGTTTTCCATCTTAGTTAAAGATCTTGTGGGTGGATACAGAGTCGATTTTTTTACTGAATCACCATGTGAGATAATCATGTTTATGGATCTACAACAAATAAATGCATTGTAGTGGCTAACCATGGTATTCCTAGGATTAATGGATTCCCTCTTGAATGATATTTGGGTTGTAAGAAAATAAAATTGACAGGATACTCCTAGGAATATAAACAAACAATAATATAATATCTAGATATGTCTACTAATTTAGAAATTGTAGGTGTAGGACGAAGATTATATAATTGCCGATGTTCCATGGTATCTTTAGTCATTATATTAATTGCATATCCCAAATAAATTAAGGTATTTGGAATGAGAACATTATTGATGTGAATTGAGACAATAATACTTCCATGATCAATATATTTATCCATAAAAATATGTCCCCACATTAGATCTATTGATTTTCCAATAAATGGAATAGTTTGTGTATCTCTTTTCTTTCTTCCTAGTCTTTTAAGACATAAGTACATAATTTTTTGGCATAAATTGGAATTTCTGTTATGGCTTGAAGCAAGATAATTTTGATGCAATTATTATTCAATTCACTAACTAGATCAAATTCAGAGTGAATTATTGGTATGTCCAAATTTAACCTCTCTAGATAGGGAGGAGATGTGGTTGATTGAGGTTGCTCGATTTTTGGAGAAGAAGTTTGTTTTATTTGGGTAAAAGTGTCATTATTGCTTGATTGATCATGAGTTTCCTCCTTGGGTTCTTCCTCAGTAATGACAAGGGAGTTCTTCTTAAGCACCTTTCTAGATCTCAAATGAACATCTTGTATATCTATTGAAGTGATCAAATATGCTGGAAAGGGTTGTAGCTTAGTGTTAAAAATAGGTTGAGCTACCTTATTATTAGGGTTAGGAACTATATGGGAAGGTAGTTGAGTAGGCCTTGGAGGATTTTGATTGGATGGTAGCTACAATTGACGTGGTTTTTCAACCTGTTGCTACTAGGCCTGTGCAGGATATGGTTGTTGTAGTGGAAGATATGGTGGTTGTAATTGTTAGAATTGTGAAGGATATTGTGTTCGATATAGATAAGGGTAGGAATGCATATTCCCATAAGGACATCCTCGCCATCCTTTTTTCCAAGGTTTCTTTTGAAATTTCTATGGAGGTCATGCTTTCCAAGGCATAAGGGAAGTTGAAAAAAAAGGTGTGTATTGTTGGATAGAGTAATATGGAGCAAATTGTTGTGTAGGGCCTGAAGTTATACTTATTGATCGAGACTTCCAAGGTATTCTTGGTGCAATAATACAGATCTATCATGTCACTTCATTTTATCCTTGTTAGACTGCCTTGAGTTTGGGTAGAGATGGATATTTATCTATTGAATGCTTCCCTACATAGATGACACAATATTCAATATTATTCAGAGGACATTCTCCTAATGGATGTTTTTCCTACATCTAGAGTAAAAAATATTCAAAGTTTCATTCTCTTCGTCTTGTTTCTTTTTAAGTTGTAAACTATCTAGTTGTAAACTAAGAGTACCAAGAATGTCAGTTTTTAAATTTTCTAACAAATTCCCAAGATCGTCTCTAGTTAATCCATTTGTTGATGATTTGGTAACTTTATAAATAGTGTCTCTATATCCCTTACCAAATATATGCTTTCCTCAATAATACCTCCTGTATAACTCACATATTGCCTCAAAAGTTAGTTCACATACATCTCCATATCCCATCAAATTAAGCAAATTTATAGATTCATCTATGATTTCTCTCAGAAATATAGTTTTAATGGTGTCCCGTACCATGATGTTAGGAGGTAAGACTTGATTAATTGTGTATGTTGAGGACCTTGTCTAGTCATGTGTCGTAACTTAGTAACTGGTATAATGGTTCGTTGGTGTTACACCAAAATGTCGTCACCCTTGTGCAAGTGTCGCAAGTGTTGCAAGTGTCATCATCCTGACTTAGTGTTATCACCATGACCATTGCAAGTATCGTCCTTATGATCAAGTGTCGTCATCATGACCGTTGTGATAAAGTCATCATCTTGACCATTGTGTAAACTCTATGCTCTAACCCCTAAACTCATTCTAGGCTAAAACACATCCAATTAAGAGATTTTTCCTACCTAGTTGACCTCTTTGAGTAGGCTGTCGCACTTCTCCTTCATCTAGGGTGTGACGTTGCAGTTTCTGGTCAACTAGGGTGAGACACTGTCACACTTTGTCTACCTATAGAGTGCGATGACCCCTCTTTGTCGCTCCGTGTCCTCTACCGGGGTGCGCCGAGGTTGGTTAAAGGCTATTTTGGGGAGTCTCGAGGTCTTTCTAGAAGTTTGTTGAGGTGGAGACCTATCCATAGACTTTAGGTGAGGGGGAGTTTTGGTTCCTAACCTAATGGGAGTATCCCTTAACCATCTCCCCCTAATCCTCAACCTACCCTATCTCTTTATCCCTATAAAAACACCCACTCTCTCCATGGGAGAGGAGGAAGGTGTATGGTATCCTTATGCTGATAGGATCGATATTGGTGTTTGGGAAGATTGTACCACCTTGGAGGCTTGGATTGGACATGTTGGATGGAGGATTCGACATTGAGGCTTGGTTGTAGCTTCATCCTTTCTATGTATTCCCACTTTTTAATACAGTTAATATAATCTCTTTCCATAAACTATTGTCTCATTGATGATGTTTAGAACTTTCTTCCTCAGCTGTTAGTTTAGATCAGTTATTGTTTAGATATCTTTTACTACTTGTATCATTTCCATATTTTCTTGACAGGTCTTGCAGCTGGAGATCTGACTACCACGAGACTTGGAGCAACAACAAGGAGAAGGATCTGCGATCTGAAAGGTATGATATCTAAGTACTCGATTTGTAACTAGATCTAGTAAATGAGTTTTATGTTCTGTCCTGTTTGTTCTAGACTTACGTTAAGCTAGGGAGATCAGGCCTTGAGTCCGCTCTCGGTAGATTGTCCATTAACAAATTTGGCGACCATACTGGGGAATAGAACAGTAGAATTGATTTCATGTATGTTTGATTTCATCTCTTTTGTCTGAGCCATTTGTATCCTTTTAAGCCTTCCTCCCATCAGATCTCTTTCATTAAAGAGTTTCATATGTGTCCTTCATTCTCCTTTGGGTCATCATTAATCCTCCTACCCTTTTACCTTGAGGGATCTCACACCTTTACTGCTCAAAATTCGACTGTCACACCTGGTTTGAGTCTTCCCTATGCCACTGTCTGACCGTCTCACTTTGCCTGAAGCCAAACTGTGACAGCGTCGCACGTTTCCTATGTACAACATGTGACGAACCCCCTCTATCGCACCTTGCCTGTGTATAGGGTGCGACGATCTCTTAAAACATAAATATTAGCAGGGTTTTTCCTTTTTGAGTTTTTGGTCTGATTGATTGAGGCCTATAGGTTGTGTATTGTGGTCACACACCCCCTAGATCTAACATTGCTTGAGTTTGGATGTGTTTTGGTTGATTTTGGGTGCTTGATCAGCCAAGTGTTTTACTTGGTTGTAAGGAGCAATTTCAATCCCCCCCACCTATTGGGTTGATCATCCAATCCTTGGTCACATTACCATATCTTTTCAAATCTGTTCAGATCATTAAATCTGATCTCCAAACCCTTCCTCTACTTGATCATTGAGTTTTGATTGCATTTGGTAGATTTTGAGCCGCTCTTGAGTGCCTTTGAGTTGTGTTGGGTGCTTGTCGTTTTTCTTTGGGAATTTTTGAATGATTAAAGAGTGCTATAGATATTCTCTCACTTTCTGTATATAGATATGAAAAGCATTTAGTTATCAAATTCCATTTTTGATACATGTATTTGAAAATTTAAAGTGCTTCATTATTTTGTCTTATACATTGGTAAGATTAGTTGCATCTTTCATTTTCTTTGCGCTTTTTAGCTGATTATTGCATAAAGGTAGAGTTATTGCACTTTAGGAAGGAATTATTCTTTTCGCTACTACTTAAGTACTTTTGGTTTGAAAGCAAAGAAAAATCTCTCCTTACCTTAAGTAGTTTTCATTGAAAGGGAAAGAAAAATGTGCATTATCATGTAGTTGAGGATCACATTATGTTTACATTTATGTACTCACCTCATGCATCCACCTAACTGTAAAAGCTAAAATTAACTCTATCTTAGGTTAAAATCATTTAGTGACTGTGTGTAAGTTAGATACGTGTTCCGATGTCGTTAAACGTGGTAGCTGTCATTATTTTCCAGCACTGTATCCCAGGGGTATTGTAGTCTTCCACGTACTTATCGGTATATCGAGCTCCTTCACGTACCCACCAAGTACCATAATCCGTACTTGGCATATATCGAAGGGTGTATCATGTACTCGGTAGTATATCAGAAGGTCTCTTGCCGAACGGTTGTGCATTATACAGCACCACTATGGATTTGAGCTCCCACGTACCTTGCGTATATCGGGAGGCACCCTTAGGATTCCTGATAGCAACTGAGTTAAACATTTGGCCATCTTGGAAAAGCAATACACTGAGAATATCACTCGAGGAGATTAGCACGCACGTACTGTCCAGGTAATCGGGTATGCAGGAAAGGGTACGGTCCCAATCCTCCTTGTCGCGTCATATTGTTGGACCCTGCAGTATATAGCGGTTTGCGATGCCTTGATAATCCTATGAGGATCCTGATTTTTCATCCACTCCTATTCACACAGTTTGCTTGTTGCTTTTAGACTTGAGTAGTGTTTGACTTGTGTGGTACTTTAGAGTCTCTTAGGGAGGTCAGATATGGAAGATTCTTCTGGGAATACCAACCAAAGTGCCCCTTTCCAGGGTGTGCCATTTGTTATCCCCCCTTGTGGAACTGTTGGTCCTCCCTTTATGGCTACGTTGAGTCTTCCTGGATTGACGATAGAATTACCAGTATGGTTATTCTCCAATCCAGTTACACCAAGTGCACCAATTGTGTCGGACCTAGGTCTTTCATCACATGAGCATCAATCTCATGGTGACCCTTCTCCTTCTTCGTTGAAAGTTGAATCGGCTTCCATCTCTTCCTCTTCTCCTACTGAAAACTCTGATGTTAGTAAGAAGGCGGTTGAGAAGAAGAATAAAGGGAAGACTAAGAAGAATAAAACTAAGCGGAAGGTCACAACCCCAACCAATGATCATCATGCTGGGGGCACCGATACACCTGTTCTGAATTCGCGTAAACCGAAATTCCCTTGCAAATTTTGTAAAGGGTCCCATTTTCTTAAGAGCTACCTTGGTATCTCTAAGGTCTTAGAAATATGGTCGCATTCTGAACAACCCTTGTCATCAGTCTCCAGACATCATGCTGATGATACCCCATCAACTAGTGATGCTGTAATTAAGGTTCGGAAGGGTAGAGCTATGGACCCTTGCTGGTTATGCAAGGGCATGCATCGTACTTACCTTTGTGCTCGTATGGATGAAGCTTCACAATTGTTGGAAGACATGGACACATCCCATAAATGCTTTCCAATGAAGTATTGTAGGTTGTCCCCTGATCCTTCACTGGTTGATAGGGCGGTCAACCCGACCCCACCCTCGGTTGACCCCACTCTTTCATTAGAGAGTGAAAACGAAGCAGTTGATTCAACAACATCGTCGATCGACCCCATTCCTCCCTTGAGGGATGATACCCAAGCGGTTAATCAAGTCTCATTCTCGGTTGACCCCACTCCTTTGGTTGAGGGTGAAATAGAAACTGCTGATGTTTTTCTGGTCAATTCAGAATGTCCTAGGAAAGGGGAGACTCTGTCCATTCCTACAGGAGCCCCCCCAAGTACTGGGGTCATTTCCTTTGATTGGAATGGTCTAACAGAATCTCATCTTCCTTTTCAAATATCTGTAGGAGTTTCAGATAAAGAAATTTTTTGTATGATAATTGACGAGGGAGCTTCTGTTAGTATTTTATCCTCAACTGCTTGGCAAGCTATAGGTTCTCCTTGGCTTGTGCCAGTCACTAACCAGATACTAGCTTTCAATAGAAGGCCTACCGGACCTTTAGGGATTTTCCTGCAGTTACCTGTCACGTTGAGAGGTAAAACTGTTTATATTGATGTCATAGTTGTCCAAGGTCCTTTAGATTTAAATCTGCTCCTTGGATGTGATTATTTCTATGCTATGAAAGTTGTAGTGTCCACACTCTTTCGAGTGATGTATTTTCCTCATCATGGGAATATTGTGACCATTGATCAGCTTTCCTTCGTGACACCCACTCATCATATGACTCCTAGTCATCAGACTTCCCTGAATGTTCTGCATGTTTTAGTGGTGTCTTCCCCCTGAGGATGGGGGGTACGAGCATGGTTTATGTTATGTTTCAAGCTCGTTAAAAAATGAAACCAACCACCCTAGCATAGTTTCCCTTTGGTTTCAAGCTTGCATAAAAATGAAACCAATCCATTAGAGCACAGTTTTATTCTATTTCAAGCCCGTTAAAAAATGAGATAGACCCCTCTAAGCATAGTTTACCTTTGGTTTCAAGCTTGCATAAAAATAAAACCATCCACTCAAGCATAGTTTTATTCCATTTCAAGCTCGTTAAAAAATAAGATGGACCCCTCAAGCATAGCTATTGTCTATTTCAAGCTTGTGTAAAAATGAAATAGATCTCCCTCCCATCGATTCGAGCCTCTCGCTAGAGTTAGAACTTGAACCTTCATTTCATCTGATTCTCGTTTTCCCCCCTTGGTGAACATTTTCATATTAGTAGCCATGCTGGTAGTTGGACTAGCAAGCAACATTTTCAATAGAAATGAAGCTTGGGGGGCATGCCACATGTCGTACCATCAACAATCATGTTGATGGAAAACTACCATGTTAAGCCACCAAAAATCATGCTGGGGGCATTTACCAACCTCTGGGCATCATGTTGGGAAGGAACTCGTCAATGGACCTTAACCCTAAGTAGAGTTTACCTTTGGCTTCAAGCTCGTTAAAAAATGAAACCAATAGTTTGAGCACAGATTAGTCTTTGATTCCAAGCTCGTTAAGAAATGGAATAGACCCCCTAAGCATAGTTTACCTTTGGTTTCAAGCTTGCATAAAATGAGACCAGCTTCATGAGCATAATTCCCTTTCTGTGTCAAGCTCTTTAAAAAATGAAACAGGTCTTTTTGAGTAGAGTTCTATTCCCGTGTCAAGCCTGTTAAAAAATGAAACATATCCTCTCCCTTTGAGTCAAGTCTCATCGTAGACTTATTACCTGAAACTTCTTTTCACCTGCCTATTCTTTAGGTCAATGAAATGAAGCTTGAGGACATGTCTTCAACCTCTGGAAGTTACATTGGAGTCAACTTGGTCGCCTCTCCACACCACATTGGAGCTAAGTCACTTACTTCTAGCAATCATGTTGGGGGCATGTACCAACCTTTGGATTTCATGACGGTAAGAAATCCACCATTGGGAACATTTTCGAGCATACTTTCCTTTTTTAGGTTTCGAGCTCATTAAACCATGAAAATTATCCCGAGCATAGTTCATTTTATGTTACAAGCTCGTTAAAAAATGAAGCAGACATCATGAGCATTCTTCCAACATATCTTCGAGCTCGTTAAAAACAGTAAGATAGTGTTTGATCTTACTTTTTACTTTTTTATGCTCTGGTTAAAACATGAAAAGTGGTTTGAGCTTAGTTTTTACTTTTTCGTGCTCTGGTTCAAACATGAAAAAGATTCCGAGTGCTTTTGATACCATTCTCGTGCTCGTTAAAAATTTGAGTTAAAAAGGTGTGTCTAACGAGTATAGGTTTATCACTTTATCCATCCTCGCTAGTGTTAAATTTTGAGCATTAATTCACAATACTCTTGGATCTTTACTAAGAGAATAACATATACAGTATATCAATGCATAACAATCACAATAAGCATGACACGCATCACAATAATCAAAAGCATGAGAGACAAGAGACACAGAGTTTCCGTGGGGAAAACCCTAAGGTGAAAAACCCCACAACTTCCTCAGAGATAGAGAGAGCAATGGCTCAACCAAAGTACAACCAAAATACACTTGAGATAGTCTCCTAGAGCAGATGATCCTCCTCCTCACTAGTGCGCCACTTTCTGAGTGAGAGAAGTGTGACTTTCCGAATGATCCAAATAGAGATCTCTTGATCTCTATTTATACTTAACTTGTTTTCCCAGTTACACTATGGGGCCGACTTGTCTATCTAGATACATCCATAATATAATATATATATATTTCAGGGCCGACCCCACACATGGTGGTCTAATAACCCATCGGCAAGTACACACACTTGCGACACTTGTCAATCCACATGACGACACTTCCTCATAAAGGAATAACACATCTCTAATAAGGGTACAATAAATATATATGAAATACATAGATGAAATGCATTCTGAAGTTATATATACATCAACACTCCCTCTTAACTAGGAAGGTATTTCTCGACACAGATCTGCTAGACAAGTCTTCTTCTCGGGATCATCGTCATCGATGCATCGTCACTGCTACTGCTATCTCAACCAATCTCTGACTCTACTCATCATATGAAGTTCTACAGATCTAGTCCTTTTTCATACTGGATGTAGGCCCACCACCTGCAGGTCTTCGTTATTACTGGCCATATTGTGGATTCCTCAGGACTTATTACGTGCGTCACAAAACCTCGAAAGAGAATCCCAGGCTGTTACGAGCACACATCTCTACCTATAGGATCTCCCAGGGCCATATTATATGTGACCTCACCACAAAACCTCGCAAGAGCATCCCAGGCTGTTACGAGCACACAACTCTACCTATAGGATCTCCCAGGGATAGATTATATGTGGTCACCACAAAACCTCGCAAGAGCATCCCAGGTTGTTACGAGCACACAGCTCTACCTATAGGATCTCCCAGGGACAGATTATATGTGGTCATGGAAAAACCTTGCAAGAGCATCCCAGGACTTATTATGGGCACACAACCCAACCTATCGGATTTCCCAGGGACAGATTATATGCTATAGGATAAAACCTCGAAAGAGCATCTTCCAGATATCCCAAGGCCAAATTATATGCCATAGGAAAAACCTCGAAAGACTATCTGCAGATCTCCCAAGGCCAAATTATATGTCCTCCCAGAGCAAAAAATCGAAAGAGCAATTGCCAGATATCCCAGGGCCAAATTATATGCCATAAGCAAAACCTCGAAAGACTATCTACAAATCTCCCAGGGCCAAATTATATGCTCATCTGCACAACCTAATCCATGGCCATAGAGTATCAACTTGATACTCACCATACATCATCCTGATGTACACATGATCATCCTGATCATCATCACTGCAACATCCTGCTGCATGTCATCTGGAGCAACATCCTGAAGCTCGTCATCCATGATCATCCTGATCATACAATGCATCTACCTGATGCATACCAAGTATCTACCTGATACATATCATCATACATGATCCACCTGATCATACAGTGTATCCACCTGATACAAATACAAATACATGATACATACCACCATACATGATCCACCTGATCATATAATGTATCCACCTGATACATATACAGATACATGGTCTAGACATCCAACATGATGCATATACAAAATACATATGAATGATCCTACTGATCATATCCAGCATCCAACATGATGCGTACATACATATAAATTATCTAACTGATCATATCCAACATCCAACATGATGCGTACATACATAAATGATCCAACTAATCATATCCAACATCTAACATGATGCGTACATACATATACATTTAAATGATCCAATTGATCATATCCAGCATCCAACATGATGCATACATACATATATAAATGATCCAATTGATCATACAAAGCAGAAACCAGAACATCATCCTGATGCTTATCATCCAACGCTTACATCCATAGCCATGTGAAGGATCCTCCTTCCAACATGCTTGGAATGGCTTCAGCAGATGTGTCCATCACTTCTTCCTCGAAGTGTCATCAATCTGAAGAATGCCAAGCCTCTCCTTGAAGTACTCGAACTTCACCCTGGCTAGTGGCTTTGTCATTACATCTGCAATCTGCTCGTCCGTCACAACGTATAGGAGCTTCACAACTCCTCTCTGCACAATATCCCTGATATAGTGATATTTGATCTCTATGTGTTTCAATCTGTCATGAAACACTGGGTTCTCGGACAACTTCACACAACTCTGGTTATCGCAGAAGATACCAGTAGCATCCAACGGGAGATCAAATAACTCAAACAGTAGCTTCCTTAGCCATACTGCCTCACAACTAGCTGAACAGGCTACAACATACTCTGCCTGAGCTGTACTCAGTGCTACACAGGACTGCTTCCTGCTAAACCAAGAGATCACACCTAATCCCATACTAAAGCAGCACCCAAATGTGCTCTTCCTATTTGCAGAATTGCCAGCCTAATCTGAATCAACATAACCCTGCAGGTTAAACTTTTGATTCGCTTCATACTTGAGCCCATAATCCACTGTACCCTTCAGGTACCTCAGAACATGCTTTACAGCAACCAGGTGAACACTCCTCGGATCCGTCAGGAACTGGCTCAATGTGTTCACAGCAAAGTAAATATCTGGTCTCGTGTTCGTCAGGTACATCAAGGACCTAATCATCTAACGATACATAGAGACATCAACCGGATCAGATGAAACATCACATAGAAGCTTCAGATTCGATGCCATAGGTATGGCCATGGCCTTGCAATCCATCATCCCGAATCTCTTCAGGATATCTACTGTGTACTTTCCTTGACCAAGGAAGATCCCACCTGCACTCTGCCACACCTCCATACCTAGGAAATAATGCATCATTCCCAAATCTTTCATATCAAACTCAGCAGCAAGCTTCCTCTTAGTATCTGCAATCAATCTGTCATCTCCTGTTACAAATAAGTCATCCACATACAGGAGTAGAATCACAGGATTCCCTTCCTCAACCTTGTAGTAAAGGTTGGAATCCGCTTTACTCTTGGTAAAGCCCAAACTGGATAGGAAACTATCCATCCTACCATACCAAGTTTTGGGAGCTTGTTTCAAGCCATACAAGGATTTCTTCAATTTGCACACATATGACTCCCTGTCATGTATTTTGAAACCAAGTGGCTGCTCCACATATACTTCCTCTTCAACTACACCATTGAAGAAGGCAATCTTGACATCCATTTGGTGTATTTTCCATTTCATTGCCGTAGCTAGGGCAAGTACTGTTCTGATGGAAGTATACTTGGCTACAGGTGCAAAAGTTTCTTCAAAATCTATTCCCTCTTTCTGAGAGAAGCCATGAGCTACGAATCTTGCTTTGTATTTCTCTACACTGCCATCTGCAGCATGCTTGATTTTGTAGATCCATTTGGAAGTCACAACAGACTTCACTTTAGGTCTTGGGACAACATCCCAAACATCATTCTTCATTATTGATTGGTATTCCTCAACCATGGCATCCTTCAATTCTTTTTTTTCTGCTGCTTCTTCATAACTAGAAGGTTCTTTGTTCATGATGTCAAAGAGTAAAGCAACATAGCTGGTATGTGATCTGGTTCTCTTCTTTGCTCTGTGTTCTTCTTCTGGAATACCAAATCTTTCTGCATCTTGAATGAGCTCTCTAGCCGATGCAGGTTTCCTCTTATGAGAGTTATCCACATGAGGTGGATCTACAGGTTCTTGCAGATCTTCAAACTCACGAACAACTTCTGGAACTGCTTAAGTCATGGTAGTGTCTTGAAATCTAGTTTCATTAGGTTCTTCATAAACTTCGATAGGTGCCTTCCTTGATTTGATGAATGCTGAGTTTTCATCAAATGTTACATCCCTACTGACATCAATCTTCTTGAACCCTGGAAAGTATATTCTGTAAGCCTTTGAGCTTTCACTGTAACCCACAAAGATACCCTTCTTTCCTGAAGGATCTAGTTTGGTCCTCTTTTCCTTTGGAACATGAGTGTATACTGGACAACCAAATATTCTGAGATGGCTGACTTCAAGTTTCTTACCAGAAAAGACTTCTTCTGGTGTCTTGTTGTCCAATATCTTGTGGGGTGTTCTATTCTGCACATATACAGCTGTTCTAGCTGCTTCTGCCCATAGATGCATAGGTAGATCCTGGTCATGTAGCATTGCTCTTGCTACTTCCATGATTGTTCTGTTCCTCCTTTCTGCAACTCCATTCTATTATGGATTGTAAGGAGCAGTCAACTCCCTCTTAATCCCAGAATCACTGCAAAGCTTCTTGAAGTCACCTGAGGTGAATTCTCCACCATTGTCGGATCTAAATGTTTTGATCTTCTTGTCAGTTTGATTCTCCATCAAGGTTTTGAATTCCTTGAACTTATCAAGTACCTCATCTTTGTTCTTCAAGAAGTAGACCCATTTCTTCCTGGAGAAGTCATCAATAAATGAGACATAGTAAACATACCCACTTAGAGAACTGGATGACATAGGACCACATACATTTGAGTGGATGATTTCCAGGATATCCTTTGCCTTGCTTTCACTGCTTGGGAAAGCCTTCTTAATGTTCTTACCTTTTGCACATCCTTTGCAAACACCTTCATGTTTGGTCTTGATTTCAGGAAGACCCTCTACAACCTTGCTTGCAATTGGAAGTGCCCTATAGTGCATATGAGCAAGTCTTCTATGCCAAAGTTCACTTGGCTCCATGGATTCATGTATCATGGCATGTTCAGGTTGACCCTTCAATTTATACAAACCTCCCTCTTGCTCTCCAATCACTATTACATCATCAATTGTTTTACCCTTTGGCCACATTAGGACTTGGCCATCTACAAATGCAACCCTCATACATTTTGCATCCAATGCAGAGATGGAGAGTAAGTTCTTCTTGAGCCCAGGTACATAACGGACTTCTTTCATCTTCAAGGATTTTCTAGAATCTAGGTTGTAGGAGGCTTCACCACTTCCTTTGATTGGGTATAGATAATCATCCCCAAGTTTCACCTTATGGGGTGATTCATGTTCAGATAGAATCACAAAAGATTCCTTAAACCCAGTCATGTGTTTGGAAGCCCCACTGTCAATCAACCAATCATTACAACCATGGGAGATAGTACCTGTGAGAGCAGAGATTAGAACATACTCTTCTTCACTTGATGAGTCATCATCACTATCATCACTTTTTGCCCTAGCCTTCTTCTTTGGAGGTTCATCATCCTCGGCAGCATGAGCATGGAACTTTCTTTTGTTTCCCTTCTTCTTCTTGCTGGAGTTGTTGTTATTATCCCTTTTGTTCTTGGGACAATTTGAAGAAAAGTGACCCTTCTCATTGCATGTGAAGCATCTTAGATCCTTCTTATTCTTTTGATAGGATCTTTTGTAGCGAGTGCTCCTTCTTGGGCTTGCTTCTTTTGGTGTGAGTTGCGAGATCTTGATATTCACCTCCCATATTTTTCTCATGAGCTACAAGTCTATCTTCTTCTTGAGAGCATTCCTCCCATAGTTTACTGAAAGAGATCAATTTCTTTCTTGCACAGATTCCTTGAATAAAGGATTCCCATGACCTCGGTAGGCCATTCAGAGTGGTCATAACAACTTCACCATTGTCCACTACTTCATCCACAGCTTCAAGTTGCTCCTTGATCTGAGAGACCTTGGAGAAGTAATATTGAATGGTTTCTCCATTCAACATCTTGACCCCTTTCAATTGATTCCGCGGAGTCATCTTTCGATTTATGTTCTTCCCTTCAAATAGCTTGGTCAAAGGGTCAAACATCTCCTTGGGTGTCTTTAGAGAAGACACATGGGGTATGAGATGGTCTTTGATAGAATCAACAATGATTCTCTTTCCCTTGACCAAGTTCTTCTTATGCAATACCTTGGCCTCTTCATCCTCTGGGATAGGGATGTCTTCTTTTATATATGAGTCCAACTCATTCTCTTCCAGGATTAACCCAATCCTATACTTCTAAGCTCGGAAGTTATCAGCCCCTTCAAGCTTATCCTCAAGCTTGGTGTGGTGAGACATCTTAAAGAGTACTTCAAATGGAAATAGAAAATATTTAGGTCTTACCACTTGAAATGCTGAAAACTGGATCTCGTCCCGGATTAAGGTTTGTCAGAAAAACCCTAAAAATTAAAAATGTGAATTTCAACTTTTTGAAAGGATAGAAAGATGCGCCTTGATGAGCTGATCAGCCTGGTGCATTTAGAATTTGATATCAGTAAAGCTTTACCCTTCATATTTATCTTTTTGTCCTCGCGGGTTCACTAGGGAGAGCCCTGAATTAGGGTTTGAGTTTCCCGGAGATCTACCCAGCCAAAAATCTCGATCCAAAGCTCTAAACTTCGATTTTTGCAAGGAGCTTCCATCTATGTCTTCAGATTCCAGAAATTCCTATTTTGTGGAAACCCTAATTTTTAGGGCCAAATTTGAAAATGCTCAGAATTGAATTCTGATTAGACAGATAGATTCTCCTTGATGAGTAGAGTCAATCTACTATACTTCTTTTCCAAAATCTATGGAGAGAAACCCAATAAACAAGAAACTCAAGTTTGCGTCACTGCAAAATGTCTTCTTCTCAGGTTAGCTCTGATACCATGTTAAATTTTGAGCATTAATTCACAATACTCTTGGATCTTTACTGAGAGAATAACATATACAGTATATCAATGCATAACAATCAAAATAAGCATGACAAGCATCAGAAGAATCAAAAGCATGAGAGACAAGAGACACAAAGTTTCCGTGGGGATAACCCTAAGGTGAAAAACCCCACAACTTCCTCAGAGATAGAGAGAGCAATGGCTCAACCAAAGTACAACCACAATACACTTGAGATAGTTTCCTAGATCAAATGATCCTCCTCCTCACTAGTGCGCCACTTTCTGAGTGAGAGATGTGTGACTTTTCGAATGATCCAAATAGAGATCTCTTGATCTCTATTTATACTTAACCTATTTTCCTAGTTACACTATGGGGCCGACTTGTCTATCTAGATACATCCATAATATAATATATATATATTTCAGGGCCGACCCCACACATGGTGGTATAATAACCCATTGGCAAGTACACACACTTGCGACACTTGTCAATCCACATGACGACACTTCCTTATAGAGGAATAACACATCTCTAATAAGGGTACAATAAATATATATGAAATACATAGATGAAATACATTCCGAAGTTACATATACATCAACAGCTAGACTATTTACGGAAAAGGAACTGTGCTGAGTTTACTTTTTCCTTTGTCGTACTCGGTTATCAACCATGACAAAGTTGTTCATGGAGTCCTCTTTAAGCTCTTTTTAGACTCCTAAAATAGGAAAAGATTGCCAAACGAACTTGATGCTTTCACGCTTGTAAAAGCATTTGAATGATTGTCTTTTAGGTGATAGTTTACCCCTTTTTTTGGACCAGGAAGCACTATTTACGAAAAAGGAATACTCCAACCAACCATGGCTGAAAGAGTCCTCTCCCACGTTGTTTTACCCTATTTCGGGCGATGAGGCTAACTTTACGAAAAAGGACCATTGGAGTCTTCTTTAGTTCTTTTCAGACTCTCTAAACATGAAATGACACCGATTTTTCCTTCTTTGGACTCGTTAAATTTTAAACATTGAAGGGCCCATTATGGGACGAACCCCTCCTTTCCCAGGTTCGTAAAATGTTTGGGATTGGAATCATATATGAGATGAGCTATACCGAGCATCCGGTTACCCTCATCAAGCTCGTCAAAAACACATGAGGCACTCATAAATCACGATGGGGAAAAAGGAAATATTTTGTGTTACATCTTAATTACGGCAGTACGTAGTCACTCTTGAACACGGCAATCGTTTGCATTTGTATTCAGTACTTGGATAATGTGTTTGTTCTCGAGTCTTGTCAATTCCATGAGTCACGTCGCTCCTTTGGATCAGCCAAGGAATGCTTCCACCATCAGTTGCATTAGGGGTTGGTATCATTCTCGTCATGTCAATACTACCAAGTCATGCCATGCCCATGTTTAAGAGACATTTGTTACTCATCTTTTGCAGTCATTATACCTTTGATCATGTTGGTCTACCTTGAGTCAGTCTTGCACATTACTCTACCGTCTGATCTACACCAAACATCTGTTATCGATTTTCATGTCGATGATGGGGGATTCATCATGGACCTCCTTCAACGGGTTCATCCTCGTTGACTTCAAATCATCATCCGAGGATTGACCTTAGAAACCAACTAAGTACCTTGGGCCTGCATGCCTTAATGGTAGGTTACCTCGCTTTCAACATGAGTTCACCTCATTGACTCTTGATTGAAAGATTCCATTAGGCGTTCGACTTCAGCTCATTGATTCACGCTTGATGGTATGTACTATGATACCTTGGGGATCATTGACATTAATGGTGATTCCCCTCGCACTTCTTAACGGTATACAATAATGACCGGTAATCAAGTGGTTTCTACCATGTTTGACTCCAAAACATTGTAATCACATGGATATATTCGTATCATTGCGGGTTTAGCTTGAAGACCCTGGGGAAGTTCTTGCCTGCCCAGGTTGTGATGGAGATTGTTTGGGATGCATAGATCCACTTTGTATTGGTTGTGGCTGTGTTGTTAGTTCAGAGTTACACGGATCCACTTTTGTATTGGTCATGGCTGTGTTGTCATCTCATCATGGATCTACGATTGTGTCTAGTAGCCATGATTGTGTTCAGTCGATCTTTACTATCATGGATCTGCAATGTATTGGTCGGAAACCATGTTTTGTGTTGTATGAGACTTGTGGATCTCAGGTCATTTCTGCAGCAACTCCTTCCAACCAGCAAGTCCTTGCCATTTTTCTTACTACAAAGAATTTTGCCTGTCTCATTCCGTCAACTTCATGCTTTGGGGGGCATTCTGTTACACCAAAATGTCGTCACCCTTGTGCAAGTGTCGCAAGTGTTGCAAGTGTCGTCATCCTGACTTAGTGTCGCCACCATGACCATTTCAAGTATCGTCCTTATGACCAAGTGTCGTCATCATGACTGTTGTGATAAATTCGTCATCTTGACCATTGTGTAAACTCTGTGCTCTAACCCCTAAACTCATTCTGGGCTAAAACACATCCAATTGAGAGATTTTTCTTACCTAGTTGACCTCTTTGAGTAGGCTGTCGCACTTCTCCTTCATCTAGGGTGCGACGTCGCAGTTTCTAGTCAGCTAGGGTGAGACACTGTCACACTTTGTCTTCCTACGGAGTGCGACAACCCCTCTTTGTCGCTTTGTGTCCTCTACCGGGGTGCGACGAGGTTGGTTAAAGGCTATTTTGGAGAGTCTCGAGGTCTTTCTAGAAGTTTGTTGAGGTGGAGACCTATCCCTAGACTCTAGGTGAGGTGGCATTTCGGTTCCTAACCTAATGGGAGGATCCCTTAACCATCTCCCCCTAATCCTCAACCTACCCTATCTCTTTAGCCCTATATAATCACCCACTCTCTCCATGGGAGAGGAGGAAGGTCTATGGTATCCTTATGTTGATAGGATCCATATTGGTGTTTGGGAAGCTTGTACCGCCTTGGAGGCTTGGCTTGGACATGTTCGATGGAGGATGCGACGTTGAGGCTTTGGTTGTAGCTTCATCCTTTCTATGTATTCCCACTTTTTAATACAGTTAATATAATCTCTTTCCATAAACTATTGTCTCATTGATGATGTTTAGAACTTTCTTCTTCAACTGTTAGTTTAGATCAGTTATTGTTTAGATATCTTGTACTGCTTGTATTGTTTCCATATTGTCTTGACAGGTCTTGCAGCTGGAGATATGACGACCACGAGACTTGGAGCAACAACAAGGAGAATGATCCACGATTTGAAAGGTATGATATCTAAGTACTCGATCTGTAACTAGATCTAGAAAATGAGTTTTATGTTCTGTCCTATTTGTTCTAGATTTACGTTAAGCTAGGGAGATCAGGCCTTGAGTCCGCTCTCGATAGATTGTCCGTTAACATTGGTTAATTGTATTTAATTAAGTGAATGATCCAACAATCAAATTATGTTAAGAATGCATCAGTAAACAATAACTTAAGTGATTGAGAATGCTGTGTGGTTAAGATTATTATTGTACCTACACGATGTGTGTAAGCATTCGCTACACTTACATAACTCATCTACCTATGTGTAAATCTGCATGAAATAATATTGGACTATGTTGTTTAGGCATTAATTACATAACTATTACTTATCTAATTAGGAGATTATATTATTAAGTCGAATTAGTAATTTATGGTTGATTAATTGAGATAGGATTGATTATTAGTTATGATGGAAATAGATTTAAATAAATGTTAGTAATGATTAATAATGTTAACAAGTTATGGTTAACTTAGGTGGTAATTAATGCATTTTGTTAGTAATGCTTAATTGAATATTAATGATCCTAGTTAGTTAAGACCTTGGGTTAAAATGTTAACCGGTTATTGTAATGAGGTTGTGATTAACTTGATTATTGCATGTATTAATTAAATATTAATTATAACTAAAGTATGATTATGGAATGTGGTACTAGAAAATTTAATAACAATTAGTACTTTGTAGAACTTTAGTTTAGTAATAAATAGATCACTAACTATGAATTAATCGAATTATAATGTTTATGGTTAAAACTTATATATATATATATATATATATATATATATATATATATATATTATCATGTCACAAAATAATTGTTAATAAAGTAATAATGTGGCCGATTATTCGGGAATACTCTATTTTTATTATTATTATCTTAGAATTTGGAATTTAATACACATTAATAAATGTTTCATATTATAAATTTAATTAAATTTCACATATGGTAATAACACCAAGAATTGAAATGGATAATATTGATTAATTCATTGGAAAACAAATTAATTAATTAATAAATGTATTTATGAGTATTAATTAGTAATAAGTGAATACTAATGGAGTCTTGATTATGAGTAATGGTTGACTATAGTGAATGTTAATAGTAAATATATAACATTTTATCTTTTATATTTACGCTGATAGGTGTCTTAATATTGATTCAGACCCCGGTTGTGGTCTTTTAAATGCAATTAAGAATTATGTGGTTTAAATCAGGTTATGTTGTGTGCTGCCATAAATCTCAACACGAATTCAATATTATCACTACCTCTGTCATTTATTTTCCTGTATGCAATGGCTTGGCAATTCGGTTATGCCAAATAACCGCCCTACTCAACATGTGCCACGTATAAGAAGAAGAAATTGTGTAGAAGATGCCAACCAATTTTAACCTCCTTTACGTTTCAAAAATAAATTGCACGAAGGAACATAAACTCAGTATATCGCTACTTTGTTTAGATTGTAGGATGTTTCTGGAAAACAAAGTGGAGAGACGGGAGCATGGAAAAGAGCACAATGCCAAAGAAACAATGGTATGTCGATCATACCTTCGCATATGGATCAGGTTGTGTTCTGCGTTAGTTTTCACATACCTTGAAAATCAGGCTGTGTTCTGCGTTAGTTTTCATACCTTGAAAATCAGGCTGGAAAATCATACCTTGGAAATCACGCTGTGTTCTGAGTTAGTTTTCACATTTGTTTTTCACATTAAGCAGAGTTCGGTGGTGGATTCTTCGCATCAGATACATTCAGCATACTTTGCATCCAAATTGAAGTAATCAACTAAACCCTAATACCTCAAACTTTGTTTTCTTTCCGTTTTCTTTTATCTGAGCAAACTGATGTGAGGTATCTATCCCAGCAAACAGTTCCGCCGATCTAATTACATTATGGGCGGATCTATGCTGAAGCAAAATCGGATGTGCAAAACCTAAATAGGAGAGATACTCTCAGCGTTGGATTCTTTTGTCTTTAGGGTTTTACATTGCATTGATTTTCCCCCACTGCACATTGGATCTAGCACCAAGAGATCTTTTTAACGCAGATCTCAGGTATTTATTAGCATGCAGATGAACTTATTTGATATTCTGAGCAGCGAGCGATATTCCTTATATTTTTTTAGCACAGATAGTGCTATTTGACTGGACAACTGCCAAACTTATTTAGGATTATAGGCAGGTAGCGATCAGGATTTTAAGGTGTTAGTCATGTGGATTCATTGCTAGAGATCTGGTGCTAGCGATCTAGTCTCTACATTACGAATCTCCATTTTAAACATTATGGGTTCACAATATCCATCAAGCAAATTCATTTGGGCACATAACAAATTAGGTTATGAATTTAATTAGGGCATGTTTATTACAATTATTATAAATTGCATTTGTTAACAAGAATTCAATATTATTTAAAAAAAAACAATTGTCACAGTAATTGATTCTAGCACCCGTAGTCAATTCTGAATCCAGTTGATTATCCGATTTAAGTTACGAGAACGATAACCATAGTCACAGAATATAAATATATGTGGTAAACGGATGTTGTCTTCCCAATTCATTCGATGTAAATCAATGGTGTCTTCCCACCAAGTGTTTAAATCCACCTACCGCTGTACAAAGAGTTAATGTATTAGGTAAAGAAGTTAATGTGTCTCGGGTGAAGAGGCATCGGTATGTAACAATGTATTTGGGCATCATTTTAGTGAGAAAAATGAATGTTAAGAGCCGCAGAGCTCCATAGAGAATTTTTCCCTTGTTTTGTGTTAGCCTTTCTCGCATACTCTGTTCTGTTATGCTCTGCCTCCTCTGAATTTGTCATGGTATCAGAGCCCAGAGTCACGAATCCTCCTTCACGAGCCATGTGAAGGATCCAAGCGTTGTCAGGTTACGCACAGAGTTGGTTAGCCAAGCCAACCTGCTGCAGAGAAAGGAGTAGGAGCAGCCGTCTCCAGTAAACCCCAGCCACAGTCTCTGGAAGAGATTTTCAGAAAGCTTGCCCTGAGCCAAGGCAGACCAAAGACGAAAATTCTCTCCTTCACCAATGTCGTGAAGGTTTTCATGGCTTCTGTGAAGAGTCTGCAGAACAGAGGAGCCACCAGCCTGAAGGTGAAGCCGGCGCTGCCATTGTAGAGCGAGCAGACTTGTTGTGAGGAGCCACCGGTCATGAAGGTGGAGAGCAGAGAGACACTAGTAGTGAGCCAGTCAGGAAGTCCGTGTGAAGGAGATAGTCGCCGCACTTGGATGAAGGAGTCAGCCTGTGAAGGCTGTATGTGGTGGAGTCCCGCTGTCATCCTGCACGGTCGATTTCATTAGAGATCCCGTGGAGCCACCTGCTCTCGAGAACCGTTGTGTGAGAGGAGGCGTGAGTTAAGCACAACCCAGAAAACACTAAAGGAGGAGTCGGTTGTGTGAAGAGAGCCACCAAGGAGCTGCAGTAGTAGCCGCGCAGAAGATTGACAGCCGCTGGCTTTCTCGTTTAGCTGCCACTCTAGCTGAAGGTAAGAAGAAACGATTTGATATTAGAATGGAAGGGCTTTACAAGGGTTCGATCCCCAGTGGGACAAGCACTGGTGCCCTCAGTTTGGAAGCTAATCATGGATCAATTTAATGACACGCTGGTAAGAATTTTACTCGTGGCCGCTGTTGTTTCATTTGTTCTTGCTTGGATTGATGGCGATGAAGGCGGTGATATCACTGCTTTCGTCGAGCCGCTGGTTATTTTCTTGATTTCGAATGTCAATACCACCGTCAGCGACTGGCAAAGAGAGTAATGCGGAGAAGGCCCTGGAGGCTTTGAAGGAAATGCAGTCGGAACATGCCATGGTGAGAAGGGATGGGCATTTCATTACAAATTTGCCATGACTCTTTTTAATTTGTTTGTATTTTGGTAAGAAGCTGTGGGTGCACCGCTAGTAGCACCGTCACCCTATTCTATTGGCCAAGTTCGGTTGAGCACGTTGTGGTTGCTGATAAACCCCTTCCTGAGCACCAACAGTTCCCCCCAGTCTCATATCATCATAGCCCGAAGCATTACCTGCAGTCACAGAAGGACTTGCATTATATCCTAACGGAGCTACTGTATAGCTACCATAACCTGCAGGAACGCCAATATGAGGAGAATTCCCACTAGCATTACCAGGCTTATACTGTGACAGTGAGTATTTTACTACAGCAGTAGCTCGGGGTACGAGTTACCTATTTTCAGAATCGTGAAGAACCAGGAGGGCAGAGCACGTGACACCGCAGGTGTAATAATTAGAAGAAGCCTCCTCATTGACTGCTATAAGAAATTCGAATTCCTTCCTGAAGGAAAATAACAGAGTCTACGTGTAGAGAAGAGACCTATGTAAAATCCTTTATCTGTAGCTGCCTGGACATGTTCAAAGAGAGGGTGTAATTTGCTGAGCGGAAGTGTTTCCTGGTTGAGTGTTTTGCATTAAGGGGGCGTTATTGACAGGTCTTGCAGCCAGCAAGAAAATGTATATTTTTTTAGGGGGCGATAAGGGAAGAAGAAGCAAGTAGGAGACTTGCGAGAAGAAGACAAGTGCCAGCACAGAACGTGCCAACAAAAAGAGAAGAAATGGGTTACCAAAGAAGACTCAAACAGATCAAAAGAAGAAATGCAAGGGCAGAGGCAAAGTATTTTGCACATAGATATGGAGAAGTTCCCATTGCAGAGGAGCTTATTAACATAGTTGAAGTCCAAGAGGAGAACCATGATAATTGGAGCAGCAGTGTTCTCCTAGTCCCCCCACATTTTTCAGGTAAAAATTATGAGTTTTGGGCTATTAAGATGAGAAATTTTCTTAGAGCAGAGGATTTATGGTATTTAGTTCAAAATGAATGTGTGCATCCCCTAGATCTAGAGGCTTTTGAGGCCCTAGCAGAAGACCAAAAATTGCAGAAGTATGAATCAGCCTTGCATCTCATCCAACGAGCTGTGGATGAAAGTATTTTCCACAAGATTGCAGCAGCAAAGACTTCCAAGGAAGCATGGAGAATCTTGGAAGAGGAGTTCAGTGAAAGGGGGAGTGACATGTGCAAGCAACCAACAGTGTCACATAAGTAGCAGAAGAGACTTCTGCAATTGAGAATCCTGCAGTTGAAGCAGAAGACAACCAAGCTGTTAGTGAATCCCACGGTGTAGAGGCACTTGTGGATGAATATGAAGATGGAACTGCCATTGCAGCAGTAGAAACTCCAGCCATAGAAGCTGTTGAGAAATTCGGTGAACCCCACACAGTTGTGGATAATGAAGTTGAAGAACCTGCTATACCAGCAGAAGCACTTTCCCCAAACACATATGAAGAAGCAGTTGAATGGTCACATGAAATGGTTGAGGACTCTGTCAGCCAAGCAGAGCCTGCTAAGTTTGAGAACAGTGAAGCCCACTTTACAGAGCCACAAGTGGATGGAGATAACAAAGATGATGTTGAACATGAAGCTGCCATAGCAACAGCAGAAAATGATGAATCAGCAACTCAAGAAGTTGCAGGACAGCCAATAGAGGCTGAAAAAGAAGCTGAAGCAGTAGAACAAATTGAAGAAGAAGAGCTCATGAAGAGCATGCCCATGAGGGCACAATATTTTCTTAACAATATTTCTATTTGTGAATGTGCAGATTTAGAAAGTTACCAGCAAGCAGTAGCAGAAGAAAATGAAAATGAAGCAGCTAAAATCGTTCAAGAGTTTTTGAAGAATGTGGACTCTCTGTTTGAAGCAGAGAATGATGAAGAAGCTGATAAATTCCATTGTGCAGAGGCACATATGGATGTGAATGATAAAGGAGCTGATAAGTATAATGAAGATTATGAAGACTGTAATTTTATTGTCGAGTTTGACAAGATTATCCAAAGCTACATGGAAGATGAAGCATTTGAATTCCGTAATGATGGGCATTGTGACATGCCAAGAGTGCTTAGCAGCACCATCCATGAAGAAATCTGCATTGAAGATGCAGAGGATGAAGATAAACCAGCTGAAAACATTCTTATGAAATGGAGTCTTGAAGAAATCAGACACTATTATCAGCTGATGTCATGGCAGCATGCCAATGAAGAGGATGAAAACAAAATGAAGGATGTGAATAGCATGTGGGATCTTGAAATTCCCACAACATACGAACTAAGGATGCTGAAATCAGAATTTGAAGATGAAGACACAAGGCAGCAAGCCATTGAAGAACTTGCAGACATTGATGGAAGATTCAAGCCCAAGGAGCTTAAAGAAAACATGAAGAAGAAGGTGAGAATGAAGAAGAAGACGAGAAAAATTCCAGAGTTCAAGGTCTGGAGCAAACGAAAGAAAAAGAAGCCGCTGCATCAGCATGCAGCAGACAAGAATGGTAAGATAATTTTGAGGTCTGACATGAACTAATGTAAGCCTAGCTGAGACTTAGACCAGCAGGCATTAATGTTTCAATGTTTTTTGTTGAAAGCCCATGAAGGCATTGCATGTATGCTTTAGATGTTAGTAGTTTGTTTATGGTCGGAATTATGGGGGAGTGTTGGAGATAATTCCTCCCGCCAAGTGTTTAAATCCACCTACCGCTGTACAAAGAGTTAATGTATTAGGTAAAGAAGTTAATGTGCCTCGGGTGAAGAGGCATCAATATGTAACAATGTATTTGGGCATCATTTTAGTGAGAAAAATGAATGTTAAGAGCCGCAAAGCTCCATAGAGAATTTTTCCCCTGTTTTGTGTTAGCCTTTCTCGCATACTCTGTTCTGTTATGCTCTGCCTCCTCTGAATTTGTCAATGGGCATAATTCAAAAGAGATTAAAAAAAACTTATACAAGACTCTAAAAAGTTATTAAAATGTATTACTACTTCTGCGGTTTCTTTATTGTCATTATTCAAATAAATATAATTGTACAGATCTATTTCACTTCTGTATAGTCATTTATTTGAATATAATTTTAGATCTATTTCAAATGGAAAAATTATATTATATTTTTTATTAAATTTAAGAAACAGTTAAAAAAATGTTTATTAAATTAATGTAATGTTATCCCAACCAAGTTCATGGTTGATTATTCTATATATTATATATTAATTATTAATATACAGAATATGCCATTTTATGTTTTTTTTTCAAAATGAGTATTTCAATTAATTTGTAATGTTCTCCAAATAAGTCTTCCCATGAGATTAATTATTGCGATTTTGATTAATGTAATGTTCTTAAAAAAATTCATATTAACAAATTTTGAATTAATGAAAAATATAAAAAATGAGATGTAAAATATATATATATATATATATATATATATATATATATATATATAATTTTGACAATATACCCTTCCGTCAATAAAAGATGCCTCATGCTTTCACAGAATATAAATCTATGTGGTAAACGGATGCTGTCTTCCCAATTGATCCGATTGATCGGGTATAAATAAATGGTGTCTTCACGGATTCCCAATTGATCTGGTATAAATAAATGTTGTCTTCATGGCTCTGCGGAAACGCTAAGGAGCAGAATTCAAATGAAGATTAAAAAGAAAAGTTATACAAGACTCTAAAATGTTATTAAAACGTATCACTACCTCTGCTGTGTTGTTTCTTTATAGTCATTATTCAAATAAATATAATTTTGGATTTATTTTAATTATGTATATTATTATTCAAATAAATATAATTTTAGATCTATTTGAAATGGAAAAATTATATTAATTTTTTTATTAAATTTCAAAAACAATTAAAAAAATGTTTATTAGATTAGTGTAATGTTCTCCCAAACAGTTAAAACAGGTTCATCGTTGAGTAATATTGTAGATTAATTGTTAATATAAAGTATATTTGCATACTATAATGCTATTTTATTATTTTATTCAATTAATGTAATGTTCTAGAAATGAGTATTCCAATTAATGTAATGTTCTCCAAATGAGTCTTCCCACTAGATTAATTCTTAATATTATGTATATTCGCAGATTATTATTAGCAGATTATTAATACGATTTTGATGTAATTATTTTATTCAATTAATGTAATGTTCTCCAAATGAGTCTTCCCACTAGATTAATTATTAATATTATGTATATTCGCAGATTATTAATACGATTTTGATGTAATGTTTAAAAAAAAATCATATTAATGGATTTTGTACTAATGAAAATATAAAAAATGATATATATATATATATATATATAATAAAAGATGTTTTTTATATATTTATATATAATGGAAGGTTCTCCAATAAGAACATAGTTGATTATCTTTAGATTGAGTATTAATTATTATTGAATATATTTTGATATATAAAATATATATTTTTTTTATATAAAAAATTAAAATATAAATACATAAATAAAAATAATTTAAACAACTAACAAATAGTATTTTCAAAATAATGCTTTACCATTCGAGGTGAATGTTTTTTATTTTTTATTAAAAAATATTAAATTTTTATTTTTATTTTTATTTTTGAAGATATAAATATAATATTTATATTTATTTGTATCTAATATGAATATTATACTTAAAATAGAGGGACATGTTAAATTGATTGTTGCAATATACAACTTGGAGTAAAAAATGATATAATTTATAATAATTAAAAAAACATTTTATAATGTATAAGTAATATTTAGTATATTTTTTAAATTTTTTTTTTTTTAATTTGTTAGATTATTAGCTTAGAAATGTTATTATTTTAAACTATAGTTAATTTTTTTTGAAAAGAAACTTCAAAAAATAAAGATTGTGATTTAATATTTTGAAAATCAAATTACTTTAATATTATTAAATATTTACAATTTTTCAATATCTATAATTAAAAATGAATTTGTTTTCAATTTCCAACCTTATCTTTAAGTAATATTATTTTATAAAAAAATACCAAACTCAATCACATCATTTACTCTCTCTCTCTCTCTCTATATATATATATTTATTTATTTATTTATATTGTTTTCTTATTTTATTTTAAAATACAATTTTTATATAAAAAAGCCTTTCAAATTTATGAAATGGATCATATCCACATTCCTCTTAAAAAAGAAATAAAAATTAAGAATGAAAATCCATATTTTAAAATAAAAGTAAAATAAAAAATAAAGATTATTTTTCTTTCTAAATAATTTTATTTTTATTTTTAAAGTATTAAATGTTACATAATTATTTTTAATAATATTAATTAAAAAAAATATATAATATCAATCACACGTATTATTATTTCATATACAATTTATTATAATAAAATATTATGATTCTTTTTACAATAATATTTATGTAAAAGAGGATATAATATCAATAATATTTATTTAATTATCATTTTATGTAAATTTGATTAAATATATTTTTATATAAATATGGTTTAATTTTTTAAAATTAAAATAATTATTTATAATACTATATTAAATAATCATAAAAAAATAAATTTAATTTTCAACATTTTTCATTCAATTAAAACAAATTTGTTGTCATGCATAGAATAATATATATTTCTCCACATACACAATGCATAACACAATGCAACATTAAATATTCCTTCTTCAAACTTGGCTCTTGAGTTTAATTTATGAACTTACATTTATATTCTTTATTTTACACTTCTATTATATCTCTAAACATACATCCAACTCATTTATTATACCATTAACATTAATGTCAATGGATTAATAATATTAATATTAGAAAAAATTACCATTAATGGTTATATTTAATCTTAAACATAACCTTATAACCTTATTAAATAATTAACTCTTAAAAAAATCTTATAGATTTATTATTCACGACTTTCACATTTTGACATAATATTGAAACATTATTTCTACATATTACTTATTAAATGTTTCATTTCTAAGTTGTTGTTATTATTATTAATATTAACTCTAATGTTATGAACATTAGAGTCAATGTTAATGATATCATTAATATTAATAATATTAATAATAACACTAATACCATTATTATTAACATTAGTGTTAACAACATTGAAATAAAAAATGGTCAAAACATAACTCAATCAAAACTAAATCATGATAAAGAGTATTAAATTCAACCAAAGTCAAGAAAATGCAACAATAGTAAACTAAAGTCATCAAAGTCAACCAAGTTCCACCATGGTAAACCAAAGTGAACCATGGTCAGTCATGGTCAACCAAAATCAACCATGGTCAACCATATTCAAATCCAATAAAAACTTAACAAAGAAAGTCAACCATGGTCAACCATAGTCAACCAAAGCCATAGTCAATAATAAGCCACCATATTCAACCATGGTTAACCATCATTGGCTATAGTCAACCATAGTCAGCGAAATTCAACCATGGTTAACCATGGTTTACTGTGGTAAACTTTGGTTGACCATGTTTGACTTTGTTTGACTCTGGTTAACCATGGTTGACTTTAGTTGACCATGGTTGCTGATGGTCAACAATGTTTTACTTTATTTGACTATGCTTCCTATTGGTTTACCATGGTTGACTATGGTTGACCATGGTTGACTATGGTTGATCATTGTTACCTATGGTTGTTCATGGTTTACTATGATCAAAGTCAACCATGGTCAACCATAGTCAACCTTAGTGAACCATGGTCAAGCAAAGTCAACCATGATTAACCAAAATTCAACCAAAGTCCACCATGGTTAAACAAAGTCAACCAAATGTAGCCATAGTCAATTAATGTCAATCATGTTGAACCAAAGTCAACCTTAGTCAACCATAGTCAATCATAGTCAATTTGTTTACCAAATTGAATTGAAGTCAAACAAAAGTAAACTAAATTCAACCATAGTCAACCTTACTGAAATATGGTCAAGCAAAGTCAACCATATTTAAAAGTCAACCAAAGTCCACTCTGCTCAACCAAAGTCAACCAAACACAGCCATGGTCAATTAACATCAATTAGGGTGAACCGAAGTCAACTAAATTCAACCCTCATTAACCATAGTCAACCATGGTGAACCATATTCAATTAGTATAGCAAAGTCAACCATAGTCAACTAAAGTCAACCAAATTCAATGATAGTCAACTAAAATCAATCATAGTCAACCATTATTAACCATATTCAAAAGTCAAACAAGGTAAACCAATAATTGATTATGGAAAAAAAGTCAACCATAGTCAACCAAAGTCATCCATAACTAATGAATATCAACCATTGTCAAACATAGTCAATCAAATTCAACCCAAGTAAGCCAAAGTTAACCATGGTGTACCATTGTCAACTAAACTCAACCATGGTAACCATAGTCAATCATGGTCAACCAATGGTCAACCATAGTGAACCATTATCAACCACACTCAACCATGGTCAACGAATAGTCAGCCATAGTCAAGTAATGGTCAACTATAATGAACCATGGTTAACCAATAGCCAACCAATGGTCAACCAATAGTCAACCATGCTCAACCATAAGTTATCTAATAGTCAACCAATGGTCATCTAATAATCAACCAATAGATAACCAATGTTTAACCAATAGTCAACCATGGTCAACCAATAGTCAACCAATCGTAAACTAATGTCAACCATTGTCAACCATAGTTAATCAATGCTTTACCACAATTGACCATTAGTTCACATTGGTTGACTATTGGTCAACGGTTGAGTATGGTTTATCTTAGTTGACCATGGTTTACACTGGTTTACCATTGCTTGACCATGGTTGACCATGGTTTACACTGGTTTACCGTTGCTTGACCATGATTAACCATTGCTTGACTCAACCAATGGTTAACATTGGTTGACTAATGGTCAACTAAGGGTTGACCAATTGGTTTACCATTCATTGATAATTGGTTGACGAATGGTTGACCATGGTTGACTATTGGTTATTATTATTATTAATTAATATGGCTTGCTAATTATTATAATAATAAAAACACAAGAATCCTTATTATTATTATTAGTTATTTTACTTTTACTAGCTTATATATGCCGATAGACATATATCAACCATGGCCACACATTAAATGTGGTTGTTATACTCAGTGTATATAAGCTATATTATTAATATTAATATGGTTTGCTAGACATTAATAAACATTTAAACATTAAGATTATTTTACATTAGACGTTAGACATTAGTTTACAATAAACATTAGAAAACATTAAACATTAAACATTAGAAAACCTTAATAAAGACTTAACATTGGCATTATTAGCATTATAAAGATTAATAAAAGTAAACATTACACATCAATAAACATTAGATATTATTAAACATCACACATTAGACATTAAATATTAATAAACATTAGAAACATTAATAAAGACATTAGGATTGGCATTATTAGCCTTATAAACATGAATAAAAGTAGACATTACACATTAATAAATATTGGAGATTATTAAACATCACATGTATTAGATATTAAATATTAAATTTAGACATTAGGCATTTATACATTATTAAATATTATTAATATTAAGCACTATTAAACATTAGAAAAACATTAATAAAGACATTAGCATTATTACACATTAGAAAACATTAAACATTAAAACATTAATAAAGCCATTAACATTGGCATTATTAGTATTATAAACATTAATAAAACTATACATTAGACATTATTAAACATTAAAGATTAATAAACATCACACATTATTAGACATTAGACATTGAATATTAATAAACATTAAATTTACACATTAAACATTAGTCAACATTGTATTTTTAGAATAATTGAAATTATGTATTTATGTTATGCAATGCTCAACATTAATAAAATTAATTTACATTAGGCATTAGGACATTAGCAAACTTCCTCACATATCGTAGATGGTAGGTCGAGCAAACCATCAAATGTCTCAACTAAATTGAACCCGAGTGAGACTACCATATTCATTTACAATAAACATTAAACATAAGATATTAGACATTAATAATAATAATAATAATACTACTACTAATAATTATTATTATTATTAAACAATAGACATTATTAATATTATGAAATATTATTAGATTATTTTTCATTATTATTATTTTTTTATTTTTATTTATAATTATTATAATTATATTTTCTTATTTATAATTATTTTTATTATTATTAAATATTTTGAAAATTATTATTTATTATAATAATAATAATAAAATTAGAATGTAAACCATTATTATTATTTTAAAGAATAATAAAAAAAAAATATAAATAATAATAATAATAATAATAATAATTATTATTATTAATCTTTATTTAAATTATTTTCATTTGTTATCATTTTTCTTATTTTAATAAAATTATGTTTTCTTATTTATAATTATAATAATAATAATTATAATTGTTATTATTATTATAATAATTTAATTATTATTATTACAAAATATTTAATTATTACTCTAAATTATTTATAATTTATTAAACATAATTATAAACTAATTATCTTTATAAAATAATTAAAATAAGATTAGTTATCAAATAATTAATTAGTACTATACATTATTTATAATTTATTAATTATTACAATTATAAAATAAATATTACACATTAAAAAAACATTAATAAAGACATTACATTATTATACATTAGAGAACATTAAACATTAAAAACATTAATAAAGCCATTAACATTGGCATTATTAGTATTATAAACATTAATAAAACTATACATTAGACATTATTAAACATTAAAGATTAATAAACATCACACATTATTAGACATTAGACATTGAAAATTAATAAACATTAAATTTACAAATTAGACATTAGACATTGAAAATTAATAAACATTAAATTTACAAATTAGACATTAATAAACATTTAAACCTTAGACAACATTGTATTTTCAGAATAATTAAAACTATGTATTTATGTTATGCGATGCTAAACATTATGAAAATTAATTTACATTAGGCATGAGGACATTAGCAAACTTCCTCACATATAGTGGATGGTAGGTCGAGCAAACCATCAAATGTCTCAAAGAAATTGAACCCTGTAGATATAGACAACCATATTCATTTACAATAAACATTATATATGAGATATTAGGCATTAATAATAATAATGATTTTTATTATTATTAATAAACAATATACATTATTAGTATTATTAAACATTATTATATTATTTTTCATTATTTTTTTATTTTATTTTCATTTATAATTATTATAATTATATTTTCTTATTTATAATTATTTTTATTATTATAAAATATTTTGAAAATTATTATTTTATTATAATAATAATAATAAAATATAATATAAACCATTATTATTATTAAAAAGAATAATAAAAAAATAGAATATAAATTATTATTATTATTAGGAATAATAATAATAATAATAATAATAATAATAATTATTATTATTATTATTATTTAAATTATTATTATTTGTTATTATTTTTATTATTTTAATATAATTATGTTTTCTTATTTATAACGATATTTTTTATTATAATAAAATATTGTTTTTTATAATAATAATAAATATTATAATTATACTTGTTGTTGTTATTATTATTATTATTATAATTAAATTATTATTATTACAAAATATTTAATTATTACTTTAAATTATTTATAATTTATTAAACATAATTATAAACTAATTATTTTGATAAAATAATTAAAATAATATTATAAGATTAGTTATTAAATAATTAATTAGTACTATACATTATTTATAATTTATTAATTACAATTATAAAATAACTATTTTCATAAAATATTAAAAAAAAAAATTATTTTAAAATAGTAATATTTATTATTATTATCATTATTATTTTCGCAACTATAATATTAATATTAAAACTTATGAAATATTCCTCGTGGGTCAACCGTCAACTAGCAAGCCATATTAATATTAATAATATGGTTTATATACGCTAATCGACGTATATAAACCATATTATTAATATTAATATGGCTTGCTAGTAATTATAATTTTGAAACAAGAAAGAATATTAAAGTTATGCCGAGAAGGTTATTGGTTGAGTGAGAAATGACTAAGTGGTTATTAAATGAATACATATTAAACTAATATTATTATTATGGATTGGTTCGAGGGAGCCTGGCAGAGTAGATGAGAAGGGGTTGGGACCTCATTAATGGAAGGATAGGGATAGTAATGGAGGAGAAGAGTCGGCAGAGGAGATATAAGGGGAAGAATGGACATAGGAAAATCATCTTGGAATGTTGGGAGAAAGAAGAAAGTTGCAGAGCAGAGCAGAGGGGAAGTGTTGGAGAAATATTTTTTATGGGAAGCTGGTTGGGCTCGTACTCAATTTGGGCTCGGGGGTCCAAAGGGAAAGTTTTGGAGCTGGGTGGTCGGTGAGACCTCGTCGATTGGTAGGGAGGCATAATAGGTTGTCTGGCCTGTTGAGTCTCCTAGTTGGGAAGAATTTTGGTTGCAGGACATACGAAAGAGCACTTGAGGACACACAAAAGGGAAAGGAGAACCAGAAAAGGGAACATCTAGCTATTTATAAGGTAATTCTCGTACATGTATAAAATATTTTTCTGACTCTATAAATTTTTACTTATGCAAGCTATAACTTAAAGAAATATTATTGAAAATTACATGCATATATATGCTGCAAAAAATGAAAACTTGATTGATGTTAGAACCTTAATTGGTACATTTATTTACATGCAGTAAATTTTATTTATTCATGGGCATGAGAAGTAAACAAAGCCATAAAACACAACATTGATGTTAGAACAATAATTAGTACATTTATTTATAGGAAGTAAATGTTATTTATTCACAGGAATGAGAAGAAAACAAAACATGAAAACAGAACCAGGATGTAACAGTAAAAGTCTTTGATTTTATTGAGAAACTAGGGACCTAGGAACAGTGAAGAATAGGTACCCGATACCTCGAATTGATGACCTCTTTGATCAAATGAAAGGGGCGATAGTATTCTCAAAGATCGACTTGCGATCAGGTTACCACCAACTATGAATTAAGAAAGGTGATATACCTAAGACTATTTTCTGAACAAGGTTCGGGTACTATGAGTTTGTAGTGGTACCCTTTGGTTTGACGGTTGACCAATGCCCTAGATGTATTCACGAGCCTCATGAATAGCGTGTTTCGAAAGTACTTAGATCGATTTGTGCAAGTCTTCTTGGATGACATCCTTATGTACTCTTAGAATGAAAGGGAGCATGAGGAATACTTGCAAATAGTGTTGCCATGCTTAAGAGGGCACAAGTTGTACGGTAAGTTGTTCAAATGCTTGTTTTATCCGAAGGAGATCCATTATCTAGGGAATATAATTTTCGGTGAGGGAATTTCAGTTGACCCTGAGAAGGTGAAGTCCATAATGGATTGGCCCGTGCCAAGATATGTGCATGAAGTGAGAAGCTTCATGGGGTTAGCTGGGTACTATAGAAGGTTTGTTGAGGGTTTCTAAAAAATCTCAAAACCCATAAATACCCTACAACGTAAAGGAATTAGGTATGAATGGACGGAGGAATTCGATGTCGTGTTCACTGAGCTTAAAAGACTATTGACGAGTGCACCAATCCTACGAGTATTAGATATGGAGAATGACTTCACAGTTTGCACAGATGCCTCAAGGCAGGGTTTGGGTGCAATGTTGATGCAGGTTCAAGGTGGGGTAATAGCTTATGCATTGAGAAAGTTAAAAACACATGAAGAGAATTATGCTACCCATGACCTAGAATTGGATGCCTTGATGTTATCTTTAAAGTTTTGGAGACACTGCCTTGTTGGACGAAGCTTTGAGCTCAAGTATGATCACCAAATCTTGAGGTATATCTTCAATTAGAGAGACCTAAATGCTAAGCAAAGGCGATGGAGTGAATTCATGAGCGAGTATGATTTTGGGATTTCATACATCAAAGGGAAGGAGAATGTGGTAGCTGATGCTTTAAGTAGAAAACCAAGACTTTTCTCTCTCATACCTTTGAGGGTTGATCTGAGGGAAAGTGTATTAGGACAGCTAGTCAGAGATAGTTGGTACCTAAAGGTCACGTCAGCGCTCCAGAATGGGAAACCGGTGGGACCTAGGTTTGAAGGGTATGAGTTGGAAGCTAATGGGTTGTTACGATATCAAGGGAGGATGTATACCCTCGAGGAGGGAGATATTAGAGAGACCATCCTTAAGGAATACCACAGAGAATTATATTACACTCACCCGAGTGTAAAGAAGATGTATGAAAACATGAAGCAACTCTTCTTTTGGGCAGGAATGAAACGCAACGTGGTCAAATTCGTCACTAAGTGCCATGAGTGTCAGCAGGTAAAAGTTGATCATCACCACCCAGAAGGACTATTGAAACCGCATGACATTCCTATGTCAAAATGGGAGGTTATCTCCATAGAATTCATGGTGGGATTGCCTCTTGCCTCTCATAGGAAAGACACCATTATGGTCATCGTTGACAAAATGACCAAAACCGCTCACTTCATTCCAGTTAAGGAGACCGATGATGTCACAGATGTAACTTGTGTATTCATAAATGAAGTAGTTCGTATCCATGGGTTTCCTAAGAATGTTATCTCAGAAAGAGATTCCAGGTTTATGTCTAGGTTTTGGACAAGTTTGCAGCCGGATTTAGGAACTCAATTGAACCTAAGCACATCTTACCATCCAGAGACATATGGGAAAATAGAAAGAGTGAATAATGAGATGGAGGACATGCTTAGGATGTATGTAATGGATCAATAGACTCATTGGGAAAATCACTTACCTTTGGTAGAGTTTGCTTACAATAAAAGTTGCCATAGCTCAATCGAGATGCCTCCATATGAAGCATTATATGGAAGACCATGCAGAACACCATTGAGTTGGGAAAGGTTAGAGGATCGAGTAATTATAGGACTTGATTTGATTCAGGAGATGGAAGAACAGGTTATTCAGATTAGACAATAGTTAAAGGAAGCTCAGGATAGGCAAAAGAGCTATCCCGTTGCGCATAGGGTTGACCGAAACTATAGGTTGGGGATGCAGTGATTGTCCGCATGAGGCCTAGTAAAAGTACCATCCAGTTTGGGAAAGGGACAAATTTGTCACCATGATTCATAGGACCCTTTGAAATTTTGGAGAAGGTTGGACCCATCGCGTATCGACTTGCGCTACCACCCCATTTGCACAAAACTCATAATGTTTTTCATGTAGCTGTTTTATGACATTATGTAGCTGATGAGTCTCATAAAATAAATTGGAAGGAACTGTAGGTTTCGGATGAGGGGACCATCAGGGTCGAACCATTACGTATATTGCACCGCAGGGTTAGATAGCTTAGACACTGTTTGGTGGACTAGGTTAAGGTCTAGTGGACCGGTATAGCCTAGGTTCTGCTACCTGGGAGGACGCAGAGACCATGAATTGTGATTATCCCACACTATTTTGACCATAATTTTGGAACGAAGTTTCCTGAAGGGTGGGTGTATGTAACACCATGTTTTGACATTACTACCTGAACTATTATTATAGGTTGTATTTTCTTGATTGTGAGACTTCATCAGTTTGACGACATTGTGGACATACGATTCTATTATTTTGCCGAGATATATATATGTGTGTGTGTGATGTTAGCGTTATGATATGTAGTCATGTTTTGATATATATCATGTGTTAATTATGTCTCATATATGCAAATTACTGAATGATGGGTATGTGGATATCGTTAAAAGATATATGCTGAATGAATGAATGTTATGCAAGGTACATGGTAATTAGAAATAATTTTCTTATTGTTTCTTAATGATGGAATGTATGTATACTTGTCAAGGATTTTTGCACGATATTATAGATCGTATGTCAATGACTAAATTACAGGTTAAAATGGCTAAGTGATATATGGATTCCTCGAGGTGGGAGTGCCTCGGGGACAGGGACTTCGAAAGATAAATGGTATGAAAGTGATGCATTATTTATTTTCGCATGATTATTATGTTGATTATCATGATGTATGGGTGGGGTAGGGTTTCAGGAAACTCAACCGCCTAGATTGGTTATACGATGAAAAACTGAGTACAAGTCACAACGCATTTATTATGTCGGTGTAGACATAGTCCCTTGTTCCATTAGGGGGGGTGGAAGATTTACCCACTGTCTATCCCTGAAACCTAGAGTCATGGGAGGGTTTTGCTACGATGAGCTCCCCGAGGTGTGTGATGATGATTGGTGGTTTCCTGCTGGGGAATCTTGGTCGATGTAGTTGACACTTCCACTTACAGGTTCTAACTGGAGCCTGTCATGGCTTGGCACTTCAGGGTAGTCCAGTAGAGGAAGGATAGGATGTGGAAGTTAGTTGTGAACTAGATAGACAGAGTAGGTAGATATGTGTACCAAGATGTTAGGAGGGAAGACTTGATTAACTGTGTATGTTGATGACCTTGTTGATTCATGTGTCGTAAGTCAGTAATTGGTATAATGGTTCGTCGGTTAATTGTATTTAATTAAGTGAATGATCCAACAATCAAATTATGTTAAGAATACATCAGTAAACAATAACTTAAGTGATTGAGAATGCTCTGTGGTTAAGATTATTATTGTACCTACGCGATGTGTGTAAGCATTATCTACGCTTACATAACTCGTCTACATATGTGTAAACTTGCATGAAATAATATTGGACTATACTGTTTAGGCATTAATTACATTACTATTACTTATCTAATTAAGATATTATATTATTACGTCGAGTTAGTAATTTATGGTTGATTAATTGAGATAGGATTGATTATTATTATGATGGAAATAGAGCTAAATAAATGTTAGTAATGATTAATACTGTTAACAAGTTATGGTTAACTTAGGTGGTAATTAATGCATTTGGTTAGTAATGCTTAATTGAATATTAATGATCCTAGTTAGTTAAGACCTTGGGTTAAAATGTTAACTGGTTATTGTAATGTTAATTAGTATTAATGAGGTGGTGATTAATTTGATTACTGCATATTAATTAAATCTTAATTATAACTAAAGTATGATTATGGAATGTGGTACTAGAAAATTTAATAACAACTAGTACTTTGTTGAAGCGAACATTCAGTTCCTTCACATAATTAATTCACCAGAATACTTGATAAATTAAATATGCCATGAATAATAGATAATATTAGATATTTGAATAGATAAAAGATGATATGTTACAATGATAGCCCTGCCTTAAATATGGCTTGAGCATTTGATGTTGAGGAGATGCCTCATTTCATAATCTAACTTTAGTTAACCTAATTATTAATTATTTAATTATTATCTTATTTTATGTTCGTAGCATTGCCACTCTCTTAGAAAGTCTCTGTCCTCAAAGCCTTATAATGTTTCTGCATCATTTTACGTGGTGTCATAGTTGACAAAGCATGTCGATATGAACTACTAAGTGTAGAGCATAACTTCTGATATTTGGATGGGTCAATCCATCCCAAATTGATTTGTTGCTGACTGTTGGGAATCCCCACTGATCTGTCGTCAAGAGCTTTGATCATATTAGTACCATCGTCTTTTGACATTTCCCACTTTTCAGAATATCAGTTTTTATGGTTGGGGTGTCAATGGGGAATTTTCACAATGTCATTTTCTTTTATGAGTGTCATCTTTTGAGCATTGATATGAGTTGGAAGTTGTATTTTCGTCCCTTGAGGTTTTAAGGTTTCGTTATGTATTTTTTCCAACCTGTTTTCTAACTGCATGTTATCATTTTGAAACTTCTTAATCACTTCTACTTGCGATTTTCTGTCATTTTCAGACTTCTTAAGTTGTTCCTTAAGATCTTCATTATGACTTCTGATGCAACTATTTTCTTCTTGCTTCTCTAGAAGTTTTCATTCAATGAATTCCGTATATTGTTCTATCTTCCAGCTATTTTTCAACTTCTTAATTTTTGTGACTAGTATCTTGTTATGATTTCTTAGTCTGAAAATTTCTTCAGCATTGTTGGATAATGCTTTATTACTCTTTGCGATCTCTGACTTATGTGTCTTTTTAGAGTCGTCATTTTGTTGTTGAATAACTTTTATCTGTTGTCGACATTGGTCAACCTCTGATTCTTGACTTTTTAATTTATGTTGTATCTGCGTATGTTCTTCATCTTTGTCGCTAATGATTTTGTTCAAGCGTATTATTTATGCTTCGTAATTATTTATTTCCTTCTTTATATCTTGATTTCCTAACCTCTGATTGAATTCATTTTTTGGCTTTTAATTCATCAATTTGTGCATACAATTTTTCTATATGCCTTTCCTGGTCAGAGATTTTTATTTCATTGCACCTTTCTTGTAATTCAATTCTTATTTCTAAATTGTTATTTATGTCGTGCAATTCTTCATTGTCTTTTCGATAACATTATAACTTGGCTTCTAATTCCTCTATTCGTAGTCGCAAACCAAATTCCATGATCTCAACTTCTTCAGAGATAGATAGTATTCAACTTTTTCGATGATAGAAGGTCTTTGGTTTGACTTCTTTGATGATAGATAGCCTCAATTCTTTTAAAAAAGGAGTCTTCCTTTGACTTGACTTTGACTTCTTCAATTTTGTCTTCTCTGATGAGCGATGATCTTTTTTTACTTCTTCGATTTGGTCTTCGGCTTCTTTTAACAAGGAGTCTTCCTTTGATTTTGGCTTTCCTTTGTCTTCTTTGGTTTTGATTTTTGCTTTCTTTGATTTGTTTTTATTCAATTTTGTTCTCTTTATATTAGGTTAAATAACCTTTTTTTTCCAAAAATAATTATTATTTTAATAAAATAATAATAATAATTATTTCAACAATATTTTTTTTTTTTTAAAGAATAATAATTATTAATTAATAATAATATTATTATTAATGTCTTATGTAAACTATATATATGGTTTAATATATAGTTTTTTTTCAAATATTAAACAATTATAATAAAACTATTATAATGTTTAAAATCTAAATTCAAAAATAAAATTTAGGGTTTTGTAGAGTTATGGAGGGAACATGGGTTTGGAGGAAGCTGGAAGTGGAAGTGTATGGGGGTGGGGAAGAGTTTTGGAGCTAGGAAGAGGGAAGGTGGGGAGTAGAGGGCGTGCAGATGTGGGAGGGCGTTGGAGATGTCTGAGGTCGGCGCAAGGGTGAGTGTGGGGGAGAGGAGAGGACGCCGGGAGTGGGTGCAAAGCTTGTGGGCGAAGAGAAGAGGGGCTGGCGTGGACTGGAGGTTGTAGATGGGGGGAGCAACGCGGGGTGGATGCGTTGGTAGAAGGACACGTGGGCGTGGAGGAGAAGCAGGAGCCGAGGGTGATGGACGTAGGAGTGGGTTGGCGGGGAGCTAGATGCGGAGGGGAGATGGTGGGAGGAATGGAGGAGTGCATAGGAGGGATGGGGTGATGGAGCAGCTGTTTGGTGGAGTAGGAGCGTGGATGGATCACAGATCAGGGTGTGGAAATATGGGAAGGGGGAAAGGCATGGACGCGGGGATGGGTGAGGGCATGGACGCGAGAGGACGTAGGTGGTGGAGGACATAGGAAGAGAATGGAGTTCGGCGCAAGATCAGGGAGAACGTGTGCAGATGTGGGGTGAGATGGGGTAGCAAAGAGTGTGGAGCACTGGTGGTGGCAGGGATAGCAAGGCGTCGAAAACAGAGGTAGACAGGAGGAGGATGGCGGCTGGTGGAAGGGCACAGCGAGCAAGGAGATGTGCAGGTGGGGATTGATGAGGAGGAGTGAGAGAAGATGCCTGAAGGGGGATTTAGAGGGAGATGTGAGATGGGAGTAAAATGAGGATTGATGGAATGTGTAGCACCGGTGTGGTCAAAGACTGTGTAATGTAAGGAATCCTTGAAATAAATCAGACAAGGTCTGAAAAATATTGCCAAGGGAAAGATCAGAGTGGATTTGATACCATGCAACAACTGTATCCGGTTGAACTCTTAATACAACCGTATCCGGTGTAATATGCCAGCCTGTATTCGGGTTAAGCTAGCATGTATCCAGGTCTAGGGAGGAAGATGTTCCATCTTCAAATAAACAGATGAATAAATATATAATAATTAATGGATGATAAAATACAATGGATATGGCCGCTTTAAATATGGTTGGGCCATCCACTACTGAAGAGACATTCCTCTTCATAACTATAATAATAATTAATTACTATTACTAATAGTTTATAACCTATTTATTTACTAATTTATTGTTGTAGCATTTGTAGAACTTTAGTTTAGTAATAAATAGATCACTAACTATGAATTAATCGAATTATAATGTTCACGGTTAAAACTTATTTATATATATATATATATATATATATATATATATTATCATGTCACAAAATAATTGTTAATTAAGTAATAATGTGGCTGATTATTCAGGAGTACTCTATTATTATTATTATTATCTTGGAATTTGGAATTTAATAAACATTAATAAAAACTTCTGTCATATTTAATATGGTGACAGGGCGGTGGAACCACGTTAATAAATTTAGTTGACTTTTACATATGGTATTAACACCAAGAATTGAAATGGATAATATTTATTAATTAATTGGAAAACAAATTAATTAATTAATAAATGTATTCATGAGTATTAATTAGTAATAAATGAATATTAATCGAGTCTTGATTATGAGTAATGGTTGACTGTGGTGAATGTTAATAGTAAATATATAACATTTTATCTTTTATTAATTATAATTTTGAAACAAGAAATAATATTAAAGTTATGTCGAGAAGGTTGTCGGTTGAGTGAGAAATGACTAAGTGCTTATTAAATGAATAAATATTAAACTAATATTATTATTATGGATTGGTTCGAGGGAGCCCGACAGAGTAGATGAGAAGGGGTTGGGACCTCATTAATGGAAGGATAGGGATAGTAATGGAGGAGAAGAGTCTAAGAATGAGATATAAGGGGAAGAATGGACATAGGAAGATCATCTTGGAATGTTGGGAGAAAGTGGAAAGTTGCAGATAAGAGCAGAGGGGAAGTGTTGGGGAAATATTTGTTACGGGAATCTTGTTGGGCTTGTAATCAGTTTGGGATCGGGAGTCCAAAGGGAAAAATTTGGAGCTGGGTGGTCGGTGAGACCTCGTCAGTTGGAAGGGAGGCATACCAGGTTGTCTGGCCGGTTGAGTCTCCTAGTTGGGAAGAATTTTGGTTGCAGGACATATGAAAGGGAAAGGACACACGAAAGGGAAAGCAGGAGCAAAAAATGGAACATCTAGCTATTTATAAGGTAATGATCGTACATGTATACAATATTTTTCTCACTCTGTAAATTTTCACTTATGCAAGCTATAACTTAAAGAAATATTATTGGAAATTACATGCATATATATGCTGCAGAAAATGAAAACTTTATTTATTTTAGAACAGTGATTAGCACATTTATTTACAGGCAGTAAATGTTATTTATTCATAGGCATGAGAACTAAACAAAACTAGAAAAAAAAATTGATGTTATAACAGTAATTAGTACATTTATTTACATGTTGTAAATGTTATTCATTCACAGGCATGAGAACAAAACAAAACATGAAAACAGAACCAGGATGTAACAATACAAGCCTTTGATTTTATTTAGAAACTAGGGACCCAAGAACAAGTCCTTACAAAATCCTATAATTTCAAGTGTCATGAGATGTTCAGGTAGCTGGTAGTTATAAACCTCCATTAGTGAAATAATTATATTGGTCTCCTGGAATTGTAGAGGTATGGGTAGCAGGTTCAAAGAAGAAGTACTTAGATATATGATCATATTTGAAAAGTTACTACCATTCTCTTCATATGTTATATGTCGTGAAAAATCAATGGAAAAATAGTTCAGGTGTAGTAGTAAAAGTTAGATGAGATTCAACAGGAGTATGTATACTATGAGACAATATAATGTTAAAACTGGATTTTTCTCAATATACTAGGCACTGGACTTTGACTTGCCTCATTCATCAAGTCAAAGGTATGAAAACCCATGTTTTAATGTTTATATTCCAGTTCATTACAAGGAAATGGAAGAATGCTAACAATCCTTTCATGTACTAAAACATTCAAAGTTCACTAGGAATGATATTGTGGTTGGGGATTTCAATGTGGTCTCATCAAACAAAGAGAAGAGGAGGCAGTGTAGTAAGGTATCCCTTCATAGAAAGCATAGAGGACCTTATAGGAGATTGCTATATTATTAATGTCAAACCAATAAAATGAAAATACACCTAGACCAACAGGATATTGGGTCTAGGTCACATAGTAGCCAAGTTAGATTGATTTGTCATTCACAATGATCTCCTTTTGATCAATAACTAGATCATGAATTCTATGATTATTCCTTCAAGTGTATCATACCATAACACCATATCACTTATATTTCTATAGTATTGGGATCTTTCCCCATTTACTTCATACTTTTCCCTCTCTTCCCCCCCACAATCCAAGAGATATGGAAATTATTTCTAAGGTGTGAAGCTAGAATGGAAGATGGAGAGGTTAAAGTGCAAATATTATTGAAGGAAAGGTATATGTGTAGAAAATTACGTAAGCCAAATAGAAAGGAAGAGGAGGTGTCGTTCCTGAAGTATAAGATTCTTTGGTTAAAATATGGCAACAAAAACACTTCATTTTTACACAAGTAGGCTAAAGCAAGACTATATAAAAACTTAGCTAAAGAAATAAACATTGAATATGGAACATGCTTGATAGCCATAAAATAAGAAGCATGATTTCATTTTGAATTCTTGTATATAGATGAGGAGGATCCTAATCTACATTCCACCTTAGCAATGTTTCATAGAATTCCTTCACTGATCATTAGAGAGGAGAATACAGAGCTAACCAAAGAAATAAAAGTAGAGATCATCAGATCCATTTGGGGCCTAGAACGAGACAAATTTCCAAGTTCATATGTATTTTTCATTCATGCTAGTCCATATCAAAATAGGTTTGAAGTATATACTAAATCATAATTCCCATAAAGAGAATAAGCTTAGGGGAAGCAGAAACCTATCCTTCATAACATTAATCCCCAAAGAAGTCAATTCCTCCTATTTCTCTAGATTCCACCCTATTTTTCTATGTAATTCCTTTTACAAAATTATGAATAACATAATCACAAACAACCTCAAAAATATTATTTTCAAATTATCTATGACAAATAAGGTGGGTTCATGTAAAAAGAAAAATCCTCGACAACATAACTTGGGTTCAAGAGGCAATACACTCTAGAAGAAAAATAAAATAAAAATGGATGATAATCAAGATGGATATGGAAAATACATTTGATTGGGACCTTCTTTCCTATTTGAAGTTCTTAGTAAATTTGGTTTTGATGAATTCTTTGTTCTATGGGTGATATCTTGTGTAGGCTCTTCTTAGATTTCTCCTTTAGTAAATGGAAGGCATATACCATTCTTCAATAGCGAAATAGGATTAAGATGAGAATGCCTCATGGTGGATTCTTTAAGTTAGAATCTAGATTTTGAAGGAGTGTTATGTAGTCTTGAAGGAATCAGTTTTGTAAGGAGAGTATGAAAGATTAACCACTGCTAGTTTATAGATGATAAACTAAATAGTGGGAAAAAACCCCATCTACAACTAGAATATTAGTGCCCACTAGTTGTAAATCATTTTTTGGAATCCTATAATTCCCATGGATGTCATATTGGTCTTATTTCAAATATTTGGCGATGTTAATCTCACTAGTCAATATAATTTTAACTGTCTAGTGAGGAATAATAGGTAAAATCAAATGCATATTGCCACAATGGGGGTCTCAATGGTTGAATCCAGTACGTAGGGTGGTTCTTACAAGGTCAAATATGAAATACCTCGTAATTTATGAGTGTTTGGATATGTTAGATCCAACTAACATGATGTAGTAGGTGGGAAAAGGAATTCATAAATTTCTATGGAAAGGTGGGAAACGCAACATAAAAATGTTTCATTTGATTAACAAGAATATTGTGAGATCCCCAAAAGACAATAATGTCCAAGGAATAAAAGACCTAACATTAATGGTATTTTTGTATGGGATCCAAATATCTATGGAAACTTATAACCAAACAATCAGAATTGTGGAAAGAGTTTTTGTTCAAGAAAAATTTCTTTGCTAATAGTAAAAGATGTTTAAATCATCCCTCGGTTGGTGAAAAAGAATCCCTAATATGGAAACCATGTAAAGTGGTAGAACCCTTAATTCAAAGCCAAATAACTTCAATTCTTGGAAATGGGAAGTTGATTAAAATATTAGATGATGGAATTATAGGGAAGCCTTCCCTTAGGCATAACTAAGACCTTTCAAGGCTAGGAGAGTGGATGATCTTACATGAAATTAAAACTATATATGAGTTGTCACTTTAGGATGAGCTAATGAGTGATGCATTTGTTGGAAGCTTCTTTCTTCCCCAATTCATCTTGTCCCCTAGTTGAATTTCCTTCTTTCTCTTCTACAGGGTTATTGTCTATTTGGTTGAGTTTATGCAATATAAATTTGTTGTAGTTGCTACAAGAATACATTGGAATAATCCTCTCTATGTAAAATTGAAGGTTGATAATACATTGGTTGTTAGGGTGTCATCATGTGAGTGTTGGTTCATCCTACATTCATCAATAGTCTTAGCATCATAGCAGACACAATCCAAAGCAAGAGCATATCCAATCTCCCATTGCCTTAGTTCCTAAGAAAGAGACAAATGAATACAATTTTTACAGCATTTTGATTGAGGCTTTGTTGAGTTCCTATAATACAAATTCATTGTGGTTGGATATTGGTGAATATTGAATAGGCTTGGTTGTAGCAATTCATGCATAGTAGTTGATTGGTAATTAGACTTGACAATACAAGGAATCTACGCAAGGAACTAATTGAAAACAAGTCATTATTTTTTTCTTATTGGTGGATGAAGGTAGAGTCATTCTTGTATGAATGTTGGTGATTAAGGATAGATGATCATAAAATCATATGACTGATTTTCATTGCATTGTCAAACAATTTCCTATGTGTATGTTAGGTACATAAAGGAGCTATATAATCAATGTTGTGAAGAGATTGTGAAGAACATATTTCATTTCCATAGAGTATCCATTTTGGTGAAATGAGTGGACTATATTCCCTTCATTTATGGATCGTATTGGTATCAAACAAATTTTTCCAAATACCTTGAAGAAACTACCATGTAAAAATATTTGAAGAGGGAGAGGCTAGAAGTGTTTAGAGACTTCAATGGAACAGTCTAAGTGGAAAGCCATTATTGGAGGTAGAAAGATGATGAGATGCAAAAATAACTTGTCAAATGTGAGGACTCCTTCACTACAACGATGTTAGAATTAGACAAGAGCACATTGCAACTCTTCCAATTTGGGGACAAATTCACATAGCTAGATAATTTGCTAGAGGAGAGGTTCATAGAAATGATTGCTTAGATGTAATTAGATTTGGAAGCAAAGGAAGAGTCAATGAAAAATATACAAGAAGTTGTCTAAGAGAATAAGAAAAACATTTTTTTACACTATGTAAATCAACACCATGATGAAGTCAAGCATAATAAACTCACCTTCCAAGATCCTTCCTCAAGACCCCTTTAGTGATTTTGAAAGACAGACTTGAGGCATCAATTCCAAGTTATTGAGATGAATGTGGTACAATAGCCAAGAGCTAGGAAAGAAAGGAAAAGGGATTGTCATTCATGTCATGGATCAACAGAGGACAAAGCATGAAGGACTTGGATTTGGTGGACAAGATGTAAGCATAATTTCAACTCAAACAAACCACCTTTTGTCAAGGAAAGATGAATAAAAAAGAAGCCATTTCCATGAAGAGATAGGTATCTGGAAAGAAGTGAGTAGAAATCCACTCAAATATACGTGTAAAGGCTTGGAAGAGGGAAAAAAATGGATGATTCTACCACCAAATGTTCTCTAGCACTTGAGGTACCAAGCAACCAAGTTGGAAAGCAACATCATAAACTAAAAAGGTATGACATGGTATCTTTGGTCTATTTCTGTTGCAAGAAAATAGGTCACAAGGATAGCAATCATTGGCATTCTATAATGATCCGTACACGCCCAGGTGCACGACGGGGAAAACAGTTCGATTGAATGAATCGATACTGTTATAACATAATCATAATAATAAGCAAAGCAAGAAATACACTACGCACATAAACATACACACATAGACAATATGAAGGAATGCAAACGAATCTCTTCTTTATTTTTAGTCTATTACTTCTTGATTATTCTCTCCCTTATATTAAAATATTTTACGTGCTTAAATAAAGTGCTGAGAATGCTTGGATTGTCTATCCGTTACGTTCAGTTAGAATAGTTTTAGAATTTCAACTGTTATGGTTGATTGGAAGACATAGAGACAATCTATCATAGTTCATTAGTCGCAAATGTCGACGATGCATGTCGAAGTCGGTGCTTGTAGAAGTTGATGAACTGGTCGAAGTCGCTGAGCTTGTCGAAGTCGAATAACTTGCAGAGTCAATGAACTTGTCGAATTCGAAGTTGGCATCCGACAATAATGCAAACTACTGGGTGGATCATATCTCCTTCCTTAATAAACAATGGTCCCCATTGTTTGCTTGTATAGATGAGGAAACTTGTTGGTTAGTTCAGTAGCAGAGTACCATTTTCCTTGTGTCTAGATATGTTCGGCTTTGGACACCTGCAAAAAGGGAATTGCGTTTGTCCTTGTATGGCGTACTCGTCGTCCCACATTGGTGTCACAAGGAAGAGGCTCTTGAACATCTGGATGGATGTCTTTGGGTTCTGCTGTTTGCAATTCATTCTGTTCCAGCAGTGGTGCATGGTATGGTGGAAGTAGATCCGCATTAAAGACTGGATGCAGACCCAGGCATGAAGAAATGTTGAGCTGGAAATCATTTTCTCCAATATTTTTAAGAATACAGTACGAACCATATCGCAAAGGCTTCAACTTCTCATACGGACCAGTGAAGCGTTACTTCTTGAGATGCAACCAAACCTGATCCACAATTTGAAATGAATGATGGATACGATGCTTATCATGTCAGGACTTAGCTTTCACATTATCTCGTTGCAACATTTCATGTGCTTGTTTCAGGATGTCGTGGATTTGATCTCTAAACTTCAATGCTTTGTCAACTTCTTGCCGGTTATAGTTGGTATCGTTTGAATGCTTCGAGGAACCAATCAAGTCAATAGGCGTTGAGGGTTGAAATCCATAACAGATCTCAAATGGAATCTTTCCCATAGAGCGGTGCTGACCATGATTGTAGTTGTGTTGTATATATGGAATACTTTCATCCCATGTTCGTCGATGCTTGTGGTTGTACATATGAAGAATTTGTACTACCAAGCGATTCATAACTTCTGTCTGTCTGTCTGTCTAAGGATGTAAAGTTGTCAAAAAGGAGAGTCTTGTATTGAGCTGTATCCAGAGAGTCTTTCAAAAGATGCTGACAAATCTAGCACCTCTTTCGCAAATAATGGTTTTCGGTAAATCATAATGTTTCCAGACATGTAAAAAGAAGAGCTGAGTGGTCTGCTGTGCTTTCATAGTCTTCTTGCATGGAATGAGAAAGGCCATCTTGGAAATCATGTCGAATACTACTAAGATCGCATCATGCTGATGTTTGGTAGTAGGATATCCCCTCAAGTATTCCATAGAAATATATTCCCATGGTCAACTAGGAACTGGTAAAGGTGTGTACAACCCCTGTCGTCGATTAGGCAGTTTAGCAGTGGCACAAACCACGCATGATTGAATGTACTTGTTGACGTCAGTTTTAAGTGAAGGCCAAAAGAAATACTTTTGGAGAATAGAAAGGGTCTTATCTACTCCAAAGTGTCCTGCAGTCTTGTTGTAGTGCACGTCCCAAATGAGCTGCTGTCGATGCTCACCTGTCGGTACACAAAGCTATCCAAGCTTGTATAGCAAGGTGTTTTTCAAGAAATAATCGGAGGTCAATGAATTTTCGATCTGAAGTTGTCGATAGACTGATGAAAATTCATTGTCTTCTTGATACAAGTAAGGCCAAGTGGTGGTGTCATAACCCTGCATACTCATCACTATAAGAAGGAGAGTAATGGGTGGTCGAGTCAGACAATCAATGGAAGAATTGGCTTTACCTTTCTGATACTTAATTAACAACTGAAATTGTTGCAGGTAATTAATCCACTTGAGTTGTTGAGTTGTTTGTAACTTTGACTGGGACAGAGCGAACTGTAAAGGATTGTGATCAGTGAGAATGATCGTCTCCTTTCCAAGAATATAATGTATCCATTCCTTAAGAGCTTGCACAATGGCATACAGTTCTTTTTCATACGTCGAATATCTTCTAACAGTGTCGTTAAAATTTTTGGAATGAAAAGTGACTTGGTGATTCGATTGAGTGATCACTGCACCCAAGGGATAGTCTGATGCATCCGTCTCAATCTCAAAGGGCTGATGCAAATCAGGTAACACAAGTATTGGAGCAGTACAAATCTTATGTTTGAGCTGCTTAAAATATTCTTGTTGTGTCAATGTCCATTTGAAGATAGTTTTCCCATTTCCATTGGTCAATTGATTCAAAGGCCAGGCTATGTGACTGAAGCCGAGTATGAATTGTCGATAAAAAATCGCCAAACCAAGAAATTTTTTTAGTTCCTGAATGCTTTGAGGAATGGGCCACTCTTTAAGGATTTGCATTTTGTCCGGATCGACGTGAATTCCCGTAGAGTCAATTGCATACCCCAAATATTTGATGTTGTTCATTGCAAAGGAACATTTGTCCATGTTCAGGTAGAGTTTATGTTGTCGGAGAGTGTCGAGGACTTGTTGAAATTGTCCGACATGTTCTTCCCATGATCGACTGAAAATCAATATATTATCGAGGTAGACAATGACACATTCACCGATGAAAGTTCAAAGAATGTTATCCATATACCGCATGAAGGTCATAGGTGCATTGGTTAAGCTGAAAGGCATGACTAACCATTCAAACAATCCTTCCTTGGTATTGAAAGCAGTTTTCAGATAGTAAAGAATTGTATGGAAAACTGCTTTCAGTACCAAGGAAGGATTGTATGGAAAAGGTGCTAAATTCTTTACTAAGATCGATTGGAATCTGATGATATCCCGACTTGAGGTTGATCTTATTAAAGAATTTAGCACCTTTCAGACAGTTGATGAGTTCATCTATCCGCGACAGAGGATATCTATTTTTTTACCGAAATTTTGTTGAGGGACCAGTAGTCGATGCACATGTGCCAGTCCCATCTTTCTTTGGAATGAGAATGAGTGGACTTCCACAAGGAGAGAAACTGGGTCGGATATGACCTTTATTGATAAAATCTTGGATTTGTCTGTGAATCTCTTTATTTTCAATAATGGATCTTTTGTAAACAGATGTATTAGGTAATGAAGAACTAGGAGCAAGTTCAATAGCGTGTTTTACCTAGCAATGTAGAGGTACTCCATATGGCTCTTGGAATTGGTTATGGTACTCATCAAGAATATTGTCGATATGCTGCTTCTGTCGGGAGTTGCACTGGTTAGTGAGTCGACTGGTTGCTGTAGTCTTCCTGGAATGTTGTAGCTTAATCATGATCAATGCGAAATTCTAAGAATGGTTGATGAGCTTCTTCATCTTTTTAGCATATATCATTGCAACCGTTGGTGTAGGTCGTCACTCTGGTATGTCGTACAATTGGTTCCTAATTATGACAATCACCTTCTGAGGTCGCGACTGGTAACTTCCATGCTGATCCCATAAGTAAGGTTTCCCAAACAAGGAGTCAGCTACGAAGAGCGATGCCACATCGCAGAGTATTTCATCTTCAAAAGGATTAATGAAGTAGGTGAGTTTGAATTGTCGGGTGATCCTTAGTTCCTGTCCATCCTTCATCCAACCGATGTTATAAGGCTGAGGATGTGGGGCGGTAACAAGACCTAGTTTCATCATGAGACCTTCAGAAACAAATTTCTTCTGGATACCATTATCCACAATCATATGATTGTTTTGAACCCATATATATGTATGGAATAGGCGCTCTCATTCCTCCTCGTTGACGATAGTCGAGGCTACTGGTGTAATATATCCAAATAAGTATATTACTATTATTATTAATTAATATAACAATTAGGTTAAATTATTATTATTGGTCAAAGGGCACCTCTTTTCATGGTGCGACCATTCATAGGTTAGCTACCATATATATAATGGAATCTATTATTGTAAAAGTCATCAATTCAATTATAAAAATATGTATATTATCTATTAAGATAATCATGTAAGCCTGGTAGCTTACAAGTTGTATCAGAGCTTTAGGCTCTTGCTCGCTCTCGGCATTCATTCATCCTCAGCATCTTCATTCCTCTCACTCTCCATCCCACATCACCCACTTCGTGTGCCATCGCTTTTGCACATTACTCCCATCGTCTCCTTCCACCTCTGTTGCCTCCTCCCCCATCACGAACCATCGCTCCATGCCCACCTCATCTCCAAATCCCATCACACTTGCTCCTACCTCTTCTTCCACCTCCGCTGCCTCCTCTCAATGCTCTCCCACACCTCTTCACTCCACCTTAGTTGTGCCCCCATCTCTACACCTTACTCTCACGCTCACGCAGCCTCTCGTCATCTCATCCCCCTCTCCTTATCATTGCTCGCACTCCTTACCATTCCCCTCCTCCTCACGCAGTCCCCTCCTCATTCCCATACGCTGGTCCATTCCCGCTCTAGCGCCCTCCTCAGCTGCTCCCGTGGATCTCCTCTCCCACAACTTCTACCCCCTCGCATAGACCCTTCCGCTCCTGCGCGTAGACACCAACGCTCTCTGCGTCTCCCAGCTCCTCCTTTCTGCAGCTCCTTCCTGCAACGACCCCGCTAGCCATCCCCACGCTGCCTCCTTCTCCACTCCCTTCCTCACTCTCACGCCCACTTCTCCTCCCTCTGCTGCTCCTTACCTACTCACATGTTCCTCAATCCCAACGCCTTGCTCGTCACCATCGTCGAGGGTTTCAAAAACCCTAATTTCACCATTGTTCCCTAAAACTCTCTAATACAATTTTCTTTTTATAATAATAATATTATTATAAATAATAATAATTATTATAATCCTTTTAAATCCTAAATTAAATGCAATTTGAATTTTTTTATAATAATAATATTATTAAAAAAAACTATTGAAGGCTATAATAGTTTTTATGCATAATAATATTATTATTTTTATCTAATAATAATAATGAGTATCATTTAAAATTCTTGAAAAAAAAAATTCAAAACTCCTTTTGGAAGATTTTTGAGCTGTAATCATTATGTTTCCATCATTTAGCGAAATCATGTATGGCCAAAATCCAAAAGAAAGTATCGAATCTAAACTCGACGAAATCGAAAAGAGATGGCTTAAGGAAGAGGAAGAGTACACCAAATTGAACATGATCGTATTGGAAATACAAGAAGAAATCGCCAAGAAGAAAGGAAAGGAAGAAGCTCTTGCGACTCCCGATTTCTCATGTCAAGTAGAGCTGGGAATTGCATCTGTACTCACGACAGAAGAAGGGAATGCGACCATAATGGAAGGAACATTAAATGATATTGATCAGTTAAAGGGAGAAGAATCAGCTATGTCATCTGAATTATCAAGCAAGGAAAAACATGAAGAAACATTAAATGATATTGAGCAGTCAAAGGGAGAAGAATCAGCTACACCATTAGAATTCTCAAGCAAGGAAAAACATGAAGCAACATTAAATGATATTGATCAAGTACAACTCAAGACTGCTTTGACACCTATGATGGAACAAGGTATTACAATGACTCCTAAATATTTAAGTAGGGAAGAGTCTGAAGTTGCTACTATAAACAGAAAGGAAGGGACTTCTGAGTTCTCAAGTCAAATAGAGTTGGAAAATGCATATGCACTCACGACAAAAGAATGGATTACGAACATAAAGGAAGAAGCTATTGTGACTCCCGAGTTCTCAAGTCAAGTAGAACTGGAAATTGCATATGCACTCTCAACAGAAAAAGCAACTGCGACTCCCAGTTTCCCAAGTAAAGAGGAACATGGTGCTAAGATGACCCCTAAATATTCAAGTACGGAAGAATCTGAAGTTGCTATTACAACTAGAAAAGAAGGGAAGCCATGTCGACCGCCTCCTTATATTCCTCCACACAAAAGATCCATGCCACTAGAATCCTGGAGGGATAACAAAAGAGTCCCCAACTACAAACCTCAAAATACGATACTCAGTCAAAAATATGTACGTCTACCAGAATTTCACTGCGGATTCTTACAAGGTAGGGAAGCAAGGCACATTAATACGCCAACTGAAAAATCTATAAAATTGTCTAGTGAAACTCCAGAACAAGGACTTATTAAGGAAGATGATAACAAGGACGATAAAACAGAAGAGATAGAGGACAAGGATATGAAAGATCAAGATGATATTGACAATCACAATGTGAATATCAATTATAAAGAAAACAATGATGTCATAGGTTGTAATAATAAAACACAAAATACGGTTAAAAATGAAGTCATTATTAACAACAATTATGAAATAAATGAAGTGGTAGAAGAATGTAATGATAAAAGCGTTGAAGATAACCTTAATCATGGTAATGGACAAGAACGAAACCTAGAAGTTGTCATGACAAATGGAAAGATGAACATTCTACCAGTGATCGCAACTCAAGTTATTCTAGAATCTCAATATCAAAAGGCTCACTGGTTACAACTAAAGATAAGCTTGCCAGATAAGGAAGTAAGTACATTATTAGTAATTAATGCTATAGATAAGAAAACGATATCAAAGCATGCAAAAATATCAAAGATCCACATAAAATTAGAAGAGCAAAGGAACATCGTCAGATTAGTAGATCTGAAATATACGCCACTTAGTTGTTATGTGTTCATCTACAAAATCATAAGCATGATAAGATTTGAATGGAAATGTGACCAATATTCCAAGAACTACTAAACAGTGGCATAGTTATTCGTGGAAAGAATTCCAGCCGCAACACGCTCATAGAAGATTCGTGGTCGAATCTTTTCAGAGCAGGATGACTTGTAATATACCCAAATAAGTATATTACTATTATTATTAATTAATATAACAATTAGGTTAAATTAGTATTATTGGTCAAAGGGCACCTCTTTTCGTGATGCGACCATTCATAGGTTAGCTACCATATATATAATGGAAGCTATCATTGTAAACGTCATCAATTCAATTATAAAAATATATATATTATCTATTAAGATAATCATGTAAGCCTAGTAGCTTACAACTGGAGTGGTCGATGTTGATGTCAAAAGGGTCATTTGTGGGTCGGATTCTACCATAGTTTTTTCGAACAAGTCAGATGTCGACACTTTTTCCAAAAATGTATTCCGAGATTTGCATTTAGACATATCATGCCATGATGAATTGTGGTAATCATACCATTTCTCGGTAGGGGGTTTTTTGCTACGTTCCCTTTTGTCTTTCTGAGAATGATTTTTTCCATGATCTTGCTTTGGCAGAGTTGGCTGAGAAGATCTTGACTTGTCGAAGTCGGCTGGTGCCTTCCTGTCGGGTCGTCCTAGCGGCTTGGCCGCGAAGTGTGCTTTTCCTTTATGTTTGGATTCAATCTTACTGGGATAGTGGAATGCATCCGCAAGCATATTGACGGTCAGAACCTCCATCTCCTGCTGAATGTATGGGGACATTCTGTTGATGTACTTCAGAACAAGCAATTTCTCTTCTTCTTGAACACCAAGTCTAGCCATTAGTCAGTATAAATCGTCGGTGTAACTTTGTACAGACTAGTGTTTCCATTTCCTTCGCTGCTGCCACTTCTTATACTCTTGTTCAGCGTACTTGGGCGAGTGGAACTCCTTTCAGGCATATTTGACAAAATTTTTCCATGTCTCCATGGGGTCTCCACTTCTCTCCATATTTGTCGATAGGTTCTCCCACCAACAGTGCATAGATGTTGACATCTTTAAGGATGCAATTGTGATATTTTAAGTTTTTGAGAGTTGATTCATAGAGTAATAGGGTTCCAATTGTTGTACCCAATTGTCGACGGATTCCGCGTCAATATTTCTTCTAGATTCGGTATGCCCAAATTCATTTGCACCTTGAATGGACTGATTTTTTCGGATATAGATCTTGTCGGAAATCCTCCTGATGTTGAAGCAAATTGCATGAGAATCTCATTGAACTGGGTGAACATTTCAGTTTGTTGTCGAGCCAATGCTTTCTCTATGAATTGCTCTTTCTCGTTAATTGCATGTCTATTGTTTGTTTCTCCTACCATCTTTGAAGGTAGCGTCTACTTGGATTGTTGAGTTTGCAAGCGTGTTTGAACAAGCATAAGTCAGGTAACTTCTATGGAAGTGTCTACTCACAACTTAAGCACGAACAAAGCTCTGAATAAAGCTCTGAATGAATGAAGCTCTGTTACCAATGATCCGTATGCACCCATGTGCACGACGGTGACAACGTTTCGATTGAATGAATCGGTATTGTTATGGAAGAAGCATTATAATAAGAAAATCAAGAAATACACTACACACATAGACAATATGCAGGAATGTGAACTAATCTCTTCTTTATTTTCACTCCGTTACTTCTTGATTCTTCTCTTCCTTATATTACAATATTTTACATGCTTAAATAGAGTGTTGAGAACGCTTGGGTTGTCTTCCCGTTACGTTCAAATACAAGAGAAGTTAGAACGGTTTCAGAATTTCAACCGTTACAGTTGACTAGAAGATAGAGAGACAATCTAACGTAGTTCATCAGTTGCAAATGTCAACGATGCATGTAGAATTCAGTGCTTGTCGAAGTTGATGAACTGGTCGAAGTCGCTAAGCTTGACGAAGTCGAATAACTTGTCAGAGTCTATGAACTTGCCAAAATCGATGTTGGCATCTGCCAATAATGCCAACTACTGGGTGGATCATATAAGGCCAAGTGGCACATGTAGGAAGCAATATTTCTAGTATTGCAGATTGATTAGACACTAAGAGGCCAAATGTTGTAGGCTCCACTCGAAAATCCATCCCAAAAATCGAACTACCAAGAAGAGAACTTGGAAAGTCAAAGTCAAGGGAAAGAGGAGTTGCTTGCACGTAGAACCCAAGGTGCAATGATGGTCCAACAACCTATTGCAATAGAGAATATCATATCTATCCATGGGTGATCCAACATGGATCAAAACAATTGAATGGTTGTAAGGCTGAGTACCTGCAACTATAATTTTATAATTAATGAAGGCTAGATAATACATAAAAGACAGTAGAATGTAAATTTAAACGGGAGAAACTTGGGGAGGAAAATAATGACTAAAGAAAAATAGAAAATAAAAGTAAGAGATAGTGAAATGGAAACTCAAAAGTCAGAATATTGGCCTTCTCATTACCCCCAATGTCTAATGTGGTTTTTGAATTACCACCAATGTATTTTGACATTTCCATGTTTACATGGTTCTTCGATAGGCACTATATACTTCACATGTATATTAGTAATGGATCCTATGTAATGGGTAAATTTATGTCAAATGATTGTTTAATTCTAGCTACCAAGAGACTCCTACCATCCATTTATCCATTATTTGTGACCATGATATCAATGACCATACTAACATAATTATTGCACCTTTCTAGTAAGTTACTACATCGAATCCATTTATTTAGCATATTATAGCTTCTCTCATACTATTAGGAATTTGGTATGTTAGTTTACATCCATTATTTGTGACCATGAGATCATTGACCATACTAGCATAATCATTGCACCTTTCTAGTGAGTTACTATACCGAATCCATTTATTTAACATATTATAGCTTCTCTCAAACTATTCGAAATTTGGTATGTTAGTTTGCATCCACTAGAATTTGGTATGTTAGTTTACATCCATTATTTGTGACCATGAGATCATTGACCATACTAGCATAATCATTGCACTTTCCTAGTGAGTTACTATACCGAATCCATTCATTTAGCATATCATAGATCCTCTCAAACTATTGGAAATTTGGTATGTTAGTTTGCATCCACTAGGAATTTGGTATGTTAGTTTACATCCAATATTTGTGACCATGAGATCATTGACCATACTAGCATAATCATTGCACCTTTCTAGTGAGTTACTATACTGAATCCATTTATTTAGCATATTATAGCTTCTCTCAAACTATTGGGAATTTGGTATGTTAGTTTGCATCCACTAGGAATTTGGTATGTTAGTTTACATCCATTATTTGTGACCATGAGATCATTGACCATGCTAGCATAATCATTGCACCTTTCTAGTGAGTTACTATACCGAATCCATTTATTTAGGCATATTATAGCTTCTCTCAAACTATTGGAAATTTGGTATGTTAGTTTGCATCCACTAGCAATTTGGTATGTTAGTTTACATCCATTATTTGTGACCATGAGATCATTGACCATACTAGCATAATCATTGCACCTTTATAGTGAGTTACTATACTGAATCCATTTATTTAGCATATTACAGCTTCTCTCAAACTATTGAAAACTTGGTATGTTAGTTTGCATCCACTAGGAATTTGGTATGTTAGTTTACATCCATTATTTGTGACCATGAGATCATTGACCATGCTAGCATAATCATTGCACCTTTCTAGTAAGTCACTATAAGTTATTGGAAATTTGGTATGTTAGTTTGCATCCACTATTGGGTTTTTAATTAGCATGGGCATTTTATTTCCCTTTTAAATTTTATGCAATTAAGAGAACCATGACTAGCTCTTAGTCTTTCGTCGTACATCCATACGTGGGAAATAAAATATATGCATACATTTTTGGGCGGTTCGCTATAGTGGTTGCTAGGGATTGGCATTGAAACGTTCAAGCTTCTAATGGATTTTTCGTCACTCTTGTTAAGTGGCATAAGATTAAACGCATTATCTCCAATTCCTTACATCCATCATTAAAGAAAGCAATTGATTGCTCATTGTGTATTAACCACAACTGTTCACACTACCATTTTTGTCAATACCTACTTCATATATATAATTGCAACGAGAAAAAGCTAGTACCACTCGCTGGCTGGCCAATAAGTATCGTTCCTTTTTCAATCCACGATTGAGCATAATGTCCTCATGAGCATAATGTGAATGTATAACTTTTCTAAATTGAAAACTATGAAACATAATGACTATGGAAATACGAAAACTTCTCTTTCATTTCATTAACTTCTGTCGCAATCAAAAGAAAATGTCTCAAAATTAATGATTTCTTTGTTATCACTGTATTTTTTCGTACGATAGCATATCAAGCCTTTCATGAAATGACGCCATGACAAGTGTCTCGACTCTCAACAAGCATATATCCAGAAGGTTGTAGCAAGAGTCTTGAACTTGTACGCAGCCTAAATATCTTTATTTCCTAGATTTTCGTCAAATGTTCAATACATATTTGACTAAATGCTTGCAAACCAAGTATTTGAAAAAAAGGCCGATTCACATTATGATCGACTCTTTCTTTTGGTAAACACGTTATGTTCCATATTAAATTTATTGTTCATTTTGTTTCAAAAATAATTTAAAATAAAATTCATATAAACTTTAACACGTCTTTTGTATACGATTAACTTCTTTTCAAAACCTCAATGAAGATGGACTTCCGCGCAGGACTAAAATTTGAAATCCAATCCATCTTACTGTTAAATGGCGATTTGCCCATCCCTTAGTATCAACAAGTTCCTTGTCCTGACTCGTGAATAAAGAGGTCGATTTTTCCGTGTACCGAGTACACCCACTTACGGCTTTAGTTAATATACGTCCAATCCATTGCCGGCCTGGAATTTGACGTCCCACAGGACGTATTTTCCAAATTTAAACGTATTTGACACTTAAAATTAATCGTCAGACGTCAGCATCTACGTGTATTGGAAAATGAAAACCGTCAAAATGACGTCCGGTTTTCAACATAACGTGTCTTAAATTCTAGTACTTGGTCAGGACTCAATAATTTTCTCTGGAAAATGTAATAAAATACTGTCTGTACTGAATTAGTGGTGACGCTGAGGCTGTGAGCTGAATTGAATTGGTGAGGATACATGTATTATTGTAATGCGTTTTCTTGACAATCCCTCGATTTTGTTTGGAAACAGAATTGACTTAATTCCATTATGATTTTACTTTGTTGACAGGTATTGCTATTCATAATTTTATGATTTTACTTAAAAACAAACAGGTCGTAATATATATAATTTGAAATTGATTCCATCTGCCTCACGCCCACGGCTCCGCGGCCAGCGTTCGCCTTGCGAGTGATCAGCTCTTTCTTCAAGGAGCTTGCCTCTATCCGCCTCATTTCCATGACTCTCCAGCGGTAAGCATGGAACTTGGTAGGGTTTTGACATTCAAGCAGGACTAAGCTAGTACCTTAGGGTAAATGGAGGGTTAACGGAATTAATGCTTTGGACATTGGTACTAGTTGAGTTGGTAAATGCACACTGGAATTTGAGGCATGAGTCGGCTCTCAGCCTCTCCCTTCAGGTCGTATCACAGCCAGCCACGGCTGAGAACATTGTACAGGTTATTATAATATAACATTTTAAAAAATTTAGTTAAATTTAATATACAATATTGACACTCTATAAACTTGGTTAAAACTTAAAGTGATAGACAATGAAAATACAAAACCATCAACAAATTTCCATTTGACAGGCAACTAGGATTTGAAATTCCAGGCCTGCGGACCATCATACCACCGCGTTCCCACAAATCACGATGAGACTCCACGCTTTTAAAAGCATATACTAGAAAAACTTTGACTTTTTAATAAGATATTGAATATTTTAAGAAAGTTAAAAAAATCTTAATAAATAAAAAAAGGATACGAGTATTGTCAGTAACCCTAGATTAAAATAAATAATATAAAATAATAAATAAGATGGACTTCCGTGTAGAATTAAAATTTGAAATCCAATCCACCTGTGTTACAATGGTTTTAAGCATTTTATGGAAATTTTGATACGGGTAAAACATGGATTTTAACCTTTGCTGATCAAATTCCATCCCCAAAGTACCCACAAGTTCCTTGTCGTGAATAACCGTAGGTCGATTTTCCAAGATTTCCTGTTGGACTTAGGGGAGCGGTGTATAAGGACTAACTAAAAAGTCCTATAAATAAGGTATAGTAATTTTTACCAAATTGTTATTTTCGGGATTTTAATTTTAGTAATTAGGATTACTTGTTATAGACTAATTACCTAATTTTAAAACTACTCAAATCACCAAAATTATACTCCAAATTACAATTTTGGCAAAATTTACTCTACCAAATTCCAGCCAGTGGATCAAGGCGTTTTAGTTAGCCCTTCTACAGCTCCTTACAACGCGAACGTACGGTTTACATATTATACGACCGATCGAAAGCGCCGGCCATTACACCACCGCGTCATCATGTGCGATCACCATTAACTTGTTATGCGTCCGAGTCCGCCTATAAGTGGGGCACAGATCTCTAGAACGCCCAACAATCTTACAAAAACTGCAACGATGGAAAAGACGGGTCGCGCCAAATGGGCCATTTGGATGTTGTTGATGCTGTTGAGTTTATCGTCTGTGATTGTCATTGCTCAACCAGGTATTATTCAACATTCTAAGACAATTTTGAGCGATCATACTTACAGTTTTTGGGCGGTGTTTCCTTTCTCTTGATCATTGAATTGTGTTCTTGTGGTCTTGATCATTGAATTGTGTTCTTGTGGTGCTGATCATTTAGTATTGATATTCCTTGCTTAATAAGATATTCTTTGATCATTTAATTGGATTTTGGGGTTGCAGGATTTCTGAGTATATCTTGCGGAGCCAAAAGAAATCACACTGACGAAAACAACATAACATGGGTCACTGATGATAATTATATACAAGTAGGTGAGAGAGCCGACATAGGGGACGCGTCTCAACAAGCCTACGGTTCTTACTTACATACTCTACGCTTCTTTCCAAAGCCTCTCAACAAATCCTGCTATGAGATTCCTGTGACCCCTAATGTGCCTTCCCTCTTACGATTATGGTTTGCCATTGGTAATTACAGTGGATTCCAAAATTTCCCCGACTTCGATATCTCTGTTGAAACACCCGGTATGCTGTACAATGGAGGGGGAGCAGCAAAAATTAAAGGGCCATCAGGTGGTGAGTTAATTTTTGTTAGTTCTGGCAGAATGTTGTATATTTGTTTGACCAGAACCTCTGAAAGTGATGATCCCTTTATCTCTGCTATCGAGTTGAGAACCCTCCAAAAGGGCATGTATAGCCAGGCTAAACCAGGAACAGCGTTGTGGATATTAGCAAGGAGAGATCTTGGTGGAAATTCGTTGCTTAGGTGAGCCTTTTGAGCTATATGTTTTACCTACTGAACTCCATGCGTAATAGACCAGTACTAGTGTTAAACACATTCAGTGCAATCAAACAGAAACTCTATTTTGACATAGTGACATGAGAAAATATTGAAATAGAAGTCATTAGAGGCATGTTCAAGAATTCAATCTTTTCTAAAAATTCTTCATATAATTTCAAACTCCGTTCTCTCTCCTTTTAACTAATTTTTGTGTTTCTCTTTATTGGTTTCTTATAAATGTTACAAGGCTTATATGACATTAATTAGGAAACCTTTCACGCTGATACCAGATATGGCGTGATGTGTGTGTGTGAGGTCAATATTGATACAGTGCTCCTGTTACGTTGTGCAGTTGTGATATTATGTTTTTGTTAATGATTCAACTGAATAACTTTGCTGCATGGTGATTTAAGCAGGTATCCTCTAGACAACTTTGACCGCGTCTGGCATGTAGATATCGATAATTCGAGTCCTGTACGGAATGTAAGCTCTCATGAGTCCATTTCATCAAACAACACCAAAGACCTTGCTCCAAATGCTGTCATCCAAACGGCCTGGGTTATGAACGTGGACAGCTTTCCATTCACTTTAGGAACAAGCTATGGACAGAAAACGTTACTGCTGCTATATTTTGCAGAGATCGAGAAGCTAAATATATCTGAAACGAGATCTTTTTACGTCACAATACATGGAGAAAGACGATCTGATATCATTACTCTGTTGCCAAATCACTCTACCGTAGAGCTACCAATCCACTTGGAGGAATCAGATGAAACAGATGACTTGAAATTTTACCTCGTTAAGGCTACTAACTCAATCAGTCGTCCGATAATTAACGCTTATGAGCACTATTTGTTAATTGATACTGAACGGGAAACATATTCAGCCGACAGTAAGTGCCCTTACTGGATTTTTCATCCTGAAATTACTGATATTATAATTAAATCTCTAATCAGATCGTACTTAAACTGCAGTTGAAGCTATTGACGCCATCAAAAGCAGGTTTGGGATAAAAGAGTGGATTTCGGATCCTTGCTTTTTGCTCCCGTGGAATGGAATTAGCTGTGATGATGGATCTTTAGACATAAGGATTTCGGAAATGTAAGTTTACTTATTTGATTTGTTCACAGTTTACTACTAAATTCGAAAACCGAGGACATAAATATGGATCTTACCAGCTTACAATAATCCTATTTTTGCAAGAAATTTGTCGAGAAAGAATTTGGAAGGATCGATCCCTGCAAATATTGGACAGTTGACCGCATTAATTAATGTGTAAGCAAAAACTCTTATCTGTGTTTTCCCTATATAAAGTGTTGTGTCAAATATAAAATGACTTCTTGTTCAGGTTGTAGTGAAAATAGTTATAAGCTAGGGTTGAATTGCAGGGGACCACTATTGAACTTTTGTTAAAAGTATTGCCGGTTCACATCTCTCCCCTCTCACCCGTGATTATGAAAAATATAGTGTAATTCTGTTGCTTGATATAGTTTTTTTCAATTATACACTGATAGTGGCATTTATCCATTCCGATTGAAATTAGCAGCACACTAGACAGTAATCATCTCATCGGAAACTTGCCAAATTTTTCCAGGCTCATCATGTTAGAGAAATTGTAAGTACTTTCTTACAAACATAAACGCTCACTTTGTAGTCTATTATTCTTGAGTCAGTTTGATCGTCATTTTACAAAGATAACTCCAGCTATTTTCTTCTCTTGTTGTGCACACTGCAGACATCTACAAAATAACCACTTGAGCGGCAGTGTTCCAGATTGGCTATCTGAACTCAAAAACCTTAAAGAGTTGTATGTCTCTCTAGCCAGGTTCAGATAGTTTTCAAAATCAAAACGATTTTTTTATTACTAATACAGTATAACAATCATTCTTATCATTATCACAGGTTTATAGAGAACAACAATTTCAGCGGTGTAATTCCTGCACAACTTCTTAACAAGCCTTCATTGAAATTCAAGTAATTTAATACCTTAATTGTTATTTCTTGTATTGATCGTAAATGCTAATCTGTTGAAATTCTAGGGTTTTCGTTAAAATTTTCTTTACTTTAAAATATGTTATTTATTGGCAACGCTTAAGGAAAGCTACAGAAAATTAATGTTAATGCCCAAGTGGTTGAAATTTTATATAATTTGATCCCAAGAAGTTCATAAGTTCACTGATAATCTCTTTGTTTGCTGTATTGCAGATACTCTGGCAACAACTACCTTTGCACGCGTATGCACAAGGGGAAATGTATCAAAGAAGTTCAAGAAATCAGAAATAACCCAAGAAAGGGCAAAGTGAGTGTTATCATTGGAGTAACGATAAGCGCAGGTTTAACAATCTCTGTGGCGTTGGTGGTGGCTATTGCTGTACATCGGAAGAAATTAAGGACAAAAAAGCGTCTCAGTGAAGGTTAGAAGTAGTTTGAATTGTAACTGGAATATCCTGATACTTGGAAATAGTTTGAATATTATCTCGAATATTGTAATGCAACATATCGTGGGAGTCTCCCCTGTGAAATTAAGACTTGTTTAATAAAACCTAGTAAATTTGTGTGGATTGCAGGTAACCCGATTACGATGCCGGATCGAACCATATCCCGTGCCTTTACTCTAGAAGAGATGATTGAAGCCACGCAAAACTTTAGTCGGAAGATTGGGCAAGGTGGCTTTGGATCTGTGTATTTCGGTAAATTGCCAGATGGAAAGGATATAGCTGTTAAGGTGCTCTCATCGTTCACCAGACAAGGGGTTTATCAATTCCAGAATGAGGTAATTCTGATACTCTTAAACCATGCAATATTGACATGGACACTTCACCACTCATAAGTAACAATAAACAAAACGACGTGTGCTTCACTTCATTAATAGGTTGGCCTTAATCATTAAGTTCATATATCTTTACTTGTCGTGATAGTGTAATGAATCTTGATTAACAGGTGGATCTTCTTTCAAGGGTGCATCATAAGAAGTTGGTATCGTTACTCGGCTACTGTAATGAGTCCAGAGAACTTATGCTTATCTACGAGCACATGTCTGGAGGGTCTTTACAAGATCGTCTTTATGGTAAATATTTTAATTATTAATATAGTGAGAGATGACCAGAAGCATATATTTAATTCTAATTTTGTTTTCCAGGTAAGAACGTGGAAGATTGCTACCTAAATTGGAAAGCACGGCTCAAAATAGCATTCCATGCAGCCCAAGGTAACTGTTTAAATATCATTTTATATGTATTTGAATTTTGATAACAATGAAATGATTCGATTCTATGAGGAATCATGTGTAACCATATTTCGCTTGTGATGCGAGTTCTATTTGAAGGACTGGAATATTTGCACGTGGGTTGCACACCAAAGATAATTCACAGGGATGTCAAGAGCGCTAACATCCTTATGGACAGCAATTTAAATGGAAAACTTGCAGATTTCGGTCTCTCAAAGCTGACAATTGAGGGGGAGGGGGAGGTTACTCATGTTACCACTATGGTGAAAGGAACTCCAGGATATCTAGATCCAGAGTAAATTATCATACATATAGCTTGCAGTCTCTTTGCAATATTGTTAATGTTGAATTATTGAAGTCACTGCAAAATTTTGCAGGTATTTTCGTACTCACCAGTTGACGGAAAAGAGTGATGTCTATAGTTTCGGAGTGGTTCTGTTAGAGATCGTATGCGGGAGACCACCCATAATTGCAAATTTATCTGACGAGGAACTTAACCTTATTCAATGGGTAAGAATTGGAATGCATTTACATATAATTAGTCTTTCAAAAAATGCAAGGTTAACAAGATAATATGATTTTCAAGTGCATTTCTTGTGCTACAAACTAACGATAATTAAATTTGGACGAATTTAAAAGGTGACATCTTATATGGAGAGGAACGAAAATCCGGGCGAAATAGAAGAAATCGTAGATAAGAGGTTGGGTGGAAGCTACGACATGAAATCCATGATCTGTATTGTCGAAGTAGCGCTTCAATGTGTGGAACCGAAACCAGCCTACAGACCGACAACTAGTGAGGTCGTGAAAAAGATAAGAGAAGCCATCGTACATGAAAATGAAAATGGGAACAGTTCTCCGCTTCCAAATTCAGAGCGGATTGGTGCCGAATACGGAGATTCATGCGGGCAAACGAGTGGAGCCAAAGATATGGAGTGGGCTGACAACAGCTCCAACCTTCCCTGTGTAGGAAGATAAGTTCAAACTTTAAAAGATGCCAAAGAGATTCAGGATTCATATTTATTTTCTTACTGACTTGGCCAGCCAGCCAGAGAGAGAGAAATTGCAATTATATATATGACGTAATATTTCAATGAACAATTATATTTTTTATAGAAAATGGATGGATATATATATTTTTTCAAATCCAGGAATTCTTCCACTATGAAGGATGGGTATATAATCTCGCCTTGAGTCAAATTAAATTTGGACAAATCACCGTGTGGAAAAGTGGTATCACCCATCTTTGATGCCATCTTTAACTCATCATAAGATTTGAACCTAAACTCCTATTAACCCCTATTATGAGTAAAGTTGTTAATTATACACAATATATATCACTTTATTTAAGAATCTATTATTTTAATAAACTTTTTTTATTTAAGTTTTCTAATTAACTAGCACAACCACTTAATTTATGATAGGTGAATATTGAGATACCATAAATTAAATGTCATGCTGTGATCTTTTAGTTAAATTAATTGTTTACCATAAAATCAATATAGTTACAATTACATGTTGTTGTTAAATATTTAAAAATAACAATTTATTAACTTTAATGTTTAACATTTAATTTTTTTTTTTAATTTTCAAAATTTCTATAATAATATAATTCGATCCTCTACACAGACTTAGATGTAACGTGTTATCTTATTTACTTTTATTTTTTATCAAATAAAAATAATGCAAAAATGAATTAAAAATAAATGATATTCTATCAAGTATTTACAGTTCTTCAATGCCTTTCATTTTGAAACATAGTAATAAGATTCATGAAATTTACATATAAAAAGAAATAAATACAAAAATAAATAAATAAGTATGGAAAAAGAATTTAGTACTATTAAAATAGGAAAGTAATTGTTTTATAAATATAAAAATATTTATATTTTAAATTTTAAATTTTTTAAAATATATGTAAATATGTTAATTTTTTTAAATAACATTAGTTTTAGCACAATTATATATTAAACAAGATGATATATAAATTTTAATTTTAAGTTCAAAATTTTGGCTTATGACTTGAATGCATTTTTTTTTCTTTTTTAATGGTTGATTAAGTATGACTTTAACATTCATTCAAAAAATGACATGGTGACCATCTTTACTTTGAATGGTTCTAGTTTATATTTATTTATATGAAAAAAAAAAAACAAGTTGAAGATTCATGAATTTTGCCATTGTTTTGTGATAGTAAAGTTCTTAATAGTATGTTTTATCATTGGTTATGATGTTATTCTACTTTCACTCTTATATAAACTATTAATGAAGATTTGATCTATTAAAAGTTAATTATAGCCCATTCCACTCTTATATTAGCAATTAAATTTTAATGAATAGTGTTGAAGTTCAAACATTTAAATATAATTCAATGTACCTAACTTAACATTTCATTAAGCTTTAAAATTTTAGAATTGTAAATAATATTTGTCATATTTCGAATTTCCATACATCAAAGTCCAATATTATTGAAACTTGTTACTATGCTTTGAAACAATCATTCTCTAGTTTATGAAAGAAGATAGACATGGACATGAACACACCGTATCTAGTCACTTCAATGAAGGGAGAGAGGGGCAATACCCAAACTCCATTGATCGAAAATCTTGAGTCATTGACACAATCTATGTAATTTTTATTTCGATAAGGAATTGGTCTTCCAACAACACTAGCTTTCACAGCGAACTAGTACCGAATGGTGCTTCTTAGCTTCTAATATATTCTTCTTAGCTATTTTGGCACAATCAAAGGTTAGACACCTTCACGAGTAATAAGAATTTCTTTGATTCAATATGTTCCAGAAACATATGGAATTAAAAGGCACATGCAAAAGAAAAGAACACATCAATATCTCTTCCTCTCGCTTCAATGATTTTCTGCTAGCCGAATTAATTAAATTATGTATTGATGGTATGATTGTCTGTTGACCCAATTCACTATACATAAGCTACAATGGCCCGAGGTTTGCATATTAAAACCCTAAGGATAATGATAAATCTCTAGCAAGAGAGTTGAATAAGAATAAGAAAATTATTTTTATGGAAAGAACGATTTCCCAATGCGAAGAGAATAAGTATTGAGTTCACAATGGATTGAAACCACTAGACTTTTCACTTATACATGATTATTCTCAAATCAAACATAGAAAATTCAGTAAGGGATCTAAGAATATACAAGTAAGGAGAGGACTTATTTTTAATGTTCAATGAGAAAATCTCATTGTTGGAAACATAATCATCAACGTTATGGTATATTATAATTTATTATTATTATTATCTACATGAAGAGTCATATGTTAGGAAGATTCATCATGGAGTACACGATAACTTTTGGAATATGAAACTAAGGATCATATCTAAATGCACTTATATGTGATTCATATTAGTGAAATAGAATTCATGCTTAGCTTTATTGAAATTCAACTTCGTAGTGGTATTGAATCCCTTTAGTTCTTCAGGCATGAAGGAAGATATGCTAGCTATCTATGAGAATTCTTTGTTGGGCGAATTGAGAGAAGGTTGAAGTCCTTGCTAGGTGAATTCCTTCACAAGGTAGTTTTCCCTTCTAACAACTAGCTACTATCCTCCTTTACATTCCTATTTTGTCTCTAAGATCGATGGTTTCTATTCCAAAGATGTTACACTAATATAGGGAGTTGCTAAATCAAAACTTTGAAGGTTTGAATTGTTGGCCACGTTATTCTTCTTAATAAACATTTTTCCTCCATTGTTGGGCATTTATTTCTTGAAGAAAAATCATTTTTCTCAGTGTCAAAATGTTCCTCATGTAATACCCCCAATTTTGACATAGAATGTATTTAATCAAAATTATTGTAAATGATGTAAATATGCTAGTGTGGATTCCTAGTAGATATCTCCCTTCTCTCTTTGAATCCAACTTCTTCTTTATTATCCCATCTATGTAGTATGAAGCAATTTTGTTATTTTACTCCTAGAATATATATTTTTTCATTTTCTTTCTCGACTATACAATATTCATTTGTTGCATCAACATCATCTTTATGCTCCACAGATACCAATGTACATGTAGGATGAGTATACTAAATGATAAGTAGTGATTCTTTTTCAACTTAATCAAACTCCTTTGTTCCATAATATAGAGTCACTAAACCACAAGATTGCACAGAGAATCGACATGAAATCCATGTAATATTTCCCGATGCCATGTACTCTCAAAATTGCTGAATATTGCACCCTCTAAGTTTGCATTTACTTAATTTTTTTTCTATTAGGATTCCCTTCTCCAATATTCCATCATAGTTCATTTCAAGGAGAAAGGAAAACAAAGTTTTTGTAGCGCTACCAACTTGGAAGAGATGATTGAAGCTGGGTTTAGGTACAAAATAAAGGAACTTATTTTTCCTTGGAACATTTGTTTTCATTTCAATTTCAATTGAAGACATTTTAGTCCATTGTTTCAAAAAAAGATCACTCATCCAAGGGGAATGACTCTTTTCATAGGTAGAATCTAAATAAGTGATGTATATATTTAGTAAGGTTTGTAATTCCCTTCCTTAATGGGATTTTCAATTGAATATATTGAGGTAAAATTGGGTTTTATATGGAATTACTATATACCAACATCCATGTTATTTTTAGCCTAGCCACCCTTTTCATGTATGTGCTATGATCATTTCAACTGAATGTGCAATCACTACTTATTTTAAGGTTAAAACATATGCAATGGGTGGCCAAATTTCAAATATTATTTTGACAAGAGGTTTGATGGTTTCAATCTATAACATAAACCAATCTTGTCAATGGCCAATGTATTCGAATTTGTGACTAGTATTACTTAATTCTATTTTCTTAGCATTTGAGGTGCAAGAGTTTTTAATTTAAACAATCTTGAATATGTACACATATTTAACATATTTTATATTTGGGTTTTTCAATGACAGGATATGGATCATCCATTTATTCATTGACTAAGTATGGAATAAAATAACCTGCAATTTCATTGTCTATAATTTATTATTATTATTATTTTATTTCAAGTTTAATGCATGTTTTAGAGTTCCAATTTTAACGTTGTTGATACCACTAAACTATTGATTGCAATGGTGGTATAACAATGCTCAACAGAGTTGTTCCCACTTGTGGGACATCAATGGGTCTTAGCCTCTTCTCACCTACTATTGCAAATGTTGCAAGATCTTTATTTATAAATATGCGGCTTCTACTGGAATTGACATCCTTGCTTTTGGTTATAATAATATTCTCTGAACATCTTTAGATTTCAAATATTTATTAATAATCCTATCAACTTAGTAGTTAGTCCCAGTAGATGAAAATCATCATCAGCTACTAAAGGATAAGGTTGCTATGGATGCATATTTTGAATTTTTTTTGTGGCAATGCAACATTGCGAGAGTATTGCGGGATCATAAAAATCCAATATTTCCTTGCTAAGTTTTTTTACAGTGCCCATTTATTTAAATTCAAATCATTATTTATTCAAACAAAAACATTTATTTCGAAATAACGCATCAAAACATCTACTTCATATTCCTTGAGTTGTTTCTCTTTAACCTCATAGAAACAAAACCCTAGACACCTAGAAATAGAATCATTCACAACAACCAATTTACACATCAACATGTCATTACTTGCAAGTAGACATCAACAATGAAATACTTCCTTTTCCCTCATAAATCACCAAGGGAACTTGATTCTTCAAATTTCCAATCAAATTATGGCTTCTATGAGTAGTAGAGTAAACAATCTTTCCATTGTTCCTAGTACCATAGACCACTCTTCACTCTTTCTATAGAGTGAAATCCTACATAAGATCTAATACCTTATGAAATATATGCACATAATATAGATAACAATAAACACAAGAATCATGCATAAGATTAACCTTGGAAATCCTTTATCAAGAAAACCAACCTCAAAAATACATTTATTACCTTGGCTAATCTTGCCAAGCTAACACTTTAGGTACTTTACTATGGAGTATACCAAGTCTTAGATAGGATTCAACATAAATGAATACTATGGGATACCTAACACTTTATACCTATAAAATATCAATGGTAAACTCATCACTAGTCAAATCAAGGTTAACCTAACCACTCTTGATAGAGTCCAAATTAGCCTAACACTTCCATATCTTGGAAATCCATTCTCTTAAGAGATAAAACTTCACAAGCCATTGAATTTTGTGTCACATGGAAATCTATAAAAATCAAAGTGATTTTCTTTATATGGAAGAAATAATATGATGTTAGGTTTAATATGTTGTAACTTACTAAATCTTTTTCCTCATATGAGAGCATGCTAATGTGTGTTAATCTTTTCATAAAAAGTATTTTGAAAATGAAAATGGTTAGGTTGAAGTAGATATGGTGCACCTACATTAGTTACTAAAATATTTATGAAGGTATTTCCTTGCACCATATCAAGGAGTCACCATTTGAGTATCCACTCTATTCAACCTATTTAGAAAGGTCACATAAACCATCCTACACAATTGGTAGGATTTTTCATAAGAGAAGGAAATGCTACCATAAATGAGCCTTCCCTACCACAAAAACATGTCACTTTTTTTAGCTTACACTCCTATTTATGATATTATTAAGTCTTTAGAGCATCTTGTGCAAGCTAATGATGACTCCCTAATTAAACTAATGATGAATAGGGGATAGCCACACAATCCCTCAATAAAGAGTGGTTTAGATACATCCAGACTCTAGTGAGAAATATCTGTGAGTTTCACAAGTTATCAAAATGTTCAAAGTTTTATCAAAAAGCACATGGATACTACGAATTTCTCATATGGATCACACGTCTTGGAAGAATCAATTTTTCCTCCACCAATGGATGGTATTCATACAAATATTTTTATTTTTTGAACCATCAGATGTGGGAAACTCTCTGAATAGTGTCATAGCCGCACGACTGATCAACAAACCATGGGTCAAGACCAACCTAAATGTTGGATGCGAGAATGATCTGTCTAGTGGGAGTAGAATTGTCACCATGGTTGCACAAGGCCTTGTCAGTGGTAGTATACCTCCCTCATAGGGATTCGAACTTGGGCTTCCATCAAGTTAGCCATAAGGCCCCATCGCTGGCTCACACCCTCAACCCCTATATACATGCAAATATTGTGTATCAAGTATGAGTCTAATGAAAACTTCAAGTGTAGGAGTATATGAGGACTCTAATGAATAAGATTCAAATCCAATTAAAAGGCAAGCTTAAATTTTTCTTTCCTAAAGACAGGTGGGCATTATGTCATCATACTGAGAGCTTAGATTTTTCTTGCATAGGCATAGAGCTCTGTAGATCGATATAACTAGTAAAGTCTACAAAGGTATACATACCCTACCCCCCTCCACATTTGAACCTATAACATCCTAGGAGGAAACACATGTTCTTAACCGCTAAGCCCATGTTCTAATACAAATCATATATATCAATGCTACACATGGACACAATAATAATGTTTATTCTTCTGGCTCATATTCTGCTTTTTTCACTGAACTCTTCTAATTTTTGAATTGTGATCTATATGATCAGGTATATCTCTATTTTTGGTAGATGCTTGATAATAGCAAGCTTTTGTAATGGTTGATCTCATCTCGATGATAGATAGACTTGGATGTACAGATTTTGCTTTTAGTTTTACTGTTTGGAAGTTGAAAGTCTTGATATGGAAAGGAACAACACTGTATTTGTACTTTTTGATTTCCTCGAAATAACAAAAATACTTTTTTTTCCCTGAAAAAAAATAAAATCAAAATTGCACCACTCATTCTAGCACACTTTTGATACTCCTAAGAGGATACATTAATACATTGATACTTCTTAGAAGAGATTAGGTCTTTTCCACCATTCAATCCATTTTTGAGGATTCTACAAAAAGCCAAGGGTGTGAATATTGGGTACGCTTTGTTTCTTACAAATTTAAATCTGTTGGAAAACTTGATTTTTTATCAAAACATGTTTGGAAGGGACTCTCACGCCGCTGAAGAATTCAAAGAAATGGTACCAAGTTGGCGGTACTCGGAGGAAAGCCTAACCTGGTTGACTACTTTTCTTTTCTGCGAATTTTTGACCCTCAAGGCATCATCAGCGATGTAACCAAATACATGGGTATTGGTTTTGGGTTGTTGGATAGATCCATAGAGGCTCGACTTCAAAGTGGAAAAGAGGGAATTGGTTTTGGGTTGTTGGATAGATCCATAGAGGCTCGACTTCAAAGTGGAAAAGAGGGAAGGACTGAGCACAGAGTGCCAAAGTAAAAGACTTTATGGACATTTTGCTCGAATACAGAAGCGAGAGCTGAGAAACATTCACCAAGAAATACATTATCACCTTTCTATTTGTAACTTTACATCTTCACTATTGAAATCTATTTAGTTTAGTTAGTTTAAGATCGATTAAAAGAAAATCAATCTAAATTTGTTGTGACTGATGATGTGTAGGACTTGTTATTAGCGGGTAGCGAATTGACTAGTTTAACGATTGAATGGGAAATAGCTAAGACCATTCACAATCCTTGGATAATGAAGAAAGCTCAGACAGAATTGGAGGAAGTGATCGGAAAAGCTAGAAGAGTTGAGGAAAGTGATATCGATCGCCTGCCTTATCTTCACGCAGTGGTGAGAGAAGTGTTTCGTTTGCACCCGCTAGCCCTTCTGCTAATCCTTCACAGAGTAGAGAGTAGGTATGATGTAGCAGGGTACATGATACCCAAAGACACTCAAGTGCTGGTAAATATATGGGAAATAGGAAGACACCCAACTATCTGGAATGAGCCATTAGAGTTCAATCCTGAAAGATTTATGGAGTCTGAATTGGAATATGACAGCCAAAACTTTGAACTGATTCCATTCAGAGTAGGAAGGATAATTTACCCTGCGCTTCTAATTTGGCTCATAGGATGGTTTACGCGGTCGTAGCTTCTCTATCAATGATTATTTGAGCTCATATTGGATGCGTTATTTCGAAATAGCTCAAGGAATAAGAAATAGCTTGAGGTTAGTTCAAGACTCGGGCTGCTGTCTGATTTTGGAAGGCACCCATTATTTCTTTCCTCTGCTTCTTTCTACTGAGAACCAAGGTCTTTAGATCGAACTTGCTAGGGTTGTGTCTTCTCTTGCAGCACCGTAGGTAAAGAACCCCCTTCCCATGGAATTTCCAGAAGAGTTTCCAACTACATGATTATTTAGGTAGGAGGATCGAATTACTGCATTGCGAAAGGAGGGAGCTGCTCCCTCTTGACAACTCAACCATGAGGCCGAGATCATTGCGAAAGGAGGGAGCCGCTCCCTCCTGACAACAAAACCATGAGGCCCAGAACCAGACACCAGATCTTGGAAATGCATGACAGCGAGGGTTTTCCTCCAAGCTCCTAACAATAGATCAGTCTAGTAGTCATGCTTAATCCTTTTGTGAGAAGACTGATTTTCATTTCTCCAACTATATATTAATATTAACCTATATATAACATATCATATATATTGATTACATTAAGATATATAACTATAATACATTAATATTACAAATTAATTATAATACAATAACTATATATTATTAAATCGAGGTTTCAAGGTTTTACTAGTTTAGTTATTACATCGAGAGTATTTATAAGGTGATTTATAGTCAAGTTGATGGAGGAGGCTAAATATCATGGAGCATTATTCTCTATTAAGTTATTTGATGAAATCTGACAACGAATATATAAATTGCAATTTGAGAATGAATTTTACGATATTGCAAATTTTAACATGTAGATGGATTCAAAGGGTATCGAATCCATATGGAGCATTTACGATATCTTAAAAATTTATTCTCAAAATTGCAATTATCCATTGTTAAAATTTACGAAATTGTAATAATTGTATTAAAATTGTAATAATTGTATTACAATTTCATAAATTTTAGGCATTCACAGAAGAGGGTCTTTGAATCCATATCAAGCATTAAAACTTAAGAAATTGTAAAATTTTATTGTCAAAATTGCAATATGGATTTAGATACCCCTAGATTGAGAGACCCTTTAAAAGGGGTGTTAAACTTTACGAAATTGTAATAAAATTATTACAATTTTGTAAATTTTAACAATAGATACCTTATATAATTGTTAACTTAGAGTGTCTAGTCATATTTTTTTTATCCCATGACTAAATTATTCATATTTTTTATCGAGTGACTAAATTAGTCATTTATTTTAATCATTTTTAATTATGATCACATAAAATTGCTCAAATTTGGTCATATTTCACTTAAAAACATTGTGGTGACCAACGTTTTTGTTGGTTTAGTCATTTATTTCACTTGGTGACCAACTTTTTTCATGCCTAGTCATTTATCATCCATTTTTCTACTAGTGAAAGTTCTCTTATCGACAAAGTAACCTCCACATGGATCGTCATGACATGCTTTACTATGACAAATACCTAATATTGTCATACACATTGTCGGATAATCATATATGGTCATGCATGAAAGAGGTCTCCTTTGATCCATGAATATGTGGCACTTAGTCTGGAAATATTGTGCTTCTTCCTAGGTGAGAGATTTTGTGGTAACTTTCTTGTATCCAAGTAGTTAGAAATACAGGCGAACCAAGAAGAGTTAGTAGATACTGAAAACAAATGTTCATCAGGAAAATTATCACCACCTTCATTATGAATTATGGAAAGAAAATTTGTAAGAATTTTTTTTTGTCCAGGTCTATCTAAAATAGAGATATTAAATTCCTACAGCAATCAGAGCCACCTAGTTTATTTGCCATTTGTAATGGGTTTGTTCATAAGATACTTGATAGCAAAGTCATCAATGTGGATGAAAACTTCCTAACCAATAATATAGTGCCTAAATTTATTTATAGCATGTACAACTGCCAAAAAATCATTTTTTGTGACTTTGTAGTTTAATTCGGTAGGTCTTAAATTTTTACTAACAAAATAAATGGTATACTTTAATTGATTATCTTTTTGTCCCAAGACTGCTCCAAGAGCGGTATCTAAAGCATCAATTGATATATGAAAAGGAAGAGACCAATCCGGTCCCCTTAAGATAGGTGTTGCAGAAAGCCTTTCCTCTAGTGTCTTGAAATCATTTTGACAATGAAAATCCCAAGAGAAATCAACATTTGTACTAAGCAATTTAAACAAACTTGGTGTAGTTATTTTTGTAAAATATTCTATGAAATGCTTGTAATAGCCTGTGTGTCCTAAAACCATTTTACATCCTTTGGGTACTTTGCATATTCATTAAGTCATCTTCAATTCTTGGACAAGAGATGTGATGACCAAGAACAATACCTTTAGTTAGAAACATACGGCACTTTTCATGACTTAACAAATGGTTAGTTTCTTGACATATGATCAAGAACTTCTCAATATTCTCTAGTGATTCTTCGAAATAATTACCATAAGCAGTAAACTCATCCATATACACCTCAAAACAATCATGAATCAAACTGCTCTTTGAAATGTAGTAGTTGCATTGCATAATCCAAAAGGTAGCATCTTATAATCGAATGTACCCCATGGGCATGTAAATGTAGTTTTATCTTGATATTCAAGTGTGATTTTTATTTGATTATATCCACTGAAACCATCAAGAAAAGAAAATTATTTTTTCCCAACTAGGGTATCGAGGACTTGATCGATGAATGAGAGATGAAAGTAATCTTTCAAAGTGACTTTATTTAATTCTTGGAAACTGATACAAATACACCAGTTACCATTCTTTTTGGGCACTATTATTAGGGGTGTAACCTTTTGATTGTCTGAAATTTGGTGGATGGAATTTGCGTTGTATAACTTTTGTAACTTTTCCTTCACACTTTCTTTAAGAGTCAGATTCATGCGTCGTTGATGTTGTCTAATAGGATGAGAATTATTATGAATATAAATGTGATGAGTACAAGTGTTAGTATGAATACCTCTCATATCATTATACTCTCATGCAGATGCACTAGAAAAAAATTGCAGTATCTGAATTAATTGTTCTTGTTGAAATTTGCAAGTTTATAATTAATATTTAGAAATTTGCCTTGATTGGTTTCAAAAGGGGCACTCGAGGAATTTGAAATCACATTTATGGCTGATGCAGAATTATGTAGTGATGACAAAGTGTTTAAATCATAGATTTCCTAAAAATCTACACCCAATATATAGTCAAAAGAAAGAGAAGATAAACAGGAATATTGGAAAAAAGCTGAAATAATTATAAACTTACTAATTTGGTTTTCTTCAGTATTTTCCTTAAAATTCATAACTTGGTCTATTGTGAAAATTGGTGTATAATTTATTCATCACTATTTGTATTATCAAGCCATAATTTTTTTTCCATCTTAGTTAAATATCTCGTGAGTGGATACAGAGTCAATTTTTTTACTGAATCACCATGTGAGATAATCATGTTTATGGATCTACAACTAATAAAATTTGCATTTGTAGTGGCTAACCATGGTATTCATAGGATTAATGGATTCCCTCTTGAATTATATTTGGGTTGTAAAAAAATAAAATTGACAGGATATTCCTAGGAATCTAAACAAACAATAATATAATATCTTAGATATGTCTGCTAATTTAGAAATTGTAGACATAGGACGAAGATTATATAATTGTAGTTGTTCCATGGTATCTTTAGTCATTATATTAATTGCATCTCCCAAATCAATTAAGGTATTTGGAATGAGAACATTATTGATGCGAATTGAGACAATAAGACTTCCATGATCAATATATTTATCATAAAAATATGTCCCGGCATTAGATCTATTTATTTTCCAATGAATTGAATAGTTTGCAGATCTGTTTTCTTTCTTCTTGGTCTTTTAAGACATAAGTACATAAATTTTTTTGGCATAAATTGGAATTTATTTTATGGCTTGAAGCAAGGTAATGTTGATGCAAACATTATTCAATTAAGTAACTAGATCAAATTCAAAGTGAATTATTGGTATGTCCAAATTTAACCTCTCTAGATAGGGAAGAGATATGGTTGATTGAGGTTGCTCCATGTTTGGAGAAGAAGTTTGTTTTTTGGGTAAAATTATCATTATTGCTTGATTGATCATGAGTTTCCTCCTTGGGTTCTTCCCCAGTAATGACAAGGGAGTTCTTCTTAAGCACCTTTCTAGATCTCAAATGAACATCTTGTAATTCTATTGAAGTGATCAAATATGTTGGAAAGGGTTGTAGCTTAGTGTTAAAAATAGGTTGAGATACCTTATTATTAGGGTTAGGAACTATATGGGAAGGTATTTGAGTAGGCCTTAGATTGATTGGATGGTAGATGCAATTGATGTGGTTTTTCAACTTGTTGCTGCTAGGCCTGTGCAGGATATGGTTGTTGTAGTGGAGGATATGGTGCTTGTAGTTGTTGGAATTGTGAAGGATATTTTGTTCGATATAGATAAGGGTAGGAATGTGCATTCCCATAAGGACATCCTCGCCATCCTTTTTTCCAAGGTTGGTTTTGAACTTTCTATGGAGGTCGTGGTGCTTTCCAAGGCATAAGGGAAATTGAAAATAGAGGTGTGTAATGTTGGATAGAGTAATATGGAGAAAATTGTTGTGTAGGGCCCGAAGTTGTACCTATTGCTCGAGACTTCCAAGGTCTTCTTGCTGCAATAATACTGATCTATTGTGTCGCTTCATTTTCTCCTTGATAGAATGCCTTGATTTTGGGTAGAGATGGATAGTTATCTATTGAATGCTTCCCTACATAGATGACACAAATTTCAATATTATTCAGAGGACATTATCCTAATGGATGTTTTTCCTACATCTAGAGTAAAAAATATTCAAAGTTTCATTAGCTTCTTCTTGTCTCTTTTTAAGTTGTAAACTAAGAGTACCAAGAATGTCAGTTAAATTAAATTTTCTAACAAATTCCCAAGCTCGTCTCTAGTTATTCCACTTGTTGATGATTTGGTAAATTTAGAAAGAGTGTCTCTAGGTCCCTTACCAGATATATCCTTTCCTCAAGAATACCTCATGTATAACTCACATATTTCCTCAAAAGTTAGTTCACATACATCTACAGATCCCATCAAATTAAGCAAATTTATAGATTCATCTATGATTCCTCTAAAAAAGATAGTTCTAATGGTGTCTTGGTCCAATTTAATTTGCTTAGGTCTTTGAAAATTATACAAATACCTTTCAATATAGTCATCTAATATTTCGTCCTCTTTTTGCGTGATTCTAAAAAAATCTTCTTTTAAATCTCTAGATTTACAATACTCTTGGTATTTATTCAAAAAGGTCTTACATATGTCATCCCAAGTTCGAATTGTGTTCCCCCCTAACCCCATAAACCAATGCAAATTTGCATCTTTAAGAGTAGCAGGAAACAATTTAAGCTTTTTTGCATCATTGGAATAATGATAACTATGACAAAGTATATCAACTTAAAAAATAAAATCATCAAGATCTTCTAATACCATTCCATGAAAATGTGGTAAAATTGAGGGAGGGATGTTTTTCATTTGTACTATTGTTGTTGGATACATGATTTGAAATCCAAAGGTTGCCTCTGTTTCTCCATATGTGTGTATTTCTCCTTCTCCTTCTATCATATTTCTGTCCACAAACAAGTTGTACCTATAATTTAGAGATTCTAGTTCTTTGATTGGATTGCTCTCAACCTCTATTTCTAGTTATCCACTTGACTATCCTTCCAGTATTGCTTATACTATAGGATCAATTACAATTTGTGCTATACCTATAGGTTCTATCTTTGGATTTAGTTGGGACATTGACTTCCTTCTTGCTTGTCCTCTTTGAATTGTGCTACCTACAAGTGGGTTAGTGAATGATGGGGTTCTTACAACACCTCAAGATGGAGAGGATGAAATAGTTGGAATTGTTCTACCTTTAAGAAACATACCTTTATTATCTCTAAGCACGTTCATGCAGCACTAACACAACTTGGATTCAGTGGAATATAGTACTCAATATAGTGCTTTCACATGTTCTTACCTCTTGTCTTACCATCTCTAATCCACTGGATCTAAAATGTTGATATTGAAAGAAATCATATGCAAGAAAGTGAGATTTTTTTCTTTTTATAATTTTGAATGCTAGATATAAAACAAAGAAACAAAATCTATAAATGCTATAATCCTTTTATCACTTCTCCAGTAACGACACCAAAAATGTCAGCCAATTTATATGCTTTAAATTCTCATTACATTTAATTAGCAACCAAGGAACGTATTCTTGTGAAATGCATGTATTGTATGTGCAAGGTTAGCTCATTGACAACTTATATTCTAGTAAAATATTTTTAACTATTTGGAAATAAACTTAGAGAAAAAAACCAATTAAAAAAACAAAAACAAAATATGTTACAAGAATTTATCTAGGCACTTGAATTGAAATCTATTAGGATTGTGATTGTTAAAACATCATGTTGCAATATTTCATTTATTTCGAGAGATTAAAATGTTCCCGCAACAATATTTTTAGCAAATTGTTCAATGCCAATCAATGGATAAATATTTCCTGTAGTTTTTAAATACATTTACCAGGTGAAATCATTAGAGAAACCACACAAAATCAAAGCATTGCATACTATGAAATTAAAGATAAATTAAATAGCAAATGAAAGAAACTATCTAAGCACATAAAAGGAACTAACTAAACAATGCAACATATACCAAAATAGGGGGGCCTTCCTAGCTTGGTATATGTTGTAGGAAGTGACTACAGTATTAAATAATGATCAAAGCACAATATCAAATATCAAATTCCTTTTCATTAAAGTTTGAACATCATATTCAACAATTCACCGTAATGATGTTCATAAATTCCCCCATTCTCCTCTGCATCCACAAGTTATCCTTGTTAAATGTACATCATCAGGAGACATTGTCCAAACCAATATTGTGCATTCAAGATTGATCCTCCCGTATAGAGGTGATCACTTTGATTTCCTTCTGTGTAAAGGTTATTCCTCCCGTATAGAGGTAATTGATCAAAGTAATGATGTTGTAAAGTCTTGTTGGACAAGGCTCCAGACTTGTGTATCAAGTCATGATTCTCATGTGAACCTTATGTATAAAGGTATCCATGGGATGGACCTCCTGTATAGAGGTGGAACTTCTGTATAAAGGTCATGTTTTACATGTTAAAAGCATTTAATGTTGTGTGATGTACTATTAACCATGATCACTAGTTACTATTAAGTCTTTTTCATATATTGATCACCTCTAAATTGAATTACTTTATCATATGAACATTTGGTCCAGAATAATATAATATGATCACAACATTCGATAAATCTTCTTAGTATAATGTAATGCAATAGATAACTAAAGTTAGCACACATTGACCATGCAGTAAAAGATAAAGAAATAAAAGATAAAGAATAGAGATCAAGGGAATTTGAAATTGCCCATGCAAACACTTTAGTTAATTAAAGAGAACTTGAATTGTTAAAGCTTTAGTTGTAAATATTCAGTTAAGTAACAATGTATGCCTAAATCAATGCTTCAGTTAAAGCATCAGTTAAAGATATGCAATCAGTTAACTAAAGGAGAGCTTAGTGACCACTTCAGTAACATCAATCAATGTGATTTTCAATTAAGAAAAGTTAACTAAAGTGTTAAAAATGAATGAGTTAACTAAATTGTTTTGCATGACGACACTTTAGTTAAACTAAAAGTTAAAAGATGACACTAAAGTTACAACACTAAAGTTGCTCCTATTGCATGATGACACTTATGTTATCTTATTAACTAAGTGATCCTACATCAGTTATGAGGCAATTTCACTCCAAATTCAGTTAAGCATGATTTAAAGTTAAGGAAGAAAGGCATGGCACATTTATGGTGCATGATTGAAGAAACTAGAAGTGCATTGCAACTATCCAAGAAGATAACGCTCAATGGTTTGCATGGGAGGCTTATCCTTAATGCATTAATTTGCTATTCCTTGCATGGCAGTGATTTTTTCTATATATTGATGTGTTGGGCACATTGGAAAACACATCTGATTGATCTCTCTTCTCTATTGCTTCTGTATCTTCACCAAGAGTGTTTGGTGATCTCTTATCTTCTGAAACCAATCTGCTATGATATAAAATAAATACATTCTTTGTTATCCATTATATTATATTGAGAAGAGTTGCTAGGTTTTTTATTCCCATTGTTTTGAATATTTTCCCTAGGGTATATCTTGTGTTATGGTTGTATGAATTTCATGTGATTGAATTGTCTCATTGTTTCAAGTTTATGCATATAAAAGAATTAAAGATCAAAGCTCAACCAAATTTTGAAATGGTATCAGATCTCAGGGCATGGAGTTCATTTTTTCATGCAAGCTAGAGTCTGTGTAGATCTTGAGAAGTTGAGCACAATATTTGAAGACTATGGCAGCAATCTTTGTACGACTCGAAGACCGTCTTGACTCCAGTCCATCTTGAGGGAACCTCAAAATTAAACACTTGGAAGGCTAGGATTCTCAACATCATATAGGAACATGGCTTGGATGGATACGTATCCATTGTGCTAGAGGAGTCTTCCAATAATGTAGGGCGCATCAACTTCAAGAAGAATCAATCTAAGGCCAAACATATAATCTATGATTCAATCAAAGATAATTGGATGCCCATGATCACACCGCTGAAGACCGCAAAAGAATGTTATGATACATTGACTAGTATATATGAGAAGAAGGCCCCAAATCAAAAGAGGGAATTGAAGAACAAGTTACGAAACTTCAAGATGGAGAAGGATGAGACAGTGGACTCCTTCTTCACTAAGATCTCTCAGGTAAGAGATCAACTTGTTAACATTGGATTTGTAGTGGATGAAGATGATCTCATCCAAACTGTCGTTGATGGTATCCCATATTCATGGGAGACATTCTTGGATGCTATCAATGGCCGATAAGTGCAACCTGCATTTGAAATATTGTGGCATGACTGTATCCAAGAGGAAGTGATCCAGGCGGATATTGGTGGCCACCCACCTTTCCAACTGGCTCAAAACAGTTTTATGGCAATTTTGGTATTGGACTATTTTTAGCAGTTTTTCGGGTCCTGAACTTCCGGGGCCATTTTGAGGCCCTAAACGACCCTTTTTGGCAATCTGGGGGGCCAAATGGTTGCCTCCGGCGTACAATTAGCCCTAGATGAAAGTTGTAATTCTCGGATAGACCTTTCCAACGGGCTACCGAGCGCCCCAAACGGAGATCGTATGCAAAAGTTACGACCCCGGGAAGTTGATGTACTAACTTACCCAAACGGGGCCCACATGACCTTTGGCGCTTCATCTCCTAGGGTTAGGTTTTTGGATGTCTAGGGTTTTTGACATTCCTGTTTATTGTAACAGGCTTTGAGAGCCTCATTGTAACCATCTTCTTGCGAAATGAGCGCATCCGTCACATCTCTTCTCAGAGTTAAGCCGCCACCATTCCAGCAAGCTTGTTTTCCGCTGCATTTTACAGTTCTAGCTTATTTCCTTATTGAATAGAAAACCAGTTTTACTATATCTCTGTTATTTTGTGTTAAGAATCTGATAATAATCTGTATTCATTTCGTTCTGCTCATAAAATCCGGATCAGTGGTATCAGAGCGGTCTGCTCCTTGTCGTCTTAATGCATGTCCCCAACGAGGTTAGGGTACAAAGAATTGGGTCTCGAGCTTGTTTCTCTTGAGGACAAAAGCTCTCGCACGCCTAAGCGGCCTCTCATGGTAGGAGAAAAGAAAGATGATGGGACAGGAGATCCTATCAAAATGTTGCTTGAGGAAGCCCTCACGCAGCAGAGGAACGAGATGATGGATAATTTTGCGCAAATCCTTCGGCGACTACCAACAAGCGACGTATCTTCCTCGAGCGGAGGCGCCGCCCCCTTCAAGGTACAAATCAACTTCGATATCCCTATATTTGAAGGACAGATAGACGCAGATGCTGTAGATAAGTGGTTGAATCTACTAGAAGGGTATTTTTCTATCCATAACTTTTCGAATAAAGAAAATATTACTTTTGCGCTCCTCAAAGCCGTTCCCCATGTTAAAGATTGGTGGGAAACATTCTGCGAGCAAAAGGACACAGAAGAAGCCTCGTTATTTTCAGTCACGACCACCTGGGAATCCTTCAGGGATGCTATTAAGGAACAATACTACCCTGTTGGAAGTTATGACGACTTGTATACCAAATGGACCACACTGCGACAAGAAAGAGACCAAGCAGTGCCAGAGTTCACAAATATCTTCCATACCTTGCGCACCAAGCTGGGTATCAAAGATTCAGAGCGACATCTGGTGCTCAAGTATCGCGGTGGTTTGCATAGATACATCCAGACCGAAATGGAATTTCTAGACGTCTCTTCCTTGGGTGCGGCCTACCGATATGCCGTCAAAATCGAGCAGAAGCTCAAACAAAAGACACGGCAATTTGGGATTGGGAACCCTTCACAGCAAAAGATAGGAAAGGGCGGCCCCAACCCACAGAATAAAGGACATAGCAAAGATGGACAGTATCAGGACAACCAGTCCAAGCCGCAAGCAAAGAAGGACACCAGAAAAACAAAGAAAGATACCGGGAAGTGGTACGACTTCCATAAGAGCCCTTGGCATAACACTGCTGATTGCTGCTCAAAGCAGTCGCTGGTGGCCGAAGTGAAAGCATCTGAATCAGATGTGGGTTCCGACTCTGAGTCCGAACCAGAAAGGGGAAGACGGATCATTAACGCGGAACCCAGTGCCACCATTGCTACCACCAAGCTCTATCCTGATGAACCAGAGGAGCTAGAAGAAGGAGAACGCCTCTTCCATTCACAGATGTGGGTAAAAGGCACCCCGCTGCACTTCATCATTGATAGCGGTAGCCAGAAGAATCTCATCTCAGCAGAGGTCGTCAAGCGCCTGGCCTTGCCGACAATGCCGCACCCACAACCCTACACCATTGGATGGCTCCGCAAAGGAAGCGATCTCCGCGTCAGCCAACAGTGCCGACTGCCATACGACATCAAGCCCTTCAAGGACGAGGTATTGTGTGATGTTGCTCCTCTCGAAGTTTCAGATGTTCTTTTGGGCCAACCTTATTTATGGAAACGTCATGCTGTATATGAGTCTAGGCCTCGTAGTGTTATTATTTCTTTGAACAGGAAATTGTTCAGGATACCCGAGGCGGTCCCTCCTAGTGCTATTTCCTTGATCTCTACCAAGCAATGCAAGAAGGTCATCTCTCAGACCGGGAAATTTGTCTTCTTCGTGATTCACTCTCAGAGTGAAAGAAAGATCGCAGCCACATCCCAGGCCTCCACGACCGATCTATCCACACAACAGAAGCAAGTGGATAAGGTGGTGGAAGGATACTCAGATATCTTCTCCTCTCCGACCGGGGTACCTCTGCACTGCCACGTCAAGCATCCCATCGATATGACCCCAGGCGCACCGCTACCCAATGGGCCAGTCTATCGCCGTTCTCTGTTGGAAAACGAGGAGATCAAGAGGCAGATCCAAGAATTTCTCCACAAGGGGCACATCCGTCCCAGTTCATCACCTTGTGGGAGCCCAATCGTGCTGGTGCAGAAGAAAGATGGGACCTGGCAACTCTGCATTGATTACCGGGCCCTGAATAAAATCACAGTCCGTTACCGGTACCCGATTCCCCGAATCGACGACCTCCTTGATCAGCTCATGAGGGCCAAATACTTCAGTAAGATTGATCTGAAGTCTGGCTACCACCAGGTCCCTATAGAACAGACAGATGTATGGAAGACTGCCTTCAAGTCAAAAGAAGGTCTTTTTGAATGGCTGGTCATGCCTTTTGGTTTGGAAAATGCTCCAGCAACTTTTATGAGGATGATGGACGATATCCTATGACCTTTCACCAACAATTTTGTAGTGGTGTATTTGGATGACATCCTCACCTACAGCAAGACTTGGGAGGAACACTTGCAGCATATTAAGCAGGTTCTGCACACCCTGCGGAAGTACAAACTATATGCAAACTTGGAAAAATGCTCCTTCGGCATGGACAGGGTCCATTACTTAGGCTACATCGTTGATCGACATGGTGTGCATGTGGATCCAGCCAAGATCCAGGTCATCCGTGACTGGCCAGTCCCAACCACACTCACTGAACTTCGGAGCTTCTTGGGCCTCGCCAATTTCTATCGCTGGTTCGTGCTGGGATTCTCTCATATCGCATGGGCCCTCAGCCAAGTGACCAGGGGTGGTGGTAAGGAAAAAATTTTGTGGGGCCTGTCCCAACAACAAGCCTTCGATGACTTGAAGAAGCGTTTGTGCTCATCGCCGGTACTCTCATTACCGTACCTGCAACATCCCTTTGAGATCGAGACAGATGCTTCAGATTATGCTGTGGGCACCGTTCTCACTCAACACGGCCACCCCGTGGCATATCATAGTGAGACACTATCAGATGCTGTCCACAAGTACCCTATCTACGACAAAGAAATGTACTCCATTGTACAAGCCTGCCGCCAGTGGAGACATTACATTCTTGGGAAGGAGACAGTCATCCACACTGATCACAAGCCACTACAGTTCATGCAGACCCAAGGAAAGTTGCAGAATGACCGCCATCAGAAGTGGTCAACATATTTACAGCAGTTCCACCTCAACATCAAATATAAAATAGGGAGTACCAACCGAGTTGCTGACTGCCTCAGTCGACCTCCAGTCGCGGCACTTACCACGGTGCTAGACTCTTATGGCCATGAGACCTCCGGATGTCCCCACCTCTATGAGACAGACCCTGACTTCTCCGCCACCTATCAAATGTTGGGAACCAACTCAGTGGTTGCTAATTTCCATCTTCAGGACGGGTTGTTGTGTCATCTGAGCCATCTCTGTGTTCCATCAAGCGAGCACGCGAAGCTGATTTGGGAAGCTCACTACAGTCGGGTGGCAGGACACTTTGGCATCGAAAAGACAGTGGCAGTGTTGCAGAAACATTTCTACTAGCTGAAACTTCGACAGGATGTCGGCAAGTATATCAGGTCCTGCACCGCTTGCGCTATTGCCAAATTGACCACTAAGAAACAGGGCCTATACACCCCTCTGCCTACTCCTGACAGGGCGTGGGAATCCATCTCAATGGACTACATGTCGGGCCTCCTGTCCACCAAGAGGGGAAACGACTGTGTTTTCGTGGTTGTTGATCGCTTTTCCAAGATGGTGATTCTAGCCGCTTGCAAGAAGAACATCACAGCAGAAGCCACTGCCAAGCTCTTCTTTGAACGAGTATGGGAACATTTTTCGATCCCACATACCATTATCTTAGACCGTGACAGTCGGTTCCTCAGCTCATTCTGGTCAAGCCTCTGGTCACTGCTGGATACCAAGCTCACCAAATCCACTGCCTTCCACCCCCAGACCGATGGACAAACGGAGGTCGTCAACCGGATGGTCGTACATATCCTGCGCATGTACAATTCAACACACCCCCGCACATGGGATGAGAGTCTCCCCTATGTCCAACATAGCTACAACCGAGCCCTGCATAGCTCAACTGGCCACAGCCCCTTTCAGGTGGGGTTGGGATTGCAACCATTGGGCCCCATGGATGTTGCACTTCCCCTTCCGACCACCTCGGCCGACTCGTCCCCAGAAGCTGACAAAGCTGCCCGGTTCATTGAACGGATCCAGCATATCCACCAACAGGTTCAGGATATTCTACAGAAGTCTAATGCCAAGTACAAGCAGCGCCATGATCAACATTGGGTGCCACATAAGTTTCAGGTGGGCGAAAAAGTTTGGTTGCATTTGCAGAAAGAACGCCTTACAGGGCCCCATCGAAAGCTTCTCCCACTCTGTTATGGGCCGTACACCATCACCAAGGAAGTTGGTGACAATGCTTCTGAGCTCAACATTCCCCCCTTCCTTGGTCTGCATCCAGTCTTCAACGTGGCTCTCCTTCGGCCATATTTCCCACCATTATTAGACACCTCAGAGATAGCAGAGAAGTTGACACCAACAGAGCTCAAACCTGATTTCCTACAACAAGCATCCAGTGATCACATTGCAGACACGCAGATCAAGGGCACGCGACATCAAAGGATCCAGCTTTATCGAGTTGTCAAAGCAGGGCAGCTCCTGCACCAAGACAAATGGCTCACCTGAGGCCAAATTCAGCAGAAATTTCCTCATCTGATGGGGGAACTCAACGCAATGGAGACCGTTGATTCCTAAGGAGGGAGGATTGATCCAGGTGGATATTGGTGGCCACCCACCTTTCCAACTGGCTCAAAACAGTTTTATGGCAATTTTGGTATTGGACTATTTTTAGCAGTTTTTCGGGTCCTAAACTTCCGGGGCCATTTTGAGGCCCTAAACGACCCTTTTTGGAAATTTGGGCATACACTTGGCCCCATTCAAAAGTTGTAATTCTCGGATAGACCTTTCCAACGGGCTACCGAGCGCCCCAAACGGAGATCGTATGCAAAAGTTACGACCCCGGGAAGTTGATGTACTAACTTACCCAAACGGGGCCCACATGACCTTTGGCGCTTCATCTCCTAGGGTTAGGTTTTTGGATGTCTAGGGTTTTTGACATTCCTGTTTATTGTAACAGGCTTTGAGAGCCTCATTGTAACCATCTTCTTGCGAAATGAGCGCATCCGTCACATCTCTTCTCAGAGTTAAGCCGCCACCATTCCAGCAAGCTTGTTTTCCGCTGCATTTTACAGTTCTAGCTTATTTCCTTATTGAATAGAAAACCAGTTTTACTATATCTCTGTTATTTTGTGTTAAGAATCTGATAATAATCTGTATTCATTTCGTTCTGCTCATAAAATCCGGATCAGTGGTATCAGAGCGGTCTGCTCCTTGTCGTCTTAATGCATGTCCCCAACGAGGTTAGGGTACAAAGAATTGGGTCTCGAGCTTGTTTCTCTTGAGGACAAAAGCTCTCGCACGCCTAAGCGGCCTCTCATGGTAGGAGAAAAGAAAGATGATGGGACAGGAGATCCTATCAAAATGTTGCTTGAGGAAGCCCTCACGCAGCAGAGGAACGAGATGATGGATAATTTCGCGCAAATCCTTCGGCGACTACCAACAAGCGACGCATCTTCCTCGAGCGGAGGCGCCGCCCCCTTCAAGGTACAAATCAACTTCGATATCCCTATATTTGAAGGACAGATAGACGCAGATGTTGTAGATAAGTGGTTGAATCTACTAGAAGGGTATTTTTCTGTCCATAACTTTTCGAATAAAGAAAAGATTACTTTTGCGCTCCTCAAAGCCGTTCCCCATGTTAAAGATTGGTGGGAAACATTCTGCGAGCAAAAGGACACAGAAGAAGCCTCATTATTTTCAGTCATGGCCACCTGGGAATCCTTCAGGGATGCTATTAAGGAACAATACCACCCTGTTGGAAGTTATGACGACTTGTATACCAAATGGACCACATTGCGACAAGAAAGAGACCAAGCAGTGCCAGAGTTCACAAATATCTTCCATACCTTGCGCACCAAGCTGGGTATCAAAGATTCAGAGCGACATCTGGTGCTCAAGTATCGCGGTGGTTTGCATAGATACATCCATACCGAAATGGAATTTCTGGACATCTCTTCCTTGGTTGCGGCCTACTGATATGCCGTCAAAATCGAGCAGAAGCTCAAACAAAAGACGCGGCAATTTGGGACTGGGAACCCTTCACAGCAAAAGACAGGAAAGGGCGTCCCCAACCCACAGAATAAAGGACAGCAAAGATGGACAGTATCAGGACAACCATTCCAAGCCGCAAGCAAATAAGGACACCGGAAAAACAAAGAAAGATACCGGGAAGTGGTGCGACTTCCATAAGAGCCCTTGGCATAACACTGCTGATTGCCGCTCAAAGCAGTCGCTGGTGGCTGAAGTGAAAGCATCTGAATCAGATGCAGGTTCTGACTTTGAGTCCGAACCAGAAAGGGGAAGATGGATCATTGACCCAGAACCCAGTGCCACCATTGCTACCACCAAGCTGTAGCCTGATGAACCAAACGAGCCAGAATAAGGAGAACGCCTCTTCCATTCACAGATGTGGGTAAAAGGCACCCTGCTGCACTTCATCATTGATAGCGGTAGCCAGAAGAATCTCATCTCAGCAGAGGTCGGCAAGCACCTGGCCTTGCCGACAACGCCGCACCCACAACCCTACACCATTGGATGGCTCCGCAAAGGAAGCTATCTCCGCATCAGACAGCAGTGCCGACTGCCATACGACATCAAGCCCTTCAAGGACGAGGTATTGTGTGATGTTGCTCTTCTCGAAGTTTCAGATGTTCTTTTGGGCCAACCTTATTTATGGAAATGTCATGTTGTATATGAGTCTAGGCCTTGTAGTGTTATTATTTCTTTGAACAGGAAATTGTACAGTATACCCGAGGCGGTCCATCCTAGTGTTATTTCCTTGATCTCTGCCAAGCAATGCAGGAAGGTCATCTCTTAGACCGGGAAATTTGTCTTCTTCGTGATTCGCTCTCAGAGTGAAAGAAAGATCGCAGCCACATCCCGGGCCTCCACGATCGATCTATCCACACAACAGAAGCAAGTGGATAAGGTGGTGGAAGGATACTCAGATATCTTCTCCTCTCCGACCGGGGTACCTCTGCACTGCCAGGTCAAGCATCCCATCGATATGACCCCAGGTGCACCGCTACCCAATGGGCCAGTCTATCGGCGCTCTGTGTTGGAAAACGAGGAGATTAAGAGGTAGATCCAAGAATTGCTCCACAAGGGGCACATCCGTCCCAGTTCATCACCTTGTGGGAGCCCAATTGTGCTGGTGCAGAAGAAAGATGGGACCTCGCGACTCTGCATTGATTACCGGGCCCTAAATAAAATCACATTCCGTAACCGGTACCCGATTCCCCGAATCGACGACCTCCTTGATCAGCTCACAGGGGCCAAATACTTCAGTAAGATTGATCTGAAGTCTGGCTACCACCAGGTCCCTATAGAACAGACAGATGTATGGAAGACTGCCTTCAAGTCAAAAGAAGGTCTTTTTGAATGGCTGGTCATGCCTTTTGGTTTGGCAAATGATCCAGCAACTTTTATGAGGATGATGGACGATATCCTATGACCTTTCACCAACAATTTTGTAGTGGTGTATTTGGATGACATCCTCACCTACAGCAAGACTTGGGAGGAACACTTGCAGCATATTCAGCAGGTTCTGCACACCCTGCGGAAGCACAAACTATATGCAAACTTGGAAAAATTCTCCTTCGGCATGGACAGGGTCCATTACTTAGGCTACATTGTTGATCGACATGGTGTGCATGTGGATCTAGCCAAGATCCAGGTCATCCGTGATTGGCCAGTCCCAACCACACTCACTGAACTTCGGAGCTTCTTGGGCCTCGCCAATTTCTATCGTCGATTCGTGCTGGGATTCTCTCATATCGCATGGGCCCTCAACCAAGTGACCAGGGGTGGTGGTAAGGAAAAATTTGTGTGGGGCCTGTCCCAACAACAAGCCTTCGATGAATTGAAGAAGTGTTTGTGCTCATCGCCGGTACTCTCATTACCAAACCTGCAACATCCCTTTGACATCAAGACAGATGCTTTAGATTATGCTGTGGGCGCCGTTCTCACTCAACACGGCGACCCCGTGGCATATCATAGTGAGACACTATCAGATGCTGTCCGCAAGTACCCTACCTACGACAAAGAAATGTACTCCATTGTACAAGCCTGCCGCCAGTGGAGACCTTACATTCTTGGGAAGGAGACAGTCATCCACACTGATCACAAGCCACTACAGTTCATGCAGACCCAAGGAAATTTGCAGAATGACCGCCATCAGAAGTGGTCAACATATTGACAGCAGTTCCACCTCAACATCAAATATAAAACAAGGAATACCAACCGAGTTGCTGACTTCCTCAGTCGACCTCCAGTCGTGGCAATTACCACGGTGCTAGACTCTTGTGGCCACGAGACCTTTGGATGGCCCCACCTCTACGAGACAGACCCTGACTTCTCTGCCACCTATCAAATGTTGGGAACCAACTCAGTGGTTGCTAATTTCCATCTTCAGTACGGGTTGTTGTGTCATCTAGGCCATCTCTGTGTTCCATCAAGCGAGCACGCGAAGCTGATTTGGGAAGCTCACTACAGTCGGGTGGCAGGACACTTTGGCATCGAAAAGACAGTGGCAGTGTTGCAGAAACATTTCTACTGGTCGAAACTTCGACAGGATGTCGGCAAGTATATCAGGTCCTGCACCGCTTGCGCTATTGCCAAACCGACCACTAAGAAACATGGCCTATACACCCCTCTGCCTACTCCTGACAGGCCGTGGGAATCCATCTCAATGGACTACATGTCGGGCCTCCCATCCACCAAGAGGGGAAACGACTGTGTTTTCATGGTTGTTGATCGCTTTTCCAAGATGGTGATTCTAGCCGCTTGCAAGAAGAACATCATAGCAGAAGCCACTACCAAGCTCTTCTTTGAACGAGTATGGGTACATTTTGCGATCCCACATACCATTATCTCAGACCATGACAGTCGGTTCCTCGGCTCATTCTGGTCAAGCCTCTGGTCACTGCTGGATACCAAGCTCACCAAATCCACTGCCTTCCATCCCCAGACCGATGGACAAACGGAGGTCATCAATCGGATGGTCGTACATATCCTGCGCATGTACAATTCAACACACCCCCGCACATGGGATGAGAGTCTCCCCTATGTCCAACATAGCTACAACTGAGCCCTGCATAGCTCAACTGGCCACAGCCCCTTTCAGGTGGGGTTGGGATTCCAACCATTGGGCCCCATGGATGTTGCACTTCCCCTTGCGACCACCTCGACCGACTCGTCCCCAGAAGCTGACAAAGCCGCCCGGTTTATTGAACGGATCCAGCATATCCGCCAACAGGTTCAGGATATTCTACAGAAGTCTAATGCCAAGTACAAGCAGCGCCATGATCAACATTGGGTGCAACATAAGTTTCAGGTGGGCGACAAAGTTTGGTTGCATTTGCAGAAAGAACGCCTTACAGGGCCCGATCGAAAGCTTCTCCCACTCCGTTATGGGTTGTACACCATCACCAAGGCGGTGGGTGACAATGCTTTTGAGCTCAACATTCCCCCCTTCCTTGGTCTGCATCCAATCTTCAACGTGGCTCTCCTTCGGCCATATTTCCCACCACTATTAGACACCTCAGAGATAGCAGAGAAGTTGACACCAACAGGGCTCAACCCTGACTACCTACAACAAGCATCCAGTGATCATATTGCAGACACACAGATCAAGGGCACGCGACATCAAAGGATCCAGCTTTATCGAGTTGTCAAAGCAGGGCAGCTCCTGCACCAAGGCAAGTGGCTCACCCGAGGCCAAATTCTGTAGAAATTTCCTCATCTGATGGGGGAAATCAACGCAATGGAGACCATTGCTTCCTAAGGAGGGAGGATTGATCTAGATGGACATTGGTGGCCACCCACCTTTCCAACTGGCTCAAAACAGTTTTATGGCAATTTTGCTATTGGATTATTTTTAGCAGTTTTTCGGGTCCTGAACTTCCGGGGCCATTTTGAGGCCCTAACCGACCCTTTTTGGAAATTTGGGGGGCCAAATGGTTGCCTTTGGAATGCATTTGGCCCCAGTTAAAAGTTGTAATTCTCGGATAGACCTTTCCAATGGGCTACCGAGCGCCCCAAATGGAGATCGTATGCAAAAGTTACGACCCCGGGAAGTTGATGTACTAACTTACCCAAACGGGGCCCACATGACTTTTGGCGCTTCATCTCCTAGGGTTAGGTTTTTGGATGTCTAGGGTTTTTGACATTCCTGTTTATTGTAACAGGCCTTGAGAGCCTCATTGTGACCATCTTCTTGCGAAATGAGCACAGCCGTCACATCTCTTCTCAGAGATAAGCCGCCACCATTCCAACAAGCTTGTTTTTCGCTGCATTTTACAGTTCTAGCTTATTTCCTTATTGAATAGAAAACCAGTTTTACTGTATCTCTGTTATTTTGTGTTAAGCATCTGATAATAATCTATATTCATTTCGTTCTGCTCATAAAATCCGGATCAGGAAGGGCGAATCCAGAGCAAATCTATGTGCACTGAAGAAGAAAATATTTCCCTCACGGAAAGAATGAAGAAAGGAAAGAAACCCTTCTTCCAAAAGAAGTTATCTCGTCCAAAGAAGAAGGAGTTCAACAAAGGATTTGACAAGTCAAAAGCTAGATGCTACAATTGCAACAAGAAATGACATTTCTCAAGATAGTGCAAAGCAAAGCGGAAAGGAAAGTTTCATGTTTCTAATGACATAGAAGATGAAACCACTCAAAAGAATGCATCCGAAGAAAAGGAGCCAAGAAGGGAGTATTACCTTGTCTCATCCCTTTTGGAATACGTCATCACAAGTGTATACACATGGTTGATTGACAGTGGCGCATCCAAACATATGACTAGTTACAATATTTCCATGACTTACCTAAAGGAGAAAAAGTTCACATGCATGGTAGAGTTAGGGGACAACTCAAGATATTCGATCCAAGGAGTTGGATCCACCTCATTCTAGCTGAGCACCGGTGATATTTTACATGTGGAGGACATTCTATATGTTCCAGGCTTGAAGAAGAACCTCCTTTCAGCTTAGGTTCTTGAAGACAAAGGTTTCCAAGTTATCTTCATGGATAACAAAGCACTTTTATGGCCGAAGAACAAAAGACTAGAATCTATTGCTGTGATTGGAGTTCAAGAGGGAGGAATCTACAAGGTACTTGGGAAGTACAATCAAGCTATGATCCACCACATTATCAGTCCATGCGAGCTATGGCACCATAGGCTTGGACCCCTACACTACAAAGTGCTACCAAGACTTCAAAAGATGGTAAAAGGTATGCTCGTATATTATTTTGAGCATGATAGTGTATGTCAGTTTTGTGCACTAATTGGGAAGAATGTTAAGATTTTTTTTTTCTAGCAGTACTTCTAGATCTAAAGGGATTTTCGATTTAATACATTTTGATGTATGTGGTCCCATGTCATCCCCCTCCCTGAGGGGATTCTAATAGTGTGTACTGTTCATAGATGATTTTTCTAGGAAGTGATGGATTTATTTCATGAAGGCTAAAAGTGAAGCTCTTGGAAAATTTAAAGAGTTTAAAGCCCTAGTTGAAAATCAGAAAGAAAAGAACATATGTGCATTAAGGTCTGATAATGGAGGTGAATTTGATTCACATGCATTTATGAGCTATGTAGTGATGCAAGCATATGTAGACAGTTAACAGTACCATACAACCCTCAACAAAACGAGGTTGCTGAAAGGAAGAATAGAACCATATGTGAGTCTGCAAAAGCCATGATGCATGATCAAGATATGTCTACCTCATTATGGGAAGAAGCCACCAGTACAGCTGTGTGCATCCATAATAGAAGCTCACATTCCATTCTAGATGAGAAGACACCAAAATAAGTGTTTACCAGTGAGAAGCTAGACATCTCACACTTAAGGATCTTCCGGAGACCAATATGCATTCATGTACTGAAAGAAAAGAGAACAAATATGGATCCTTCTGGAAATAAAGGAATCTTTGTGGGTTATAGAGAGTCATCCAAATCATACTGAATATATGTACCTGGTGAGATACACATTGAATTCAGTCGAGATGTTACCTTCCATGAGGAAGCTGCTTTCAAAATATTGAAAGAGATTCAATGTGATTCAGAGATGGAGGATTATGAGTTTGATTATCCCCTTTTGATTTTGAGAGGGAGAAACCAAAATATGCCTCATATTCACTAGCTCCTGAAGAACCAATAGAACTGATTGAGATGTCACCTGGTGAACCTCCCACTAAAAGAAGATCTTCTTGGTGCCGATATATATTACAAGATGTAGAGAAACATGGAGCACCAATAGGCTCATCCAGAGAGTGCAAGCAACCTGATAGATATTTAGGGCATGTTGTAGTGATGAGTCACATCAGTGATTCAGAACCATCCTCATATGAAGAAGCTACAAAGAAACAAGTTTGGAAAGATGCAATGACAAAAGATTACAACTCTATAATGAAAAATGATGTTTGGGAGGTTGTTCCGAAACCTGGTGGGAAGTCCATTGTGACTTCCATATTGATTTACAAGATAAAGCATGCTGCGGATGGTAGCATTGAGAATTATAAAGCCAAATTCATTTCCATAGGTTTCTCTCATAAAGAAGGCATCAATTATGATGAGACCTTTTCCCCTGTGTCAAGGTACACCACAATCCAATTAGCAATGATTGCACTTGCATATGTTCTAGGATGGAAACTTCGCCAAATTAATGTGAAGACAACCTTCCTCAATGGTGAGGTTGAGGAAGAGGTTTATATTCAGCAGCCTGAAGGATTTTTGGTGCATGGGAAGGAGTTCCATGTTTCCAAGATAAAGAAATATATATATGGGCTTAAGCAAGTCCCCAAGGCTTGGTACTCCATAATTGATAACTACCTTCAGAAACTGGGTTTTTGTAAGAGTGAAGTTGATCCAAATTTATACTTCAAAGTAGTGAAGAACCAACCGTTGATATTGGTTCTGTATGTTGATGATTTTTTTCTCACTGGAGAGGAACATTTGATTGCTTGGTTCAAGAGGGAGATCAACTCAGAGTTCAAGATGAAATAATTAGGTTTGATGCACTACTTTATTGGCCTTTATATCTGGAAATAAAATAATATTTTTTTCTATCTCAAGGGAAGTACGCTGTGGATATATTGTGCAGGTTTGGCATGATAGATTACAAATCTATGACTACACCGATTGTTTCCAATTTGAGGAAAATTCATGAGTCGGGATCTAGATCAGATCCAATAGATCCCACTTTGTATAGATAACTTATAGGCTCACTAATGTACTTGATACAATCAAGGCCCGATGTATGTTATGCCATAAGAATTATGAGTCAATTTATGTTTGATCCAGGACATATACACTAGATAGCTTATAAGCATGTTCTTAGGTACCTTCAAGGTACAATTTCATATGGACTCAGATATTCCTCCAATGGAGGAGTCATGTTACTTGGTTATACAGACTCAGACTGGGGAGGAAGCATTGTGCACCGTAAGAGTACATCCGGCTACTGTTATAGCCTAGGATCAACTATGATATCTTGGTCCAACAGGAAGCAGGGCTCTACATCCCCGAGCACTATAGAAGCATAATACATAGCTTATAGTGTTTCCGAGAACTAGTGTGGCTCAGAAAGCTACTTGCAGGGTTTTTCAGTGAAAATATTAAGCCTACAGTTATTAGGTGTGCCAATCAACGTTGCATCAAGCTTTCTGAAAACCTAATATTTCATGACAAGTCAAAGCACATTGAAATGAAGTATCACTTCATCCGAGACATGGTTCATAAAGGTACAGTGAAACTTCAGCACATTGCTACTGATGAGCAGATTGGAGATGTGTTAACAAAGCCTCTGTTAGTGACAAAGTTCAGGTACTTCCAAGACAAGCTTGGTATGGAAAAGAATGTCTCCCTCATTGAGAGGGAGTGTTAAATGTACATCATTAGGAGGCATTCTACAAACCAATCTTGTGCAATCAAGATTGATATTCCTATATAGAGGTGAGAACTTTGATTTCCTTCCGTGTAAATGTTATTCCTCCCGCATATAGGTAATTGATCAAAGTAATGATGTTGTAAATTCTTGTTGGACAAGGATCCAGACTTGTGTATCAAGTCATGATTCTCATGTGAACCTTCGGTATAAAGGAGGTATCCATGGGATGGACCTCCTATATAGAGGTGGACCTTTCGTATAAAGGTCATGCTTTACTTGTTAAAATATTTTAATGTTTTGTGATGTATTATTAACCATGATCACCAGTTGCTATTAAGTCTCCTTCAGAGATTGATCACCTCTAAAGTGAATTACCTTAACATATGATAATTTGGTCCGAAATAATATAATATGATCACAACATCCGATAATTCTTCTTATTATAATGCAATGTGATAGATAATTAAAGTTAGCACATATTGATCATGAATTAAAAGATAAAGAAATAAAAGATAAAGCATAGAGATCAAGGGAATACGAAATTGCCCATGTAGACACTTCATCTAATTAAAGAGAACTCGAATTGTTATAGCTTCAGTTAAGTAAACATGTATGCCTAAATACATTCTTCAATTAAATCATTAGTTAAAGATACACAATCAGTTAACTAGAGAACTTAAGTGACCACTTCAGTAAAATCAATTAGCATGATTTTTAGTTAAGAAAAGTTAACTAAAGTGTTTTTCATGAAGACACTTTAGTTAAACTAAAAGTTAAAAGATGACACTTAAGTTACAACACTAAATTTTCTCCTATTGCATGATGAAACTTATGTTATCTTGTTAACTAAGTGCTCCTACATCAGTTATTAGGCGAGTTCACTCCAAATTTAGTTTTGCATGATTGCAAGTTAAGGAGGAAAGGAATGGCGCATTGCTGGTGCATGATTGAAGAAACTAGAAGTGCATTGAAACTATCCAAGAAGATAACTCGCTATGGTTTGTAGGGGAGGCTTATCCTTCATGCATTGATTCTCTATTCCTTGCATGGCAGTGATTTTTGCTATATATTGATGTGCTGGGCACATTGGAAAACATATCCGATTGAAATCACTAACATTTTTTCCTCCATCAAGATCAATGGATATTTGGATGTAGAAAAATTGGATGGCCATGATCAATGGAAAACTCATTTATTACTTTTCTGGAATAGGGTTTTATTCCTTCTTGTTTGAATCCAAAGATGATCAACTACACCTCATTTTTTGAAATGGATCGTATTGTCTTGGAACAAGGGGGGAGTATCTCAATTGTTGAACTCAAAACTTGAATCCCAACTAGAGGTGTTTCCAAATCTCCCTATTTGGGTCCAATAACCTCATATACATTTACATTGTTGGAACAAAGACTCATTAAAGAGAGTTAGCAATACACTGGGAAAATACATAAATGAATATGAACTAATTAAAGGTAGGGATGTTTGCATGTGAAAGAATTTGTGTTTAAGTACATATCAAAAAATGTATTCCAAAAGATATTATTCTTACCTTGGATAAATGGAAGAAGGTGCATAAGTTGGACTACAGACAACTTACATTCAAATGCAAATTGTGCCATGAATATGGGCCTTTTTTCAAAGAATGAAACAAGAATTTACCTCAAGGTCAAGCAACCTCATAAAAGGAAGAAGGTGGAAAATGATAAAGAAAAAATTAGGTTCCAGTCATTCTACCCTCTTTGGAACAAGTCAAGTTGCTCCTCCGATTTCAAAGAAATAGGATTTTTCTAGTTCAAATCATGTAGCTCCTTTTGGTTCTCACCAAGTTGCCCCAGAATCCCAAAAGTATGTTTCTTTTTTAGGCACCAATACTTGAATATCAAAGTCGATCCCCATAATAAATAGGTTCAAAATCCTCTCTTCGTGAGAGGCATCTGCATTGGTTGAAGTTAGCACCCCACTGCAAAATAAAACACGAATATATTTCATGTCATAATCCATCAATTGTTTTAGTACCCTTTTTATTTAGAAACTCAAGTGGATACCCTTCTAACTCTAGAAAAATATCCCATCTCAAATAGGTAAGAATAAATTGACCATGCACCTAAAAAATCTCATTTGTAGTATGGTGGAGTAGTAACAAGAAAGACCGTACATCAATAGATTGAGGAGGAAGATACAGAGGAAGAAGGAACCCCTAATAAAGTAGGAAGAAGAGCAACAAAGTATAAAAGGAAAGAAGCAATAAATCAATAAAAAATATCGGGTATTTAGGCCACCATTGAGAGTTCATTATAAGTAAGAGAAAAATTCCACTAGTACAAAATGATAAATTAGTGACTAAAAAAATGACTAAAATTCACATATAAATGACTATTTTTTAGTCGACGATTAATAGTAGCTAATTTCCACTATCTTATAGCTCGACTAACTTAGTCGTATTTATTTTAGTCATCAATAGTGGCCTTATTTAGTCGTATATTTGGTCATTGATTTAGTCATTAATTTCCACAATTAATGACTAAATCAATGACCAAATATACGACTAAATAAGGAAACTATTAATGACTAAAATAAATACGACTAAGTTAGTCGAGCTATAAGATAGTGGAAATTAGCAACTAATAGTCGTTTATTGTGCGAATTTTAGTCATTTTTTTAGTCACAAATTTATCATTTGTATTGGTCATTTATTGTTGTTAATTAGTCATTTATTTAGTAATTGATTGTGGTTAACTAGTCATTCAGCTAGTCATTAACTATAGTTAACTAGTCATTTTTGTAATCATTGATCGTTGTTAGCTGGATATTTATTTAGTCATTTATTATTGTTAACTGGTCATTTAATTAGTCATTGATTTTGGTATATAGGGCATAGAGGAATTGAACCACCAACCTCTTACCTTTAAAACAAGTGCTCTTCCATTGAGCTAGCACCCTTAAATAGATGAATCAAAGTTAATGGAGTAGGAAGCAAAATCATGCGATTTATTCAAATGTTACACAGTAAACCCGGTAGATAGAAAATGAATTACAGACTACTGGAAACCATTCCCTCCAAGTTCCCACTCATGGAAAACCATAAAAGTTAGGATCTCTCCTTAATTAAAAATTCCATGTTCTGGATGCCAAAAGGAGAAACCTAGGAGAATATATGGGTAGATAGGCTTCACCCTATTGGAGTGACAAATAAAAGAGTCAGGAAAATCAAAGGCTGGCTAACTATAAAGAATATCACCGCCATTGTAGATCCCTCTGTTTGGTCTTCTTCCTCTTCAATTATCAAATGAACCAAGAATTCATAGAATCCTAATAGTATGTACCCCAATTCAAAAAAAATATATAAGAGACTCAAGAACATGGATACCTAAGGAGAGAGTATAAAGTTGGAGAAGCATACATGTAGCTGTGGAAGTAAGCAAACAACACTAGGATTCACACACACAATTGGAAATACTTGGGGCCAAACATTCAATCCCAAAAATGAATACTTTCTTTTGGATCTTAGCTCACAACAAGCTAGCTAGTTTTCCTATTGTCAGTGAAAGCAAGTTTGAACCAACAAGTAAATTTTTTGAAAGGATAGACTTTTGTTACTCTGCTCTTTTTTGGGAATCATCCTATCTGAACCTATATGTATACTACTCAAGCCTCACAATTGTTTCCTTTAAAACAGTAATAAAGGATGACAATGTCCAAAAGGAGATAGGTGCAACATGAAGGGGGAAGCGAAGAAGGATGTTCCATTTCCAACCATACACCTTCGAAGGAGATTGAGAGTGCACCACAACCACTACTCCCACAAAGACAAGTGGTTAATTGAAGACATTTCAATTTCACTTTGACTTCATTCCTATTCCAAAGGAAAGACAGTGACCATAAAGTGACCTTTGCTTGTAAAAGGGGTAGAGGGAATCAATGATTGCTTAACATATTGATAATTGTGAAATCTATGATTCATAATTTTGAATCATGATATACATTTATTATTTGTTGACATGATTTTGTAGTAGCCTATCAAGGCTTGGGACAAATATAAAGATTCAATATCAACATGTATGTACCACTTAACAACTTATACATCTTAAATATATCATTTTATTTCCATATTTATGTGGCAATGTGTTTCTTTGATGTCATTGCTTTAGATATTTATAAAAATAAAAAAGTTGAATATCTTCAAATTTTTTATGTTTGCCAACATTTTCCTTGATATTTCCAAAATTTATATTCTCACACCTCAACATTATATCCCCCAACATGATACTAGTAATATTGGTCACAACCCTAACAACAAACCCTATAATTACCAAGGTAAATGAATTTCTTAAAGCATCCTATAGAGCCACCCTAAGTTTTCATTAACAATAACCTATAGTAAATATGATATCGAAACATTCTAATTAGTAATTATTTTGAGTCTTTATTTCCTTTGGGTAGGTAGAAAGGGAGCTCATAATCTTTGTGATTGAAAATCTCCACAATACGATCTTTGTGAAAAACATCTCCACAATGGCCTCAGCTTTTATACATACAACATCCTCCATAGGATGGAATTATATATCAGCCATGGCGAATGCATGAAATTCCATGGTATCTAATATTGATTTATGGTAGGGAGGATAGATACCGTTGTAGTATGAAAAATGTATAAAGATGACAGTGATGATAGTCTTAACAGGAGTATGAATGCACATACTTAGAAGGCCTCAATGAGTGGCATGGATACTTGACCCTATAGCAGAATGTTTTGGAAGAATCATTTAACAATGGCCAGTGACTATTAATAGTGTTAATTAAAAATACTATGCATGAAAGTATTGATAATAATGATAATAAAGCTTATAATTGAGCATCAAATAAAATATCCAACAATATAATTCTTCATTAGGTCTACGTAAGAAGGGGAAACTAAAAAGCATACTGAGAAAACTGATATGATATCTTTCATGACCATTATTGCGGTGATTAAACACTCCCATATCTGCCAATGCTTTGTTTAGTTTTGCGAACCGTGGAGCCATTTTCTCATTCAACTCTGCTATCAACAATCTTGTATCTGGGTCAAGAAACCTACCAAACAACAAGGATTGTAAGAGTAATAGGAAATAAAATTCACAAAAAGATTATTGAAATAATAGATAATGCATATCCATATATCCTACGAAAAGTTGTTCTTCGAGGATTTCTTTAAACAAGATCAAGTAACCATCAGACGGCCAATCATCCATACTTCTCAATTTCTTTCTTGTTTGTAACAAGATCCATCTTAGTCAAAACATTTAGGTGGGGCATTTCAAGTTGCACCATTGCAGAAAGAGACACCATACAACCACTTAGATACTTTGTTATATCTAACACAAACTGCAAAATGATGTTGATCAACTTCTACAGAAATAAATGAAGTGGCAATTCAACAAAACAAAATTCAAAACAATTTAATTGAAATCTACCATGGCAAACCTGGGAATCAAGCAAATTATATACAACACAAACATTATAATCCAAACGCCGGAGTTGGTCAACAAATGTTTGGAATACAGGAATATGGGAGTAAATATCTATTTGACTTGGATCAGATAAAAACAATTTTTTAGCTAAAATTTAGGATTTCAAAAGATTTATAACCAATCCAAGTACTACTTACTACAGGATTGCAAGTGATTGCAATCAACTGCAGGTAGCTCAACCTTGCATATGATCCAAGAAGTTTGATGACCAATAAATGCCGCATTCTCAAGTGCATCAGGAGCAATATCCAGGGCAGTAAAATACTTACTACGGTTAACTACTATAGTGCTATCTATCATAGGTATCCGGTGCACCAAGATAGAATAAAATGGAGAATCCAACCAACCACTGAAAAGAATTTAAAAAAAATCAGCATATGAACAAACCAGGACTATGTTTGGATTTCATAATAGAATGCAATGAGTATTTTGACAGAGGAAATGTAAATTAAATAACATGAAATCCATGTACCTGTATGGAAATTAAGCAAATGGTGTGGATACCTAGCCATGAGTGCCAACTAGAGATTACAACCACATCACATTGATACAACCCTAAACCAGAAAGGACCGCAAATTAAACCGCTTGTATCATATACGAGATGCATAAATAGTGAGGTATTGATGGGATTTTGATTTCCATGTAATATTCAAACAAAAATCAATGTACATGGCCTTCCTCCAAAGTATAACGGTTACTTCATGATTTTTCACTCCTCGCCTTCGAGGGTGGTAGATGTGGATGATTTATTCTGATCTTTTTGGTTGAATTATTTAATTGGATCCTTTTGGTCGAAATATTGGATGGATCTTGGTATGATATTGCTACTTTTGGATGGTGCATCCTAATATTTTATCTTGACCTCCTCGATGTAACAAAAAGCAACATCGAGTGGCCATCCAAGTTCGTGAGAAGCAGCAAAAAATCTGGTACTGAATAGAACCCGTCGTTGAGGTTTGGGCACCTAGGATTTAGGTTGAATGAATATTGTGAAAACTATCATGTGGTTAGGCATGTATGTCGAACGTTCATAAGCCATCAAATACTTCCAAGGAGTACAATCTAATATTGCAACACAAGGAGTAGTTGAACATTAGGGTTAATATTAATAGGTAGACATTCGATGAATGGACTAGTTTCATTGTTTTTGGATTCTCACTATGATATGAAGTTATGTCTTAGCACTGTGAAAACATCCATACTGAGATTAGAATTGATTCAAATTCAAAGAAAGAAAGACATGAAATTCCATGATACCTTTTCCAGGATTTATATCGCAATCAGTAATCAACCTGTGAAATGTAGACATGAATGTTTTTATTAAATTAAATGCACTTCCAATGCTATAAACAGAAATTTTACAATAGTTCAAAATTATAGCATACCAGTGCAAATATATCATAGCTTTCCGTCTACTATAGCAGAGCGTTCAAAAACCACCAAGAAACCCCAATAAATCTTGTTCCTCCTTTTTGTGTGTTTTCTCTTATCACTTTCTTCATCATAATAATCTACAATACTTTTAACAATGGCATTTTGATGAAGAAACTTACAAGACGACCCTTTCTCGCACACACCTCTGGAAAAATTAAAAAAAATTGCATTGATTTTTTCATCACTATTCTTGTCATCTCCTATCCCAGGTGACCTGTTTCTACTCTTGCCTTGCCTTTGAGAGCAGCTGAAACATGCACAGTAACACATGTGACAATTTCGAAATATAAAGAAACCACGAGGATCAAGGATCTTCCCAGATAATTAAATCACACCATGCCATATATAATAAGCTCATACCCCCATATTGAACATAAATCTAATAAAAATTAGATCTTAGTAAAATAACTGTTCATGTTCTAAAAATAATAAAACAAATTTATGAATGAAACACAATGCCTGCCAAGATACCTCAGCACTAAACTAGGGTGAATAGGTTTTGCATCAAACCTGCGAGATCTCATCCTAGAGCCTTCTAGTGACCGGATTTTGCTACTTCTGCGACGTTTTCTTAATTCATTTGCACTATACAACACCTCATCTGATTCACTGTCACTTGCCCCCTCTTTTACATAGTTTTCAACCATTTCCTCTTCTTACTTTGCAGGAACTTATCCATCAAATATTTCTTGACCAGGTTATTTTGTAACATCAATATTCCATGAGAAAGGTTGACCCCAATCCTTTAAATAGTTATTAGTCTCTCTCAATACATTCTTATTGGGAGCTTGCATTTCCTTGTATCCAATATTATCGTCTGCCATGTTCTCCTCAGTCTTATGAGAAAATCCACCGATCTGCAGTGTTTTATTGTTTTCATATGTTGGCACTACATGATTATGGGGAATATTTGCAGCCCTCAAGTCTTGTTTATTCTTGAGTGGATCATTCTCTGCTTGTATTGCATTAGATCTAGCTTCTATCACTTCATTGAAGGAATAATTCTTGATATTCTCATTGGCAACAGGCTGGTCGTCAAACTTTGTCGTTTGTCGAAGTTCTCCTGGAAAAGATGGGGCTAAGCTCATATTATCCCGACATTGTCACTAAAATGCCACAATGTCTGAAAGTGAATAAAAAAATAACAATACTTCTAGACATAGAATTTTCTGTGACCATCAAAATGGCATGACATAGCCAAGAGAACCCAAAGCAAGGTTAAAAGCATTCAATCATTCATTTAAGCAATAAAACATAATAGCCATATCCCAAATTAAAACTCTTAGAAATGGCAGTCTAAGCTTTAAATATACTATTAGAAGGTCAACAAGAACGCAACCAAGATTGCGGTGGGGATCCGTCATAATATTGTTATGTAAATAACACATGGATTTCAATTTCTAAAAATCTAAATAAAAGAATACATGTTGCCCAATATACTAATGAGAAATGAATTGAACCTACTTACTACAATGAATTTTCTTTCTTTTAAGATCTTCACGACAATCCCAGTCGCCATTAATTCGCAATGGATATGGTCAGGTTTCGATTGAAAATAAGAGAATGATAATTCTTCACCAAAGCTGATTTGCTTATCGTGGTAGGTTATAGTTAGCTTCACAGTAGGAAATAAATTTTTCACCACGCCTCCGATAAATCCTGCTTCCAAAAGCATATAGATTCATGATTATGCTCTTGGTTGTATCCTCTTGCATCAGAACCTTAGAAACCCTAGATCTACAGAAACCCTGTAATATTGAGCTTTTGCCTTCAAACCCTAAGCCCCTCTCAATGTAACACTAGTGATGAAAACCCCAGAGAGTCATATATATATTTCAAATACTGAAAAGACTCGTGAAAAAATGAGATTCTGGACATAAGTACAAAACCCCTGCGGGGTTGAAAATTCATACCTTGTCATGAGTGGAGCTGCTCCAAGCTAGTCCATTCGTGCATTTTTTCTCCTTTCTCCTTAGCTTTCGATTAGTAGGGGATTTTGTGGAAATTCATTTTCCCTACTTTCAACAATCTTTCCCGCTCTCATCACATTATCTAAAAGACCAATACTATTAAATATTACCATAAATATTAAAAAATAAAAAATACCAATTTAAAAAGTTAATATATAATATTATTAACATGATTAGAACTTAAAAAATTTAAGAGTTTAGAACATTAAAATAATATTAAAAGGGTTAACAATTTAAAAATTAGAAATTAAAAGATATAATAAGCCAAAATATATTTTTAAAAGATAAGAAATTAAAAGATTACAAATTTAGAAAATTAAAACATTAAAGTGAGATTAAAAATATTAATAATTAAAAGTTTAAGCCCACAATTAAACCATGACCTCCAGGCTCCAACCATGTTAATCATAAACCATGACCTATAATGACCTCCAACTATATTGTTAATCATAAACCATGACCTATAAAGGCCTCCAACTATATTGTTAATCATAAACCATGACCTATAATGGCCTCCAACTATATTGTTAATCATAAACCATGACCTCCAACTATGTTGATAAGCCATGAACTCAACTTTGTTAAATTAGATCTTCAACCATGGTATAAACTTGCAATTTCATTATCATTAAGTTAATCACCATCATAATAATTAATCTGTGGATGCAGGTGGAGACAACTAACAAGAGGATATTATGATGGCACATGGAAATTCGAGACCACCATGTGTAGGATGGACGGATCTCTAGTCTGCATGTAAATGAATTATATCAGGCCCATGGGAAGGTACTATGAATCAGAAGGGCATGGATAAGGGAGGTACGATAGTAGTTATGTAAATTAAATTATGGCGAAGTTGGATGCAAGTGTGGAATGTGTTTTTATGTCCCATTTGAGAATGAGCCCTAGTATTGGCATAGTTATGATAGTGGATGCATTGTCCTCAGGTATGATGCCCTCATCCTCATCTCTGAGGTCACCACGTTGACGGCTCGTGCTATATCATTGCTTGGCATTATTTCCTATATGTTGAAGGTGGCAAGTCTAAGATCATTAACGACTAGTTATAGTGACTGGAAGTGCGGTGAGGAATACATGTATGAGCCAGAGAATGTTGAGGCGGCCATCCAGGGAAGGATCGGGGGAGGGAATATAAGAGTGATCTAAGAGCAGTTGAGGGTGGCCCGGGACGCTTGGGACTACATGGACACAATTTCAAAGGAAATTAGGGAAAATACCAACTCCGTGGAGAAGGATTTGTGGATAGGGCTGGAGGTTTCGAATCCAGCTGAGGAATTTTCTATGCTTGAGCATTGGATTTTGGACCTTGGGTCCACTCAAACCCACTTGTTGTCATATGAATGGGTTGTATCCATGTTCTGGGTAATTGGTCACCTTCTTCAGGAGTGCGAGTTGAAGAGTTTGGGGGATAATATCCTTGCTCACTTATGGAAGGAGCATCTAATGGATCTATGGCTCATTCACATGAAAATTGATGTCATCACCCACCACTTGGGAATACCATTTCTTCCTCACTTGAAGGTGGGGGGAGATCCTCCTGTTAGTGTCTTGGTTGGGATGCATGCGGGTGAGTGGAGAGCTGTGTACCAAGCTGCAGATGGCGTGGGAGTCGCAACTGACCTTAGGAGGAATTCCATGTTGGCATGTCATCGAGATTTTAGGTGCGATAATTGGAAGTGTGTCTTTATTTGATCCTTTTGGCTGCAATTAACATTGATAGTCTGTCATATGCAACATGTCGGTCCTAGTGCTTAGGTAGAAGTCTTATACATTCATCACAGTTATAGTGAAGTCTTTAGTATCAGTGCTCTAATATGGGATGAAAGTGTTTTCTGGCTTAATGCTTCGTATGAGGTGGATCTGTTGGGAGGCAGGGAATATATTTTTGGGACGATATTGTTTTTAGTTTTGTGTCAAATGCTGATATTGAGCTATAATGGCTATCTGATGTAATTTTCTTTTTTCCAAGTAATATATGAAGTTATAGAAACCATATCTAGTGTTCTAAACTTCAAAAATATGAGCACCACATCCCACTTCCAGGCCAAATATACCCTATGGAAGGCCAATATGGTGGTTTGGGACCACACACATGGACCATAACCCCCATAGTAAGATCTCTAAATCCATCTACATTGTTAAAATTTAGTAAAATATTGTACAAATTCATTATAAAAATTGTAATTTTCCATTGTCAGTGTGACACAACTAAAAATGACTAACATAAATGACTAATTCACATTAATCGTTGTTAGATAGTCATATTTATATTCCCGTGACTAAATTAGTCATTTATGTTAGTCATTTTTATTTTAGTCACTTGTTATCTAGTCATATATTTTATCTCGTGACTAAATTATTCATTTATCTTAGTTGTTTTTAGTTGGCTTATTTGAAATTGCTCAATTTTAGTCATTTATCCCTTCAAAAAACAATGATGACTAACTTTTTTAGTCACCAGAGTCACTTATCTCTCATTTTGTACTAGTGTTCCAATCACTTAAAATCCTATAATTTCAAGTGTCACCAGATGATCAGGTAGCTGGTAGTTATAAACCTCCATTTGTGAAATAATTATACTGGTCTCGTGGAATTGTAGATGTATGGGTAGCAGGTTCAAAGAAGAAGTACTTAGATATATGATTAGATTTGAAAAGCTAACCATTCTCTTCATCCAAGTTCCTAAGTGAGAAGAGTTTGATATGTTAGATGTTGAGAAAAATCAATGGAAAAATAGTTCATGTGTACCAGTAAAAGTTAGATGAGCTTCATGAGGAGTATGTATACTATGAGACAATATAATGTTAAAACTGGATTTTTTTCAATATACTAGGCACTAGACTTTGACTTGCCTCATTCATCAAGTCAAAGGTATGAAAACCCATTTTTTAATGTTTATATTCTAGTTCATTACAAGGAAATGGAAGAATGCTAGAAATCTTTGTAGGTACTAAAACATTCAAAGTTCACTAGGAATAATATTGTGGTTGGGGATTTCAATGTGGTATCATCAAACACAGAGAAGAGGAGGCAGTGTATTAAGGGTTCCCTTCATAGAAAGCATAGAGTACCTTATAAGAGATTGAGATATTATTGATGTCAAACCAATAAAATCAAAATACACCTAGACCAACAGGAGATTGGGGCTACGTCACATAGTAGCCAAGTTAGATTGATTTTTCATTCACAATGATCTCCTTTTGATCAATAACTACGTCATGAATTATATGATTATTCCTTCAAGTATATCATACCATAATACCATAGCGATTATATTTATCTAAATTTTGGATCTTGCTCCATTTCCTTCATATTTTTCCCTCTCTTCCCCCACAATCCAAGAGATATGGAAATTATTTCTAAGGTGTGAAGCTAGAATGGAAGATGGAGAGGTTAAAGTGCTTATTGAAGGAAAGGTATATGTGTAGAAAATTATGTAAGACAAATAGAAAGGAAGAGGAGGTGTTGTGCATGAAGTATAGGATTCTTTGGTTAAAATATGGAAACAAAAACACTTCATTTTCTACAAGCAGGATAAAGAAAGACTACATAAAAACTTAGCTAAAGAAATAAACATTGAATATGGAACATGCTTGATAGACATAAAATAAGAAGCATGATTTCATTTTGAATTCTTGTATATAAATGAGGAGTATCCTAATCTACATTCCACCTTAGCAATGTTTCATAATATCCCTTCATTGATCATTAGATAGGAGAATACAGATCTAACCAAAGAAATAAAAGTAGAGATCATCAAATCCATTTGGGGCCTAGAATGAGACAAATCTCTAGGTTCATATGTATTTTTCATTTATGCTAGTCCATATCAAGATAGGTTTTAAGTGTATACTAAATCATAATTCCAATAAAGAGAATAAGCTTAGGGGAAGCAAAAACCTATCCTTCATAGCATTCATCCCCAAAGAAGTCAATTCTTCCTATTTCTCTAGATTCCACCCTATTTATCTGTGTAATTCCTCTTACATAATTATGAATAACATAATCACAAACAACCTCAAAAATATTCTTTCCAAATTATCTATGACAAATAAGGTGGGTTCGTGTAGAAAGAAAAATCCTCGACAACATAACTTGGGTTCAAGAGGCAATCCACTCTAGAAGAAAAAATAAATAAAAATGGATGATAATCAATATGGAATTGGAAAATACATTTGATTGGGACCTTCTTTCCTATTTGAATTTCTTAGTAAATTTGGTTTTGATTAATTCTTTGTTCTATGGGTGATATCTTGTGTAGGCTCTTCTTAGATTTCTCCTTTAGTAAATGGAAGGCCTATACCATTCTTCAGTAACGAAATAGGATTAAGATGGGAATGCCTCATGGTGGATTCTTTAAGTTAGAGACTAGAGTTTGAAAGAATGTTATGTAGTCTTCAAGGAATCGGTTTTGTAAGGAGAGTATAAAATATTAACCACTCCTAGTTTATCGATGATAAAGTAAATAGTGGGAAAAAACCCTATCTACAACTAGAATATCAGTGCCCACTAGTTGTAAATCATTTTTGGAATCCTATAATTCCCATGGATGTCATATTGGTCTTATTCAAAATATTTGGGGATGTTAATCTCACTAGCCAATATAATTTTAGCTGTCTAGTTAGGAATAATAGGTAAAATCAAATGCATATTGCAGCAACAATGGGGGTATCAATGGTTGAATCCGGTATGTAGGGTGGTTCTTACAAATTCAAATATGAAATCCCTCCTAGTATATGAGTGTTTGGATATGTTAGATCCAACTGACATGATGTAGTAGGTGGGAAAAGGAATTCATAAATTTCTATGGAAAGGTCGGAAAGAAACATAAAAATGTTTCATTTGATTAACAAGAATATTGTGAGATCCCCAAAAGACAATATTGTCCTAGGAATAAAATACCTAACATTAATGGTATTTTTCTATGGGATCCAAAGATCTTTGGAAACTTATAACCAAACAATCAGAATTGTGGAAAGAGTTTTCGTTGAAGAAAAAATTCCTTGCTAATAGAAAAATCTATGTTTAAATCATCCCTCGGTTGGTGAAAAAGAATCCCCAATTTGGAAACCATGTAAAGTGGTAGAACCCTTAATTCAAACCCAACTAACTTCAGTTCTTGGAAATGGAAAGTTGATTAAAATATTGGATGATGGAATTATAGGGAAGCCTTCCCTTAGGCATAATTAGGATATTTCAGGGCTAGGAGAGTGGATGATCTTACATGAAATTAAAACTATATATGAGTGATCACTTTAGGATGAGCTAATGAGTGGTGCATATGTTGGAAGCTTCTTTCTTCCCCAATTCATCTTGTCCCCTAGTTGAATTTTCTTCTTTCTCTTATATAGGGTTATTGTCTATTTGGTTGAGTTCATGCAATATAAATTTGTTGTAGTAGCTACAAGAATACATTGGAATAATCCTCTCTATGTAAAATTGAAGGTTGATAATACATTCGTTGTTAGGGTGTCATCATGTGAATGTTGGTTCATCCTACATTCATCAATAGTATTAGCATCATAGCAGACACAATTGAAATCAAGGGCATATCCAATCTCCCATTGCCTTACTTTCTAAGAAACAGACCAATGAATACAATTTGTATAGCATTTTGATTGAGGCTTTGGGAGTTCATATAATACAGATTCATTTTGGTTGGACATTGGTGAATATTGAGTAGGTTTGCTTGTAGCAATTCATGCATAGTAGCTGATTGGTAATTAGACTTGACACTACAAGGAACTAATCGATAACAAGTCATTTTTTTTTCTTATTGGTGGATGAAAGTAGATTCATGCTTGTATGAATGTTGGTGATTAAGGATAGAGGATCATAAACTCATATCACTTATTTTCATTGCATTGTCAAACAATTGCCTATGTGTATGTTAGATATAGAAAGGAGCTATATAATCAATCTTCAGAAGAGATTGTGAAGAACATATTTAATTTCCATAGAGTATACATGTTGGTGAAATGAGTGGACTATATTCCCCTCATTTATAGATCGTATTTGTCTCAAAGAAAGTTTTCCAAATACCTTGAAGAAACTACCATGTGAAAATATTTGAAGAGGGAGAGAGGCTAGAAGAATTTAGAGACTTCAACGAAACAATCTAAATAAGTAGAAAGATGAGGAGATGGAAAAATAACTTATCAAATGTTAGGACTCCTTCACTATAATGATGTTAGAATTAGACAAGAGCACATTGCAACTCTTACAATTTGGGGACAAATTCACTTAGCTAGATAATTTGCTAGAGGAGAGGTTCATAGAAATGATTTCTTAGATGTAATTAGATTTGGCAGCAAAGGAAGAGTCAATGAAAAATATACAAGAAGTTGTCTAAGAGACTAAGAAAACCCTTTTTTTACACTATGTAAATCAACACCATGATGAAGTCAAGCATAATAAACTCACCTTCCAAGATCCTTCCTCAAGACCCCTTTAGTGATTTCAAAAGACACACTTGAGGCATCAGTTCCAAGTTATTGAGATGAATGTGGTACAAGGGCCAAGAGCTAGGAAAGAAAGGCAAAGGGATTGGAATTCATGTCATGGATCAACAAAGGCCAAAACATGAAGGAATTGGATTTGGTGGACAAGATGTAAGCATAATTTTAACTCAAACAAACCACCTTTTGTCAAGGAAATATGAATAAAAAAGAATCCATTTCCATGAAGGGATAGGTATATGGAAAGAAGTGAGTAGCAATCCACGCAAATATACGTGTAGAGGCTTGGAAGAGGGAAACAAAGGGATGATTCTACCACCAAAATTTTCTCCAACACTTGAGGTACCAAGCAACCAAGTTGGCAAGCATCATCATAAACTAAAAAGGTATGGCATGGTATCTTTGGTCTATTTCTGTTGCAAGAAAATAGGTCACAAGGCTAGCAATCATTGGAATTCTAGAAGGCCAAGTGGCACATGTAGGAAGCCATATTTCCAGTATTGCAGATTGATTATACACTAAGAGGCCAAATGTTGGAGTCTCCACTCGAAAATCCATCCCAAAAATCGAACAGCCAAGAATAGAGCTTGGAAAGTCAAAGTCAAGGGGAAAGAGGAGTTTCTTGCACCTAGAACCCAAGGTGCAATGATGGTCCAACAACCTATTGCAATAGAGAATATCATATCTAGCCATGAGTGATTCAACATGGATCCAAACAATTGAATGGTTGTAAGGCTGAGTACCTGCAACTATAATTTTATAATTAATGAAGGCTAGATAATACATAAAAGACAATAGAATGCAAATTTAAATGAGAGAAACTTGGGGAGGAAAATAATGACTAAATAAAAATAGAAAATAAAAGTAAGAGATAGTGAAATGGAAACTCAAAAGTCACAATATTGGCCTTCCCATTACCCCCAATGTCTAATGTAGTTTTTGGATTACCACCAATGTATTTTGACATTTCCATGTTTACATGGTTCTTTGATAGGCACTATATACTTCACATGTATATTAGTAATGGATCTTATGTAATGGGTGAATTTATGTCAAATGATTGTTTAATTCTAGATACCAAGAGACTCCTACCATCCATTTATCCATTATTTGTGACCATGAGATCAATGACCATACTAGCATAATTATTGCACCTTTCTAGTAAGTTACTATACCTAATCCATTTATTTATCATATTATACCTTCTCTCATACTATAAGGAATTTGGTAGGTTAGTTTACATCCATTACTTGAGACCATGAGATCATTGACCATACTAGCATAATCATTGCACCTTTCTAGTGAGTTACTATACCGAATCCATTTTTTTAGCATATTATAGCTTCTCTCAAATTGTTGGAAATTTGGTATGTTAGTTTGCATCCACTAGGAATTTGGTATGCAATTAATTTACATCCATTATTTGTGACCATGAGATCATTGACCATACTAGCATAATCATTGCACCTTTCTAGTGAGTTACTATACCGGATCCATTTATTTAGGCATATTATAGCTTCTCTCAAACTACTGGAAATTTGGTATGTTAGTTTGCATCCACTAGCAATTTGGTATGCTAGTTTACATCCATTATTTGTGACCATGAGATCATTGACCATACTAGCATAACCATTGCACCTTTCTAGCGAGTTACTATACCGAATCCATTTATTTAGCATATTATAGCTTCTCTCGAACTATTGGAAATTTGGTATGTTAGTTTGCATCCACTAGGAATTTGGTATTTTAGTTTACATCCATTATTTGTGACCATGAGATCATTGACCATACTAGCATAATCATTGCACCTTTATAGTGAGTTACTATATCGAATCCATTTATTTAGCATATTATAGCTTCTCTCAAACTATTGGAAATTTGGTATGTTAGTTTGCATTCACTAGGAATTTGGTATGTCAGTTTGCATCCACTAGGAATTTGGTATGTTAGTTTACAGCCATTATTTGTGACCATGAGATCATTGGCCATACTAGCATAATCATTGCACCTTTCTAGTGAGTTACTATACCGAATCCATTTATTTAGCATATTATATAGCTTCTCTCAAACTATTGGAAATTTGGTATGTTAGTTTGCATCCACTAGGAATTTGGTATGTTAGTTTACATCCATTATTTGTGACCATGAGATCATTGACCATACTAGCATAATCATTGCACCATTCTAGTGACATACTATACTGAATCCATTTATTTAGGCATATTATAGCTCCTCTCAAAATATTGGAAATTTGGTAAGTTAGTTTGCATCCACTAGGAATTTGGTATGTTAGTTTACATCCATTATTTGTGACCATGAGATCATTGACCATACTAGCATAATCATTGCACCTTTCTAGTGAGTTACTATACCGAATCCATTTATTTAGCATGTTATAGCTTCTCTCAAACTATTGGAAATTTGGTATGTTAGTTTGCATCCACTAGGAATTTTGTATGTTAGTTTACATCCATTATTTGTGACCATGAGATCATTGACTAATGACCATACTAACATAATCATTGCACCTTTCTAGTGAGTTACTATACCGAATCCATTTATTTAACATATTATAGCTTCTCTCAAACTATTGGAAATTTGGTATATTAGTTTGCATTCACTATTTAGTTATTGGGTTTTTAATCAGCATGACATTTTATTGGGTTTTTAATTAGCATGGGCATTTTATTTCCTTTTAAATTTTATGCAATTAAGAGAACCATGACTAGCTCTTAGTCTTTCATGGTACATCCATAAGTGGGAAATAAAATATATGCATACATTTTTGGGCGGTTCGCTATAGTGGTTGCTAGGGATTGGCATTAACAAATTTAACAAATTTAAGCTTCTAATGGATTTTTCGTCAGTCTTGTTAAATGGCATAAGATTAAACGCATTTATGTCCAATTCCTTATATCCATCATTAAAGAAACCAATTAACTGCTCATTGTGTATTAACCACAACTATTCACACTACCATTTTTGTTCGCCATCCCTACCTAAGTAATTTACGCATAATGTTTTTTCGGAATCCACAATACTCTTTCAATTTGTGTGCTACATATCCTTTATCCAAACTGAGAATGGTACATTAGCTAAGTAATTTATGCATAATGTTTTTTTGGAATCCACAATACTCTTTCAATTTGTGTGCTACATATCCTTTATCCAAACTGAGAATGGTACATTAGATGGTTCAATCTCATGTGATTAGTTGTTAAAGGAGATAGGTTCTGCAACAACAACATTACATACACTGTTAAAAAATGCTTATTAAATACCGTTCTTAAAATCACCATGACTTGCTAACAGTCCCTCCCTATTAGTGTGCTTATTAAATGCCATCCTTGATAGCACCAATGACTTGCTAACAGTCCCCCCTGTTAGTGTTCTTATTCAACGCCGTCCTTGAGAGCACCGATGACTTGCTAACAGCCCCTCCAACGTAGACGTGCATTTATTTAAGCTTGGGCAAATGTGATTGGATTGCAGTGGACTCACAGAAATGAATGCCAATACCTAGCACTTCATATATATAATTGCAACGAGCACAAGCTAGTACCACTCGCTGGCTGGCCAATAAGTATCGTTCCTTTTTCAATCCACGATTGAGCATAATGTGAATGTATAACTTTTCTAAATTGAAAACGATGAAACATAGGTAATGGCTATGGAAATACGAAAACTTCTCTTTCATTTCAATTACTTCTCTTGCAATCAAAGAAAATGTCTCAAAATTAATGATATACATTGCTATCACTGTATTTTTTCGTACGATAGCATATAAAGCCTTTCATGAAATGGCGCCATGACAAGTGTCTCGACTCTCAACAAGCATACATTCAGAAGGTTGTAGCAAGAGTCTTGAACTTGTACTTGTACGAGCCTAAATATCTTTATTTCCTAGATTTTCCTCAAATGTTCAATAAATGTTTGACGAAATGCTTGCTACTTGAAAAAGGCTGATTCACATTATGACCGATTCTTTCAAGTGGACAATACTATTTTCCTGTTCCTTTCTGTTATTCAGAAGGAATAAAAAAAGCTAACATTTATGAGAAATTTCAACAAACTTTTCAACATATCGTAAATAGTATTAAATTTATTACTCATTTTATTTTAAAAATAATTTAAAATAAAATTCATATCAACTTTAACTTTAACACGTCTTTTATATACGATTAACTTCTTTTCAAAACCTCAATGAAGATGGACTTCCGTGCAGGACTAAAATTTGAAATCTAATCAGCATACTGTTAAATGGCGGTTTGCCCATCCCTTAGTACCAACAAGTTCCTTGTCCTGAATAAAGAGGGTCGATTTTTCAAGACCAACAGCATATTTTCCGTGTACCGAGTACACGCACTTACGCCTTTAGTTAGTATACGTCCAATCGATTGCCGGCCATCATACCACCGCGTTCCCACGAATCACGATAAGCCTGGCATCTGTGCGATCACCATTCATTTTATTTTTTAATGTAGGAAGACTCCACGCGGAAGCGAGAAAGTGGCAGACTGGCAGTATTCATTCTCAACCTCGATCTTCACCATGAGCTTTGAACCAGTGATTTGATGTAACTAAACCTCACATAAACCATCCATGGCTTCTACTAACTTTTGTATTATCTATCCAAGATGGCTTCTACTCACTTGTGAATTGTCTAAGAAGTGGGACAATTGGCACGCAAATCCCCCCGTTTTTCTGGCTATTTGTTTCTTAGATCCGGTTATAAAAATCCCATTTACTATCATTTTAAAACGACTCAAAAAAATAACAAGAAGAAGTGAAACTGTGCCTCCCTCGCGACAGGGGCAATTTGAGTGCCAGTTATCACACACCTATTATCTATCCAAGATGGCTTCTACTTGCTTGTGTATTGTCTATCCAAGATGGCTTCTACTCACTTGTGTATTGTCTATTGATATTGGAATCTAATTTGAACTCATAACCTAATAAAACTAAACCCCACACAAACCAAATGACCTATCTACTGCTTTCATTTACTTATTATGTGTTATCTTTTTTTTTTTTTTTAACACAGAAAAATACGAATACTTCATATTAAAATATTGTGGTTACATCAGAAGAGCTCAACAACTAAAATAACTCCAGGAACCTCAGCAATAAAACAAAACCCTTACTCAAAGAAATAAGCATCATACCACATGCCAATATACACCGAAGGAGACAATACCAATCCGCAATAACCCAACAAAGATACTACCAATCAGAAACCCAGCCATATTCAGTTCATAAAGTATGAATCGGACAAACAACCAAAAAGATAGGTGAATATGTACATAAACAGGCATACTTATAATGCGTTATCTACCCATTCTGGCTTCCATTCACTTATTATGCGTTGGAGTCCAACTATAAGTGGCGCATCTCATGTGCGATCTCTAGAACGTTCAACAATCATAGAATACTGCAATAATGGAAAAAACGGGTCACGCCAAATGGGCCATTTGGATGCTGTTGGTGCTATTGAGTTTACCGTCTGTGAATGTCATTGCTCAACCCGGTATTATTCGACATTTTAAAGCGATCATACTTACAGTTTTTGACCGGTGTTTTCTTCCTCTTGATCAATGAATCGTGTTCTTGTGGTGCTCATTTAGTATTGATATTCCTTGCTGAACAAGATATTCTTTGATCATTTAATTGAATTTTGGGGGTTGCAGGATTTCTGATTTTATCTTGCGGAGCCAGAAGAAATCACACTGACGAAAACAACATAACATGGATCACTGATGACAATTACATAGCCGTCGGTGAGAAAGCAGACATAGGGAACGGCTCTCAACGAGCCTACGGTTCTTACTTGCATACTCTACTCTTCTTTCCCAAGCCTCTCAACAAATCTTGTTATCAGTTTCCTGTGACGCCCAATGTGCCTTACCTCTTAAGAATATGGTATGACATTGGTAACTACAGTGGATTTAAAGATTTCCCCAGATTCAATCTTTCGGTTGAAACGCCGGGTATGTTGTTTCGTAACGATGGAGCAGCACAAGGTGACGGTCCATCCGGTTTTGAGTCAATTTTGGTCAGTTCTGGCAGAGTGTTGTATATTTGTTTGATCAGAACCTCAGAGACTGATGAACCCTTTATCTCCGCTATCGAGTTAAGGACGATCCAAAAGGGCATGTATGGCCAGGCTAAAGCAGGAAAAGCGTTGTGGATATTAGCAAGGAAAGATCTTGGTGGAAATTCGTTGCTTAGGTGAGCATTTTGAGCCATATGTTCTATCTACGGAACTCCAAGCTTAGTAGACCAGTAGTACAATAATAGCCATATGTTGAAGAATTCAAGCTTTTCTAAAAAAAATCATATAACTTCAAACTCTTGTCTCTCTTCTTTTAACTGATTTTCGTGTTTCGTTTTATTGGTTTCTTATAAATGTTACAAGGGTTATATGACATTTAGGAAACCTTTCACACCGATACCAGATATCCCTAAAAGAAGATTGATGTGTATGAAGATCAATATTGATACACTACTCCTGTGATGTTCATGTGCAGTTCTGATATTAGGTTTTTGTTAATGATTCAGGTATCCTGGTGACAACATCGACCGCGTATGGCATGTAAATCTTGATAGTTCGATTCCTGTACGGTATGTAAGCTCTCATGAGTCAATTTCATCAAACAACACCAAAGACCTTGCTCCAAACGCTGTCATCCAAACGGCCTGGGTTATGAAAGTGGACAGCTTCCCAATCACTTTAGGAACAAGCTATGGAAAGAAAACGTTACTGCTGCTATATTTTGCAGAGATCGAGAGGCTAAATATATCGGAAACGAGATCTGTTTACGTCACAATACATGGAGAAAGGCGGTCTGATATCATTACTCTGTCTCCAAATCGCTCTGCCGTAGAACTAACAATCCAATTGGAGAAATCAGATGAAACAGATAACTTGAAATTTTATCTCGTTAAGGCCGTTAACTCCATCAGCCGTCCTATAATTAACGCTTATGAGCATTATTTGTTAGTTGATACTGAACAGGAAACATATTCACATGATAGTAAGTGCCCTTACCGGATTAGTCATCCTGAAATTACGGATATTATAATTAAATGTATAACCAGATCGTTGTTAAACTACAGTTGAAGCTCTTGACGGTATCAAAAGCAGGTTTAGGATAAAAGAGTGGATTTCGGATCCTTGCTTTTTGCTCCCGTGGAATGGAATTGGCTGTGATAATGGGTCTCCAGACAAGGATTTCGGAAATGCAAGTTTAATTATTTGATTTAATCACAGTTAACACTACTAAATTTGAAAACCGACATAAATTTTGAATCTTACCAGCTTACAATAATCTTATTTTTGCCAGAAATTTGTCTAGAAAGAATTTGGATGGATAGGTACCTGCACATATTGGACAACTGACAGCATTAATTAATGTGTAAGCAAAAACTCTTATCTGTGTATTCCCCTATATCTTTGTCTTCCAAATCCTAAAGTGATGTGTATGTGAAAGCTATGGTTAAAAGTATTCGCGGTCTAACTCTCTCTCTCTCACCTGTGATTATGAAAGATAGAGTTTAATTGTGTGGCTTGATATAGTTATTCTTTGAATGGTACACTGATAGTGGCATTCATCCATTCGGATTGAAATTAGCAGGGCACTAGACAATAATCATCTGATCGGAACCTTGCCAAATTTTTCCAAGCTCACTTTGTAGTCTATTATTCTTGAGTCAGTTTGATAATCATTTTACAAAGATAACTCCAGCTATTTCCTTCGCTTGTTGTGCACACTGCAGACATCTACAAAATAACCACTTGAGCGGCAGTGTTCCAGATTGGCTATCTGAACTGAAAAACCTTAAAGAGTTGTATGTCTCTCTAGCCAGGTTCAGATAGTTTTCAAAATCAAAACGATTTTTTTATTACTAATATAGTATAATAATAACTTTTATCATTATGACAGGTTTATAGAGAACAACAATTTCAGCGTTGTAATTCCTGCACAACTTCTTAACAAGCCTTCATTGATATTCAAGTAATTTAATACCTTAATTGTTATTTCTTGTATTGACCGTAAATGTCTTTCTAATCTCTTGAAGTTCTAGGGTTTTCGTTAAAATTTTCTTTACTTTAATATGTTATTTACTGGGAACGCTTAAGGAATGGTGTACAGAAAATTAATGTTAATGCCTAAGTGGTTGAGATTTTATATAATTTGATCCCAAGAAGTTCATAAGTTCACTGATAATCTCTTTGTTTGCTGTATTGCAGATACTCTGGCAACAACTACCTTTGTACGCGTATGCACAAGGCGAAATGTATCAAAGAAATTCAAGAAACCAGAAATAACCCAAGAAAGGGCAAAGTGAGCGTTATCATTGGAGCAACGATAAGCGCAGGTTTAACAATCTCTGTGGCGTTGGTGGTGGCTATTGCTGTACATCGGAAGAAATTAAGGACAAAAAAGCGTCTCAATGAAGGTTAAAAGTAGTTCGAATTTTAACTAGAGTATCCCGATACTAGGAAATAGTTTGAATCTTATCTCGAATATTGTAATACAACATATCGTGGGAGTCTCCCCTGTGAAATAAGACTTGTTTAATAAAACCTAGTAAATTTGTGTGGATTGCAGGTAACCCGATTACGATGCCGGATCGAACCATATCCCGTGCCTTTACTCTACGAGAGATGATTGAAGCCACGCAAAACTTTAGACGGAAGATTGGGCAAGGCGGCTTTGGATCTGTGTATTTCGGTAAATTGCGAGATGGAAAGGTTATAGCTGTTAAGGTGCTCTCATCTTTCTCCAGACAAGGGGTTTACCTATTCCAGAATAAGGTAATTCTTATACTCTTAAACCATGCAATATTGACATGGACACTTCGCCACTCATAAGTAACAATAAAGAAAACGATGTGTGCTTCTCTTCATTAATAGGTTGGTCTTCATTAAGTTCATATATCTTTACTTATCGTGATAGTGTAATGAATCTTGATTAACAGGTGGATCTTCTGTCTAGGGTGCATCATAAGAAGTTGGTATCGTTACTCGGCTACTGTAATGAGTCCAGAGAACTTATGCTTATCTACGAGCACATGTCTGGAGGGTCTTTACAAGATCGTCTTTATGGTAAATATTTTAATTATTAATATAGTGAGAGATGACCAGAAGCATATATTTAATTCTAAGTTTGTTTTCCAGGTAAGAACCTGGAAGATTGCTACCTAAATTGCAAAGCACGGCTCAAAATAGCATTCCATGCAGCCCAAGGTAACTGTTTAAATATCATTTTATATGTATTTGAATTTTGATAACAATGAAATGATTCGATTCTATGACGAATCATGTGTAACCATATTTCGCTTGTGATGCGAGTTCTATTTGAAGGACTGGATTATTTGCACGTGGGTTGTACACCAAAGATAATTCACAGGGATGTCAAGAGCGCTAACATCCCAGATTTCGCATTATGGGCAGCAATTTAAATGGAAAACTCGCATATTTCGGTCTCTCAAAGCTGACAATTGAGGGGGAGGGGGAGGTTACTCATGTTACCACTATGGTGAAAGGAACTCCAGGATATCTAGATCCAGAGTAAATTATCATACATATAGCTTGCAGTCTCTTTGCAATATTGTTAATGCTGAATTATTGAAGTCACTGCAAAATTTTGCAGGTATTTTTCGCACTCACCAGTTGACGGAAAAGAGTGATGTCTATAGTTTCGGAGTGGTTCTGTTAGAAATCGTATGCGGGAGACCACCCATAATTTGCAAATTTATCTGACGAGGAACTTAACCTCATTCAATGGGTAAGAATTGGAATGGATTTTCATATAATTAATCTTTCAAAAAATGAAAGATTAACAAGATAATATGATTTTCAAGTGCATTTCTTGTGCTACAAACTAACGATAATCAAATTTGGACGAATTTAAAAGGTGACATCTTATATGGAGAGGAACGAAAATCTGGGCGAAATAGAAGAAATCGTAGATAAGAGGTTGGGTGGAAGCTACGACATGAAATCCATGACCTGTATTGTTGAAGTAGCGCTTCAATGTGTGGAACCGAAACCAGCCTACAGACCGACAATTAGTGAGGTCGTAAAAAAGATAAGAGAAGCCATTGTACATGAAAATGAAAATGGGAATAGTTCTCCGCTTCCAAATTCAGAGCGGATTGGAAAGAATAAGAAAATTATGTTGATGGAAAGAAGGATTTCCCAATGCGAAGAGAATAAGTATTGAGTTCACATTGGATTGAAATCACTAGGCTTTTCACTTATACATGATTCTTCTCAAATCAAACATAGAATCAATAAGGGATCTAAGTCAATACAAGTATACAAGTAAGGAGAGGGCCTATTTTTAATGTTCAATGAGAAAATCTCATTGTTGGAAACATAATCATCAATGTTTTGGTATATGAATTTATTATTATTATTATCCACATGAAGAGTCATATGAAGAGTCATATGTTAGGAAGATTCATCATGGAGTACAAGATAACTTTTGGAATATGAAACTAAGGATCATATCTAAATGCACTTATATGTGATTCATATTAGTGAAATACAATTCATGCTTAGCTTTATTGAAATTCAACTTCGCAGTGGTATTGAATCCCTTTAGTTCTTCAAGCATGAAGGAAGCTATGGTAGCTATCTATGAGAATTCCTTGTTGGGAGAATTGAAGAGAAGGTTGAAGTCCTTGCTAGGTGAATTCCTTCACAAGGTAGTTTTCCCTTCTAACGACTAGCTACTATCCTTCTTTGCATTCCTATTTTTTCTCTAAGATCGATGGTCTTTATTCTAAATATGTTACACTAATCTAGGGAGTTGCTAAATCAAAACTTTGAAGGTTTGAATTGTTGGCCACGTTATTCTTCTTAATCAACATTTTTCCTCCATTGTTGGGCATTTATTTCTTGAAGAAAAATCATTTTTCTCAGTATCAAAATGTTCCTCATGTAATACCCCCAATTTTGACATAGAATGTATTTAATCAAAATTATTTAAATGATGTAAATATGCTAGTGTGGATTCCTAGTGTGGAGCTCAAGGCTAAGGCTTGACTAGTGGATGGCTAGGCATATATGATGTAAATATTTTATTTGGATTGTATGGTTAGCTTGACATGGTAACTCAAAAGATATGTAAATATTATGTTGGAAAGATAATAAAAATGTTCCAAGGTGGTTGTGTAAAGAGCACTAGAGGGGCTATGATTCCGCCGGAGAGGAAGAGGAAAAGGGGCCTATGGGAGATTAAATCCCTTATTTCTAAGTGTCAACCTTAGAACTCATACAATTCTTTTGTGTGCCTTAAATGAGTCAATTACATCCTTTTGATTATTGGATCCAACCACTGAATGCATGTGTGAGGTTGGTGGGAAAAGTCATCTCATTTAGTTATTGAAGCATGGGGTTGAATGCACTTTTGTGACAGTTCTGTCAAATGTTAGAAGTCAATTCTGCAGTTGTTAGAAGTCATTTTCTTCTATGGTCAGAAGTTATGTCAGTTGTCTTTTCATCATCGTCTCATATCCTTTGGAGTCAACACTCATTAGATATCATTCTCTCATGTAGATATACACTATGTAGAGCTCCCTATTTTTGTTCATGACCATTAGCAGACTGTGTATAATCCAAAAATTCAAATTTAGAGACAAAGATGCAAATTTCAAGGACAAAGAGATAATTGTAGGTGAGAATAGATGTTGGGAAAGGTAGGAACATTTACCCATTGATTTTTTCTACTCACAGATGCTTGACAAGTCATAATTTTTGTAACAGGAGGTTCTCTAATAGCATACAACAGGTTGGACTCTTATTTCCGACACTGGTAAGCACTGTAAGGGTTGTATTTCCTAAGGGAACCATGGATCAGTGAAGGGGAATTCCTTCCTTGTGTTGTGTGGGGAAATTGTAAAACATGCCATGACTTTGATGGCTGAGTGAGATCCATGTAGAGCTCTGGATGAGCATTTGACTAAACATAGAGAGCATAATTGGTTGTGGGACGAGAGAGAGAAACCTACAAGTGTTTCCTTCTCCTTGGTGGCCTCATGGCATAGCTTGGGGGTGGCCTCTTAGTAGAAATAATATATGCTAAATAGAGTGCCTACGGTTGGGTGGAACATCACTCTTACACAACTAGTTTCTTGGATATTCTTTATTTAAAGATAAGTATTCTCTTGTATTTTAATCTGCAACATTTTTACTTGATGCATGTGATCATTATGCTTGTATATGCATATAATGTGTGTGTGGATAGAGTTTATTTCTGTTGTGTATTTTTATTTATCTGTATACACATGCATTTGAATATTTATGAATTTTTAATATGGTTATGGGGTGAAATTTAGAAGCTTATAATTAGTTCATGTCCCCCTCTATTGGCCAAATTAATGGATGGGAACTTGACACCTCCATTTCTAGGAATTTATTTCTTGAACAAAATACTATTTTTCTCATTACTAGAACAATCCTCCATTGCTAGGAATTTATTTCTTGAAGCAAAATCTGTTTTTCTCATTGCAAACAATTGCTCCATGGTTGGGCATTTAATGAAGTAAATTCATTTTCCTCTTTGTTAGGAATCTTAATTAGTTGTTGGAACATTTTCTCTCGTGTACGGGAATTTAAGAGTTTCCATGGCCATACGACCTCCATATGATATGTTATTTTATTAAATGGTTGGGTGATTAAACCAAAGGTGGAACGATTTGTACCTTATTGGGAAAGTCCACTCCATGCATTGGATTTTATTTCTCATATTGGTTGGATGTTTTTATAACTAAGGATTGTTAATTATTTTGTATCCCTTTGCTTGTTTGGAAAATGTTTTGGTCCATGCTAAGTGTTAAATACAAAGCTACTGGGAATTTAGTTGATTTGGTTGAGGGGAAATCAAAATTGTTCCATTGAGAGGACTGCACATCCCTCTCTTGACCCACATTTACCTGGAACCTATTCTCTTTGAGTTTATTTTCAAGTATGTTTTGGAAAAATGGTGAAGGTGTAATAGTTATTTGGTTGACCAAACATGTAGTGTATGATTTCTCACACTGGCAACCGTAAAAAGTACCTATAAATGGGTTGTGCAATCCTTGGTAGTAAATGAGAAATGGAAAATGAAAATGATCTATACAAAAATAAAGAAAAACACTCTCAAACATGAATGTAAACAAAGGTCAAGAAACCAGCCATTGAAAGAAAGTGCAACATGTGAAAGAATGTGATTATTATTAGTAAACAAATCATTCAAATGATACAAAACACACCTTGGTACTATTCATTGAGAGTAGTGGACCTTCGCAGTTGATCCAAGGGTAGGTTATTCCGTATCCTTGTAGTACCAATCTCTAGCGATGTGTGAGATGACCCCGCTTATGGTGAAAGTAGAAAGAAAGATGTGGTTTCTCTCTCTTTTCTAGCCAAAATTTGGTAGAGGATATATTTGAATGGATGCGTGAATGGTGGCCATGAGGGCTTCTTTTATAGGCACAAGAGTGGTAAAAACTGGGATCTAGATCCAATGTGTATGCTCTCCATTTCCTTGATTTATTAATGGATAGGTTAGGGTTTTGGAAGTTAGATCTATTGCTAATTTCAACTGTGTCAATGTATGTGTCCGCTTTTAGCTATTAATTCCCTTGGGGAAGCACAAAATGACTAATAATAACTTAAATATGCACTTTTGGAACATTTTGTGGCTTTTGGGGCAATAGGTGTGATCAAGATTTCATCTTTCAAAGGAAAAAGTGCAACCAATACCATTCCTTTTGAAGGAAAAAGGAATGACCCTCTATTTAAGGTCAAATTTTAGTTTTTTGTCCATTTGGTCATTTACTCAATTCATATGGATGAGATGGGATGGAAAATTGGTTCTTATACCATTGAATATGATGGATAATGGTGATAGAGATGATGACAAAGTCCTAGTCAACAAATTTTGGCTATTAATAAAAATGGTAAATGAAGCATCTCTCCTTTGGGAGCATTGAAATGTTCTTTACTTTGTAAGTTGGAGCAATATCTCATATTTTCTTGGTGGATTGACATATTTGTTGATGGAGAATGGGATGCTCAATTTTATATCTAAGATTTTTATTGCAACTATTGTGGGGAAATAATTTATATTGTGAGGAGAAACTAGTGGTGGTAGTATATTGTTTTCTAATTTGTATAAAGGGGGTCCTATTTCTATGTTATACTTATGAGAAGATGTGTATTTGGCATTGCTTATGATTTTTGAAGTGATTTTGTATTAAGTGTTGGTGTTGAACTAGCTCAATTGTAGCCTCTAGTTGCTCAAAACTTGTATAAAGGAACATTTCTAGGGTGGAGCAACCAAATCTTAAGGTCAATTCAACTCTGGAATCAACATTAAATTGTAACTTACAAATAATATTTTTGTAAGTCTACTTGTATTTTTGAAATTAACTTGAATTGCATAGGCTGCATTCTTGGTAGAAAATGGCACCCTTCATTTTCTGACCTTGATTTTAAATTTTTGAATTTAATGTTAAAGGGTGAGTTGGAAGAATCCCTCTAAGGTCTCATCCAATATTTCAAATGGATCAAACTAAATAATTATTAGAATTACGAATCAATCTAATACACTCTATTTTTGTGATCAATACAATCAAAATCAACAAAGAAACTCTTCAATATATTCTAACTTGTTTGCAAGATTCACAACCTAGAGTGGAACTTCTTCGAACTCAGTCACAACTCCAACATGATGAAATATAGTGAAGGAATCAATGTTATAAACTAATTGTTGTTGTTCAAAATAAACCTTGTCCTTTTTTAATTTGGTAATGATTCTATCAGCAATCGACACATGATCAACTTAGTGAAATCACTTTAAAAGTAATTTCAAATAAAGATGAAGTTTATCATGAATAGGTTCAACTTACTCTTTCCAAGCCCATCATAAGACATTCGGAAGAAATCAGGAACAACAAACACATAACATATATCGGTTATGAAAATGAAGTTATCTTTCATACTCTAGATTATCCCAAACCTATATAGCTCCAAAGTTTTGGATTTCCTCAAGAAGATTCATCTTTAGTTGTTCCATTTCAACATCAATGCCAACATTTCCATTGAATTGACCACATGGATGACCAATGTAAATTGATCTCCATCCTTGTTAGTATTGCAAGAAGCATAATCATTCTTTAGATACATGTTAAACATTGAATAAACCTACAAGATTAAAGATCCACTGTGGGTGGATCAATTCCTAGTTATGGTCATCAACAATTAAGAAGATATAATGATCATATCAAAAATTTCAATCTCAAGTATTGACACATCATGCAGTAGAAAGTATTTATATTTCTCACCTTGTAACAAATAGGGGGGAATATCATTGATTGATAGTCAAGCTTCAAGTTTTGAAGTCCGATTAATGAGACAGATCATTGCTCAATAAGAATAATTTTTCACTACAGGAAAAAGTGAGCGTGAGCCATAACTAGAGCAAAACCCAATAGCTAGAGCCATGAGCTAGATATAGAGAAATATTTTGAGTTGTAACTAGGAGCTAGAGTTAGAACCATGTTCTATAGCATCTATTGGTTTGTGGTAGAGCATCTATTGGTTTGTGGTAATCCCAAAACCATCAATTTAGAGAGCATTTTAGTGATATTTTCACCATTTAGCTAAAGATGTCATCTTGTACTACCTAAATTACTTGGAAAACGATCAAAGTGTCAAGTTAATTAGGACATGTTCAACCATTGAACCCTTCCCACTCCAGATTCCATTGCTCTTTCAAAAATATACTTGGACTCACAAACACCCCTAGGGTTATGGTATATTATATTGTATTATTATTACTATTCACGTGAAGATTCATAGGTGAATAGGAATAGTCATCATGGAGTCCAAGATACCACTAGGATGATGAAACCAATGGTATGGTCATATCTCAATACATATTTATATGTGATTCATATTAATGAAATGTCATCCACACTTAGCTTTATTCAAGATCATCCTAACACTTTCAAAACTCGTCTTTGAAGTATAACATAGAAACATGTATGTGTGGGTTCATGACTTGCTTGCACTCTTTTAACATACTTTTTCCTTTCATAAGAACCAAATTTCAATGCCTTGTATTATTGATAATATCAAATTAATTTATGAATACTTTATTTATTTCAGTGTATAATTTTTTATTCCTCCTTAATATTAGTATTTTGTCACCATCCTGTACCAAATGGCACATACTCAAGGGTTGTGCAACTCGATTACTGGATCAAATGATATGAAAGAAAATGAAAAGGCCTAATAACATTCTACACTACTCCATAGAGTGAAGCAAAAACAAAATTACGATTACACATCAAGCAAATTTTAGAGCAAGGAATGATATTTTGTATTAATAAAAGAGTGGTTAAAATATAGCATCATGGTGTCAATTGTAGAAACTGAGGTCTCTCTAGCCAACCCAAGGGAGGGTTCTTCTTCTCCTCTAGTTCTCCACTTTGAGCCAAATGGTTAAGTATGAACTCCAAGCATGGAAAAAATGACAGAATGAGAACTTTCTATCTCTATATGTAGTCTAGCAGCAATATAGAGTGATAAGTGATTTGAATGACCATGGGGTGTTTACTTATAGGAAAGGATGTGCACATCTCTTAGAACTAGATTCAATTGAATAATCAATTTTTATTAATGAATTTCTTGGAAATGATTAGGTATTGGATACCAAATCAAAGGCTAGAAAATACACAATACTTAACAATTTCCAACTCATCAAAGGCTAACCAATACACATTTTTGGAAGGTGAACAATATTTATGCGTAATTAATTTCTACTTTTGGGGCCACTTCATGATTTTTGGACATTTTAGTGTGATGGTCATGTGTGGAGTTTTAGGTATATTTCACACAATGGCTTGTTATGGTCAAAATGTGTGTTTAGCCCATTTTTTTGTTACAATACCAAGGTCATATGATGATGGAGGTGATGCAATGGGGTTAATGCCGTGGAAAGTGATACATATAATGGTGATGATGCTCATGAGAAATTAGATGAGAAAAATTAGGTTGGTAACAGTTGGCCCCTAATGTATGAGGTCAAGGGTACATCATGTTAACCCCTGAGATGTTTTAAGGATGAATTTTGAATATGTCAGGGCATGATGAGGCTCAATTATTAAATATTTAGAGTTTAATATTTTGCAGTATGATGTATTTTGGTTTTCTGTAGAAAGTATTTGCAGGTATGGAAGTATTGGACAAACCTAGGTATGAGGATTTATTTCCAGAGGAATTTAATGGTGCATATTCAACTTTTCAGGTGCAAGTGATGGTGAATTTAGCACACAGAACACAAAAGAAGTGTGTAGGGTGCCTCTAAGACAAATCCTACACATTCAATATGGAAGCAAACGTACTGAGCTTATAAAGGATTTAGTAGTTGAACAAAAGGAAAATTATTCTTGATATTTTGCAGAAAAATGGCAGCACTAACATCCATATATTTAAACAATAAAGGAAACCTTTGATTTCTATTAATCAAATGAACATATACTGAAGAAAAAAAAGAGGTCATTCAAATGAAAACCCAATTTCCATCACACTACTTAGCATTCATCCATATAACTGATACAAATATGATGCAAAGCTTCTACTCAAGGTTTTATTTATCTCAAGAGAATTTGCACAGACATCTAGATCATATATGAATTTAATAGTGGGAATACAAAATTATAGAGAAAGGACACATTTCTGATAAACAGTAAGATCTTAATGTCTAAAATTAATCCCCTTGTATAAAAATCAGTCCACAATTTGACTTAACAACTCCTTCAGAGACCCTCTCAAAAATATTCCAACCCTTTGTTCTTCCTCAAACTTCCTTTATATAGGAAGGAAAGCGTTAACAAATTTATGTTTTCTCTAACCACTTTTCAACTATCCTCCTTTCTGTCCTTGTCATTTTGTTTAGACTTTGATTTTCTAACTTCCTAATTTGTCTTCATTTTTCTTTGTCGAGCTATTTTTAGTGGTCTTTGGTTGAGGTGGATATCTAACTGATTTCCCCCACCCGTTTGTACAACTGGCTACCCTGATGTCTTCCCAATCATCTGTACAAATGGTTTTCCTGCTGACTACATAACTGGATTCCATGTTGGTTGTCTAGATGGCTGCATATGCGGATATCCTATTGAGGTAGACTTTCCTTGTCGTGGAAAAGTGAGTTTATGATATTTAGAAACTTGGCGCCACTCATTTCCCATAGGATATTTGTGTGTTCTCGAAGAGCCTAAATCTAACCCAACATTTGTGAGATTCTCATAGGATATGGGTGGTAATCTCCTTAATAGATTTTTCAAATTAACCCATATCTCAAACTCTCCAGTCAATTCCTCGACCACCCCATCTCCTCCTAGCGGGGCATACAACTCATCAAACACTCTCTTTTCATTCTTCTTTTGATTCAAGAATTCCAGGTACTCTTCTTTTTTATATAAATATCCATGATCATCCCAAATGTTTGGAATCCCTCTTGCAATAGCATCTTTAAACAAACCTTTGAAGAATGTAATTTCTAAGGTCAAAACCTTTATCTTATTTTGGGCTTTGTTCAACATATTTTGCTTTCTTATCACTTGGCTAGCCAATGTTACAAACATAAATTAATATATCAATATATCAATAAACATTCACAATACTTAATAATTAAATGAATTAATTGTAACATTAAATTAAAGGTTTCATCCTTTCACATTTAGCCATGAGAGGACTATTTAAAGGTTTTGCTATGTATTCTAAAATCATCATCTCTTATCTATTACATATTCATTTATATACTTATGCATGGATTGTTTTAAACGAATTATATTCGTTTCATTGGGTAACAGAGTCATTCTTTTCGATTGACCCGTGGCCTATTTTTTCTTGTGGAATATATATTTTGGAGGCTCATGGCCCATTTCTAATATTAGTTGGTGTCTAATATTTAAAAAAAATAAATAAAAATAAGAAAGAATAAAGAAAAAGAAAAAAATTATATAGAAACCGACACATGTGGTTTTATAAAACCAACACATGGTTTTAAGAAACCAACTCATGGTTTTTATAAAGAAACCACCTCATGGTTTTTATAAAGAAATCAACTCATAGTTTTTATAAAGTGATCATTGGAGTTAATTAATACTTTTTCTTTGTTGATGAAGCATACATAAGTTCGAATTCAAATTTATATAAATATTATATTTATAATATGTATTATTATTATAATAATAATTATTATTATTATAATATTTTAACTATTAATATTATATAATAATAAAACTATTATATATATAATAGTTACTATTTATTATTAATAGTTAAATTTTTATAGATTTCAATTATTTTCTAAAATAAAAAGAAAGAAAAAAGATGTCATGGGAAGATTTAAGGGCTACATTGGGTGTTTTTTTCACTTTTATGTCCATTTATTATCGAAGAAAAGAAGAGAACTAAAATTCACAAACTATGGCAATTATAGAATTAGAAATACAATCACAACTACAAGCAGTGTTGGGCGAGTTAGAACATTATAAAGTGATCAATAGACAAGTACAGTTTGAGATAGAGAAGAATAATTTTTTTAATGGGTTAACAGAGAAGGGGAATCTTCACCTAAAAGAGAGTATTAAGGAATTAATCACACAAATTGAGAAGTTAAAAAGTGACGACAACTTACTAAAACAAAATAAACAAATCTCTTGCCTAAAAAATCAAAATCAAAAGTTGGAACAAGCTAATGAGCAAGAAAATATTGTTAGAGAATAATGAAGAAATATCACGTTTAAAAAATCATAGTCAAAATTTACTTGAAAAATAAGGAAGTCAAAAGACAAAAGCAAGATGGAAAAAAATTAGAACAAGAAAATCAAGGTCTCGAAAAGAAATTTTCCAAAAAATATGAAGGCAGAAACCTTAACCAAAGGTTGCTCGACTTGCAAACCAAAGAAGCATAATTAGTAAACCAACACCATAAGGACAAGGTTGAAAAATCAAAGAATAATGATGAAATTTGTCACTTAAGGGCTCATAATCAGAGTTTACTTAAACAAATTAAGAAGCTAAAGCATGATAAAAAATTGTTGCAAGAAAGGGTAGAGCCATCTACCAACAAGGAACCAAAGGTAAATAAAGAAACAATGACTGATTTTGTTGAAACAAATAAGTCGTTCAGAGAAAAAAAATATAAACATTAGAGAAAGGAGCAAACACAAACCCAATCAAATTATTACTAGAAATATCAAAAGTCGAAGTCTCCAACAAACAATCACAAGAGATCAAAATACCTTATCATCATCCAAATTATAAAATTCATTATGGCCAACGACAAGGTAAAAAGGAACATAAGCAAATGAGTTATGGTTTTAGAAAATAATGGAGACAAAATCTACAAAATTAGTGGGAGCAGAAAAAGAGAAGTTACATCCAACAAATCAATCAGCAAAGGGTCCCAATGAAGGTTAACCTAGGATGGACCACTTCACAAGTAATGCACCATTTTTTTTTGGTAATTTGTAATTCATATCATCTTGTTTCATCAAGTGTTGCATCTATTAGCACAAAATATACAGGATGGAATTACAAGCAAGAAACTGAGATGTAATCCTTGTCATCAATATGCTTTGAGGAAAAAGCATTTCTGGAGAGGAACACAATGTTAAAAACATAAATTAATATATAAGTATATCAATAAACATTCACAATGCTTAATAAATGAATGAATTAATTGTAACATTAAATTAAAGGTTGCATCCTTTCACATTTAGTCATGAGAGGACTATTTAAAGGTTTTGCTATGTATTCTAAAATCACCATCTCTTATCTATTACATATTCATTTATATACCTATTCATGGATTATTTTAAACAAATTATATTCGTTTAAGCCAAATTGATTAAATGTGTTCAATTTGTAATATGTAAGTTGTTCAATTGCCTTTTGGTATGGCTATTTAGATAGTTGATTACTTCGGTTGCAATATTTGGTATATCTTCCAACTCTTTCTCTACTCTTCTAATCCAAACATTAGCAATGGAAGATAATTGTAATTTATCCTCTATTAGTTCAAAATGGTCCCAATGGCTGATGACCTCTCCTACTATTTTCTCCCCAAGCTCCTTCTTGGCTCCCTTTAAGAGACCTTCTCCTTTCAGCTGTATTCCAACTTTTATACTTATTTCTTTAATTTATCTCTCTCACTTTCCAAATCCGCAATAAGTTCATCCTTTTCATTTGTCTCATCCTCAAGCTCCTTTACCCTACTATATTTCTTCTCTGACTAATCCATCGGGGCATCCTTTTCCATGTCTTCAATTTTTTGCTCTGTTGAGGTCTGTTTATCTTGGTCCTTTGGAACTCGTTGTGTTGCTTCTGTGGCCTGAGGGATCTCTTTGTTTGCTGAGGATGTTGTTTGGAGGATTTCTTATGTTGACAATGAGGTCTACTTCAATTTCATTTTTGATATTTGCAACTCCATATCATCTACTTTATTCATGTATTCTTCCATTTGGGATTTGTAGTACTTCATGTTGTCATTAATTCTGTCTTTCTCCTCCTCCAACTTTAACATCTCTAGAATTTGAACATGTTCTATATTTTGGATATTCAGCTTCTTCTTCAAATGAGCAATTTCATTATCTTTCTATTGTAAGAGAGATTGTGGATGGGAAGTTTCAACTAGGTTAAATCCAAATGCCACAATTTTACTTGCTAGATACTTGATGGTGATTTGCTTGGATTTAATAGCCAACGTTTCATCTCTCAACAATTATCCATATTTTGTAGTTTCATTCTCAAATTCTTCTCATTTCTTGAAGACTGCAACACATCCTCGCACAAAAAAACATTGGCTTGCTTGTAGAAATCGAGCTTATCTAGGGGGATGAATTGCCTAAAGTCTACTTTGAATTCATCTACTTTCCAATCATCAAATGATTTGGGCATTGGAACCTTGGGCTCTAAGATGTAAATTATGAGGGTACATGCCTTATGATCTTCTACTGTTAGCAATCTCTTATATCCTATATCTATATTTCCTCTAAGGTCCTTTATTGTATCCATACTTTGCTTTATTATATATACATATTTAGTATGAAGCATGGGATGCACTTGTGCTAGGACTACAAAAGGAAATCCTTGTTGTATCTGAGGTGTATGAAGCACCAATGAAGGGTAGTGCCTCATAGTGATAGGTGGCAATTTTTTATTGGCTGGTGATTGCTCTAGTAACTCATCTACCTCACTTGGTAGTTCCTCAGTTTGTGCATGCTCAACAATGGACCATTCTAACTCCTTTTCAACCTCAAATATGGCTTTCTTGCTCAGTTGATTTATCTCATATACATCTATATCCATATATGTATGTGCTTCTTCAATTGCTCTTTTAGAACCTATTTGTGATACTGCAATGTTCTGGTCTATAATACTGCTCTGGGCTACCTAGACTTGCTCCCAAGTCATAAAATTTTCTATCATCTATTCCTAGTCATGATGATGCATACAACTATATGCAGAGTTCTTATTTTCAATCCTTTTCCTAGAGATGACCTGGTGAGGATCATAAGGCTATCTCTTTGCCTTATTCATACTCAATTGCTTCAACATATGCTCCATATAATATATGACACCTCTTCTTTTTACTAAGAATGGTCCCAACTCCTTGGGTAGCTTGAATGTAATAGGGTGCTTGTACCTCACAAAATGTACCTTGTTAACGCCTAAATTTCGCACACATGCGACATTTTGGAGATTCTTGCAGTAAGGCGTTACCAACATATAGAATGCAGTTCACCAAAGGCTTCCTCAACAAATCCAAAATGCAACATGAGTCCAAAAGTGCCCAAGAACAGTCAAATGAATAGGTCACATGGCTGAACCTTATTAACCTGCATTATAGTGCATGTTACCAGTTCAGAACCTGCATGACCCTCGGGTGGAAATTCCTTCGATATTTGCGTGATTGTCAAATATCGCCCACCAGCGATGCAATTGAAGGCTCATCAATGGCCCATCACTTCCACAATTTTAATTTGGGCTCCTTGCACTCCTCGTGACATTAAATTAAGAGACATTGAGGTTAATTGCATTCATGACTTCGCAATTCGAAGCTGACTGGAAGATGCCAAAATTTATTGCATGAATGAATAAGATCGTACAAGAGGAAAAAAAGTGGAAATACAACTTATTATTCTATGCGAACAAAATGATGTAATCTAAAAAGATCAAGTACAACAACAACATGTCATATTTTCGCACGAGTTATCAATCACATCGACTTGTTGCCAAGCTGGCTGACAGATGGAAATATGTGCGATTTTAAGAAATAATTTTTAGACTTCATGGAAATATGTGCGAAGTCAAGAAAAGGGTGTATGTCATTAATATAAATATTAAGAATATGTGATGAAGAATTTTCACAATGTAGTAGATGTGACAAAAAAAAATTCAATGTTGGAAGATAATGCAAAAACCGGAAGCACAACCAACTTGCAATTGTGAAAGAAGAACATGTTGTTGTGACAGGAAGATGAATAAAGAAGCACAGAAGATTGATATGTGATAGGAAGATAAGATAAAGATAAAAGGAAGTTGAAAACGTACAGGGGGAGCATATTCGAGACAACTACAAATATAGTGTTAAAGGTACTATTTGCAGGACGATTTGGTGCTACGCAGCAACTCAACAAAAGGTAAGAGAATGAAGCATGAATCTAGGGGGAGCACTCAAAACAAAAAGTGGCATCAAAATTAAATCCCTATGCAAAACTGAAGAAAAGAGAACCTGAAATTAGGCATGAAAAGCATCTCTTTTCCATTGATGTCAAAGGGGGGGAAATGCCATGAAGCAAGAATCAATGACATAAGTACAAGTGAGAAATACCATGAATAATGCGTTGGTTACAATGAACTATGTAGAAAATAAAAACAACAAAGAAGAACTGATAGTAAGTTGTGCATAAAAGAAAAAGGTTCAAACTGGAAATAACACAGGGGGAATATTGTGTTGGGTATAAACATAATAGAGGAATTCATGATTAGGAAGAGCACAAATTCATAAGGATTCTACATCAATTCCAAAGTAGGAGATTGTTGAAATTTGGTTGTCATTGATGTCAAATAATGTCTAAAGGAATTAGTATCCTTGTGCCATTTTGAATAAGTATATGAAATATAGTACATCCATATTAGAGAAGTACATCTAGTTTTAAGAAGTACATAAGACTATGTGTGCAAGTCTCATCCATCTAGTCATGGTACTTCAAAGGTGATTTCAAAGAGATGGTTGTACAAGTCTCAGGAGTGCACAAGAGGCTCGAAATCAAGTAGTGATTGGTCATGTGGACAAATCCCAAAAGTGCGCAAGACCTACCATGCAATAGAATTATACAAGTCTCGAAAGTATGCTAAAGTCTCGAAAGAAAGAAGTGGTAGAACAAGTCAAGTGCAAAACTCCCACCAAGCGATGGTACTTCAAGGGCGCAAGACCCGATGGGTATTGGTTCCATGTGCACAAGTCCCACTATGCTAAGGACGAAGTATGTGTAATACCCACAAGGGATAATACCACAGTCACACTGATCGTGACAAGTGGTGGATGCGTGAGAAAGATTCAACGTGAAGAAAGGAAGAAGGGATGCTACGAACAAATTGTGGACACATGGTATGCACAAGTCAAGTATAAATAAGAAGGAAAGTTGGAGAGTGGAAGTAAGCTTGAAGATGCGAAAATGGTAGTATTATGATTTGGCCAGCTTCAAATTATTGGGGTTTCAATGGCTCATTGAACTGGAACAACATAATCTAGTTGTTGGTGTCCATTTTGTCACCATTTTTTATCATTAAATATACTATGAGTGGCGTTATTTTCACCATTTTGTTTTATATAATAAGTTACTCTTTCCACCATTCAGACCGTCAAACAGAGAAAATATGCATATATTCACACATCACATGAATTTGGGTAAAAATCGTCATATTATGATTTATTGATGTTTATTTGGCTTGCTTGGAAACTATATTTCATTTTACAGGTTATGGCTCTCAAACGAACCTTCATTTAGACATGTATTGAAGTTGCAAATGATCAGCCATATTCAGCCCGCCGTTCAGACCCGCATTCAACCCGCAAGATCGTTGGTTGAGATATTCTTGGGCCGTTAGAAAGAAAACCCTCACATAGGATCTGTTTAGAACGTGGCCCTTATGATGCGCAAGTTGATGTTCTGGAAGATTCCCTCTTCTACAGGCTTAGCTCAACAGCACATCTCCCTCTGCCCACGTCAAAGGAGGATTAGCGTCTCAACGACCACAGGGAGGATCGACGTCGTGGAACCTAAAAGATGCTCTGTGTGTATGCTATTATGAGGCCGTTCCTTGGCTTATGTGTTGTCACGAGTTGTTAAGTAGAGCTGTTTCTTGGTATTAAGACTGTCTAGTATTAGAGCAGTCGACTACTAAAGGGTCGACTTGCTTCCCCGATTGTAAATTTGTATATATAGACATCTCTGTGACTGAGACGAGTTAGTCTTGTTAAGTCTTTTCCCAAGTTGCAAATAGATACAAAAATACTGTAAACTTTGTTTAATCTAATACACCTATGTTCTAGTTCTATGAAAATTCAACAGCATGTGTGGTGATTGACTGATCAAGGCACAACCTCTGATTGCTAAGAAGGGCCCCTCAACAGCCAGTGGTCTTCTGTCTATGTACATAATTTGTCTTTGTCTTCTACAAATAAGTTGTGTTGTTTATTTTATTTATGTATTTGTTCTGTATATGACATCTTTGTCTGTATTTGTATTTTATTTATGTATTTGTTCTGTAATAGAAACAATGCTTTGCTATTTATATATTTCTGTTTTATGTTATGTATATCTTGTTGTTGTTTATGTTAATAATATTTCTAGAATGCAATTAATGACCGGTAACACTTAGTTCATTTAGTTTGTTTAAATAGCTTAGTTCATTTAGTTTGCTTAAATAGTTTAGTTCATTTAGTTTGCTTAGTTTGCTTCAATGGTTTAGTTGCTTAGTTTACTTAGAGTTTAGTTAGCTTAACCTTGTAAATCCACTCATAGTTAAATTTAATTTATGTAGCTCCTTGTTTATAGCAGTAGATTAGCTTCAGTTACATTTCAGTCTTGTTTTAGGATGAAATAGGTAGTTAGTTTCCTAATTATGATTAACATAGATGGTTTTTTCTCACTCTAGCTCTTAAATAGTTCATTCGCTGCTTCTTTTGCACTGTAGGATCATATGCATCAGCCATCTGGTAGTTAAGATCATCCAATCTTTCTTCTTTAGTTCAAATCGTTTTCTGTCATCCAGACCGTCATTCGGACTGTCTTTCAGACTACCATCCGGATCGTCATACGGACCTTGGTATTTTCTGCATTATTTTTATACTTGTTTAATGTTTAATTTCTTGGGTTTTCAAGTTCTGTTATTTCTTGTAATTGATCAGCATTTGTAGGTGTAATTAGGACCTTGTTTTTTTTTACATAGGGTGTTAGATTAAATTCATAATTCACACTTAGATTTTGCACTTGCACGGTTATAATCTTCAAAGCATAGGATTTTCTCTTTTCACATATATAGCTGATAATAGATGTCCATGGTTTGATATAGATTTAATATCTTTATTAAGTCTTCTACATTCTCCTATAATCAATATCTTTATCAAGTTTTCTACTTGCTTCCAAATCAAATTCAGTTCGATTAAATATATTTATTAAGTTTTCTACTTGCTTTTAGATTAACTTTATTTCCAAGACAGTTGCACATTTAACTTTATTTATAATTGTCATTTCTAGCTCATAGACTAGAATATGAAGTATTTACCAAGTAGTTTCCATTTTCATAAGAAGTAGTTTTCTTTTTTATGAGTATTTGTTTTCATCTTTCCCATTGATCATTTATAGAGTAGAATAACTGATACTATTCTAATCTGTTGTTTCAATTAGATTTAATTAGCTCAGTAGTTGTATTTTCTGAAGTTTGACTCGGTTTTTCATTTTGAAAGATCTTTCGATCTTTTCTTTATTTAACATTTCTAAAGTCTGACAAGCCGAAATATTAGGTACCATTCTACCTCATCATATACTTTTCCTCAACTCTAATATTACCAACCCTGGTCGATAATTAAATATTTTGGTCATTCTTTGAGATAGCTCACACACCCAACATTTTGGCGCCGCTGCTGAGGAGTTGAAAATAGGTATAATTCAGTTGTAGATAAGAAGAATTTAGTTGTAGGTAGGTAAAATTCTCTTTCAAAACTTAGTGATAGATTTGAATTCTTCCCTTTGAAACCTAGAAATAGGCCGGTGGCAGGTGAGCGGTAAGATGAGAGGTAAGAACCTGCGCATCTGTTATAACAGGCATCCCCAAAACCCAGCAATTGAAGTAATGTAATTAGAACTTATTTCAGTCATAGTTTTTGTTTCATGAATAGGTCTAGAGTTTCAAAGGTAGATACATTAATTATTAAAATCCCTACAAACCTGTTCGGGAGGGGCGTTCCACCCAAACTACTAACTCAATAGAAAGGTATTGGAAAAAAAACAAAGGGAATCATCCTAATGGAGTTACAAGGGTAGAGTTGGGAAACCTGTTAGAAAACTTTAAAACAAACATCCTAAGAGCTATGGGCTCTCAACTAGATACATTACAAGCTAAGAAGAGACAGGATGAAGAGCATGCAGCAATGAGTATCTTCTGTCCTAGGTGTAGAACTAAACATCCCCAATGGGAATTTCCATTAAATACTATTTCAGTCTGTCATCTTTGTACAGAAGAAAATCCAACCAATAATTGTCCATCATTGTCTGGTTTGCAAGTTGTATACAAGAGTGGAAACTTTGGTGAAACATCTAGGAGGCCTTGGAAACCTAGAAATCAACCATCCTATCAAGATCCATCATCTCAATTTCCACTAAACATCCCCAATGGGAATTTCCATTAAATAATATTTCAGTCTGTCATCTTTGTACAAAAGAACATCCAACCAATAATTGTCCATCGTTGTCTGGTTTGCAAGTTGTATACAAGAGTGGAAACTTTGGTGAAACATCTAGGAGGCCTTGGAAACCTAGAAATCAACCATCCTATCAAGATCCATCATCTCAATTTCCACCCTACTATCACCCTTATCAACCCCCTCAACAATGGAGCACTTCAGGTTGGCAAAATTGTCCACCTCAATACCCTTCTTAGAATACTCAACAGCAACAATGGGCACATGGATGGAGAGGACAAGCCTATGCTCAACCTCCCCCTCCCATTCCTAACTACCCTTACCCACCTAATATCCAACAACTTTTTCCTGGATTTGCACATCCTTCACTACCCCCTATTTCAAATCATCCTCACCATTTCCTAAACATGAATTCCCCAAGACCCACAATATTACCTGCACAACCGATACCAAACCCTAACAACAAGCCAACCCAAGCTCTCAACAGCATTGGGTTACAACTCCTTCCATCTTATGTTATAACCACCGCACCAATACATGAAATTCAATTGCAGTCCAGAAGAGTTGTACAAGATCAACCCAAATCATCAATTGACATTCAAGTGCAGAATGTCTCTCAACAAGAAGAAATGGAACTAGTTGAAGGGCAAGTCTCTCCTTCTCCTAGTTCTTGAAATTTTAAAAGGGTTATCTTCATTTGCACATATGTAAATATATCTTTTCTTCATTTTTTATAAGCAAGAGTCATTTCTGACAGTTGGTTGTATGTTCATAGACAATGTTTACCCTTATGATCAGCTCATAAGACTTCACTAATTAAGAAGGGAAGACTATTTTTCTCTATCTAGCATTTCATATAGTTTTTATGTACATATGTTGTTATTTTGAATAAATTTGAATCATTTATTAATAAGTGGTTTATAGTTTGGTTACAGGGATCACATCTTCAGTTTACAAGGACATCATTTGAAAAGGGAAGTGCTCTAAAATTCATTTACACATCTTAAACCTTTTCAAATGAAAATCTAAAATGATCTTGTATCACTCTTAACCATTTTCTTTATGATTCTTTTTTATTGAATTTCATTTTTATGCTCATATGGTATTTGATTCAAATATGCAAATTCATGATTTATCATTAACAGTTGCTTAAAGACCTACTATAATCAACACATTCTCCAGAAAGTTTTTATCTTACCTATGGACTACTAGTTCATCTTGGACTCATCATCAAAACTTGTCTCTTAAGTATTATTTAAAAAGTAATCCCAAGGGTAAGTGATATTTCTACTTGTGGGGGACACTACTGATCTCTTATGAAGAAGATAGACTAAGAGGTCAAAGACAGCTTTAGGTTATTCTCTTTTGACGTGACCAGTAACGCAGGCTATTATAAATAAAGTTACTTATAAGGTTTGCTCTAAAAATTTGAATTATGTTTTTAGCAATGCTTAATACACTCTCGTGCCAATTGGCTTCCATATGCTAACAATCATTATACAAAGCAAACCCACCGGGGTACTGAACAGGATCGCTGGCAGTGGGTCCATGCTAAGTAAAATCTTAAACAAGGAAGCTTGGTAAATGCATGTAAACCCGTTGGGGTACTGAACAGGCTCGCTGGTAGCGGGGCTATGCTTGCATGGTACCAAGATAAACCCGTCGGGGTACTGAACAGGCCTGCTGGAAGTGGGGCAATATCGGTTAAAAGATATACGGTTAACACATTACTATGCACATGACTCATTTTACAAATCTGAGTACACAAATACATGTTTTGGCCAATTATTTATAATGTCATTAGAGAATAGTTGTAAGTTGGACTTAGACCCTGTCATCTAATTCAAACAATATCTAGGAAAAGTTTATCCTAGAAGTGGGACCATAACCATGGAAATCTAATGAACTCAAGGGTGCACTTTATCTATATTCTATATTCTTGAGATGACAAGAGATCTTTCAGAATGAGTCATGGATGACTGGTTTTCCTATCGCATTTTTCGCATCAATTAAACCACTACTATTCATATGGTCTTTCATAAGCACTGTTATTTCTAACCAATTTGCATGTATGAATAATTTCCATATTTAGTTAAATATTTCTTTTTCAATAAAATAACAGTATTTTAGAATTGTTGGCTAAACTATTAAATTGAAAATTTGTATACCAACTAGTTTTTTTTCTCTTTTATGGCTTGAGGACATGCCATGCTTTTGGTTTGGGGGAGGTTCAGAACTATTTCATGATTTGATTATTTACCAGAAATATATTTATCTCTGACAAAGTGATAGGTGTTTTCAGGAAAAATGTAAGTAATGAAAGAAGGATTGCTCTAATCAATAAGGAAGAACGCAACTGAAAGCTTCAAAAAAGCAGGTTCTCAGCATCTTTTTCCCACTAACAGCCTCAGAAGTTCCCTGCAAAAAAATTAGCTTCAGTAAGCATTAGCAAGCAGATCTTGTACAGACCCAAAGTCTGTATGAAGGGTTGAATGACGGGTCGAATGCCAATCCGAATGAGGTGACGAACGAGGCAAATAAACAATGATCTGAATGGAGTGCTGAATGAAACCATAACTTGTAATAATAATAAGGGTGCCAAGATATTTAAATTTTTTGACTTTTGTTGGTATATCTAATTAACTAATCATATCAAGGATCAAATTAAAAGACATCTTTGCATACTCACCCAGTCATCAAATAAATTGGTCAATCATACATTTTGGGCGCCATCGTATGATCCTTATCCTCCATTTAAGAGTTATCGTGCCATCTATCATTCACTAAGACATTATGATTTTTTATGTGTAATTATGTCTCTAATCTCATAATAAAAATTATGTTCAACTTGTCCAAAGTTTTACTTTGGACATGGTTGAATACATCAAAAGCCATACGAATTCATAATTACATAGTTCGAAGGTGGCACACGACTCAAGGCAGCTTAATGATAGCGTATCACTCATACATGCTAAATATCCTTCCACGACCATTCAGCCACTTAAACAAACCTCGATTTAAACCTACCCCCTGCATAAATGCTACTTCATCTTGCTCATTTTTATCCTCCCTGAACCTGTCAAGTTCCATCCACTGCAATTTCGTGCATTCCTGTACCCAGCCGCATCCGTCGACCTCTGTTCAAAATTCCAACTCGTCACGAGCCTGGCAGTTACCAGGGCCTCCTCCGCACTCCCGAGTTTAAGGCTTGCCATGAAGTATTTTTGTGATTCGGATGGGGTCCGTTCCTTCGCCTTCTTGACGGTCACGGCCACGAAATCTCCCTGCTCTTTTCAAAAGGTTTCGATGGTAAGATAGCCCGTGTCGGTCATCTCACTTTTCCGGTGACGGAAGAATCCATAGCATCAGACATGAAATTTCCCAAGGAAGGATCCCATTGGCATAAACATCTGTTTCTCCAACGAATAGCCCATGAATTCGCCCTCAAGGCCGAATATTAGCATGTTGAAGGTGCAAAAGGGGTCCATAGGGAATGGGTGAAGCCTGAATACCTTGAGCCACTAACTGTCATTATCCATTTGATCACTTGTGAAGGTAAGTTTTCCGTATTCAAAGCTTGTCACTTTAGGATGCTGGCACATTTCATTAATAATCAGGCCCTAAATTTCCCCTTCTATTTCCTGAAGAGCCTAGAAAAGATGTCTAGCCAGGTTAGGAAGAATACTGTTAACCTTGCTGGAAATTTGTACCATCATTGTCTTATAAAAATCCTAATCATTCACCAGCTGAAGGAAAATGGGAAAACATGGGATAGCTTTGTATTTGAAATGCTAAACCCTCACTTAGTCGAGAAGCCTATTATCAAACCCCCTGCCTCTCGTAAACACCATCGACTCCAAACCCATGCAGATGAACTCGTCCAAACCCCTGCCCAATCAAAGAAGGATGCCAAGTCTGTTCGATTTAGTGAGGATACCTTGGGAGAGATACACCCTGTTCATCCATCCTCTCTTAAGCCTATCCATGAGGACACAACTACAAACCCCCATTGTTCTCACCAATACCCACAAAGTCAAGAAAGGCCAACCATGGCCAGTCTTTCGATTGGGCCGTTGTTCAGATGCATCACCTAGACCGACTCATTAAATGATCACACCATTAAAACACCCCTCCTTGCATTAGCTAATATCTTTGCCAGTCTGCTTGAAGAGCCCGTCTTGGAACTTGCCCCTACACACAATGAAGACAGGGCTCTTGAAGAACATACTGCGGAGCCTGAAATGTTTTCAAAAGAATTGAGTCCCCCAATGGCTCCCGAACATCCTATAGAACAGTCCACTTCAAATCAACAAGAAGTGGAAAGGTTGACTCAAGAATTAGCTTAGCTAACAGACCAGAACCAGAGGAATGTTGAAATCATCTCTGGGCTTCATCAAGAGAACAAGGACTTGCGTCTGCAAGTAAAAACCATTGAAGATTTAAATGAAGCTAAGACAGCTTCCAATCTTTCTCTCTGGTTGAAGTATGATAACTTGAGGGATCAATTCAAGAGGTTCCAAGCCAAATTCGCGTCCTCCTCGTCCAATTCGAAGGCCGCTGCTACCGCAGCTCAACCTTCTTCCTAATTCTCTCTCTGTTTTGCTTAGTGGGACCTGGCATATCTCTGGTTTAGGGGAATGTTGGTGTCCATTTTGTCACCATTTTTTATCATTAAATATACTCTGAGTGGCGTTATTTTCACCATTTTTTTGATATAATAAGTTACTCTTTCCGCCATTCAGACCGTCAAATAGAGCAGGTATGCATATATTCACACATCACATGAATTTGGGTAAAAATCGTCATATTATGATTTATTGATGTTTATTTGGCTTGCTTGGAAACTATATTTCATTTTACAGGTTATGGCTCTCAAACGAACCTTCATTCAGACATGTATTGAAGTTGCAAACGAACAGCCGTATTCATCCCGCCGTTCAGACCCGCATTCAACCCGTGAGATCGTTGGTTGAGATATTCTTGGGCCGTTAGAAAGCAAACCGTCACATAGAATCTATTTAGAATGTGGCCCTTATGATGCGCGAGCTGATGTTCTAGAATATTCCCTCTCATGCACGCTTAGCTCAATAGCACATCTCCCTCTGCCCATGTCAAAGGAGGATTAGCGTCTCAACAACCACAGGGAGGATCGACGTCGTGGAACCTGGAAGATGCTTTGTGCACTGTCATGAACTATTATGAAGTCGTTCCTTGGCTGATGTGTTGTCACGAGTTGTTAAGCAGAGTCGTTTCTTGGTATTAAGATTGTCTATTATTAGAGCAGTTGACCACTAAAGGTCGACTTGATTCCCCGATTGTAAATTTGTATATATAGGCGTCTCTATGACTGAGACGAGTTAGTCCATTCTTATTAACATGACTAAGATGAGTTAGTATTGTTAAGTCTTTTCCCAAGCTGCAAATAGATACAAAAATACTGTAAAACTCTATTTAATCTAATACGCCTATGTTCTAGTTCTATGAAAATTTAGCAGCATGCGTGGTGATTGACTGATCAAGGCACATCCTCTGATTGCTGAGAAGGGCCCCTCAACAGCCAGTGGTCATCTGTCTGTGTACATAATTTGTCTTTGTCTTCTGCAGATAAGTTGTGTTGTTTATTTTATTTACGTATTTGTTTTGTATATGACATCTTTGTCTTGTAATAGAAACGATGCTTTGCTATTTATATATTTATGTTTTATGTTATTTATATCTTGTTGCTATTTATGTTAATAATATTTCCAAAATGCAATTAATGACCGGCCACACTTAGTTCATTTAGTTTGTTTAAATAGCTTAGTTCATTTAGTTTGCTTAAATAGTTTAGTTCATTTAGTTTGCTTAGTTTGCTTCAATGGTTTAGTTGCTTAGTTTACTTAGAGTTTAGTTAGCTTAACCTTCTAAATCCACTCATAGTTAGATTTAATTTTTGCAGCTCCTTGTTTGTAGCAGTAGATTAGCTTCAGTTACATTTCAGTCTTGTTTTAGGATGAAATAGGAATAATTAGTTTCCTAATTATGATTAACATAGATGGCTTTTTCTCACTCTAGCTCTTAAATAGTTCATTCACTCCTTCTTTTGCACTGTAGGATCATATGCATCAGCCAGCTGGTAGTTAAGATAATCCAATCTTCTTTCTTATTTAGTTTAAATCGTTTTCTGTCATCTAGACTGTCATTCGGGCCGTCTTTCAGACTGCCATCTGGATCATCATACGGACCTTAATCTTTTCTGCATTATTTTTATACTTGTTTAAATTTTAATTTCTTGGGTTTTCAATTTCTGTTATTTCTTATAATTGATCAGCATTTGTAGGTGTAATTATGACCTTGTTTTTTTTACATAGGGTGTTATATTAAATTCATAATTCACACTTAAATTTTGCACTTGCACGATTATGATCTTCAAAGCATAGGATTTGCTCTCTTCACATACATAGCTGATAATAGATGTTCATGGTTTGATATAGATTTAATATATTTATTAAGTCTTCTACTTGATCCTATAATCAATATCTTTATCAAGTTTTCTACTTGCTTCCAAATCAAATTCAGTTCGATTAAATATCTTTATTAAGTTTTCTACTTGCTTTTAGATTAACTTTATTTCCAAGACAGTTGCACATTTAACTTTGTTTATAATTGTCATTTCTAGCTCATAGACTAGAATATGAAGTATTGACCAAGTAGTTTCCATTTTCATAAGAAGTAGTTTGCTTTTTTATGAGTATTTGTTTTCATCTTTCCCATTGATCATTTATAGAGTAGAATAACTAATACTATTTTGATATGTTGTTTCAATTAGATTTAATTAGCTCAGTAGTTGTATTTTCTGAAGTTTGACTCGATTTTTCATTTTGAAAGATCTTTCGATCTTTTCTTTATTTAGCATTTCTAAGGTTTGACAAGCCAAAATCTTAGGTACCATTCTACCTCAGCATATACTTTGCTTCAACTCTAAGATTACCAACCCTGGTCGATAATTAAATATTTTGGTGATTCTTTAAGATAATAAATACACCTCGACACTAGCAGAGAGCCATATGCATAAGAACATAAATGCATCACAGCAAATGATGCATAGATTGATGTGATTGATCTAAGAAAGATGCACAAAGGAAGAAGAGCAACACAAATTATGATGCATAGTATGATGAGGTTGATCTGAGACAAGTGCGCAAGAATAGAAAGGTAGTATTGTAGATGGTGCATTGGAGGTTATAGTTTATCTGATACAAATGCACAAGAACGAAAGTATAGAACAATTGAGGATGCATAGTATCAGTTGATTTTGCAAATGTGAAAAAAAATAACAGTATGTTGAAACAACGTGTAGATTGCAGAAGGTTATGAAATATGAGAACCAATGTGCAATATTGATGTAGTGACGTGAAGTGGTGAACTAATGATACATTACAACATTTGCAAGGACATAGTATATAGAAGGTGCGCACAAAGGAATGTATTGCAGTAAATATGAAGAGTGCATAGACTAGTAGAAAGAAAAAAAGAATCTTCGGTAGTCATATCAAGGCGACAGGATGGGGCAAGGAACAGGGAGTCGATGCTTCCTTCAGGTTAGTGCCTAGAAAACCAGGGGGTCGGTGCCTCCTTCCAGTTGATGCTGGTAAATCAGGGAGTTGGTGCTTCCTTCAGGTTGTAGCCTGTAAATCAGGGGGTTGGATCCTCCTTCCAGTTGGTGTTGGATAAATTTGGAAGTTGGTGCTTTCCATGGATGTAATCTTTATCATATAAGAAAACAATATGTTGTGTTCTCCCATTTGGGTTTCCATGTAAAATATTTGTGTTTTGTGTATTGCGCATGTGTTGATGAATGAATTTGTTTACGATGAATGCATAATATAAGTGTTGTTTATATTTGTTAAAAGTGAAAATTATTCATAACTACACAATACTGATTCACCCCCTCTCATTATTAATAATATTCCAACATGGATGAATTGTCTTAGTCCCTTGCATCCATGTCCACATTAGAGGTTCTACATTCCTTCCCAACCCAGCACAAGGAATTACTCAATGCACTCGGTGCTGTCGATCCTTTCGACTCACTCCTTATGACCTTTGATCTCGATAATGGTGAACCACAACTACCCTCTTCGGTTGCATTACAAGTCCCCCTCACGGTAAAGAACATTATGATTCATCGTTGTATCATCGATGAACGTGCATCCACTTATGTCATGTCCTTTAATGTTTGTAAACGATTAGGATGACCCAAGATGGTTCCCTCGTCCATTTCCCTCTGTGCATATGATGGGAGACCATCCCAACCTAGAGGATTGTACCAAAATGTCCCCATAGAGTTGTGGGGCAAGATGGTCATGATCGATATTGAGGTAGTCGATTCTTAACTTGAATATCAAATCCTCTTGAGTCATAGCTATATTTATGCCATGAAGGTGGTGGCCTCCTCAGTATTTTGTATCATGATGTTTCCCTTAAATGGGAAGATTGTCACCCTTGACTAGCTGAATTACTATGATCCCAACGCCACTAGCAACCCTGACAATATACTACCTACTATCTCCGGCACAAATCAACCTCCCTATATCGATGTTTCCCCCAGCATGTACAAGTATTCTAACCTACTAGGGGTTTACTCCAGTCCACCACCTGAGATCCCCACATCCACCGATGGCATAATGTGCACAATTTTCACTGTTGAAAATGGGCCCACCTCCTCCTCAACACCATCATTAGCAACGCCGCTAAGCCATGGCATTGAACAAATGTTGATTCCATTAGTACCCTCGATCATCCATATCCCTTTCTTGTACCCCCCATAGGTGTTCAAGGGATACTGGTTATGGCTCAATTGACTCTACATGGACTCACTTTGGGTATTCTGGTATGGTACCTTACACCACCCTACCTAGAAATGGCTTCTAAACCAGTATCCCACAATGAGTTTGTCCCTGTTTTGGTTGTTATGCCTACTAGGATGATTACACTGTCTACACCACTAGTCGAACCTACGACATCAACAACTAGACCATAGCCGATTGCCATGAATACCACCCATGGGGCCATGAAACAACCTAAGTTGAAAGGCCACGTCCTACCTAACTCTGCACCCGAATCGTTGAGGGTCTCTCAGCCTAAATCAAGGGGCATCAACCAACAACGATTAAAATTCATAGTAATAACCAATACTCCCACCTAGAGAGTCACTCCAGCATGCGCTCTTTGCAGGAAACAAGGCCATGCAACCAACCTATGCCCCACCTTGCCAGAACTCCAAAAATTGCTCAATACCTTGGTCAGTGTAAGCCATGCTCCACTGACTGTAGAAGGGGGAACATCATCATCACCCACACCTAATTCCAAATCATTGTGTATGAAACATGCATGTTCGATTTGTTCACATTTTGGGCATTACACACACCATTGTCCCGATCTCCATTAATTTCGGGATGCATTAACAACCATTCACCTCACTTAGCTGACCATTGAGAAATATTTTCAGTTAACCCAGGAAGAAACTTCTATCAATGTGGTCACTACATTAGTGACAACACTAGTTGCTCCTCCATCACAACTTGCACTTACGATAGTTCCTATTGTGAAGCCTACAACGCCACATGACCCCCAACCTACAAATCTTACGATGACAACAACACCTAATGGATGCTCCTATTGTGGGAATCACACACACATGCTTCCCCCCAGAAAAATCACAAACATTTTGGATCAAGTCACTTCCTCGACAGCACAAAAACCCATCTATGCACGAGTACCATGACCTTGTTGGTCCTGTGATGGTAATTCTCACTTCTTGTTCCAATGTTCCATTTTATGCGCAGAATGAAAATGTCCAAAAGTACCCAAGAAGAGTCAAATGGATAGGTCACACGGCTGAACCCTTATTAAATTGCGCTATAGCGCGTGTTACCAGTTCAGAACCTGCATGACCCTCAGGTGGAAATTCCTTCGATATCTGTGCGACTATCAAATATCACCCACCAACAGTGCAATTGAAGGCTCATTAATGTCCCATCACTTCCACAATTCGAATTTGGGCTCCTTGCACTCCTCGTGGCATTAAAAAACCCCTCTTGTGTACTTGTAACCACTTCATGAGGTGATGGCATTCACATTTGGAGCTAGTTGTTTCTTGGCCATCTCTTAGCCTATAAACGGAAGCCATGGGAATCCATCTTGTAGAGAGAAAAAATAACACAGTTATGATGTTGGATTTGTTTTAGAGCTCCTTCATAGATCACCTCTTCCCATCTTTGAAAGCATTCCAAATATACCTTGCCTCCTTCCTCCAAGAAGCAAGAGTTTCTCTCCATTGTTCTCTCAATTTTGGGTGCTTGTCATTTGCAGTAGATCAGGTTTACCACATCCAACTCCATAATTTGGACCCCTATTGTCCACACTGATTTTTTAAAATAGTAGTGTGTATCTTGGTGTCTCGGCCGCGCTACACGCACGGAAACGCCTTCAACAGTCGTGCTACCCGCACAGATAAGCATTCCACTACCCGCGTGGTACTCTTCTTTCTTCCCTGCGTACATTTTTTGTGTTCTTCTTATGCTACCACATGTCTATTTGTAATTCTTCCGCACTATCGTGCCATAGGGTGGTTTTTTCCCACGCTACAATCATTTGATTTTCTTTTTATCTGCATGCAACAATCTTGCAGCCCCAATGGCTGCTCACTAATGAACTAGAATAATCTAACTTGAAATAGTTTTCATTAATTCTATATTAAGTAGCCCACTTAGACTAATATTAGGAAGTAAAGAGTCCATATCTCTCGAAACTTACTTAGGTAAGCAACCTTGAGGCTTTCAACATGCCTCATTGTTGTCACTAGTATTAAAGACATATTTTGTTTGTGTTTACTTGGCATGTTTTCAGGATCAAAGCTAGTATAGAATCCACTTTTTGCACACTAGCAAGGACGTAAAGACTCCTTCCTCCCTAAGTATGCTCTTCACCTCGCACTTATTGTGAGATTGGTGAATAAAAAAGGGGTGAGAAGTGTGAAATACCTCCATTACACACTTTTAATTCATTACCACTTTGTTTGCAAAGCACCCTTAGCATCTTTTAGAGTTAAAAGTTTATCTCCATTTGCATTTACTTTATACTCTTCTAGTTAGTTTGCAACAATCAATTTGCTTACCTCGCATGTTTTTGCATCACTAGAACACACTAAGGGACCTAAATACTTTTTCACTCCAAGTATGCTCTTCACCTCACACTTCTTGTGAGCTTGGTGAATCAGAAAGGAAGGGAATTGTGAAATACCTCCCTTACACTCCCTAAGTGAATTCAAGACCCTTAAAAATAACTTTGTAAAATTTCCAACCAACTAAAATCCTCCACAAGAGATCACAAAATAACGTTTTAGTTAGGTAGGATTGACTTGGATAGGCATCCATTAATTCCCACCAATCTAGTTTCATTAGCGATATTTTGAAACATAGCATTGTTGACTTATAGGGTACTATCAAAATCATGTTATAAGAAAGTGTTAAAAAAAACTCAGATTGGAAGTGCGTTATGACCAAGGAGGTGAAAGCCGAGGTATAGTTCCCTACTACCCCCTACAAGTCACTTAGCTTGTTGTAGGGATATGACACTATACCATGTAGGCCGAACCACTAATCCACACTTGATGCAAGGTATCTTAGTGGCCAAACTTAGGACATCACCAAGGAGCAATTGTGGGTGCAATTGACTCCTCAAGTCAACTATTGTTATTGGGAGGTGTTTCCAAGTCTTCTTGATTGGAAAATTGGCCCCATTGCTAGTAGAAATGGTTCTTTGTTACCTTCACTAGCCCATAGTTTAGTGCATCGATCCCGTTATCACCATCAGTTGCGCTTTTGGAAGGACCACTTACATTTGAGAGGAAGGAATTTAGGGTCTTTTTAGGGAATTTACACTTATTTTCTTTTTAAATACAAGTTCACTAACTCATATTTAAAAATAACCTACATGTGGGAACTCTTGCACTAAACCGACTTTGTACATATCACTCACTTGTTGCACCATATTGCATCTATTGTGGTTGGCATATTTTTGCATTTGTTCAATTTTCTTTAATTCCACCATCACTCTCATTTGACAAAAAACATTCATAATAGAGGAACAAAACAACCTCCTAAGGTAGTACCAAATATTGGAAGGCCTATACCCTTTATCAAGAGGTTTGTTTACACCATCTCCTCGTGGTTCACACGAAAGACACTCTAGCCAGGACCACTCCGAAGCCACATTTATAGGATCATCTGGGAGAGGCCGCGCCTTGCTCGGTTGATTTTCTCCTCTCGGAGAGAGTGTTAATCCTTATACCTCCTCCACCACTGGAAGAGGTGCACCTTCATTTCCTCCACTTAGAGAGAATCTAGACACACTTACCCCCCCTCCTCTTGGAAGAGGTTCCCCTTTGGCTTCTCCTCTCAGAGATCCTTTGGACCACTTTGATCCATCCTCTCTCGTAGGAGGTCATTCGTTATTTTCAACACCACCTTGGTCTTCCCCTCATGGAAACCACACATAGCATACAATGGCAGGACCAAATCCTCCTACCTACCTTTCATGGCTAGCATGAATCTCCTAGATTTGGACAAATTGATCAATGACCCTATTGCACATGATCCAACATGCCCAATTATGCCAGATAAAATTCCCTACGAAATTCCTAAATTCGAATAGAAGCAAGGGGATGATCCCACTAAGGATGTCATGTCCTTCAACCTATTTTGTTCCTCCAACAACATAGTAGAAGAATCAGTGAGGCTTCGCCTCTTTCAGCACACCCTTACCAAAATGGAATCCAAATGGTACGTGAACCTAATGAGATCGACCCATGCCACCTTTGTGACATTGGCCACTGCATTTCTCACATACTTCTAGCTCTCAATTTTCCATGACCTTGGTCTCGAAATTCTCATGGAGTTTCTATGAAATACATATGCCCAAATCGTGGACCATATCCATGAGTTGTGTAGACGTTACCCTGATAAAAGAGAACATCATCTTCACCAAGATGATATCCTGCACACTTTTCATCCAAATTTCCCTACTGCAATTTTTCTTTGACTTGAATGTAAGCTTCATCACTGGTTTGGGATTCAAGAATTGTTTCCTTCAAATCTGATTTACATATACTTACTGCTGCAACATGGAATTTTCTACTAAGAGCATCTGCAACTTTATTCTCCTTACCTTTGACATGCTTAATTTCAAAATAAAATTCACAAATAAATTCCATCCATCTAGTCTGCCTAGCATTCAGATTTGGCTGGTCAAACAAATATTTCAAGCTCATGTGGTATGTTCTGAGTTCAAATATTATTCCCAACAAATAATGTCTCCATCTCTTGGGAGGGTGAACTATGGCTGCTATCTCTAAGTTAGGGGGGGCATAGTTCCTTTCATGTTCCTTTAATTTTCTTGAATCGTAGAAAATTACAAATCCTTCTTGCATGAAAATTCCACCGAGCCCTTCAATGCAAGCATCTGTGCACACCACAAAATATCTCTTTGGATCTACAATCTCTAAAACAGGAGCACTCGTAAGCAATTCTTTCAGCTGCTGAAAGCTTCTCTCACAATTTTCAGACCATACAAACTTGATATTCTTTCTCTGCAATGATGTAATTGGATGAGCTATTTTGGAGAACCCTTCAATGAACCTTCTTTAATAGCCTGCAAGACCCATAAAAGAACTAACATCTGCAACATTCTTTAGAGTAGGCCAATCCATTATGGCTGCAATCTTTTCTGGATCCAATGCAATGCCTTCTTCTGATATGACATGACCCAAGTACTGTACCTTCTGCTGATACAAATCAAACTTGCTCAACTTTTCATACAACAGGTGTTCTCTAAGGACTTGCAACACCATTTTTAGATATTCATTATGATATTCTTCATTCTTTCAGTAAACAAGAATGTCATTCAATAACACAATCACAAACTTATCCAAATATTTGTTGAAAACACTATTCATGAGACACATGAATGTAGCAGGTGCATTGGTAAGACCAAATGGCACCACTTTGAATTCATAATGGCCATACCTTGTCCTGGAATTTGTCTTGTGAATGTATTCTTCTTTTATCCTCACTTGATGGTACCCAGACTTCAAGTCAATCTTTGAAAACACTCTAGCTTCCTTCATTTGATCAAACAATTCATCAATTCTTGGAAATGGGTACTTGTTTTTCACTGTCACTTTATTGAGCTTCCTATAATCAATACACAACCTCAATGTCCCATCCTTCTTCTTGACAAATAACACTGGAGCACCCCAAGGATATACACTCAGTCTGATATATTCCTTGTCCAGTAATTCTTGCAGCTACTTCTTCAACTCTATCAAATCTGGTGTGCTCATTCTATAAGGAGCTTTGGAAATTGGTGCTGCCCCTGGAACAAGATTGATGGAAAAATCAATATCTCTCTTGGGTGGCAATCCTGGAACTTCATCCGGAAACACATCTTGGAATTCTTGCAACAACTGAAAGTATTCTATCCTTGGTCCCTTATCTTCTGATGAATATGATATGTGGAATGCATAAAGTTGGAAACCTTTCATTGAAAACTTTCTCAACTACGGGGATGAAATATGCCTTACTTAAACTTGCTTGGGAATTCCTCTTACCAATCTTGACCTTCCATCTTCATCAATACATTCAATTACTTTCTCATAACATTCTATCTTGGCTCTATGTATTTCCAACCAATCCATACCAATTAGGGCATCATAAGATCCTAATGGTAAGACATTTAAACTTACATGTGTGAGGATTCCATTCAATTCTATGGGGCACTCCATCACTACTTCACTCACTTTTCTCTTGGTCCCTATGTCTAATTGAACTAACCAAGGCTTACTATGATTTACTTTACTAAAAGAACAACCTTCAACCACCCTGGGAGACACATAACTATGAGTAGATCCTGGATCAATCAAAACAAAAATAGATTGCTTAGCAATCTTACCTTCAACTTCCACCACTACCAATTGATGGTTTGCTTGATGATCATCTAATGTTGCATAAATCGGAGGTGTTTCCCTTGCCATATCTTCCACTGTAGTTTCTCCTGCTATGTTGTGCAAGCTTCTGGGATTCTCCCTCCGATGTGGCCATTCTCTAAGAACATGGTTTCCTCCACACCCCAACCACTGAAGTGGCCCTTTTGGTGCCTTTTCTACTACTAATGTTGGTTTGAATCCTCTTTTTGCTTGCTGGCCCTATGGAAAATTTCTAGGCTGATTTCTGAATCGTGGTTTGAATCCATTTTTCCTTTGTTCAAACCTTCCTCTAGGATTATCTTTCCATGTTGTCTGAACCTTTATTTTACCTTTACTCTGCTCATAGAAATGCACTACCATTCTGATGGCTTCATCAAGACTTGGTGGTTTGACAAACTCAATCCTATCTTTGAAATTTTGGGGTAAACTACCAAGGAAACATTGGATCTTCACTCTTTCATCCTTAATGTAATATACATACCTTGGCAGCTCCAAAAACTTGTGGACATTCTCATCCATATAATTCTTCCCTAATATGAGTTCATTGAACTCTTTCCTTTTGTTATCATAATACCTAGCTGATATAAATTTTTCCTTGAAGCACCTTTTAAACTGCTTCCAACTAATTCTCCTTTCACTGATTTTCTTCACTTGCATGAGGTGTTCCCACCAAATTGAAGCTCTTCCACTTAGGTTATAAATAGAAAGTCTAGCCTTTTCATTTTCTGAATAATCATGCATTTTGAAATACTTCTTCATTCCAAGAAGCCATGCTTTTTCCTCTTGACCTGTTTTTATTTCTCCATCAAAGGTGGGAGGCCTTGAATTCCTAAATTTTCTTTGTGGGATCCCTCTAAACTTCTTTCTTCCTTCAAACCTGCTGGAAGTGTGTCTTGGACTTCAGTGAGATTCCCTGGAATCATATGAACTGCTAGAAAGAGATCTTGGAGAGGGCGTTATGTGCTTTTTACTCACAGAATTCCTTCTAGGGCTTGGAGTCCTCATCCTAGAGAGGCCTCTAGAGAGACTACCTACTTTTTGTTCTTCTAATCCCTCGTTTCTTGGTTTATACCCACGATTTATCCTATGATTCATATTCACCAAGATCTACAAGATAGCAGCATTGAGCTGGTGCTACTCTTCTTGTGCCTTCATTAATCTCTAGTTGAATCTCACCATGGTATCTGTTAGTTCCGGGGGATTTACTTTCTCCTGTCTTCCATTAGATTCGGTTTTAGTATGTGTTTTTTGCACATTTTCCCCTATCACATTGTCCTCCTGCTCGAAAGGATCTTGGGCATCGTTAATGGTTACCATTTTCCCGCTTCCTGTACGCTTCCCACTGCTGTACGATTCAACTACCACTACTGCAATAACTGTGCATCACAAAGGAATTTATCAGACATCAAAAGCATGTATAGAAACCCAAAAAATCCATACAAATATGGAAAATTATTCATTGGATGACAACAATAATATTTTTTGTTAAAACTGCGCCCTTGGCGCCATTCCATTTGCAACTCATTCATGTATTAGCCCAACCATCCCCAGCACTGCAACTTGAGATTTGATACCACTCTATCATGTCCCCAGTTTCCCTGGTTCCCTTTAGAGGCGATGGTAGACATGCTGTTACATTTGTTTTCCAACAAATAACTTTGATTTTACACACAACCTCAATGGGCTTCGATCCACAATCCGCAACCTCCTTCCCGCAATCCACAATCGGGATTCGAAAGTCGGATTGATAAATCCGCCTCTCCGATGAATTCACACTATTGAATTCCGAAACTCGCAATGTGGAATTTAGAAGCCGGAATCAACGCACAACCCCGAAGATTTACTCGTCTGTCTTCCATAGTTCCGCAATCCACATGCGAGACTCAGAAGTTGGAATCCTCCAATTGTCATTTCGGAGGATTTATTCCTTCGAAATTCCACAATCCGCAACACGCTTGTGGATGTGGAAAGGAGGAAATCCAATGTGCCAATCCCCGTAGAAATCACCTTCCAATTCCCTCAATCTGCAATCCACCTTGCGGATGCGGAAAGTCGGTATTTCCAACGCATTGATCCCGTGGGAATTTCCCTTTCAAATTCCGCAATCCGCAATCTACCTTGCAGATTCGGAAAGTCGGAAGGCTAACCACTCCATTCCAAGGCTCGGTCCCCGACCTCGAAAATCCGCAATCTGCTTTGCGGATGCGGAAAGGTCAGGACCACAGACCCCTGCACCAGCAACTTCACTTGCCAACTTCTGAGGGTGATAACTCCTCCATCCTTTGTCCAAATTGGACAAGGATGGTACCGTTGGAAAGATCTTGGAGAAATATATCCACTGGTATGATTCTCCACCATATATGAGCAATCTAAACTTGTTTATTTTCCAACTGAATTCTTTCCTAAAACCCCCTCAAAGCATCATTAACCTTCTGCAAGGAGATATGCATACCTTCTGAAATGGATTCTCTATTCAAATGACCTACAGAGGGTCATTAAACATATTAGAGGGTTGTCCACTTCCTTCCCCAATTCCAGGTGAGGCCATACAGTCCATCTAAGTATGTATGCAATGCATAACTAAACAAATATTATGGAACTAACTAGTCAATACATCTACAACTTGCGAGGTTAGCATTACATCAAACTCATGCAATTGGTGAAGCATTCAATCATGAACTCAGCTTCATACTCAGGCTTCTACATAGTTCCCTATTGATCAATTTCATACAACCATTCATGCAATAACTTGAACATAGAAAACAAAACATAACATAAGGAAATTAGCATCGTTTTACACCACAGAAAGCACGTATCTTGGAAATGAAGCTACCCAATAAACTGGCTAAGTGAGAGAAACTTTCCACCCAACCTTAGGTCTCTGTCCAACCCATACTCTTTCAGCTGAGAGACCACCCCTGAGCTGGGATGTGTATCCACGAAGGAGGGATAAATAGGCTCTCTCACAGTCAAGGTTCCATCCCAATGCTAAGCCAACCTACATTTGGATTTATCAAGCATACAAGGGAACATGGAGAATGCTGCTAAGACAATGAGATCAACCACAAATCTATAGACATCTCATATTACTCAGCAAAGATGGCACCCAAATTACCTACCTCACCCAACACAAGGAAGGCCCTTTTCTCTGTTGTACAGTCCCTCAAGGCCCCTTCCCTCTAGTGCTCTTCAGGGTGGGCATAGAAAGGTCCAAACTGCTTTTTTCATGAGACGTTTTCCCTCACTGGGTTTATCAAGCATATCCAATCCTCTGTTTGGCCTTTTTCTCTGTTATTCAAGCTGGGCTCTTCTTAGGGTTGCGACCTAAGCTTTGCCACGTAACTCAGTCCTCTGCAACCAGATCCAATCGTTCTCATGGCTTCACTAAGATTCTCACATTCTGTAATTCCTCCACTGAATTAGATCCAAGGATAACCCCATAATTTTGCTTCCTACGCATAGTTTTCTAAATGCATTCGGCTTTGTAAATTCGCTTACACAGAATCGCGACTTCTTTTTTTCTCTTCATGGTTGGGCTCTGTAATGTGTGAGAACTGAGGTTTCTTAGTAAACAAAGTGATAGGGATTAAGGTGAGCGAATTCCCACATGTAGAGTGGCTTAAGGGATAAGTAAAATAGATCCATATCCTGCCATACGGATCTCAGTGTCGCTCCATACTCCATTGACTTCATGGACTGGTTTTCTCAACCACCTTCTTACAGTAGCATTAATGTCAGCATGGGGAGTCAAATGGGTTCACAAATTGACATGTGGCAGTGTGGTTTCCAATCCCACAACCCCCTCACCTCTCCCTAGTGAATACACATGGACCCCTTCTCATTGGTTGCCTCCTTATCCAGTTTTCTTGGTATTTTATTGCAATAATTAATAATTACATCATTTACAATATCCCATGGCTTAACATCCAATGGATTATCAGAATATCAAATACTTTCCTATGCAAATAAGACTAAGCATCCACTAGTGGGGGCTTGGGCTTGAGCTCCATAGTAGGGAAAACACACATTGCATGTATACAATATTTACATTGAAGCCAATAAACCATAAGGGTCAAAATAGGGGTATTACACAAATCCATAAGGTTTTGGATGCCTTCATGCTATTGATACCTAGTCATAATATCCTTGGGATGGACTTTAATTTTTTGTCAACATATTATTATATCCTAGATATGCATATCATGCTTCTACAGGATTCATAGGCCAGTTGTTGTATGTGCCAAGATCTGGTTTTAGTTTATTTATACCTCTTTCATGGTGAAAAGTGCCCAGAATGTAGATCATTGCCCATAATTTAGATCATTTCCCACCAAATTGACAAAGAACTAAATATCAAGGCTATTGGAAGGTAAAGCATGCCCAGAATTCTTCAAACGATACCTATATCTACTTGGAGTATGCCCAAAATTATCTCTAGTGTGTTGTTTGAGGCTCAAAGCAATCCAAACAATGCCCAAATTTGTTATGAAACAATTCCTTATTGATGTTAGGATGTGAAATATCACCCAGGATTAGGAAATAATGCTCCTCACCACTATTGTTCATTGTTTTCCCCATCCACAAAACCATCTCGGAATGCCTCTTTTATGCCCAGGTCATCCCATAACTGATTTCAAAGCCTAGGTGGACATCCAATGCAGATAGCGGGGTAACACACTCAAAACACCTTTCATTTTCCATCCATCCTCCCATAATTTCATATTCAATTCACCTAACTACTATTTTGACACCATACATTACAACAATAAAAAAATCACTATAATCTTAACGACTCTAGATCCAAGCATCAAGACTCCACAACTGTAAAAGCATCTTCAATCTTTTTAATCCAAATTAGCATCTTTATGGTCACTTTAAAACAACCTAGTTCATTCTAGATAAACCTTATGCATTTATGATTCTCTGCTTACCTGATTATTATTGCAAATAGTGTGATGAGAAAATGAAGCTCAATGCCATCTACATGTGAGACAATAATTGGAATATCAACATTTTAAATAATGAACCGGAGCAAATTTTGACTACAACAACAATCAAAACATTTAGAGAATATCACAAAATGTTGTTTATATCCCAGATACATTAGTGAATGCACTTACTGCTAGATCTCTTGATTCCATTACATATGTGATGGGAGGTTGTGTGTAGATGTTAAAAGTAAAGGTAGTGCCAAACTATAAATCAACAAAATAGATATTTTTCAATGTCAATTCACAGATTAAAGAAGGGTACGATTTCCCACTATTCTTGTTGATTAAATATGGGTAGGATTGCACACTACCTCGGATCCAAATGAAATACAATAGGATTCGAATATCTTTATGGAGTACAAAATTGGTGAAGGTCCTATATTCACAATGTTGTTGCAAGGCAGGGAGGGAGTGATGCCATGTGCAGAAATGATCAAGTGGCTAAGCGATCACACTGATGTGGACACAAGGAAAATATACAATGGGCAGTGAAAATGCATAGGATCTTTCTTGCCTACTTATTTATAAGCATACTACAATTTTTCCAAAGTTTAACCATATTTGACGAATGAATGGATGTGAGAATTCACTCTTACAATTTCTATGACATCTTGGCTAGTTGGTATGATGATGGTAGGCATTTGAAAGCTAGGGATACCAGAGCATGGTAGGACTTTGAAAGCTAGGTATACCCGAGCATGGTATGAATTTGAACCAAGAATCCCCTATATCAGGATTTTTAAATATATGAATACTAGGTTATCTATTCAGAGGATGGGCATCTATTCTACCTAGAACAACTGGGGTCTTTAAAACAAAGTTTGGGCAATGTTTTGTGATTCTATGTTTGATGGGAAACATTTCACTAGTTTTCAAAATGCACATTTCATCCTAATTAATTTAAGACCAGTGGATACAATACCAACTTTTTCTCTCATAATTTCAATGCATTCACTACACTTCTTCCAGATTGCTAAAAAACCTCCAGATTTTGAAACATTTTGTTAAAATTATGCCCACTCCTGAAATTGACTCCACCCTAGAATAACCTGAATTTGTTTTCAGATTAAAGAGTATCTTCTAAGAACATCATGCAATTACCTTTGTTCAATTTGAGAAACAATCTATTATAGGGCACAAATTTTCCCTACTATCACAATCTGCACTTGGAAAAACCCATATAGGGCGACATTCAAGTCTTCTTTCATGGGTACTATTCCTTCCAAATTTGTTGTTGTGTTCACATTTCTACCCTAGAATTTTTATGGCTCGTTTTTGTGTTGAAACCTGTTAACATAGTATGATGACCACCTTTCTACCTTGAACACACTCATAGGAAATGCAATTCTAAAAATTCGGAGAGTTGTGGAAACAAAAGATGAGATAAGATAAAATAAGATAATTTTATTAACGTACAACAAGTGATTAATGTCTGATTCTCTACACACATTTTCTACTGAATTGGTATAAAATGGAGCATTAAATAAAATATGTGAATATAATTATAGAGAAAAATATGTGCCATCGTTGTCATAGTCCTCGGCACTAGGAGCGATGGCCCTGGAATGCAAAGGGGTATCATCACTGGAGCTGAAGGATTGATCCCTCATCCTAATGTACTGATGAATACTCCCCAGCAACGGTGTGTCAACCATCATTCCAATCGATCACAGGTTCAAAACTCCACCCTGTCTCAAAAACACCCAAACCCCCATCGCTCGATTGAAAAACCCTTATCTTACACAGATCTCATATGTGAACAACCCAAAGTTCAAATCCTGGCGATCTACAGAATGTAATTGGCCTGTAGAATACCGAAAGAATGGATTTTCTTTCAAGCTTCAAATCTAAGACAGCTCCAGGCACTCTATGATTTCTCAGTCGTTAATTTTTAGGCAACGGGGAACTTGGTATTGAGTCATGGGTTTTATTTGGGGGGGGGGAGGGGTTATTAAAAACAAGATAAGCTAAAATATATAATCAGGAAATAGTATCATAAAATATATGGTTAAAATTATTCTCGATTGAGATTATAAAATATATGGTTAATTATTCTCCATTGAGTCGTGAGTGTTATTTGGAGGGAAAAATTACTAAAAGCAAGATATAAAATATATAAGTAGGAAACAAGATTATAAAATATATGGTTAATTATGATAAGAAGGGAATATATAACATGGAAAATATTGTTTGGAGAAATGTATATGAGGAAGATATTAGAGTTGAGTCAATTTTTTAATATTTTATATTTCCCTATGTTCCTTTTATAGTTGACCATGTTGAAAGCATTGGAGAACAACATACACAATTACTTGCATGGGAGGAGGCATTTGTGAATGAAACCATTTCCATCAAGGTCGTTGGGATTTTGATAGCAGTGGTGTTGGTTACTTGCACACTATTAAGTGTATTTAGGATTTTATGATTCAGTGCTAGTGTTTTCCAAGTTGTTCTACCAAATCCATTGTTATAACATATTCATAAGTTAAAAGATGAAATATAAAAGGTCCTAGAGACACCTCAATTTCAACTCTTTTATTTATTATAGCAATTAAAAAAATGCATATGAGCACCCTTTTATTGTGCAATTACTATGCAACCACCAACATCATCTGCTAGTCTAGACATTAAGTCCACTTGACTGTATTTTTTTGCAAGTATGACTACAACTAAGTGGGATATAATGGAATCACACCACCACAAATTCAGGGAACCACACTTTGAGAGACAAAAAAACCAAATTATGGGCTATGCATGCTTCAGCATAGAAGGTTTAGCCAAATAGTTAACAATATTTAGAAAACCATTTATTAATAGAAACATCCATGCTCTGGAGGCAGGTATTTATTAACATGTGGATAATGGAATGAGCAAAATGATTGTTTTCCTTGCTTTAAGGAGGAGATAATTTATAGATAGGAAAATCTGAAAAATTAGAGAAATTTGCAATGGAAGTAAAGGTAAATCAAATAGCCATTAAATCAGAATTAAACCAAATGAATGAAACCATCACATAGATACCACCAACTAATGGCAGCTCCAAAAGTTGTGAACATGAACAAAATAACTGTACATGACCACATTTTAGCATGCACTAGGTCATTATAAATGATCTAGCAACAACATATGTTTTCAAAATCTATCTCCAAAATCAAAAAAGGCCTCCGAGAAATAGTAGGGAATGAACCCAAACAAGCAACAAAATCGTCAGCATATTGTAAACCTATGTTTACTGATAGAAGTCGCTGAGCCAGTCAAAGGAAGGGCACAAGATCAATTAAGGCACATAATGGCCATAATACATGATAAATGCGACAAAAGCATAGGAAACATTGGGAAAGCTACCTATGTTTGCTATCCATGGGAACATTTTAGGACCAGAGTGAAGGGGCACATAATGCAATGATTGCATCCCTATAACAAGAGCAGGCTCAAGGAAAGAAATTACAAAGAGGCATATATGTGCAGGGTATACACAACAAAATAAGTTACTAAAACGCCATAGTTTTTAATATGGTTTACCAAAAAAATAAGCTGTAAATTAATGTGATCATTCATCACATGCAGTCTGGATAACATAGTGATAGAATTCCCTAAAGCACAACTAGAAACTATAATGTTTTTGAATTTCGAACCCTGATTCAAGAAGATTGTATTCTATCTCTGGTAGAACAGAAACAACAACTTTAGAACATGAAAAATACCAAAATGAACTACCTGGATGGTCAAAATACCAAAATTCATTGTCAAAATTGTAATTTTCCATTGTTTGAGTGACACAACTAAAAATGACCAATTGTTATGTGGTCATTTATCTTGGTCATTTTTAGTTTAGTTCTTATCCTGTGACCAAATTGATCATTTATCTTGGTCAGTTTTAGTTAGCTCACTTAAATTTCTCAATTTTGGTCATTTATCCCTTGAAAAAATTATGGTGACCAAATTTTTTGGTCACCTGGTCACTTATCTCTCATTTTGTGCTAGTGAAAGAACCAGTGGGGAATATGAAACCAAGAACCTAAAGACTCCATTTAAGGTTGTTTACACTCTCTTGCGCAAAGTGTAGGGAATATCTAATTCCAGCAACTAAAAAATCAGTTGGATACCACTATGATATCATATTACAATGCATGGCATAGTGTTCAACTGGGCCAACATTATTTCAGAGAACATGATGTAGGCCATAGCAGATGCATAGGAGGGACTTAAGTAAAAGAAGGATGAGTTTTATATGTCCTCTTACCTCATTGATTGTATTCTAGTCATAAACCCTTTACCAAAGCTTGGATGCAAATGGAACCCTAGTGAAATTCCAGTATCTGTGGCTGATCAAATTCTATGGGTACACTACAAGCATGCAAGTTTCTACAAGCAAATTTGTGAAGAAATCTTGATGCCATTGTATAGATTGATTTTTGACAAAGAACCCAATTGTATGTTGAATGAATCACTCATAGTAGCCACAAATTTAGGAGACTATTACTTCACTCCATAAGGTACTTATCTGGGGTAAATGGAAGTTTAAAGATCCCATCATTGATGCCTAAATATGTCATCGATTACATCATATTAAAGGAAATAGTAAGACACGTATTCATCAATAGTGTTGGGCACTTATTACATGAAAATAAGAAAGCACCGTGGCCACCACTCTCACTCGTAGTTGGGGTGTATAAATTCAACAAAGTTAAAGAAGCTGAAGAGTTTGTGAAAGAAATGGATTCTTATCATTTCGACAAAAATATATTTTCCGGGAATGACCGCCTTCAGAAAGTTGCCTTGCATTTCCAATCATGTAGGATTAGTTATGAATATACAAATATTTTTTTGCGCGATTTAGAGGAAATGTATAGAAGAGCAAAGAATATTGAGGATCTAGACAAAAGGTTTGGAAGAAGAAAATGGGAAAGCTCCAACAAACCAGTTGATACATCAACAAGAGAATATTTAGAGGAATCAACAAGGAAAAAGGTAGTTGAAGAAACTCTTTGGGCTGAAAATGCAAAGAAAATACAGGAACAAGAACTGACCAAGACTATACAAGAAGAGAGACAAGAGAAAGAGAAAGTTGAAGAAGAATGAAAGAAGGCAGAACATGAAAAGGATGAAAAGCTAACTATGGAACAAGAAGAAAAAAGATTACAAGAAGAAGAATTAAATAAGAAGAATGATGAAGAAGAACATATCAAGAAAGCTGTGGAATCTCAGGACTTGCAAGAAGGTAATGGCCAGTAGGGCATGGAAATTCATAATCCTACGGATATCAACATTGAATTCCCTCTCACTGGAGGACATCTTCCTCTATTTGAGTTAGGAATTACATTGTTCACACCTTCCAAGCAACATTCAGTTGCTAATCTAGAAATAATAGTCTTTGATCCTAAAAGAAAGGCTATCATGAAGAGAACATAAAATAGATTGAAGGTTGCTTCACAGTTAGATATTGTTAACATACAGGAAAACCCCGTTGTTGAAGGAACGGATAAAGATCCAAAATTTACTGCATCTATAAATGTTGTTGTTGCTTTAGCCAATGAAGATAACATTCATAAGTTGATGGAAGACACAGAAAATAGCAAAGAAAAAGTGTTAAGATAAAGGATAATTTAGTACAGGCTCGAAGTGAAGGAATTGAAATAAGGCGCCAGCAAGATGCCTTAGAGTTGGAAAAAGAAGAATCCATGAAGACTATTCAGATTCTCGAGGATGAAAAGGACTCACTCAACGTGCATATGGTAATATTAGAAGGAGAAAAGGCATACCTTCAATGTCAATTAAGCGGATTACAGGAGAAGGAAACCTAGTTGGATCAGTAGGTGGTGAGTAGGTGGAATCTCTCACTATAGAGAAAGGATATTTGCAAGCTCAAGTGGCAGAGTTGAATAGAGAAAAAGAGTCTTTGGTGGATCAACTAAATACTGCTCGAGAATATAAACAAGATTTGACACTATTTTATGAGTGTGTGTCTACATTATAGGAACATTTATTCCATTCCCAAGAATTGCTCACCAAACAAACATATGAAGTGCAAGGGATGGTGATTAGGCTTAAGCAAATTTCCGAGGAGGCCACTGTTATGAGACAAAATATTACGGGAATTTATGACAGGATGAAGAAATTAACTGCTTGGAGGAAAAAGCCAAGGAGATTCCTCCACATATTCCCAAGAGGTCCACAACTTAACTCAAGCTAGATTTTTCACTCGTGGACAATTTCCAGAAAGCAGAGAAGAAATTACAGAATGAAGTAAGGGACTCCATCTCCAAATGTGAAGATATTCACCAAAGCATTGCCAAATATTTTGAAAATTGTCATCTACCCCCCTGAATCATTTGAACAGTTAGTACCGAAAGAGAAATGCTTGGTGGAATTAAGGACTATTCAAGGAAGAATAAATCACTTCCATAAGTCGTCTAGATACTCTCACGTTAGAATATCTCTAGGAATGCATTGGACAAGCTATAATTAAGACTCATTACTTGGAAAATGGCCACAATACAACAACTAAGGGGTTGAATGCCATGGTCAAAGATTTTCCATTCCATGAAGTGGATTTAAAATTATTAGAACCACCACAATTGAATGTAATATCTTATGAAAGTGTCCTTTGGAATGATTACATCCAAAGTCAAGAGAATGCTCCATCAAACTAGTGTAATATTGTATTATGTTTTAATATTTTTGGTTATTTATTTTGTAGCCACAAAAGGACAAGATTTTGAAAAGCAAGAGGTTTAAGGAATATGAAGTGATAAGTCACCCCATGGATGAATTTGTAAAGATAAATAGGAGAAACTAGAATAGAGAAGGGATTTTGGCTTATGAAGGATTGTATTAGACTCATATGTAAGAAACTATTTTCTGCTAATGAGAAAGACAGTTTTTTTTTTTTTTTTTTTTTTTTTTTTTTTTTTTTTTTTTTTCTGGGTGAAGGCGTACATGGAATGTTGTATTGAAGCAAATGGGCTACTGTGTAGAACTTATTTCTTCTTTTGGCTCATTAATATCATAGTAAGATCTTTCCTTTTATGTTGGATTAGTCTAATGGTTTGTGAATTATCTCATTGTTTATGAATGCAAAATGAAACTCTTTGTGTATTTATATGAGTAATGAAAGAAATAAATATCAATACTCAAGTTATCTTTGTGTTTATTTTATCTTGTGACTGTTAAATACATTACTTTCAATAGTTAACTTTTGGAATCATATAAAGTAGTTTACACTCATTACTATCTTTTAAATTCTACGAGCCTTGCAAGTATATCTTAGATAGATTAAAATCTTTCATTTAATTAGGGCATCTCTTGGTTGATTGATAGTAAAGGGGTGATAAGATGAGAGGCAAGAACCCGCGCATCACTAAGTGAGGCATTTTTCCATCCGTCAAGAAAGCATAGGTATAATCATGTGCATTTATGATTAATATCTACAATTCATACAAATAATAAAATCTTAAATGGTGGATCGGCTGTATCCGATAAACCTACCACAAGAGCATCGTATACGGTTACCGGACCGTAAAATGAACGGGTTCCCTATTCCAAATAGTGAAGAGTCTAATTGGGACTTTTCATTGGGGAGAACCCCTACTATCGAGGCAAGGAATTTTCCATGCATCAACACAACACCACAAGGAGAGATGAGATAGACCCTAAAGCACCGCATCACACCTTGGGCAGCATCACATCACACCTCCAGCTAGCGAGTTAGGCCAACACTACCAGCACCATGAGGAGAGACCAGATAGACCCTGCAACAGCGCATCACACCTTGGGAAGCATCGCATCACACCTCCAACTAGTGAGTTAGGTTATACTGAGAAACCTCCTCAACAACTTTATAAGAGACCTAGAACTACACCTTGAAGTTTGAGGCAATTACCCCCTGAGCAACCTTGAATTGATGCTTGAACAACCTAAGTAGGCCATTTGGATATGAATTTTAAAGAAGCTTGGAACTATGATAAGTTTGAATGGACCTAGATTTTGAATTTTTATTGTATGGGTCATATAGTGGCTTTAGACCTCAGCTACCCGACCTTAATGATAAATTACTTTTTTCACTATTTTACTAAACTTTTTTAATCTAGAAAATGGTCGATCTTGAAAATCTCCTAAGACAACCCTCATTCCAGCCACTCCTGACCTTACTGAAGCCTTAAAATACCCTTATTTCTACACTTATAGAGGAAAGCATGATCCCATTTCAATAATTGATGTGGGGATTCACCTTTTATATATAATAACATTGTGCCTTCCAGACCTACATGCTTACCTTATTGAATACCGAAATGAGTCGCATTCTTTATATGTAATAATGCTCGAAAATTATTATTAACCACTTATTAAGTATTGAAATTGACCCTTTATTTATATATGTAATAACGCTAATTTTTTTTATTCATTTAGCAAGGTCATTCAGCTTTTATATTCATGGGAAACTAGCTCATTCTAAGGGATTTTGTAAGGGATTTCCCGTTAAGCAAGCATGCTACTTTTTCGAGGCTTACTCTTAAGGGGAACTAGACCTTTGAAACACTTCCTAATAAGGTAAATGTACACCTACCTATTAAGGGAAACACGGCCCTTTAAATCTCTTTCTTTTAAGGAAAGGAAGCTCCTCTATTTAGATTACCTGGACCCTAGCTCATCTATTGAAGTGAATTAATCTAAGAGACTCATCTATTTAGGGGAATGCGGTCTTTGAAACACTCACTTATTAAGGGAACAAGGGAATTGAAGCGCTACCTTCTTAAATAAATGGTACGCACCTATTTAGGGGAACTAGGCCATTTCAAAGGATTTTCTATTAAGCAAGGCACACCTATATTAAGGATGTAGTAGAAACCTTAGAATTAAGGAGGTAGAGCAACCCTTGGATTCATGAACTACTTGCCTTAATTATTCAAAGGATTTTAGAGGCCACCTTTCATTGATTCAAACACTCTTAGAGGCTCATACATTCACTAATCCCTCTCAAAGCTCTTATGTCCGCGGCACCTTAACTTATTCCTATAGATTCACAGCTCTTCCCATCAGGTAAGGAGGTACTTCTTATTGATTTTAGAGCTTCAAAAGGCTTCTTTACCATTAATTAAAGGGATCTTAAAGGATCATGACCTTCCTACTTTAAAAAAATACCTATTATCCGAAACTTAAATGCCTAGTAATTCCCATTGATCGAAGGGATTTTAAATTTCCATTCCCTCCTAATAAGGTAAGCAAAATAGCTTCGAAGAATCCTACAATTTTGAAATTATTGTGATAAATTCCTACAACTATTCCCATAGCTCGGAATATAATGTGGACTAACCACCAAGCTTGGATCATCGGAATATGTTCTTGGTTTCAAATGTTTACCAACATCTTGAGGTTTTGGTGTAACAAAAAACCTTAGAGCCTCAGCGCCGGAAGATACACTACTATTCCCTAGAAAAGCGTTGGAAGATACCCTAGCTATTCCCTAACAAAACTTCTAGACAAGCGTGATAATCTTGTAAATGTTTTCAATCAAATTTGCTTTTTCACTTTAGAAAGAAGAAAAATACAAAAGTGGGTATACTATGGTCAATTGTGAATGTTTAGGAAAGAACCGTTGTAATGAGATTGAGATAAGCCTTCAACTTCTTCTCAACAAATAGAAGGATATCAAAGGGTTCATGCAATCCCGTCAGCGTACAAACTAAAACATTGTGTCCCTGAGAAATCATCTCATCAATAATAGAAAGCTTTATTAACATTACTGGTTTCTAACGACGTTCTAAACTTGACTACCTCCCTCAAATATATCTTCATTGAATCTTGTCTATAATCTCACTTTGGTGCATCAAAGGAGAGGCACATTTAATTCTCACTATATTCATTCAATTCTCCACCATCCTAAACCATCCAAACAAAACCAAAACGAATCAAAAATACATTATGAGCGGTATGTTCAAATCTTTAATGCTCGAATTTTTGAGGCCTTGGTCAAGCTATAGTGAATGGAACCTCAATATTTCACATGCAGGGTGGAAGACATGCCTTGAACATGAGAGAACTCTAAAGTTGAATGCCATGCATTGTAAAAATTCTCAATAGTAATTTTGTGTTAAATTTAATCTTATTTACTATGTTTTTAAAAATTTTAAAATTTGAATAATTTTTTTTAATTATAAAATATTTACTTTTATATCTTAATAATACTTTTACTACATATTTGTTCATTCTTACCCATATTCGTACACTTTATGTTAAAAGAAAAACATTGAAGAATGGCAACTACTTTATAGTTTTTTTTAATATATTTTAATTCATTTTTAAGTGATTTTCCTTTGTTAAAAATTAAACGTAAAAGATGTAGTTATGTGCCATCTAAATGTATGTAGCCCATCCAATGAAAGGAGTTTGGTAAGGTAGGCAGATCCGTAGATAGGTACTGTCTATTTTGTGTAATTGTGGTGGTCCTATGCACTTACCATTGACTTTGATTAGACCTTGTTTCTAGGAACGTCTCCGTGCAAACTGCAAACAAAGGTGACTACTCCCACAATAGGTATCCATCCATTTTTCTATAAAAAATAATTGCTCACTGCAAAATTGCGTCATACATATAATTGCAATTTCGCTGATCGAATAGGGCTGGAGAATACATGTGATCTGCCAAATCCGACGAGTAGTTAGACTAAATAGCATCACTGCCTGAACACGGCAGTACTACGAAAATAAATATGATTCCTAATTGATAGGAAAATTAATTTATTTGTTTTACTAATCTTCATTGATAGGTGTTTATATCTTAGAATTTGGAATTTGGGGTGGATTATACTTTTTCTATATTGGAAGATGAAACAAGTATATTGTCCAAATTAATTTTATGATCTTCTTTCAAAATTTCAAATAAACAATTATAAAAAAGTACATATAAAAAATTACTAGTAGTGGATGTGTGTATAATTAGTAGCTCATGCATAAATACAGACAACTCATTTAACTAAAAAAAGTAATAGATAAGTAGAAGGTAAATATCTGATGCATGGAGAAGAATAAATAATTACAACTATAAAATAAGTAAAAAATAACTTCTTCCTCACATTCCTCACATTTAACTTATGACCTAGCCGTATTCAGGTACTACCAGTTAAATTGCTATGCTAATATTATTATGAAGACATCCTTTAGAGTTTAAACTCATCATGGGGGAGGTTGGAACTGTTGTCATCCCACCACCACCCCATATCTTTAGGTCCACTTGTTTCCACCCGTGAACGGACATCTCCGTATTCGATACCAATCCTCTCTGAATCAGAAAGAGGAGAATTGTTCCCATTTTCGTGTACGATGGCTTCTCTTATCTTTTCCACGACCTCACTCGTTGTAGGCCTGGAGGCTGGTTTCGGTTCCACACATTGAAGCGCTACTTTCACAATACCGGTGACAGATTTCATGTCGTAGCTTCCACCCAACCGCTTATCTACTATTTCTTCTATTTCGCCCGGATTTTCGTTCCTTTCCATGTAAGATGTAACCTTTTATAAAATTCGTAAAAAGATAATTATCGTTAGTCTCTAGCACAAGAAATACGCTTGAAGATCATATTAGCTTGTTAATCTTGCACTTTTTGAATGATTAATTATATGAACATCCATTCCATTTCTTACCCATTGAATGAGGTTAAGTTCTTCGTCAGATAAATTTGCAATTATGGGTGGTCTCCCGCATACGATCTCTAACAGAACTACTCCAAAACTATAGACATCACTCTTTTCCGTTAACTGTTGAGTGCGAAAATACCTGCAAAACAAATTTCACTGACTTTAATAATTCAGCATCAATAATATTGCAAAGAGACTGCAAGTTATAAGTATGGTAATTTACTCTGGATCTAGATATCCTGGAGTTCCTTTCACAGTAGTGGTAACATGAGTAACCTCCCCCTCGCCCTCAATTGTCAACTTCGAGAGACCGAAATCTGCAAGTTTTCCATTAAAATTGCTGTCTAGAAGGATGTTAGCGCTCTTGACATCCCTGTGAATTATCTTTGGAGTGCAACCGACGTGCAAATATTCCAATCCTTCAAATAGAAATCCCATCACAATTGAAATATGGTTACATATCATTTGTCATATAATCGAATCATTTCATTGTGATCAACATTCAAATACTTAAAATGATAATTAAAGAGTTACCTTGGGCCGCATGTAATGCTATCTGGAGCCGTGCTTTCCAATTTAGGTGCGAACTTTCTCGGTTTATACCTGGAGAACAAACATAGAATCAAATATACGCTTTTGGTCATCGACTCATCAGTAAATATATTAATAATTAAAATATTTACCATAAAGATGATCTTTTAAAGATCCTCGAGACATGTGCTCGTAAATAAGCATAGGTTCTCTTGACTCATGACAATAGCCGAGTAACGATACCAACTTCTTATGGTGCACCCTTGAAAGAAGATCGACCTGTTAATCAAGATTCATTATAAACCTATTAATCAAGTGGGGCAGTGCAAATCATATTGCATGGTTTAAGAGTATCAGAATTACCTCATTCTGGAATTGGTAAACCCCTTGTGTGGAGAATGATGAGAGCACTTTAACAGCTATATCCTTGCCATCTCGCAATTTACCGAAATACACAGATCCAAAGCCACCTTGCCCAATCTTCCGACTAAAGTTTTGAGTGGCTTCAATAATCTCTTCTAGAGTAAAGGCACGGGATATCGTTCGATCCGGCATCATAATCGGGTTACCTGCAATCCACACAAATTTACTAGGTTTTATTAAACAAGTCTTAATTTCACAAGGGAGACTCCCACGATGTGTTGTATTACAATATTCGAGATAAGATTCAAGCTATTTCCTAGTACCATCCAATTAAAATTCAAGCTATTTCCGAGTATGATAATACTCCAGTTAAAATTCAAACTATTTCCTAACCTTCATTGAGACGCTTTTTTGTCCTTAATTTCTTCCGATGTACAACAATAGCCACCAACAACGCCACGGCAATTGTTAAACCTGCGCTTATCGTTACTCCAATGATAACACTCACTTTGCCCTTTCTTGGGTTATTTTTGGTTTCTTGAATTTCTTTGATACATTTCCCCTTGTCAATACGCTTACAAAGGTAGTCGTTGCCAGAGTATCTGCAATACACCAACCAGATCAGAGATTATAGTGAACCTATGAACTTCTTCCAGTAAAGAACATATTAAATTAATTAAATGTTAACAGAAACTCTAGAACTTCAACATATTAGAAAGTCATTTACGGTCAATACATGAAATAACAATTAAGATATTAAATTACTTGAGTTTCAGTGAAGGCTTGTTAAGAAGCTGTGCAGGAATTACACCGCTGAAATTGTTGTTCTCTATAAACCTGTCATAATGATAAAAATATTGTTACATGATATTAGTAGAAAAGAAATCCTTTTAATTTTGAAGACTAGATGGAGAGACATACAACTCTTTAAGGTTTTTAAGTTCAGATAGCCAATCCGGAACGCTGCCGCTCAAGTGGATATTTTGTAGATGTCTGCAGTGTGCACAACAAGCGAAGGATATAGCTGGAGTTATCTTGTATAATGACGATCAAACTGATAAAAAGTGAGCTTTTATGTTTGTAACAAAGTACTTACAATCTCTCTAACATGATGAGCCTGGAAAAATTTGGCAAGTTTCCGATGAGATGATTATTGTCTAGTGACCTGCTAATTTCAATCCAAATGGATAAATGCCACTATCAGTGTAAAATTGAAAGAATAACTATATCAAGCTACACAATTAAACTATATTTTTCCATAATCGCGGGTGAGAGCACTGAAAGAAGGAGTTATGAACCGCCAATACTTTTGACAAAAGATCAATAGTGCTCCCCTTCATTTCAACCATAGCTTATAACTATTTTGACTACAACCTCAACAAGAAACCATTTTATATTTGACACATCACTTTAGGACCTCCTGGAAGACAAAGACATAGAATACACAGATAATAGTTTTTGCTTACACATTAATTAATGCGGTCAAGTGTGCAATATTTGCAGGGATCGATCCTTCGAAATTCTTTCTTGACAAATTTCTGGCAAAAATAGGATCATTGTAAGCTCGTAAGGTTCCACATCTGTGTCCTCTGTTTTCAAATTTAGCCGTGAATTGTGAACAAATCAAATAATCAAACTTACATTTCCGAAATCCTTATGTCTGGAGATCCATCATCACAGCTAATTCCATTCCACGGGAGCAAAAAGCAAGGATCCGAAATCCACTCTTTTATCCCAAACCTGCTTTTGATGGCTTCAATAGCTTCAACTGCAGTTTAAGTACGATCTGATTAGACATTTAATTATAATATCAGTAATTTCAGGATGAAAAATCCGGTAAGGGCACTTACTATCGTGTGAATATGTTTCCCGTTCTGTATCAATTAACAAATAGTGCTCATAAGCGTTAATTATAGGACGGCTGATGGAGTTAGTGGCCTTAACCAGGTAAAATTTCAAGTCATCTGTTTCGTCTGATTCCTCCAATTCGATTGATAGCTCTACCGCAGAGTGATTTGGCAACAGAGCAATGATATCAGACCGCCTTTGTCCATGTATTGTGACGTAAAAAGATCTAGTTTCAGATATATTTAGCCTCTCGATCTCTGCAAAATAAAGAAACAGTAACGTTTTCTGTCCATAGCTTGTTCCTAAACTGATTGGAAAGCTGTCCATGTTCATAACCCAGGCCGTTTGGATGACAGCATTTGGAGCAAGGTCTTTGGTGTTGTTAGTTGAAATGGACCCATGAGAACTTACACTCCGTACAGGACTAGAATTATCAGAATCTACATGCCAGACGCGGTCGAAGTTGTCTACAGGGTACCTGCTTAAATCACCATACAAAGTTATTCAGCTGAACCATTAACAAAAACCTAATATCACAAGTGCACATCACACAGTACTGTGTCAATATTGACATTCACACACATCAAACTTCTATTCAGGATATCTGGTATCGTTGTGAAAGGTTTCCTAAAAGAAGAGGAAACTGAGCTTGAAATTATATGAAGAATTTATATAAAAGATTGAATTCTTGAACATACCTCTAAAGACTTCTACTTCAATATTTTATCATCTCACTATGTCAAAATAGAGAGAGTTTCTGATTGCACTGAATGTCAACACTAGTACTGGTCTATTAGGCTCAAAATGCTCACCTAAGCAACGAATTTCCACCAAGATCTTTCCTCGCTAATATCCACAACGCTTTTCCTGGATTAGCCTGGCCATACATGCCCTTTTGGAGGGACCTTAACTCGATAGCGGAGATAAAGGGATCATCAGTCTCTGAGGTTCTGATCAAACAAATATACAACACTCTGCCAGAACTGACCAAAATTAACTCAAAACCGGATGGACCGTCACCTTGTGCTGCTCCATCGTTACGAAACAACATACCCGGCGTTTCAACCGAAAGATTGAATCTGGGGAAATCTTTAAATCCACTGTAATTACCAATGGCAAACCATATTCTTAAGAGGTAAGGCACATTGGGGGTCACAGGTAACTGATAGCAAGATTTGTTGAGAGGCTTTGGAAAGAAGCGAAAAGTATGTAAGTAAGAACCGTAGGCTTGTTGAGAGGCGTCCCCTATGTAGGCTTGTTGAGAGGCGTCCCCTATGTCGGCTCTCTCACCTAGTTGTATATAATTATCATCAGTGACCCATGTTATGTTGTTTTCGTCAGTGTGATTTCTTTTGGCTCCGCAAGATATACTTAGAAATCCTGAGACCCCAAAATTCAATTAAATGATCAAAGAATATCTTATTAAGCAAGGAATATCAACACTAAATGATCAGCACCACAAGAACACAATTCAATGATCAAGAGGAAAGGAAACACCGCCCAAAAACTGTAAGTATGATCGCTTGAAATTATTTTAGAATGTTGAATAATACCTGGTTGAGCAATGACATTCCACACGGCCGATAAACTCAACAGCATCAACAACATCCAAATGGCCCATTTGGCGCGACCCGTCTTTTCCATCGTTGCAGTTTTTGTAAGATTGTTGGGCGTTCTAGAGATCTGTGCCCCACTTATAGGCGGACTCGGACCGCGGGACGCGGTGGTATATGGCCGGCTTTCGATCCGTACGTGCGCGTTGGAATCCTCTTTAAAGTCAGACAGTAAAATCTGCTATCGGTCTTGGAAAATCGACCCGCGGTTATCCACGACAACGCACTTGAGGGATGGAATTTTGTCGGCAAAGGTTAAAATCCATGTTTACCCGTCTCAGAACTTCCCTAAATTGCTTAAAATCATTGTAACACCCAGGTCACAGGTGGATTGGATTTCAAATTTTAATCCTACAAGGTGTTGCCAAACATAAGGTGTCCCAAAACTCAATCATAATGTGAACGAAGTTGTATTTCAAATACTTAGTCAAACAGTTTGTGCTTATTGTTGAACATTTGACGAATGTCCAGGAAATAAAGATTTTCAGAGGCTGAGTCTAACAAGTTCAAGACTCTTGCTACCAACCTTCTGACTTAGAGATGGAGCCATTTCATCAATAGCTTGACAGGCTATCCTTTTGTTTATGGTACGGGAAAAATACAGTGATAACATGATGCCATTTTTCAAGATTCTTGTTGCCAAAAATATATGGTTGTTCAGAGTTCGGACACTTGTCTTGGAGCCATTTCAGCAAAGCCTGACATGCTAGAGACATCTTCTTTGGCTTGGTAGAGAAGTTATAGAAATGAAAGAGAAGTTTCGGACACTTGTCTTGGAGACATTTCAGCAAAGCCTGACATGCTAGAGACATCTTCTTTGGCTTGGTAGAGAAGTTATAGAAATGAAAGAGAAGTTGTCGTAGAAGAAAAAAAACGAGGTTAACAATAGCCTATGGGACAGACCGCTCAACCTTTTTCTTGTTCAACTTGATGATGAGTGTCCCCAATTTCTCCATGATCTCCTCACTGAATAGGTTATCCCAAGAGCTAGTTGTCACGATATTTGCATAGATGGCTTTACTGTCTTTGAAGGCTTCACACTCGAAAATAAAATGTTTTTTCTGTTTCCACTTTCCCGAAAATGCAAAATATACACACCCTTTCTTCCCAAGCTTCCTTTGGTCTTTCCCAGCGTCCAGTTTCACAACGGAGTTGATGGGAATTGGTTCTTAATTGAGCAATAAGTATTTTGGCTCTCCAAGGTATATTGGCCCGTATGTGGAACCTATAGATAACTAAGTCCTTTATCTCTTTATTGTTTCATAGGGCACATGTTCAAGTAAATATCCTATTTACTAAGCCATTTAATATTTTGTTGTATCCACTTCTTCTTTCTTTCGCGCAATGTGTCACTGAAAACGACCTTAGGCCATCGGTTGTCCTCCATTTACTCAATTATTTTTAGATATCTTATGAGTCGCACAATAGCAACTGCTTCGATAGGAGCAACACCCATTTCACTCAGCATGATATCATAAGGTACTGAACTTTTAATTTTAAACTTGTTTGTAATCAAGCGCTTTTGAATCTTTTCAATTTGCTTCCATTGTAAGTCAGATGTGCTCCTAGCCACTTCACAGCCTTAGAGAATCACCGGGATCAATAAAATCCCAAAAAGAGTTTGCGTAGTCTTCCAATCCCATAGCTTCGCCTCTCTACACATATTTTGGAAAGCATAGAATGCTTTCCAGCCTCCCAAAGTTCTTTTCTTTCTGCAGTTTGCCCAACTTAAATTTTTGTTGAAGTCAATTCCGAGATACTTGTAATCTGCCACTTCTTCAAGAGTGTTGCCTTCAAAGTAGAGCTGGTGTTGGTTATGTTTTCTTTTGCTCGAAAAAACTACCACTTTCGTCTTGCTAGTATTGACTTGCATCCCCACTGTTCTACAAAAGAGCTCAACGGAAAGTAAATGTTCTTGTAACCCAAGAGCGGATTTAGCAATCAAAATAAGGTCGTTTGCATACAAAAGAAGCCTTATCACAAACTCGCCCAGAAGAGCAACCTCACCATCTTGTAGGTTTAACCACTCTTCAAGTTTGTCGATATATAAACCTAAAAGGGTAGGGGACAAAGGGCACCCTTGTTTGACCCCGATATCAGTTCTAAAACTTTCAAAGATGCCAACTGACGTTTTGATTTTGACTTTAACCTCCTCGTATAGTTTATGGACGGCTGCTCTAACATACATAGGGACCCCAAGTTCCTCCATTCTATGCCAAAGCTTATCCATATGGACCGTGTCAAAATCTTTTTTGAAATCAACAAAGCAACAAAAGGCTTCCTCTTTTTTTTTCCCTCACATTTTCAATGATGTGTCTTAAAGTTATACCGTGATCAATCATGGAGTGTTTAGGTCTGAAGCCTAATTTCCCTTTAGCACGCTTATCACCCTCTTCCGCCCACTTGCTAATTATGTTTTCTCGCATACTTCTCAACAACTTTGCAAACAAGGGTTTTAACATTATGGTCCTATAGTTGGAGGGATTATTGATATCACCACTCTTGAAAAGAGGTATTGCTAGACTGGTTGTCCAATCTGTAGGGAACCCCTGCTGAAATATGTTGAAAATTTTCATAATGTGAGGTGCAAGAGTTTTCGAACCCCACTTTAGATATTTTGCTTGAAGTTCAACTAGATCTTTTGCTTTTCCAACACCCAACTTCTTAATACCCACCTCGATCTCTTGCACGATGAAGAGCTTAGTAGTAGTGTTGACCAAGGGGGAAGAATCAACCTTAGAATCTTGCTCAAAAAGCTGCCTTGCATATTCGAACCATTGATAAGCCATAATGTTGTTGTCACTTTGTTATTGGGGTTATTTTTCAACTCATCAGGTTATTCGAACCATACTCATTAGGTTTCATAGTTTTCAATTAAGAAAGGTTATACATTAGTATTATGTATGTTTATTTGTGCATATTAAATGAAAATTTATCTTTCTATTTTATATTTTAAAATAATCTTTTATTATAATTTAGTTGTTATATTGATGGTGAGAACACTTCTTATAAGCATAAAAATACAAGCAATTTTTAATTTTACTAAAAATAAAAACTAATTTTATATAAAGATATATTTTATTTATATTGAATATAATAATTTTACTTTTTAATATATTTAACTTAAAATGATATATAAGTTTTAATATAAATATGGCATAAGAAAAAGTTTCACTTACACGATTAAAATGGTGTGTAATTTCCGAGAAGATTATTCACAGTTGCCCTTAATTTGTGTAAAAATGCCAAATTTTAGGTGGGTTATTAAAATAAGAATTTTATTATTTATATTTATTAAATATTTTTAAAGTTTCACTATAAATATTTATTAGTTTATTAAGATTATTTTTTTATTATATTATTTTTTATTTAAAAGTATTATAATAATCTTATTATTTTTATTATGAATTAAAAATCATTAAAATTTTATTAAATATTTAATAACTTATTAAAATGTTATTTTTTTAAATATATATATACTTTAAAAATATATTATGTTAATTATTCATATAATACTATGAGGAAGCCACAGCTAATTAATAGAATGATTTAAGTTAAAGTGACATGAGTTAATTAAGGTCATTTCTTTTAGATGTTTATTAAAACTTATTTTATGTTTTATAATCTATATTATATTATATTTTTATTAAAGTTATTTTATTAATTTATTATATTTTATTTTTTAATATATTTTATTTTTGAATCAAATTAAGTAGGAAACAATTTAAAGATGTTACATGTGTTTTTCCTCCAATCTTCATTGTTTGATTAAAGGTAGTCACTTCATACTTCCTTAAAGACCTCCATGTCTATTGCTCGATGCTTGATTATCTCCTTTGCCTCCTTGCATCATCGTTTGTAGTAGCAGTCCTTCCTTGCAAGGATCTTGGTGTCTTCATGGCATACCTGTTGTTTTGATCCTTAAGGAAATTATGTGCTACTAAGATATGAATTCACTCATTGTTGATGTCTATCCCATGCTCTTTTAACATTAAATGGAACACTTGTCGTGTTTCTCCAACATAACATTTCCCACAAGAGCACATATAACCTTGTAGACACCTTTGTATGGAGAGTGCTTGATGGTGCCTTTTATATCTAATAATGTTTATTGTTTTGAACAAGGTTGAAACTTCTTTCCTTCTTAGGATCTTTACAATTATGTTAAATATCGGGCTCTAATATAAGGAAGGTATGTTAAATACCCCTCTAATATAAGGAAGGTAGGCTCTCTTATTAGAGTTTTAACCAATTCAAGAGTGAGATCCTTTCCCAATAGCTCTTATAATTTCCTTATTCCTAAGCCTAAGTTTATAAACACTTTGGTTAGAGGTTTTTTCTCTTCGTCAAGATGTTCCTCATCCCAGCTAGGGTGTTATGAACTCGTATCTTTTAAGAAGGGTGGTGATGTGAGTTTGCAGGAAGATAACTCTGTTGAGATATTGTAACTTCAAAGAATATTATATTTGTACTTTATTATTCCGGAGATGTTTCATTCCTCCATGAAGATCTTATTGTATATCCGGAGATGTTTATTCCTCCGTCTGAATGTGGTAACTCGGGTTATTAGACTTCCCTAGTAGGGGTCGGCCCTGTATGTGTTATGTGGGTCATAGGGTTATTAGACCACCCTAGAGGGGTCGGCCCAGTTAGTTGTAGTGGGGTATTTAACCTATTGGTTAAATACGAGCCTACGTGTACTTGTGTAAAATACACATCATAGTAGTGTATAAATAGAGGAGGTGTGTTCCTCATTACACACACTCACTCTCACTTGAGAAAGGCGCACTTGTGGAGGAGAGGTCTGCTATTGTGGAGAAGGAGCTTATGCTCAGGGTTTGCATCTTTGTATATTGCTGGTCATCTATATTGAGGAAGCTTTGCTGGGTTTTCTACCCCATGAGGGTTTCCCAGGATAAATCTCTGTCTCTTGTGTTTATGCTGTGCTTGTTGTTTCTTCAGTGATCCTGTATATGCTATTATTGTGAAATGGAATGTAATGCTGCTATTTTCTGTCTTAGCATATTGAATTCTAACATGGTATCAGAGCTAACCTGAAGGAAGACAAGGTATGGCACTAAAGACACTTGCTCTACTTACGACAATTTGAAGGTTAGGGTTTTACATAGCAAAAACCAGTCATCGTAGCACTTTCGCTATAAATCCGTTTTGGCGAATTTTTCGGATCTGAAATTGTTACAGGACGAAGATAAAATCTCCAGGTACCTTGTGTCCAAAGGACAACCTCTAATTCGTTGTACTTTGTGATTTATGATCTGTACAATATAGGGTTTCTGCCTCTTCCAGATCTGAGTCAAAATCAGGTGACCTTGGGAAAAAGGTCATATCTTGGGCTAGGAAGCTCCAAATGAAATTTCGTAAAAAGTGACAGGTAGTACACAGTCTGCACTATCTCAGAAAACTTTTTCAGAGGCCGAAGTTGAACCAGTGACACGTGGCACTCCGTACAAGTGCGCTCTCCTGTATTATCCCATAAACAGGTCACGTTGCGACACTTGACATAACTCTCTCTCAGAAAATCCAATTGAGGTCAGACCTGTCAGGATGGAAAGATAACAGGCCGAGCTATCTCAGAAAACTTTTTCAGAGGCCGAAGGTCAAACAGTGACACGTAGCACTCCGTACAAGTTCGCTCTCCTGTATTTTCCCAAAACAGGTCACGTTGCGACATTTGGCATAACTCTCTCTCAGAGAATCCAATTGAGGTCAGACCTGTCAGGATGGAAATATAACAGGTCAGGCTATCTCAGGAAACTTTTTCAGACCCTGTGGATCAAAAATTTCAGAGTTACACCAGAAACAATCAGGTACATATTTCTGTCAAAACAGAATTATTTTTTGGTACCTTCATTCATGACTTCCGGAATTTAGGGCTTTGGAGAAAGTTGGAATTTTTGTAATCAGAGACCACGGCTGGATGCTACTCATCAAAATAGAAATTTAGAGACCAAGATCAGAATTTTTGGTTGGGCAGAAGGCCGGGCTTGATTAGACCCTAGTTCGGGACTTTGATCAGAAAAGCGGAAAATTAGGGCTTCTGTAAAAATGGGAATTTTTGAAATCTGTGACCACGGCTGGAAGCTCCTCAGAAAAATAGAAGCTTAGAGCTTTGGATCAAACTTTTTGATGGGGCAAAAGAGTGGGCTTCATCAAACCCCAGTTCAGGGTCACGTCCAGTGAATCCGAAAGTTTCAAAGGCAAAATTGAGGAGTAAAACTTTGCAGTTTTCAAATTCTGAATATATCAGTTTGATCAGCTCATCAAGGCGCATATCTCTATCCTTTCGGAAGTTTGAAATTCAAAGTTTGAATTTTTGGGGTTTCTCTGACAAACCCATATCCAGCTCCAGGTCCAGTTCTTGCAAATCAAGTGGATAGGGTTAATCCTAGAAGAAGATTGATTGGTCACCTACATAAGTGAAGGAGTTCATGTTTCAGAGGGAGATGAGGCTAAGGCTTTACATAAGGAGATTACAAGTGATCTCGACAGGTATGACTCATCGAGGTATGTTTTGAGATTTGTTCATGATTAAGTTTATGGTATGTTTGTCTTCATGTTATTACAGTTAGTACAATCTTGATTTTAGATTTGTTGTATCACCTTAACAAAATTATGAATGCATGATAGAAGATATTCATTGGTTAGGGTGTTGACACTTATGATTGTACTAATGCATTATGGTGTTGTGTGAGGTTGAGGTTGTCTGCTAACAAGATACAGGTACATCACAAAAGAAAAATCAGGCTCCATGACCATGAAAACATGAAGACAAAGAGTCATCCATAATCTTTGTTCTACTTACGAGGTATGTATGACTTTGTTATATTATGCTTAACCTATGAGACATGCAGGTTCTAGCTCAGGATCTCTAAATCATTGAAGAGATTGTTTAGGTATGTTGTACATAACCAAGTAGGTATACTAATCCAGGTATGTTTCCCATGAATCTTACCTTGTGTTAGGATCCCTTATATACGTATACTTGGAATGATTGGTTATGATTATTCATAAAGTTAGTAATCAAGGGATTATGCATATTATATCTTTTATCAATGATATGCATGAGTAAAAGAAGACTTCCTTGAAATCTTGAATACTAATGTTTATTAACTATAATCATGACTATACGTTTTCAAGATTATTTAGTACTATAATGTTTTGATAGCATTTAGAATATACTAATGAGTGTATGTTTGTGTATGAGATCATGAGGATGACTCTTGAGCATGCACAGTGGTACAGAATGAATAGAAGTTCAAAAGACATACAGAAGATCAAGCGGGAGGCAACCACACAAACATAAAAGATAAGTATTTGAGTTGTTATTTGAAATAGTAATAATATTGCCTACAATAGGTTGTATGCATATTTGTATTCCCATAATATATAATGCTGAGTGTAAACATTCATAGAGCATTGAACAGTATACTACTAATGTGCATATGATTGACAAGTTGGACAAACATTCCATTATTGATTGTCTAGAATGAAACCTCTTTGCTGACATGCCGAGAGCTGTGCACACTCTCGATAGTATGTTCTGGTAGAGATGGAAGGCATCTAGATAGCCACTGTATGCATACAGGATATGGGAAAGTGTTGTGCCAAAGTATTGGTCAAGATAGTTGCATAACTATGTAAATGATATCTGTATGCATAATAGGTTATCATATCAATATGATTTGATGATTATGAAGTATTACTAATCCTGTACTTAATTTTGATTTGTAGTAAAGATCATGATGAATGATGAACACTGAACAAGCAATGGATGTTCAACAAAAGATTTACAAATCAAATGATAGAAGGCTTTTGGCTAGAAGATTCTCTTAGAAAAGAGAAAGAGAATCATGATGAGATGTTTGTTCCAATTGGATAGATAAAACCATTCTCTTAATAGTGTAATCAAAGAAGAAGTGTGATTTAGGTTCTGTATGGGTACCTAGGATCGATAATAATTTGATAAGCTTAATGATCACCATGGGTGATGTGGATCTCAACCTTTGCTACAAGGTTGAATATGATACACATATGACATGGATGCAAGAAGGAACTCACCACAGAGTTCGAATGATATTGAGGTTCATTTCAGTAGACCCATCTAACGAGAGATGGCACAGATAGTTATGCAGAAGATCATTCAATGCAGAAATGAAAAATGAAAGATCTCAAATTGATGCTTTACTTCCTAGGTCTGGAAGTATGGCAAGGCTCAGAAGGAATATTTCTCAACCAGGGAAAGTATGATGAGAAATATGACTTGAGGTGTTGGAATGGCCACTCTTATGGATTCCAACTTGAAGCTGTTAGGGGATAACTCATCAGAGTTAGTGGATATAACTCTGTACAGTCAAATTATTGGGTCTTTGATATATCTAACATATACTAGGTTAGATATATGCTTTGTTATGAACACCTTGAGTTAGTATCTAGTGGAAACTAGATGTGTTTACCTGATAGTTGCAAAGTATGTGATGAGGCACATAAAGGACACGATAGAATTTGATCTATGCTATCTTGAAGATCATGACTTCAGATGGCTATTCAGATTCTGTTTGGGCAGGAAGTGTATCAGACAAGAAGAACACTTCGAGAGGATGTTATTGTCTGGGATTAGCCATGATCTCGTGATTTAGCTGGAAGCAGTCTAGTGTGGCTCTTAGCACAAGCGGAATATATGGCTGCTTGCTCTGCTAGTTGTGAAGAAGTTTGGCTTTAGGATTGTTTGACTTAGAGATAGAACCAACTGAGATCCTATGTGATAATTAGAGTTGTATCAAGATGACATAGAATCTAGTGTTCCATGATAAGTCAAAGAACATAGGGAACTAACAAGATATGACACAGAAAGGAACTCTAAAAGTTTTATTTTGTAACAGGTTACCGTTGTACTAACCAAGCCTCTACGTCAAGTGAAGAAGTTACCAACCAAACCTCTGTCTCGAGTGAAGTTTGAATACTTCCGAGACAAGCTTGGTGTAGTTCAAAAGGACCCTCCTCGAAAGGGGGAGTAGTATAGTCACTCTGATGAGATTGTCTCATCAAACAACAAGGTCGTTGATGAGGTAACCTGTTCTCTACACTCAGTTAATTAGAAATAGTTAGATTTAGGACTATTTTATTTTCATTCAGTTTTACTTATACATAATTTTGATGATAGATGTATTAGTAAGAATACATGCTAGATGTATACATGATTTTGATGTTAGATGTATACATGATTTTGATGATAGATGTATTAGTAAGAATACATGCTAGATGTATACATGCTTTTGATGTTAGATGTATACATGATTTTGATGATAGATGTATTAGTGAGAATACATGCTAGATGTATACATGCTTTTGATATTAGATGTATACATGATTTTGATGATAGATGTATTAGTGAGAATACATGCTAGATGTATACATGCTTTTGATGTTAGATGTATACATGATTTTGATGATAGATGTATTAGTAAGAATACATGCTAGATGTATACATGCTTTTGATGTTAGATGTATACATGATTTTGATGATAGATGTATTAGTGAGAATACATGCTAGATGTATACATGCTTTTGATATTAGATGTATACATGATTTGATGATAGATGTGTTAGTGAGAATACATGCTTTTGATGACAGATGTATACATGCTTTTAGATGTATTAGTAAGAATACATGCTTTTGATGTATGATGTATACATGCTGTTGATGCTAGATATTGATTATGTACTTGTATGGATGAGGATACTTGTACTTGTATTGATGAGAATACAAATTGAGGGGATTGGATCATCCCTGGACTTTCAGTCCTAAAGAGAGCCGTAGACGTGAGGTCTCCGAGAATGAAGTCCTTAGTGGACAGTTGAGGGGATTGGATCATCCCTGGACTTTCAGTCCTAAAGAGAGCCGTAGACGTGAGGTCTCCGAGAATGAAGTCCTTAGTGGACAGTTGAGGGGATTGGATCATCCCTGGACTTTCAGTCCTAAAGAGAGCCGTAGATGTGAGGTCTCCGAGAATGAAGTCCTTAGTGGACAGTTGAGGGGATTGGATCATCCCTGGACTTTCAGTCCTAAAGAGAGCCGTAGACGTGAGGTCTCCGAGAATGAAGTCCTTAGTGGACAGTTGAGGGGATTGGATCATCCCTGGACTTTCAGTCCTAAAGAGAGCCGTAGACGTGAGGTCTCCGATAATGAAGTCCTGAATGAACAGGCAGGGGATTGTATCGTCCCCGGACTGAGGTCCCAGAATAGAACCGTAGACTGGGTCTCCGATAATGAAGTCCTGAATGAACAGGTAGGGGATTGTATCGTCCCCGGACTGAGGTCCCAGAATAGAACCGTAGACTGGGTCTCCGATAATGAAGTCCTGAATGAACAGGTAGGGGATTGTATCGTCCCCGGACTGAGGTCCCAGAATAGAACCGTAGACTGGGTCTCCGATAATGAAGTCCTGAATGAACAGGTAGGGGATTGTATCGTCCCCGGACTGAGGTCCCAGAATAGAACCGTAGACTGGGTCTCCGATAATGAAGTCCTGAATGAACAGGTAGGGGATTGTATCGTCCCCGGACTGAGGTCCCAGAATAGAACCGTAGACTGGGTCTCCGATAAATGAAGTCCTGAATGAACAGGTAGGGGATTGTATCATCCCCGGACTGAGGTCCCAGAATAGAACCGTAGACTGGGTCTTCGAAAAATGAAGTCCTGAATGAACAGGCAGGGGATTGCATCGTCCCCGGACTGAGGTCCCAGAATTGATCCGTAGACTGAAGTCTCCGAGAACTGAAGATTGGATTGTATCATCCATGGACCTATGTCCTAAAAGGAGCAGGATTGATCATCCTAGAAATATGATCGTATGATGATGATAGTGATGACGATGCTGATGATCGTGTGATGACGATGCTGATGATCGTGCTGATGACGATGCTGATGATCGTGTGATGACGATGCTGATGATCGTGCTGATGACGATGCTGCTGATCGTGAGATGACGATGCTGCTGATCGTGTAATGACGATGCTGCTGATTGTGTGATGACGATGCTGCTGATCGTGTGATGACGATGCTGCTGATCGTGTGATGACGATGTTGCTGATCGTGTGATGACGATGCTGCTGATCGTGTGATGACGATGCTGCTGATCGTGTGATGACGATGCTGCTGATCATGTGATGACGATGCTGCTGATCGTGTGATGACGATGCTGCTGATCGTGTGATGACGATGCTGCTGATCGTGAGATGACGATGCTGCTGATCGTGTGATGACGATGCTGCTGATGGTGTGATGACGATGCTGCTGATGGTGTGATGACGATGCTGCTGATCGTGTGATGACGATGCTGCTGATCGTGTGATGACGATGCTGCTGATCGTGTGATGACGATGCTGCTGATCGTGTGATGACGATGCTGCTGATCGTGTGATAACGATGCTGCTGATCGTGTGATGACGATACTGTTGATCGTGATGTTGATGTTGATGTTGACATTGATGTACCAGTAACTGTTTGAGTTACTGATGAAGACAAATTGAAGAAAGCTTCCAATGATTTATAGATGTATCATGTATGATGTTGATGACTCCTTGCTCGAGCAGATGTTGTTATAATATCCTTCTCGTTAAGGGGGAGTGTTGAGATATTGTAACTTCAAAGAATATTATATTTGTACTTTATTATTCCGGAGATGTTTCATTCCTCCATGAAGATCTTATTGTATATCCGGAGATGTTTATTCCTCCGTCTGAATGTGGTAACTCGGGTTATTAGACTTCCCTAGTAGGGGTCGGCCCTGTATGTGTTATGTGGGTCATAGGGTTATTAGACCACCCTAGAGGGGTCGGCCCAGTTAGTTGTAGTGGGGTATTTAACCTATTGGTTAAATACGAGCCTACGTGTACTTGTGTAAAATACACATCAGAGTAGTGTATAAATAGAGGAGGTGTGTTCCTCATTACACACACTCACTCTCACTTGAGAAAGGCGCACTTGTGGAGGAGAGGTCTGCTATTGTGGAGAAGGAGCTTATGCTCAGGGTTTGCATCTTTGTATATTGCTGGTCATCTATATTGAGGAAGCTTTGCTGGGTTTTCTACCCCATGAGGGTTTCCCAGGATAAATCTCTGTCTCTTGTGTTTATGCTGTGCTTGTTGTTTCTTCAGTGATCCTGTATATGCTATTATTGTGAAATGGAATGTAATGCTGCTATTTTCTGTCTTAGCATATTGAATTCTAACAAACTCTCCCAGTTAGTTTTCTTCCTAAAAACTTTATGTCCAAGAGTTCTATCTTGCTTCCTAGTAACAAGTACATCTAGGAATGGAATGCTTCCATTCTCTTCCAAAGCCATGGTGAACTTAATGTCTTCAGAGTGGTTGTTAAGCTACTCAAATAACTTGTTCACTTCTTCTTTTTTGTGTGGCCATTTTACATTAGTGTTATCCGCATATATTTTCCATCTTGTTCGCCTGAATGGGTAAGTTTCAAGAGCTTTCTTCTCCAACTCCTCCATGAAGAGATTGACAACTATGGTTGAGAGGGGGGAGCCCATTACTACACCGGTCATAGAACTCAACTTGGAAACTAATGAAGGTTGAATGAAGACATATTTTTGCTAATCTTGTCATCTATGGGTTCGCAACCTCTTTGATTACTTACACAACCTTGTCCAAACAATTTTTGTGAAGAGTAAAACAACATTAAAGCTTATGAACATGTCCTCATACTCTACTTTCTCATCTTTGATGAGATTCACGAAATCATTATAGTCTTTACAACTGAATCCATGCTACCTATTAGGGAACCCACGAATTTTGCTGCATATTTTGTTAGAGGAATTTGATTATATTGATAATCAACACAAGGAACTCTTTTTTATAAATTTTAAAAAAGATGATAGATTCTATGGTTCTCCAAATTGCATAAGAAAGAGTTACCTTCACTTTAATCTATTAATTATTTGTAACAATAAATAACAATCTTTTTAAAACATATATATATAAACAATAGTTACATAAATATATATATTAGAAAAAAAACATACTTTTTAATAAGCTATTGAATATTTAAAACTAAGTTATTGAATATTTAATAAAAATTAATAATTTAAATAAAAATTAATAAAAATTAATAAAAATTAATAAGATTATTGTTAATAATTTTGATTAAATAAAAATAAAATATGATTAATAATTAGATTACAAAAATATTATTTCGAAAAATCACTTTCATATTATTTTGATGAAAATCATTATAGTGGAACTAAACAAGAGTATCATGTTACTGTAGGCAGTACAACAATCTTTTCTCCCAACCACCCAAAATACAATCAATGGACAAAAAAGAATCATCTTAATAAGCTTGAAACCCTCTCATATTTAATAAATAAAAATAATAACCCTATAATATTTAATAAATAAATACAAATTATTATTTTAATAAGTCTTCAATTAAGAAAACTCTGGATTATATCAATATCGAATTAGCATTTGGTTAACAGATGATCTAATTTTTGTTTATTCTGCATCGTTAATATTAATGGCTTAAATACGCAGCTCTATCTTTGATTTTTTGCTCTTTGCCTTGATGAGGATGCATATTCGATTCCAAACATATCAATGACAACTGTTTATAAAAATTGGTCATTTCAGAAATCTTTTATGAAAAAAAAATTATAAAATTTGCCCATTTGGTTACTCATGGTTATCTTTATGAAAAAAAAATTATAAAATTTGCCCATTTGGTTACTCATGGTTATCTTTATGAAAAAAAAATTATAAAATTTGCCCATTTGGTTACTCATGGTTATCTTTATTTTAGCAAAATATTTGACGAACAAAATGCATTTCCTAAACCATTTTGTTTATCAATATTTACCATTAGAGTTCAAGCTACCATTTTTTGGTGGGAAAGGTTTTCCAAATTCTGATGTTGAATGGGTGGAAACTATGAAATGGACGTATTTGAAAATCACATGGCCGTATTTGATAGATACATCTTATGTGGAAAGAGGGACGAAAATCCCGGCGAAATAGACGAAAACGTGAATAGGAGGTTGGGTGGAAACAACATGGAATCCATCACCAGTATTGTCAAATTAGCGATAGATACATCTTATGTGGAAAGAGGGACGAAAATCCCGGCGAAATAGACGAAAACGTGAATAAGAGGTTGGGTGGAAACAACATGGAATCCATCACCAGTATTGTCAAATTAGCGATTAAACCAAAACCATCCTGCACGCCTCCAATGAGTTGGAGATTTCATTATTATGTATCATATTTATTTTCGTGCTAACTTGGCTGGCCAGCGAGCGGTGGTACAATTCTCATTGCAATCATGTACCATTCACTGTGCTGCGTACACCATTCGACCTACTTCTGTAGTCACATTTATTTTTTGTAATAGAAAATGGATGGAGACCTATTGTGTGAGTGCAGTGCAATTCAGTCCCATTTGTTTAAGCGTAAATAAATACACGTACACATAAGCGTAAATAAATGTACGTACACGTTAAGGACCACCAGATCAGACAGCACGGTTGGAATTTGACGGGCAAATGCCGGTCACACAGCATTTTTTCCCGTCAAATACAATTAAATTATTTTTAAAGCCGTCTCGATCAACCGGAAACTAGTAAACCAAGAAGTATTTTTTATGGTTAATAAATTTTTCAAAACGTTATTAATTACTGGGTATAGGCTTCCATATTGGATGTAGGTCAGGTTTAGTCTATTGTTGCATTTCTATGGCCTTAGTTTGAATTGTTTTAGTGTCATTATTGCTATCCGGTTTATGGCAGACTCTGATAATCATGTACCAGTCACAACAGGGTAGGAATTTCAAAAATTTCTCACCCATAAAAAATGTGTCTTTCAAGCCTTTCTTGTGCTCGAAGGTCTGTGGCAGCAATCCTTGCAGCCTTTTTTTCTTTGGCTAAATCCCACTTTTTTTCGTTTTAAACCTTGGATTTCAAGTTTCTTTTGTTCAGACTCAACTAATAGTTTTATATAATCTTCTAAGGTGAGTAGGTGTGAACTTTGGCATAGACAAAGATTGTCTGTTGTTCCTTCCCTTCCTTTCGCTGACACTCTCTGCTCCTTGCTTGACAATCCCCTTTCAATAGTTAGGTCAATATTTTGGACATCTAAATGAACCATATTGTCCTCTTCAGCTGGAACCTCATTATGTACAGTATCTTCTTCTAGATTTCCATTGTCCACAAAATAATGAATAATTTCATCGTCCAATTTTGTTGGTTGTGAAGGCATGTTCATGCTTTCTTCATTGGTTCTTAAGACATTATGTTTGTTCATATTCATCATGGCTTCTGCCAGCCATGATGGTGGGGTTACCTGGCTTGGAAAAGTCAATTGTCCATTGTTGCTTCCTGGAGCATGATCACATACAACTACATTCATATCAACGTTGTGATTTCCAACTATATTCTCATTCACATTTGCATGATCAATAGAGTCATTAAGATTATCACATGCAGAAGTTGCAAGTGTTTCAGTTGGTCTAACAACCTCCATGTTACTGTTAATTGGTTCATTGTTATACTGTGTTTCACTTACTTGTTCATCATCATCACCATAGAAGGGTCCTCCTTGAGAAAGGGATATCATGTTATCAGCAGCAATAGCGTCTTCCTCTACTTCCACATCTTCTTGGCCATCAACATGTGCTTGGACATCCCCTTCTTCTTGACCATCCACATCAAATGTCTGGCTACAAAGAGTATCATGCATAAGAGCATCAGAATTCAGTGGAGTCCTCTTAAACCCAACCTTTATATTTTAAGGTGTCAAATGCCTTTTAAATGCTTTACTTGCAAGCTCGGCTAGCTCAAACCTTTTTACCTCCACCCCTAGATTCTTTTCCATCCATGAAGCTCGCTCACCCCTTAAATAGTTCTTGAAAGGTCCAAACACACTAACATCTAGGGGTTGCAACTTGTGAGTGGTATGAGCAAGCAGTGTCAACAGGTCGATGCCCAAATTGTTAGCCTCCTCAATTGTTTGCACAACAATGTGGCTTCCATGTCCATCTAAAACCAACAGGTGTCTATTTACAATTGAGACACCGCCTGGTATAGATGCAGCAAAGTGAGTAAGCTAATTCAAAAAGAGTTCTTTAGTCATCCATGCATGGGGATGTGCATCCATGCATGCACCTGGTTCACAATTTTGTATATAGTTTTTTAGTTGAGTTTTACTTTTAAATAGATAATATCCAGGGATTGAAGCACCAATTCATTGACACAACATAGAATAGTGATCCACTCCCTGCTCCTAGGAAAAATATTTGGCACATTACGGCTCTCTCTCTTGGAAATTACCTGCATGCCACAATTCCTTCCTGCCTGTAAACCTGTTTCATTGCAGTTCCATATATGGTCTGGAGCATAAGAATGTTTCTTGTACGCACTATAAAGAGTGGCATAGAACTTGGACAGAATTGCAGGGCGTAGATTTAAATCCCTATCTCTATCTAGGCCCTCGATTGTACGTAACACAAGGTCTGGATGCCTTTTTTTAAAACCCAAAATACCATGACTTACCAGGAAACCCATCTTTGAAGGGGTTTGGCCTCCCATGATAGATTTGAGCTACTGTGGATTTTAGCTGTATCAACCCTAGCCCATGTTCCATTTGGGCCATCTCCTTACACCTTTGAACCACCTCGACCTCCTCCTCTTCACTCATAACTGTAAGAGGCCCTCTTCACTTTGTATGTGTGAGCCAATTTATCCAATAATGTACTGATGAGGTAGAAACCCCATGTTTTTTTCCAGCTGCACAAATGGAACATCCATTAAACTCTATATCATCAATCGCAGCTAACATGTCTTGTTTTTTCCAACCTCTTATTGCACTGATCTTCTTGGTTGAACTTGCACCTTGAATTGTGGTTGACAGTGGGACAACATCATCATTGACTACTGCATGGCCATTCTCAACAACATTGTTGGGAGCATTGTTTGCATTTCCATGATCCACCCTCTCCTCCTCTGATGAAGTGCATCATAGCTGGGCACCCCTACTTAGTCGCCTACTTGATCTCCTTGTACAAGCAATGCTGACTCTTGCCATGGCTGCAACTACTTGCAGATTTATGAGGCAAGTTTAGGAGGCAAGTTGATTATATAAGGGAAGCTGATTATACTATAATATTGGAAGTAGAAACTTGGAAAATATAAGTTGATTATATAGAAATGCAAATAACAATAATATTATGCAGTTACCTGATTATACTGTGCACACACTCTCTGATGGTATGTCTCCAGAGTAGTTTGAATGTCTGAAATGCAACTTCAGAAATAGTTTGAGGTTCTTTTATAGTTATTGGGTGTTGAATTCGATTAGTAACAAGGGTGGACATGGATTGCAATCTCTCAAATTTGAATGTGTGTTCTGGATTGATTTAACTGTGATCCAATGGCTAGGAATTTATTATGGTCGATCCTTCTCCTTTCATCCGTTTAATGGGTGCATTTAATGGGTAGGTGTCATTTATTGAACACAATGGGTTGAATTGTTGAACTACCATGCAGTTATGGATGACATTCAATGACCTTTTGTTGCACAGGTATGAATGTGCCATGGGATATGTACCACCAGTAGATTCTGTGATGGCTCGAATAGAGATCCGTGGGGGTTGATTTGATGAGTACCTTGCACTGGTGGCAAATACTATAAATGATATTTTGTAGTTCATCTGCTTTTGTATGTTCAAGCAGATCTATAGGTAGTTGGGACAAGATGTTTTGTACTCTTTTGAACATAAAGACTATTTATGGACTGTTGTTGGCCAAGTCAATATATGGGCAGTTTTTGGACATAATTTAAAGTATTTATGCACTTAATATGAAGTATTTATGTTTAATATTTGAGTGTATTTATGTCATGTTTTGGTGGTTGTGTAGGACCAGTACTATGACAACTACTGGTCCCTGTTCAACAATAGATACCTCTCCCCTAAGAACCTTTTCAATGTTCCATTCTTATTTTTTGACACGGAGTGCAAAATATAAGCCGTATTTAAAACAAAAAGATAGAAGAAAATTAACTGATTTAATTTAAAAAAAAATAAAAGAAATTTGACTCATTTAATTTGATTGGGCAATTGACTCCATTGAAATTGATATTAAAGTATGTGTCGCTTTAAACGAAATCTATTTATAATATCTTTTGTAATCGTTTTCATCAAATATTTTTAATTCTATAAAAATTTTAATATGTTTATGAATTTTTTATAATGTTTTAAATATAATATTTATTAAATTAAATATTTGAAAAATAAAAAATAGATTTCATTAATATTTTAATTTATTATCATTTAATTTTAAATTAAATTTTTTTATCTAGTTTACAACATATTTATCGCAATACTAAAATTAATTAATAAAAAATAAAGAATTAATTTACACTATCAATATTTTTGTATATATCAATTTAATGATTATTTGTGTGAATTAATTCACTACGAAGATTTAATCTTCACTCTCGGTCTTAATTATTTATCAATTGTCATTAATGTTTATGATATGTGTATGGTTAGATAAGTGGTGTGGATGGGTGGCAGTTTAAATGAAGGAATTAATCTAGTCTTTCACTACCACCTTGTGCTTGTTATATATTTTGAAACTAAGTATCAACAAATTATTATTATTAAGGTAAACAAATTAATTTTTTTTATAATTTTATTGATAATCTAAAAATATGTTTTAATGAATTTTTCTTTTTTTTTTAATATGAAATTGCTTTTGTTATTTTGATATTTAGTTTAGTTAATACTTATAATTGGACAAAGACTACAATCTATATAGAAATATTAGCATGGAAACACGATTTTATATAGAAATATTAGCATGGAAACACGATTTTATTGTAAGAGGATCCTAATTCCACTTTCTACACCTCTTTCCGGATCTTTCCAAAATTCTTGTTTCTTAAAGATTTTAAGGTCACGATCTCTCATCCGTCAGAGGCTCAGAGCTTCACCGTCCTTGGCACGACGATCACTAACCATCTAGCCATCTTGGATTGGCTTTAGACACCAAACTCAACGGCTACTTTTTACGCTCATTTGGTTACCCATTTTACCTGGATAAACAATAGCTTATCAAATCTATATTTTGAAATGGAAAAGTTTCACATAGTTAAGGTCAAATAATAATAGAAAGTATACTGTAGTTTCTTGAATGTATTGCAGGAATTTAAATATAGAAACTGTTTTACATTTTTTTTTCCTCTTAAAATAAACAAAGTGCCTATATCTTTGTAAACGAAAACAATCGATCAACCCCAATATGTTATATGAACCAACATTTTATATATGTATCGATTTTGTTTCCTTTCATTTGTCAATCTTTCGTTGAAAAATATATCCTATGTATGACGAAGTGCAATTAGATAAAGTTTATGGTGTTTGTAACGTTGTACCTATGAAACACTTAGATTGTTTATGGCGTTTGTATGGGTGTGTGATAAATGACACTTAAATCATTTTGGTATTTTGGTAACTGGTTACGGAAACTTTTCTGGCGAGGTACAGTTCCATCTCTTCTGGTTATTTTTTTGGAATTTCGATGATTTGGGTCGTCTTAAAATGAGCCAAAAAATCGCCAAAAACAAAAGGCAATTTGAGTGCGAGTTATCCCACACCGTTTGTATGGACATCATATTTCGGTATGGACATCATATTTCGGTGTGATGTTTTTTACTGAAACATGATAACATGATATTATTGTTGGTTCAGAATTGTTATCTAAAATTAAAAAGGTACTACGTAAAGTTATAATTTGCAAAGCCTAAAATTTTAGACTTAGTTGTACTTGGCTCTGGCTTGCATTTTAGATTGAATCCTCTTTTCATTTAATATTTGTATATTTGTTGTTGGATATTTTTTTATTCGAAGATAGATGTATGTTATGTTGTTGATTTTTTGAAGTAAATGTTTTTGTTTTTATTTTTAATTAGGTGTATTTTTAGTTTAACTTTTTTAACATTTTTATATTTATAATTGGATAATATCTACTTAAAATTGAAATTAAGGTGTTGGGCTGTTTATTTATTAAAGGTAATTGTTTTGTTTATTCATTAAAAGTATTTTGTTATGGTTTATGTTTAGTTTATATTAGTGGCTTGGTTACTTCAAACAAACCTAAGTTTGAAGAAAATACATAGAACGAGAGATGACACACACTATATTACAAAATGCTAAGATGAGTGTTGTCAAAATACGAGTGCCTTCATTTATAATTCTATTTTTTCATGGGAGATAAGCTTTTACTTTTTATGTACACGTTCTTGTGTTACATAGCATATACATAACATATACATGTTTTGTTGATCTATAACTTACTTATAAATCACATTCAAAATGTTCTAAATCTCTAAAAAACCAAAAAAATAGTAATGACTGCATTGCACCCTACGCACAATAAGTCACTGACTAAGGGATATGGTTATATAGACTAGGGGATTAGGGTTTAATTGTTATTAGTCTTTGAGATTTATAATGGTTATGGTTATATCAGTTAAAGGGCTTTAAGTATTAAGGCCAAGGGAAATATAATTATTAGGTTTTAGAAGTTAAGAGTTATAGGGGTTGTAGTGGTTACGTGTTATTGGGATGAGGAGTTTTAATGTTTATTGGTAATTGGGATTAGATGTAGTTGTGTTTAGGGATTATAATGGTTAAGGATTGGGGGATTAAGATATAGGGGTCAAGGATTCAAGGCCATAACATTGAAGAGCTATACATGTGTGTTAAGGGATAGAGGCTATATGGGTTTTGGGTTGTATCCACTCCTAATTGTAACCATATCTCCACTTTAATGCCAAGAATATGGCAAGGCGATCATGTGTGGTGTTTTGTGGTGATGATCTTAACCTTAAATGCCTAGAAGCTTCCTTAAAGATCCACTATTTAGGTTTACTGCCTCAACCATGCAAGGCCTTATGATCCACTACTAATGCTAAAAAACTTTTACATGAGTTTATATCTCCTTTTAAAGATAAAAAATACCTTAGAGAGAGAATGCATAGCCATTCAAAACCTCATTAATAGCTCTTTATTGCGCCGAGAGGCACTCTACAACCCAGTTTGGGGGAGATCTTGTCACATGTAATGGATGTAACATGTAACATGTAACGTTTGTGGAAAATAAAAAATGTAAAAAGTAAAATGTAATGAGGGAGATCTTGTAACATGTAACGGATGTAACATGTAACATGTAAAAAGTAAAATGTAATGAGGGAAATCTTGTAACATGTAATTGATGTAACATGTAAAATGTAAAAAGTAAAATGTAATGAGGGAGATCTTGTATGAGCGTAAATCCATCTCAAACCTGGATCTATCAAGCAGTGAGAGGGATCCAATTTTTTGAGGTGTAATTTTTTTTGTTTTATCTTAAATTTTTTACACATTAAGAAAAAAAATACCCCTCAAGAAATTGGATCCCTCTCTTCTAATTTTTTAATTATTTTTTATTTTTATTTTTGATATGTTATGAGCGAACATAAAATTTTTAATTACTTTTGATTTTTTTTTATAAGTTATGAGCCGACATGGAAACGTAACGTGACAAATGTGACAAACATTACAACATCTCCCCCATACTGGGTTGTAACGTAACATGACAAACATGACAAATGTGACAAACGTTACAACATCTCCCCCATACTAGGTTGTAACGTAACGTGACAAACATGACAAATGTGACATGTGACATCCCTTACAGGATCTCCCCCATACTATTACTTTTTACATTTTATTACTTTTGAAAACGTGGCATGTGACATGTGACCTATGACATCCGTTATAGGATCTCCCCCATACTAGGTTGTAAGCACCTCATTTACACTCGGTGCAAACATGTAACAGATGTAACATGTAACGTTTGTGGAAGATAATAAAATGTAAAAAGTAATAGTATGAGGGAGATCTTGTAACATGTAACGGATGTAGCATGTCACATGTAATGTTTGTGGAACATAATAAAATGTAAAAAATAATAGTATGAGGGAGATCTTGTAACATGTAACGGATGTAACATGTAACATGTAACGTTTGTTCGAAAATAATAAAATGTAAAAAGTAATAGTATGCGGGAGATCTTGTAACGGATGTAACATACATAACTGTAACGTTTGTGATGCAGGAGCATTGGGGCCTAGGCAGATCAGTCGAAGTTGATCGACTGAAGGGAGCCGACCAGCGGGAGTGCCGATGACCACTGGTGCGGAGAGCAGGTTGACGTGTCGAAGTCAACAAGTCGAGCAGAAGCAGTCGGGGTGCGGCCAACTGAAGGATCAGCAGATGTCGCGAGAGGTTGAGGATCGACAGAAGATGGTCGACAGATGACGAGCGATGTAAGAGGTCGGGTAGTCGACAAGTGGTCGAACTACGACATGACAGGGTTGGCGAAGCCAAGTGTAATAGGGAAAGGAGTGAACCGACAGGACAGTCGAGATGTGACTGACTGCTGTAGCAGGGTTGGAAGGACAGAAAAGTCAAGGGACTGTACCAGTAGTCGTTCGGGGTTGCTGAGGAAGTTATTATAGTTATTGCGAGTTGGTGAAGGACATGACAGGAGACGTCATGGACAGAGGCTGTGCAGCATGGCTAGAAGCTGACAGTGCAGGTTCGTAGGATTTGGACAGGATCTGCGAATGGAAGGGAACGCGTATCTCGGGATTTCAATAGTCTTGGGAATAGCACCTGCAGAGTAGAAGAGGAGGAAAAGACCTTCATTCTGCACGACGGCAAACAGAGCGCCGAGAGCAGAGCGCAGAGCCGAGAGAGTTGTGAAGAGTCACACCGACCGAGTGCAGAGTGTTGAGATCGAACCATAGCTCAGAGTTTCGTGGCGAACCAAGAGAGGGAGAGGTCGACACACAGGGAGAACACACCATAGTTACTTCTAAGTTGTAACTGTTGAGGCCGATTGTAGTTAGTTATTTGCTTACAGTTATTTTAGATTGTAACCGATTTCAGAGAAGTAATATAAGCCAATCCAGGCATCTTGTTCTACACCTTGTTTGTGTGAGCATTGTGGTTTGTGTCGTGTGTATTGTTAAGCAAGAAAGTATCCCGTAGGGTGACTTGCGTCAGTTTGGTATCAGAGCACGGAAGCGAGTCCGGTTGGAGGAGACGACTATACCAACCTGACTTGCGTTAGTTTGGTATCAAAGCACGGAAGCGAGTCCAGTTGGAGGAGACGACTATACCAACCTGACTTGCGTCAGTTGGTATCAGGTCCAGAAGGAGTGAGAATTTTCAGCGGAGGTTGAAATGGCTCAAAGAGGCATTAATGTCCGAAGACGAAGAGCGCGTGGCGTAGCAGCCGTCACAGTGGATCGTGAGATGTTCGACGAATGCGTTCGAACGATGCGGACTTTGAAAAATGAAGTCGCAGCGATTAAAGAAAACCAGAGGCATGGTTGTATTCTTGAAGCGTTAGACCACAACGATGAGGAAGTCGAGGAAGTGGAAGCTCAGGAAGCCGCAACAGAAGAACCAGAGGAAAAACTCATCAAGCTTATGACAGAAATGAGAGGTCGGGCGAAGATAGATGTGCGTACATACTCAGGAAGCCTGGACCTAGAAGACTTGATCGAATGGTTCAGAGAGATGGAGAAATATTTCGACGTAGAGCAGATCGAGGATCCTAAACGGGTTAAGACTGCATGTCTAAGGTTGAAGGGTCATGCCTCATTGTGGTGGGACAATGTACAGGTTGATAGACTCAAGAAAGGCAAGGAGAAAATCAAATCTTGGGACAGGATGGTTGCCAAGTTGAAGGGAAAGTTCTTGCCAAGCAACTATGTGGATTCCTTGTTCAGGAAGTTACAGAACTTTCGACAGAAAGAAATCACCGTGAAAGAGTACAAGGAGGAGTTCTACCGATTGTCGATTCGGTCGGGACAAACTGATGAAGGTGTAGAAGCTGTCGCCAGATATGTAAACGGCTTGAAATACGTTGTTCAAGATGAACTCGGCATGTCGAGATTCAAAGCAGTCAGTGAAGCCTATCAGTTAGCTCTGAAGGCGGAAGAGAAACTGTCGAGAAAATTCGCAGCGACCAGAGGCAGGATGACTGATCGGGGTGGAAAGACTGTATCTGTGAAAGGTCAAGGTAGCGGCTATAAGAAAGAAGGTGTCGAAGATAGTCGACGCACAAAAGAGACATCGAAGAAAGAAAGAGCACAAGAGAACTGATGCGATGGTCGTGAGAACCGTGGTCGGGGCGCGTATAGTCGAAGTTGTCCATCCGATAAGAAGGGAGCTAACATACCAACCATAATCTGTTACAAGTGCTGAGGACCGGGTCACAAGGCATATGAATGCCCAGAAAACCTACATGCTGCAGAAGAGTCGAAACCCAGACGTTGAAAGGATGAGCAAGTCAATGAGAGGGAAGAGTCGGCATTAGATAGCAGTGGAGGTGAGAAAAAGAAGATCTGACGGTTCAGAGAGCCTTGATCCAGGAAGATCAACGTGATCCGATGGAACCAGCACAGCAGAAGGCGATCTTTCGAACAAAGGTGCGGATCGAAGAATGGCGTTGCAAGACCATAGTTGATGGTGGGAGTATAGAGAATCTTGTGTCGACAAAAGTCATCGACAAGATCGGGTTGAAGTGTCGAGAACACCCACACCCTTACAAGATCTCGTGGCTACAGAAAGGACACCATGTTAAGGTGACCAAACAGTGCCTGATCAACTTCAGAGTTGAAGGATTGGAGGACAGCGTACTGTGTGATGTAGGTCCCATGGATGCATGCCATCTGTTGTTAGGGAGACCATGGCAATATGATCGTAATATGATCTATGACGGTCGGGCTAACATGGTCACAGTGTGGAAGAATGGCGTGAAAAGGACTCTTAAGCCGAGACGAGGAGAGCCAGCCGACAGTAAGGACGGCGAGAGCAATCTTTGGGAAAAGTGAGTGTTGATGAGCACCGCCAAGGAATTCCTCGCAGAAGAGGAAAAGCAGTCGGGATGTTTTGCAATCATTCCAAAGGGACCATATGTCGATGGAACGACCAATCAGGAGAGCATTTCGGTCGAAGTCGAGGAGTTGCTCGAGGAGTTTTGGGACATAATGGCTGCTGCGAAACCGACGGGATTGCCACCGATAAGGAGCATATCCCATCAGATCGACTTGATTCCAGGGTCGAGTCTGCCAAACAAAGTACCATATAGGATGAGTCCAGTAGAGGGACAGGAGCTCAACCGACAGGTCCAAGAGTTGTTGGACAGGGGATTGATTCGAGAAATTTTTAGCGCATGTGCAGTACCAGCAGTATTGACCCTAAAGAAGGGTGGGGAATGGAGAATGTGTACTAATTCTAGAGCCATCAACAGGATCATGATCAAGTATCGATTTCCATTTCCAAGGATGGATGACTTGATGGATTTCCTGAGTGGAGCGACATACTTCACGAAAATAGACCTAAAGAGTAGATATCACCAGATTAGGGTCAGAGAAGGAGATGAATGGAAGACAACATTCAAAACAAGAGAAGGTTTATATGAGTGATTGGTCATGCCGTTCAGATTGACTAATGCACCCAGTACATTCATGAGGTTGATGAATGAGATGCTGAAACCATTCTTGGGAAAGTTTGTCATAGTATATTTAGACGACATTCTAATTTTCAGTCGAACAAAGTACCTGCAAAAGTGTTTCTTCATGAAGAAGGAATTGGTGTACGTGGGATTTGTAATTTTAGGTAAAGGGTTGGAGATGGACCCCGAGAAGGTGAAGGCAATAGTAGATTGGTCGGAACCGACAAGTACGACTGCAGTGAGAAGTTTCCATGGACTTGCTAGTTTCTACCGGAAGTTCATTTGGGGATTCAGTCGGATTTGTGCACCATTGACAGAATGCATGAAAAAAGGCAAGTTCAAGTGGACGGATAAGGCCCAAGAATCTTTCGACGTATTGAAGGAAAAGGTCACTGAGAGCCCAGTGTTGGCGCTCCCAGACTTTGACAAAGTTTTCTGGGTCGATTGTGATGCAAGTGGAATAGCAATTGGAGCAGTGTTAAGCCAGGGAGGCAGACCAATTGCATTCTTCAGTGAAAAACTAAATGGAGCGAAGCGGAAGTATTCGGTCTACGACCAAGAATTTTATGCGATCATCTAAGCATTGAAGAAATGGAGGCATTATTTGTTGCTACAGGAATTTGTGTTATACACGGATCACCAAGCACTGAGGTATCTGAATACTCAGTCGAAGTTGGATCAGAGACACATGAAGTGGGTGGAGCTACTCCAGAGATATACCTTCTTGTTGCGACATAGGTCGGGCAAGTCGAACAAAGTTGCCGACGCGTTGAGTAGGAGAGTTGTGCTATTGAGCACGACGACTATCTAAGCAACAAGGATAGAGTCGATAAAGGCGGAGTATGAAATCGACGAATATTTTGTGAAGGCATGGAAGGCTTGTCGTGAGCCTTGGAGCGTTGACAGAACTCCATATTTGAGTTATTTCATTCACAAAGGTTACCTGTTCAGGGGAATTCAGCTGTGTATTCCCAAAGGATCAGTGAGAGATAAAATAATCCGAGAATTTCATAATGGCGGGTTAACAGGACAATTTGGGATCGACAAGACCAAAGCACTGGTTGACAAGAAGTATTTTTGGCCAAGGATGTCGACAGATGTCGGAAGATGGGTTCAACAATGTCAAATTGTCTAGTTGGCAAAGGGAAGGAGTCAGAACACGGGGTTCTATACACCATTTCCAGTACCAGAGAACCCATCGGAGCATCTTAGCATGGATTTTGTGTTAGGATTACCAAGGACTCAGCAGGGGAATGACTCAATATTTGTTGTAATCGACAGATTTTCGAAGATGGCACATTTCATAGCATGTAAGAAGACAAGTGATGCCACAAGAATTGTTGTACTATTCTTTAAGGAAATAGTCAGGCTGCATGGGTTTCTAAAGAGTATCACGTCGGATCGGGATACAAAATTCATGGGGCATTTATGGAGAACCCTATGGAAGAAACTCAACACGAAGTTAGAGTTTAGCTCGGCGCATCATCCGCAGACGGACAGACAAATCGAGGTTGTAAACAGAAGTTTGGGAGACCTTCTGAGATGTTTAGCGGCCGACAGACCCAAGCAGTGGGAAAATGTGTTGGCACAGGCGGAGTTTGCATATAAAAATTATGTGAATCGATCGACAGGATTGAGCCCATTCCAGATTGTTCAAGGGAGGAGTCCACATGTAGTGGCAGATTTGGTCGAATTGCCGAAAGAAACTAGGAAGAGCACGGATGAAGAATCATTCGCAGAGCATATGCATGAAGTTCATGAAAATGTGCAAAAGCGCATCGAGAAGAGTAACGCGGCCTACAAGTTGAGAGCCGACCGGAGGAAGAGGCTACTGTCATTCCAAGAGGGGGACTTAGTCTATGCATATTTGCGGAAGGAGCGATTTCCGACAGGAACCTATAACAAGCCGAGGTTGAAGAAGATAGGACCATGCAGGATTCTGAAGAAGATTTCAGACAACGCGTATGTGTTGGAATTGTCAGAAGACTTGAACATTTCAGCAAGGTTCAACGTCTTAGACCTCTACAAGTTTGAAGAAGGGTCAAGCAGCAGTAAAGGGGAAGGAACCAGTATCGACTGGACATGAGAGATTCCAGACCGACACAAAGAAGGGATCGCAAAAGTAATAGATGAACGCGAAGTAGGGCGTACCCGTAGATCGCGCATGAAAGAATACTTGGTGTGACGGACAAATGATGAGTTGCAGGAAGCGACATGGATTTTCGAAGAAGAGTTCAGAAGACTAACGGAGCAGTCGAATTCTTTTTCACTTGGGGAGTTTGATGCAGGAGCATTGGGGCCTAGGCAGATCAGTCGAAGTTGATCGACCGAAGGGAGCCGACTAGCGGGAGTGCCGATGAACACTGGTGCGGAGAGCAGGTTGACGTGTCGAAGTCAACAAGTCGAGTAGAAGCAGTCGGGATGCAGTCGACAGACGATGCTCAACAGATGACGAGCGATGTAAGAGGTCGGGTAGTCAACAAGTGGTCAAACTATGACATGAAAGGGTTGGCGAAGCCAAGTGTAATAGGGAAAGGAGTGAACCGACAGGACAATCGAGATGTGACTAACTGTTGTAGCAGGGTTGGAAGGACAGAAAATTCAAGGGACTATACCAGTAGCCGTTCGGGGTTGCTGAGGAAGTTATTACAGTTATTGCAAGTTGGTGAAGGACATGACAGGAGACGTCATGGACAGAGGCTGTGCAGCACGGCTAGAAGATGACAGTGCAGGTTCGTAGGATTTGGACAGGATCTACTAACGGAAGGGAACGCGTATCTCGGGATTGCAATAGTCTTGGGAAGAACACCCGTAGAGTAAAAGAGGATGAAAAGACCTTCAATTTGCACGACGACAAACAAAGAGCCGAGAGCAGAGCGTAGAGCCGAGAGAGTTGTGAAGAGTCACACCAACTGAGTGCAGATTGTTGAGATCGAACCATAGCTTAGAGTTTCGTGGCGAACCAGGAGAGGGAGAGGTCGACATACAGGGAGAACACACCACAGTTACTTCTAAGTTGTAACGGCTGAGGCCGATTGTAGTTAGTTATTTGCTTAGAGTTATTTTAGATTGTAACCAATTTCAGAGAAGTAATATAAGCCAATCCAGGCATCTTGTTCTACACCTTGTTTGTGTGAGCATTGTGGTTTGTGTCGTGTGTATTGTTAAGCAAGAAAGTATCCTGTAGGGTGACTTGACAAAAATGTAAAAAAATATATTATAGCCGACATTAAAAAATATTATAGCTAACATAAAAACTAGAAACATAAAAAGTAAAGAAATAAAGAAGTTAAAAAAATATTATGGTGGACATAAGAAGTAGAAACCAAAGAAGTAAAAAGAATATTATAGTCGACATAAGAATAGTTAGATTTGCTAACATAAAAACTAGAAACATAAAAAGTAAATAAATAAAGAAGTAAAAAAAAATATTATGGTGGACATAAGAAGTAGAAACCAAAGAAGTAAAAATAATATTATAGTCGACATAAGAATAGTTAGATTTGCTAACTAAATATAACTTCAAGCAAAAAAAATATTATAGCTGACATAAGAATAGTTAGATTTGCTAACATAAAAACTAGAAACATAAAAAGTAAAGAAATAAAGAAATAAAAAATAATAATATGGTGGACATAAGAAGTAGAAACCAAAAAAGTAAAAAGAATATTATAGCCGACATCAGAATAGTTAGATTTGCTAACATAAAAACTAGACCACACACACAAAAATGGTTTTGAACCTTGTTCTCTAAGTTAACACAAGCCCAATCACCTTACTTCCTACCAATAAACCACACACAAATGTTGTTAAACAACAAAAGATGCATATTTATTTCATTAGTTACATTGATTTCAACAATGCAATTTTTTTTGTTTTTTACATGTATACATTGAATTTATCAATTTAATAAATAATTTGATTTGTTGCATTGATTTCAACAATGCATTGGTTTTTTTGTTTTTTACATGTATGCATTGAATTTATCAATTTAATAAAAAAAACATTGTTGCATTAATTTCAACAATGCAATGTTTAATAGACCACAAACAAATGTTCTTGAAAAACACAAGATGCATATTGATTTCATTCGTTAACACAAACCCAATCACCTTACTTCCTACCAATAGACCACACACAAATGTTGTTAAACAATAGAAGATGCATATTTATTTCATTAGTTGCATTGATTTTAGCAATGCATTTTTTTTTTGTTTTTTACATATATGCATTGAATTTATCAATTTAATAAATTAAAAAAATCTTGCATTGATTTCAACATTGCATTTTTTTTTGTATTTTACATGTATGCATTGAATTTATAAATTTAATAAAAAAAAACATTGTTGCATTGATTTCAACAATGCAACCATAATAATAGTTACATTTGGTAACTAACTATAACTCCAAGCAAAAAGGGTTTTGAACCTTGGTCTCTAGGTTAACACAAGCCCAATCACCTTAATTCCTACCAATAGACCACAAACAAATGTTGTTAAACAATAGAAGATGCATATTTATTTCATTCGTTGCATTGATTTCACCAATGCACTTTTTTTGTTTTTTACATGTATGCATTGAATTTATCAATTTAATAAATAAAAAAATATTTCATTAATTTCAACAATGCATTGTTTTTTGTTATTTACATCTATACATTGAATCTATCAATTTAATAGAAAAACTACTCTGCAATGATTTCAACAAATCAAATTTTTGTGTTCTCTATTTCAGGGTATATCGTGGATCCTCATGATAATATTGCAAATAATGAAGATATTGATTATCAAAGAAGAAAAGTATGCCAAATGTATAGAAGAGAAAGAGAAAAATAATCTTTGTAGCAAGATTTATGTGGTTGTTGATTTCAGGAGGTTTTGGACAATCCACAGTATCCATGTTCTTTAGCCGACGTTTCGACTCCATAACATAAAAAGAAGGATCAGAACATACAGAAGAACAAAGAAAACACGACCGTGAACTAAAGAGATCGTGAAGAAGTGTTATTTGTGCAAAGGGATTCTCAAAAGCATGAATGGGAGATAATTTCAGGATTATATAGGAATCAATATAACTACCAATGAATATGACATACTTGGATACATGGAATGTGATAACAAGGAAAATTTGAACTCTAATTTTGTTGATATGGAAACTTCCAATCGTGCACTACAGTTCATATCTGAAAACCGACAATATCGGTACCATCTGAAGAAATGTATACTAGACATCAAAAAATTTGTGTACGAATTGATCAATTAGCAGAAGTTCAAATATGTCATGTCTGCCAGGAGTCATATGTTGGAATACAAGTACGTAATACAAGTACAGGTCCAATGTAGATTCTCATATGATCAATATGAGAAGATGTCAAAACTACCAGGTGTGAATATAAGAAAAGATGAAGAAGATAGATTGAGAATGATCACGATGTGAACGATATTTTCATTTATTTAATCCTTACAAAACTATTGTCTCTATTTTCCAGTTTAACAATTTACTCATGCTTATTACTTACATTATTATAATCCTCATAATTCTTTCTGTGTTTTCAACTTAACCTGTTCCTCACAATGTTGATCAAACTCCATTTTTGTGTCACCGCTCACGACTAAAACCAGCCTAGATCCAAATCCTAGGCTCTATCAAGCGTCGAGAGGGATCAAATCTCCCGAGGTGCAAACCTCTCCTCGAAAAGCTCCTTGAGTGCAATACCTGAGAAGAGGTTTGCACCTCGGGAGATTTGATCCCTCTCGGCACTTGATAGAGCCTAGGATTTGGATCTAGGCTGGTAAGATATAAAATTATAACACCATACAACCTTTTATAATATATAAAGTTATGAACAAAGTGTAATAGACATTTAACTTTAACACTATACAATTATTAGTTATCTAAACATCTTTCAAACTTGAAAATTTACAAATTAAATACATGTCTAATGATATAACATATGCATGTTTTCTTATGATATCCATTTTAAATAATTCTAAATGGTTATTGTATGTGTTGAATTTGAATTCAACATCATATTTTTATTTTATAATACTTGGTTCAAAATAAATATGAAGTTCAATAAAAAATGCATGGTTTAATTTGAATTCAACATCATATTTTTATTTTATAATAATTGGTTCAAAATAAATATTAAGTTCAATCAGAAATATATTGTTTAAAAATATATATGTATATATTATTACAAAACTAAGTTAATTTTTGAGTTTAAAAGAGTTATTAAAAGTTAAGTATGTATGTATAATGATTGAATATTAGCATAATAGTGGTGTAGTGTGACAATCATGTTCCCATCAATTAGATAGAATTATAATTTCCTACAAAATTTGTACTAAAATTGAGAAAGAATTAAAAAAAAAAAGAGGTTGAGCTTTTCCACTAATTAATTTTATATATAACTTAGATCTCATAATTTTGATCCACAAATGAAGATTAATCTACAACCATTTATATAGGAAAGAGATTCAAATGTGAGGAACTACCTCCTCTTAAAAGTCATTTGAATATAAAACTAATTTAATTGATTTTTTTGAATTGATAACTTTCTTACATCCATCTTATGGAAGGATTCCTAGTGATTTGAATTCTATTAGTAAGACAGTGAAAAAATATAAATAGAATAAATAATTTTTTCTTTATTATTTTGTACTTTTGAATATGATTCATGGTGAAATTCAGTTATCCATTCATCAAGACTAATCCATTTTAAAGGAACTCATAATAGATGCCACCTCCTCCTTGGTCACACTTCAGAACACTTTTTCACAAACCTAGTCATTTGAACCATTCTAGAAAATAATGAGAGAGTGTCCATTTGATTCAAAATGGTTTTAAAGTTACCATGATATGGGACAAGTTGATTTTTGATGTGCAATTTTGGAAATTATAAATTCAACAATAAAAAAGAGTGAGGAGAAATTTCAATTTCAACAAATACAAATGTGAAATTTTATATATGATTGAGGAGAAACACACATTTTTTTAATGAAAATGTGCATTTTCAAGAATTAATTGATTTCAATTCTAGTGATTAAGAATTGCATTTTTAACAATTTGAAAATTACCTTCTATGCAATTTTAGCATCCAGAAATGGCAATTTCAACAATTAATTAATCCCAACTTTGATATTTGCATATTGCAATTCAAGGAATTCTAATTTATTCAAATTGAAATTTCAACTCTAGGAAATTGCATTTTTGCAATTACAAATTCAACAATAAAAAGATTGATGAGAAATTGCAATTTTAGCAACTACAAATTTGAAATTTCAAGAAAATTGAAAATAAATTCACATTTTTCTAACAAAAAATGCAATTTCAAGAATTGATTGATTCAACCAAAAATTGTAATTTCAACAATTGGAGAATTATTAAAAATGCATTTTTTGGGGAGAAAATGCAATTTTAACATTAAAGATTTGGCAATTTCAAGAGTTAAATGATTGCAATTTGGATAATTGCATATTACAACTATATGACCTTTTTTATTCAAATTGCAATTTTGACATTTCCATAAGTTCAAATTTTGGAGTCGGAACCTCGTTATGCATGGTTACACACGTTTGAACCCTGTACAGTAGCTAAGAGGAGACATTTAAAATCTATCCATTCTAAGGGTTTGTGTGGCCAAGGCTGGGTGTGATCCTCAGGTGATTTTGATGACTTAGATCCCCTAGCTCATGGTTTCTTAGACTAGCTAATCCCACAAGCCACTGAAAAATTAGTAAAGAAAAAGCCTACAAATTTGTAAATTTCAACAAGTATATGATTAAGGAAAAATTCACATTTTTAAAAGGAAAAAGTGAAATTTCAACAATTTATTATTGCAATTTCAACAAAGGGAGAATTATAAAAATTGTGACTTTTTAATGAAAAATTGGAACTATAGGACGAGTGCACAAAGTTGAGGGACCTTTTAGATGCAATGGTAGATTCAAGAAACTCATTCAAGTTCTATAAAAGAGAATTGATCTCAAGCAATCTCGAGCCTACCAAACCTAGTCCCAAGGCTGCCAAGTAGGATAGTTAAACAAAAAGTGTATGCGTTATGGAGTTCTAAAACGCGTACGCGTTTTTTATTTCTAAAACATGTATGCGTTTTGTAAAACATGTTTTATGCCCCAAAACGGCCTGTGCCCTTCATTTTCTCCAAAACAATGACATGCAGCGATTTCAGGCGACCAAAGAGCGTATTGGTGAACGGGATTTGCATGAGAAGGGCCTCCATATTCCACCTCGGGCATCATTCTCCTCCATATAAGGTATTTACATCAAAATCCATCCTTCTAAACAATCTATTTTCATTAATTTGTATGCCCTAAAATAAATTTAAACCATAATTTTATTAATTTGTATGCCCTAAAAAAATTTGAACCATAATTCTAGTTATTTGTATGCCGGAAGGAAATTAAAACCCCAATTTATTGATAAAAATTAAATCAATTTCACTAGATGCATATATATCCATGAGCATCCTTATGAATCCAAACCACTATTCACAAATATGCAAAGTTTCTCATGTATATAGCAAGGTTGCATACAACTAAAAAAAATCAAGTGGAATTCATATCTGCCCCAAAATACAACTAAAAAAATATCAAGTGGAATTCATATTGGGATTTTATTCATCAATAGAACCTTGTGCCCCCTCCTTTAGGCTCTAGCCCTTGCCTCTACCTAGAATCTTAGAGTTGGTCCTCCAAGGGAATTAGTCAACACCCTACAGTTTTGATGAAACTTCATAATCCAAGCCTTAACATAAGATAGAGAAGCTTGCCATGACATATACAAATATGGCATTTAATTTATGTATCTAGAAATTTAAATTAATACACATATACGACATAAATTTAAGATGGAAAAATGTCAAATATATATTCATTTGTGCAATTGTTTGATTATAAATATTAAATTATAAATACTTCACGTCATTATTTGTTGTAAACTATTTTTACATTTTTCATTTCTTAGAGATGTCATTATACCATGTGTATTTTTCTAATGATATTTTTTTTCTATTTATGATTGCAGTGGCTACTATGGATCCTAATGTAGAGATATTGACAGAGATCGATTCCACATGGAGGGGTGGAGATGAACTCCGGCGCTGCCTTGCAGTGTCATTGGATGATATTGTAGGCACCATTAGCCTCTCTAATGATGTGTTATACAACATAGTATCATATAGAGAAAGAAAACGACAAGAATATGCAAACGGCTTGAATTACAATGAAGTCAATAAGTTGAAAATCACAAAAGAGAAAATATATGAACATTTCAGAGTGCCTGGAATGGATGGTCAAATTCCAAACACTAGCAGAGCACATATTTCGATTGAGTGGTGCACATATCAACCATTCATAGATAATTGGATCGATATATGGTATATGGTTTTTGATATTCCACCACACAACAATAGGGAACTACCACTATACTTCCTCTGGAAGTTGTATGCTGAGTTTGTGTTGGGTAAACATGCAAATTATTTTTATATATTGGAGTTCCAATGCGCTAGTATGGGTATGCCCCAAAACCGACCCAATGCTAGGCATAAAGATGACAATAGACGCATACCTCCTTCTTGTAGAAAGCTACCTAGGCCAGATGTACTTCCTACACATCATATGATTCCCTAAACACAAGAGGCATTTCTAAAGCTAGCTTAGGTGATTGTACACCATAGCACAACTATTGACCAGGAATGGCCCTCTTCCTCCAATGGGGCACAACCATCATCTTTTGATGGCATAGGACCATCTAGTGTTGGGGATAGACTGACATCCCATGAGCCCCACATTGAGCCACATGTGTGCACAGCGTGTAGTCAATCCTGTTATGGTCATGGACCAACACATGGTACCTCTTTGACGACTTTCGATCATGAAAGTATATGGTTAAAACACTAATGTCATTGAAATTATTTTTTCCTATGCTGTACACATATTAAGATTGTTAATGTATGTATAATTTTTAATCTTGTAGGAGCTTGATGCCTCTACAGGTGGTGCTAGTGTACCATTTGTTGTCAAATCTGAGGCAACAACAACTAACACTAAGGTCATATTTCAACATGTTATTTTGTTAATAGATGTCATTTCATTAATACATGTTATTTCATTAATGCTAGATGGTCTAATATTTACAATTTTTGAAGTTGCGGGAACAGGGTTCTCAGCAGCATGCGGGAGACATTGATCTTAATGATATCCCCATGGATGGCCTCTTTGAGTTTTTCAGAAGGGTGAGTACATGGATAATTACTTAATCTTGTTCAAATTATTTTTTTCTTATTGTACTACTTTATAGATTGCTAATATTGAAATAATTTATAAACTTGCAGGCGTTAACTAGGGATGCAAAGGGGAAAGGAGTTGCTAGTAGTGATCCCTCCCATGGGGTAGAGACATTCCAAACAAAGGTAAGTATTACAATATGTTAGTTTTCAATACATCTTATTCCATTCATTCATGTGCATGTCTAACCATGACTTGACACTCCACGACTATAGGGATCAACCCAAATCCTTGCACCACTGCTTTGGCATCCACTTTCGCTTCGCTCAGCTTGTATTACATCGTGAGATACTGCTTTTGTGGGTTCGCGCGCGCTTGAATGAATATTTCTTGCGGGCCTGTAGAAATCCTTGTGATTTTCTTATGATTCTTCGTTGCCTCCTCTGTTAGCCACATAATCTTCACCGCTTTTGTTCGCAACTCTTCTAGGTAAATATAAAATTGAATGTTATTATCTATTTTCCTCTCCTTGTCGTTTAACGCCCACAAATCCTTATATCGTGCCCCTCGGCACACTTTGGCTACTTTTTTCTCCATACCCTGGTACTGCGGTGGCTCCATCCATGCAACCAGCGCAATCAATAACAAAATCCATGAGTATGTGAATGGCTTATCTTTTTCCTGGGCTGCTACTGCATCCTTCATTAGCTCATTTAACAAAAATAGCTACCAGTTCATTTGAACTTCGGTCGCACACTATTCCACCGATGCAATCAACCCTAACGTACACTGATTGGGGTGATTCTTCCTTACAATATTGATTGTCAGCAACTTCATTGCGATCTTAACAGTCTGATCATTGATCGTGTCGATCAAGTATACTCGGGTGTTTTTCTCCACCCCATACTTGGTCTTCATTTTCGCAGCTAACTTCTTATCATTTTCCTTCCCTTGGAAGTATTGCGAAGGGTCGACCCCGACCTTTGGTAATCTGGTGATCTGCGATATAAGGTCGACGGTGATCAGAATCTTCATATCCAACCATAAGTATCCTCCATGGAAGCAAACCAACAGTTGCTTTATACATGCATTCACTTCCGCTGATCTCCCAAAATGTGTCATGTGAATTATTGATAAGATCCCTAATCGCTCCAATCCAAATTCCCACTGCATTGGCTCCCTCATTATTTGACCTCCATCTCCATGCTTTTTTCCCATGTAAGTGCGTTGTGTGCACTGTAGATATGCAAAAATATTATGGTCGTTGTACTGCAATTTTTGCAGTCGATGCAATATATCTATAGTGGTATGGATACCCTTTGGTGTCATTGGCACCTTGATAGTATACTTGGCATTCTTACCTAGTCCTACTGCTGGTGCCCCTTCCTTTCACAGTGGCACATACCCTAAAATTTTTGCGACTGTTAGACCTTGCTGACTTCCCCTTGTTGCTTCTCCTCCTGCCGACGCGGCCCTTGTCGAGGCACGGGTAGTCTTCATTCTTCTTTCCGAACTTGCCTGTCGGCTGGCGCTTCTCTTCTTCCTGAATATCCGCACTGGCGTGGACACAATTTCTGGTTCTTCTTTAACAATGGTCTCCCTTTCCATGGGTTGTTCCTTTGTGCTCGTGCCGGAGATTACATGCGCCATTGCAAATTTCTAACTTCACTTCTGTTACTCTTCACTCTGAATATTCTTCCACAATTCTCACAATGCACAATAGGTTGAACTATCCATATTTGCATGTTTTTATAGGTTTGGTTTCCCACTCCCCGTCCATTGAGTCAATTTCAGACAATAATTTCCAAATCCTTCGTCAATTTACCAAATATTTCTCCCTCATTGATCATTAAAGGTTCCTTCATCCACTTGTGTCGTCGTTCGTCGCGCCTTAACTATTGCATTTATTTCCTAATTTGACTAGTCTGCACTCCGTTGGACATCGACAGGCCCCAAACCTTGTTATTGTTTCGAAATTCGTCACTATCTGATCGACACACGTATGAATTCCTACCATGTCGCAGTTACATAGACAGATGCAAGAACTCAACTCTCCTGATCTTCGCAGTGTACCTGTAAATTATTTTTTTGCTTTGTTTCACTCTCAGTGGCTCCGAACTGAGCTATTCTAATAGGGCTTTAGCCGGCTTCCATTCACCAGATTTGGAAAAATTATTCCATCTAACTTTTGCAACTAATCCACACCCCCGTTAGTGATGAAATTTATCATATATGGGCCGATTCAAATCCAGAAAATCCAGAAAACCTGAATTTGGAGGCAGATTTGTATCGACCCATGATGGAGTTGTATAAGGGATGACTAAAACGCCCCCGATTCGTTGGAATCCGGCATATAAATTCCTGCCAAAATCACAATTTGGACTGCTCAGATCGCAATTTCGGCAATCGAGGTAGTTTTAAAACTGGGCAGTTAGTCTAGAACAGGAAATCCCAATTGTTGAAATTACAAAAATGAGAAAATAGCAATTTCCAACAAGAAATTTAACCAGTTTTTATCCCAAAATCGCCAGAAAAGAAGGGCATTTTGGTTGTCTTTTATCCTATGTGATCATTCACCATTAGCACCATCAGGACTGAATCATCATCATCACTATCAATTGTTCGTGACAAGACATAATGTCAACATAATTGTTTGTGACAAGACATAATGATGAGATTATTTTCTTCACATGAATGATACAAACCACCATTCACTCTTAGCACCATCAAGATAACCGCCATTTCAGAATTTCATCATATAGACCATCTTCATGTCAGGATACAATCCTTTCTGAAGGCATCGATTGGATTGATACATGCACAATTACTCCAGCGAAATCTACAGTCGCTACAGATGAATCTATAGTCACTATAGATGATATCTATGACCACCATCACGCCATACTGTGATAATTACCATTCCCCATCCATCCCATCCCAGTCAATTCACCAATTCAATATCCACTCACCATATAAAGGCTAAACCATACCCCATATCACAGCAAAATGAAATCTTCGGGAAGTCATGGCACTTTTCTTTACCGCCTTTGTTCCCTTTCCTTTGTTGTTTTATCAGAAATACTTGAGTCTTATGGTCGCTCCCCAGTTATCTTCATGATATATGAGAATTTTGACATCAGTTCCATGATATATGGGAATTTCGAGCACTCTTGAAGCCCCAAGACCCGTATTTGTCATTATGTTTCTTGCCACCAATCACATTTTCGTCATTCTTCTTTCACTAACTTATTGGTGTACAAGTTGGAGCAGACATGAGAACATTAGTGGTCCATGTAAATGTTTTCTTGGACACTTCATTCTCTAAAAAAACATGAGCTACCACTGTCGTCAATGTTAGGCTTGCAGCAGTCGTCCAAGAATAGCCATATTGACAACTTTCGTCTACTAGCTCCCAGACTCGAAGACCCATTTCCAGCCATGATAGTAGCCGGTCTTCCAAAGTTGTTTGGTGCTAGACCATGTTTTCAGATTATGTCTACCAGCATGGACACTCTCCCATACTTAACGATCCATTTCCAACCACGATAGTAGCCGGGTACCAGCTCAGAGTCATCAACGGTTTACACTTAGTTACAAGACAAGTGGTGAACTTCATCTGTTTATCCAACTCTATTTATTTTCTGATTTCATCGAGACGAAGAAAGATCTTGTTCATGGGGGAGATGTTGGAGGATCCTAGGTCAGTCGCCCAACTAGGTCCTTCGTTCAACCACTTCGGAGAACATGTCAAACCATGATTTCGACCACCACATGTCGAGTCAGTTAGTCACGCCGGTTAGTGAAATGACAAGTCATTATATAATCGTCTATAAACTATATATATAGGCTTGAAAAGAGAAAATAGAAAACCTTTGTTTATGTCGGGATTTGATAGAAAGGTTCCTTAAATAATAGAAAGAGTGATCTTGTATCAGAAAGAATTGGTTAGATGTATTAAAGTATTTATTAATTTAATATCCATATATTTCCAAGCTATTATTTTCATTCTTAAATGCAAGTTCGAGATAACTAGAATGTTTTGACATGCTACAAGATCGAGATAAGGTTTTGAGTTATTTATTGACAAGCAAGTAAGGCATTCCATGACACACTAATATAATTGATCAGGTATCATTTATTGACTGAATCTTAAGGCATGTATTAGCAAATAACAATGTTAAGAACATAACAATGAATAAGGTATTAAGGATAGGCCCTAATGGGTAGCCCAACTAGTCGAATCTCTCAGCCAAAGCCAACCCTTTATCATGAGTTTGTGGGTTTGATTATACTTGGGTCCATCAGGATCAGGCTTGCACTTTTCGGCAACAGATAGGTGATGCCTACAATGTGGATGTGGGTTGGTCAACGTTGCATGGTGTACAGCGTGAAACAACACTTAATGCCAATAGATATTGGTATCGTTTGCTGTAATGACATGTAATCATCCACTTATCCTCCGTTATTTGAGAGTAGTACTGAAATTCTTGGTGTTTGACCATGCTTAAAAATATTGATACTGAGTGCACACTAAAGTATATGGTATAACGAGCGGAATAATATATTTATCAGCTACCACCAGTACTTGCACGAATGATGCTCATTATCAATAGTTCGATTAAGAATATCAATTTCCAATAAATATAACTCGTCGATACAATAACCATCTGATTGCCTTCGAATTTTCTACTTCTGGAAAAAAAAAATATTGAAGGACACATAGGATCACACCTGGTTGCATGGGTAATTTCCATCAATCGTAAGAAGATACCATATTTTATAATATCTTGTGTAGGTTGTTTCATGATCATTAGAAGTTGTTTTCCATTACAATTTTTCATTCAGCGGAATGATCCTCGACTCGAAACGTGGTAAGTGGTAAAAATTTCGCTATTGCTTACCCTTGTCATTCTCCGCGCTAGTTGAAAGTGTGAAATCAACATCAACCATATATCTTTTATTTCATCGGTCATCCATCGTAGATTGCTTCTTGACTTTAACACGTACCAAAATAGCCAATGTTATAGAACATGCACCTTTGCCTAGCAGATTTCCTAGTGTAATTTTTTTAATTAAATCCCTTCATGCTAGAAGGGTGGTATGAATATATAACCTTCAACCTAAAATTAAGTTCAGCCCTTCAAATTTGATCCCTGATACTTATTCCAAAAATTTATATAACTTAAATCCATATGTTTATATTTAAATAGTACCATTAATATCCTTAATATTCATTTATACCATAATTAGACTAATTGTAAAAATCAAATATGCCACGTGACACAATCTGAGCATTCCATGTGTCACCCTGGAAACTAGATATCGACATTTTAATAGCAAAATTCATAGAAATTTTGATTCAAAGAGTTTGCTGGAAAGTTGAAATTTTGTCAGAGAAAGAGAGGTTGCTCTTTCCTTAGGTTGTTCTATTTTGGGGTGTTGGAAGTAGATGTTGAGGAGAAAGAGCATCCACTCATTCCTCTAGGGATGTTTTTTAGGAGTGGGGAAAGTAGATATCGACACTCTAAACACAAATTTCATAGGAACATTGCTTCACATAGTTTGCTGGCAAGTGAAAATATTCTCAGAGAAAGAGTGGTTGTTCTTTCTTCAAGTTGTTCTATTTTTACAATTCTCTCATAAATGAAGGGGAAAACGACCCTTCTTCTCCCCAGTATTCTTTACATAATAGATTTAGATTGCGAGAAGGGTCAGTCAATTCTTCTTGTGTTTTCCATTCTGAATATAGGTGAGTTGTTGGATATAGGTGTTCACAATTATATACTAAGCGAAGGAGCGGCCGATCCTTCTTTTTGGAAAACAAAAGTCGGGACAAACATTGTTTATATGTTATAACTTAGCTGATGTTCGGGTCCCTACTATTTACAACGGAATTCGAAAGTCACAAGTCGGGAATTGTCGGCCTAGCCTTCATAGATTAAATATTTTTACATTTCTCTCGTAAATGAAGGGTTGGTAGACCCTTCTTGTGCTCAGTATTCTTCCACTGTTCACTATTTTGGATATACATGAATTGATGGGCTAGCCTGTGTAGGTTGAATATTTTTGCAATTCCCTCATAAATCAAGGGGCGAATGATGCTTCTTCTGCCCAGTATTCTTTTCATTATAGTTCTAGACTGCAAGAAGGGTCAGTTGATCCTTCTTGTGTTCATCATTATAGATATAGGGAATTGTTGGATATAAGTGTTCACAATTATCTACTAAACAAAGGGGAAACCAATCCTTCTTGTCGAAAAACGGAATTCGCGATAAACATTTTTTATATGTTATAATTGAGCTTATGTACGGATCCCTAATATTTAAAGCAAAAGTCGAAAGTCAGGAATTGTTGGCCTAGCCTTCATATATTAAATATTTTTACATTTCTCTCATAAATGAAGGGACGACCAACCCTTCTTGTGCTTAGCATTCTTCTGGTGTTCGCCATTTTGGATATACATGAATTGACGGCCTAGCCTTTGTAGGTTGAATATTTTAACAATTCCCTCATAAATGAAGGGGGGGGTGACCCTTCTTCTGCCCAGTATTCTTTTCATAATAGTTCTAGACTACAAGAAGGGTCATTCGATCCTTCTTGTGTTCGCCATTTTTACAAATATCTACTAAGCGAAGGGGCAACCGGTCCTTCTTATCGGAAAACAGAATTTGGGATAAACATTTTTTATACATTATAACTTAGATTATATTCATATCCCTACTATCTACAGTGGTAGTCAGAAGTCAGGAATTGTCGGCCTAGCCTTCGTAGATTTAATATTTTTACATATATCTCGTAAATTAAAGGTCGACCAATCCTTCTTGTGCTTAGTATTGTTCTATTTTTCACCATTAAGTATATACATGAATTGATGACCTAGCCTTCATAGGTTGAATATTTTTACAATTAGCTCATAAATGAAGGGGTGGCCGACCCTTATTGTGCCCAATATTCTATTCATAATAGTTCTAGACTGCAAGAAGGGTCGGTCGATCCTTCTTGAGCTCAATATTCTTCTAGTTTTCACCATTTTGGATATACATGAATTGGCGTCCCAGCCTTCATAACTTGAATATTTTTACAATTACCTCATAAATGAAGGGGCAGTCGACCCTTATTCTTCCCAATATTATTTCAATAATAGTTTTAGACTGCAAGAAGGGCCGGTCGGTCCTTCTTGTGTTCTCCATTCTGGATATAGGTGTTCAGAATTATCTACTAAACGAAGGGGCAGACGAAATTTCTTGTCGGAAAACGGAGGTGGGACAAACATTTTTATATATTATAACTTAGCTGATGTCCAGATTCTTACTATTTATGACTGAAGTCGGGAATTGTCGGCCTAGACTTCGTAGATTAAATATTTTTACATTTCTCTCATAAATGAAGCATCGGTCAACCCTTATTGTGCTACGTATTATTCTAGTGTTCACCATTTTGGATATACATGAATTGATGGCCTAGCCTTCATAGGTGTTCACAATTATCTACTAAACGAAGTGGCGACTGATCATTCTTGTCGGAAAACGGAAGTCTGGACAAACATTTTTTTAATGTTATAACTTAGTTGATGTCTGGATGCCTACTATTTACAGCGGAAATCGAAAGTCGGGAATTGTCGGCCTAGACTTCCTAGATTAAATATTTTTACATTTCTCTCATAAACAAAGGGTCGGTTGACCCTTCTTATTGACTTATTTGATAAAATATACTAGTGGAAAAAATTATTCTTTGTTTAAAATAAATATTATTTTTAATGTGCTCCTATTATTTTATATTTCATAAATCACTTCGAAAATGGATTTTGGTTCTCAACAATGTGTCCTATTGTTTTATATTTTAGAAATCGATTCTGAAATGGATTTTGGTTCTCAACAATCTGTGGACCTCCTTTTGAATGGATTGAAAGTTGTTGAAGGAATTTCTTTTCCAGAAAGAAAAATATTGCATAATATCAACATTCATGATGGATGTATCATTGTAAACGTTACCAATACTTTAAATACAACTCTTCAATTTCCCTATCCATCTGAAGGTGCAGATACATTGTCAGAGGAAGTTGGTTATTATATTCAATGGCCCACATCTGAGATAGTTAACCACATTGGATTTTCTCTTCACGAGAATGAGGTGAATGATATACCAGCTTCTACTTCGACAAGTGTAGAACATATCATAACAACTGAGAATAAATCTTCTTTTATTATGAGAAAAGTTAAGTTGTAACATAACTGTTCAGAATGCAAGGATTGCATTTCCATAGGTTTTGTAACAAATGTGAGTGGGACTAATTTTGTTGGGGGAACGTTTTTGGGTGACTTTTCCTTTGGTATTCTAGTGGATGAAGTGGTGCTTTCTTGTATGGCATGTTGTCCAGGGTTAAGCAATGGAGGTTTTGTTGTATGGTCGATTAAAAGAATCATAGATTTTAGTATAGAAACATTGCTTTCTATTGAAAGCAATTTCAACAATAATCAATCTGAAACTACTTTGAAAGTATTAAGAGAAAATCACAATATCAAGTTTGTGGGAGAGAAAGTTAATTTGATACATCAATGTTCTTTAAAGACACATTATGTTGCACGTGGAATAGTGTCAACTATTATTGAAGGAGACATTGTTCAATTCAAACCACTAGATGTTGGTGAGTTTTGTATTTTAGTTCATAATGTATTCTGTAATTGCGAGGATTGGGTGTATTTGAAGGCTCTCTTGTAAGATGGCCTGCAAACAATTTGCTTGACCTCAATGATGTTCCTTTGGATGTTATACTAAAAAAGAACATAGACAAAGACATGGTCAACATTTGGAATATTTTTGAAGAATGCCCTTTACAAATGGTCCTTCTAGGTACTCCCCATTGTGAATATACAGATGTTAAAGGTAATGGAACAAGGCAATACAATTCCTTAAAGCAGCAAGTTGGAACTAAAATTTCTGAAAGAAATTCAAGATTGGTACCTTACATGTTTGGAATTGATCGGGGTGCATTCATTCCAAAAATTGCCATTGAACATTGTTGCTCAAATCTTTGTAGGTCAAAAAATTTCACTTCAATCGATAGTTGAATGTGTAAATAAATTTCATAGTATGAATGGAAATTCAAGAAGGCGGTATGTTATAAATTCTATGGGATCAAATGCTCGTGTGGCCAAAGAAGGAGATGATAGAGAAAGAAGCATGTTTACAATGAGATTAGACACAATAGATATCTGTCAAAATGCATGGTATAAATGCCATGGGATAAAAAGGCGCACTTTCTACAATTATAAAGCATGTTCTTGAATAGTAATGTGAGAGTTGTGCATGCTAACAGTGGCTTGGAAAAAACTAGGGTGAACATTGTTGCATGGTAGTTACTATTAATGAAATTGTAGAAGAGAATTCAGACAAATATACACATCTTACACGATTAATTAGTGAAGATGGAACAAGGACAACCTTAAGATTATTTCCATCTAATATGTCCCATGGTTTGCTATGAAAAATGGAAAATGAAGAAATTGAAAGTATTGGTTTGCCTCCAATATCACAATCCTCCATTAGCAAGGTGATGATAGAACATTTTTGAGATGTTAAAATTTCTAAATCAAACTCCTTTGCAAGGTGTAATGAGTGCATTACAATACAAGATAGGCTTAAGGGGATCACTGATCCAGCTGGCATGGAAAGGTTGCAAGGACATCAGACATCTCATAATAAATATATCGCAACGTGTCTCCAAGTATATTATTCTCACATATTAGCTTCACAAACAAATCCAAATACTTTTTTTAGTATTGTTCAATATGAGAAAATGGATAAGTCAAAGACTTCCATTCCAAGGATGGGTAAGAAGGAAAAATATTTTAGTAATGTTATGAATCTTCCCATATCATTGACTGGAATGTTGAATCATGGGCACAATACTGGGGGGTTTTCCCATTTCATCCTCTCATTTTTAGAGATGGGATCGAATTTCACTGTGACATCCCTAGCTAAATGCTTGAAGAGTCTTGAAGAACCATTGGTTGATAAATATGGTGATTTGTTCTACAAAGGAGGAACATCTAAGCACCAATTGCATGATGCTCTATTGTAATCAGAGTCATATGAAAAGTGTGTGATATACAAACAAGATGTAATGCAACATGATATATTGTGTGTTGATGGTACTAATCAATGCATGCCAAATAGAAAAATACCACCCATATTGTTGTTGCAAATGGATAATTGTTCAGGCAATAAGAAAAACCACTTTGTATAAATGCATTTTATCTCTTTTAAACACAAGGAGAGAGTTCGAGATAGTTGAAGTCAGATTCCCCCCAGTTGGACACACCCATGAAGACATAGATGGAACTTATGGAAGGTTATCAGTAAAGCTAATGCACAAGGATATATTTTCACTCTCGGAAATTATGGATGTGTATAGGATGTGTGAAGATCAAAATTTCTATGTCGCTTATCTAATTGATGAACTTTACGATTTTAAGAGTTTTGTGAAACCCCACCTTTTGGATGGAAATGCCAAAATCATTGGTATAAAAAAATGCCAGTTTTTTAAATTTCAACTCATAGATAACATTCCAGTCATGCAATGGAGGGAATCACTTCAAGATGAAGCTTGGTCATCTCATATTCATCTGTGGTGGTCATTTCCAGATGGTAGCGCAGACTTGTAGGTGGGGTAGCCTAGGTTGTTAAATATGCAATAAAAAAGACCTTCAGACATTGACGAAATTAAAAAAGGAATAGAAACATATATTTCATTCCGGAATAGAGGGATTGAGAATGGAGCTGAACAATTTTGGCGTCCCAAGTTAAATTATTGTGAGGATGTATATAAATATTTGGACAATCCATTCGAGAGTGTTGATTAGTCAGCATGTTAGGAACCCATGTCAACCCTTCTATTTACTTTGTTGGTATATTGTTGTTGGACGCATATGCTTTGTAAGTCGTCCCGTAGTATTTGTTGATCCATAGTTTGTCTTATTGTTGTTGGACGCATATGATTTGTAATTCGTCCCGTAGTAATTGTTGATCCATAGTTTGTATTGGCCCAAGGTTTGTATTGACACATGGTATTGACCCATGGTATTAGCACCTAGACTTAGTATATAAGTTTGTGTTGAGACCAATGAAGGTAAGGTGAATTTATTTGTATTGAGCTTGCTCAAAGGAGGTTGCCCCCTCGAAATGGCCTGCGATCAATAAAAGCGATTATGAGTTCTGTTATTTATGCTATCTTGCATGTTCTCATTAATTAATTGTTGCAGGTTCTTCACATCTGGTATTAGAGCACTTTCTTGGGCTCGTTGAGTGAAATTTCTGCCAATTTTGTTTTTCGCATTTGTTGCAGCTTCGGATTTGGGAATAATCCCTATCTGCTTAACTGTGGGAAGTACTTGGGAATAAGCCCTAAAAATCATTGTGAGGAGTACCACAGGAACCCCGAAGTAGCTGGCCCATTGAGAGGACCTGCCAGAGAAAAGGGCAACGACCCCTACCTGATTGACTAGTTCCCACCCGTGAGGTAAACCAAGAGCTATCGTTTGTGGCAAAGCGGTTATCATTTTTACCTAAGTCGTGGAGTGAGGGGTATTTCCCCAATACGCAAGCCGTCAGACAGCATTGGTGGCTGAGTGAAACCCCTGAACTGTTAGGAAGCCACACATACCTGGGGTCCATATCTATTTTCAGCTGAACTGTTACCGATCACTTCCGCTCCATTTCATATCCAATCGTTTTCGATCCATTTGGTGTCGTTCCAGATCCATCTGTTTTCGCTCCCTTCTGCGTCGTAGCAGATTCATTTTGGGAAAAAAAACTCCCTTTTCGCCATATCTCCCTTGTTTTAAATCTATTTCCCTTGAAACTTCCCGGACACCCCTGCAATCCCATTCTGCATATTTCATTCCTAAGGACCCTATCCCAAATTCTACTTCCTAAAGCCAGAAATCTCACATTTGTTTATTTTTAGGGTTTTCCATAACTTCTTCAATTTTCACGCACTCGCCTCCAAATTTTTCCACCATATTCAATCCCTATTTCTGCTTCTTTATCCCTCTTTGACCAATTTTCTCATTCTTTCACCCTGGTTCTGAAATCCCCATTGTTTGCTTCCCTGTCCATCAAAAAGTGTCCAAAACCTAGTCAAACCCCAATTACCCATCCGAGTTTTTCCCAAATCCAAAATTCCCTTTACTAAATAAGCTTTTGTTTGTGTTTTTCTATCCATTCCCCCACCCCAAAAAAAAAATCCTGGTTATGGTTGTCACTCGGGCAGGAGAAAAAACCATAGAGGAAGCACTTGCAGCCATCCAAACCAAACTCCAAGATCTGGATGAAAAATTTCTGAGCCTCCATCTTTAGCATTCATCCATGAACAATAACCGACAACAAGAATCTTCTGCAGCCAATGGGTTCTCTTCTTCTAGCAATTTTCGTGGTCCAAAGCTTGAATTTCCTTGCTTCAATGGTACTGATCCGACTAGATGGATCTATTGTGCAGAACAATATTTCAGTCTGCATAATACTTTTGATGTCCAAAAAGTTCCACTTGCATCCTTTCATTTGGAACAGGAAGACCTTCAATGGTACCATTGGTACATCAAGGCTCATAACCAGCCAAAATGGACAAATTTTTTCCAACTCCTTTTGCCAACGATTTGGTCCTAGTGCTTTTGATGACTTCACCGGAGCACTCACTCAACTTCGTCAAAGTGGCAATGTGAGAGAGTATCAGACAGAATTTGAGAAACTAGCCAATCACATAGAAGGATTGTCTGATGAATTATATAGGAGTTGTTTTATCAGTGGTCTTAAGGATGAAATCCAATCAGAGGTTAAAATATTCTATCCCAACACAATGATGGAACGCCTAGGGTTGGCTAAGTTGGCAGAAGACAATATTGCAGCCCAACAGCGCTCCTAACCCACTTTTGTTCCCTTCCGAAATATGGGTTCCCAACGACCTCCCATCCCGCCAGCACCTCGACCAACTCCTATCAAGCATTTGTATGAAACAGAGATGCATGAATGCAGAGAAAAAGGGCTTTGTTATAATTGTGATGAGAAATTCACTCGGGGACCTAGATGTGTTCAACAAAAACTCTATCTCTTGGATATGGATTCTCCACCTGCCTCTAAAATTGGTGAAGAAGCTCCAGATACAATGGATGATTAGGTCGACATTCAGGAGTTGCCTATTGACCCCCCATCTCAAGATGAACAACCATAGATATCTCTCCATGCTTTATCCGGCGTCACCACCCCCCAAATAATGCAGGTCAGGGGTTACTTCAAGAAGCTTCCTCTTACAATACTCATTGATTCTCGTAGAACTCATAACTTCATTGACCCTCGGATCGCCAAACATGCTGATTGTTTTGTCCATACTTGCTCCAACTTTGAAGTCATGGTTTCCAATGGGGGCACCTTACCTTGCAAGGGGAAGTGTCACAATGTGTGTATCTCTCTGGAAGATTATAACCTGCGCTTTGACATGTTTTCCTTGTCCATAGGCGGATGTGATGTGGTTTTGGGCATTTAATGGTTACGCACACTAAGCCCCATCTTATGGGATTTTGCTGAACTTTGGATGCAGTTTTCTATCAATGGGAAACAACACAAATTTAAGGGATTACAACAAGGGTCCCTCCGCATCATCAGTTGACATCACCTGGAAAAGATCCTTAAGAAGAATTCACATGGTGTCATCGCTCAACTCCATTCCATTCAGATGCACCCATCAATGGTCTCCCTTACTTCCTTGGATCGATATGTAGGTGTCCTTGTTGAACCAGTGGGCTTCTCGCCTTCAAGAGACCTTTCCGGTAAGAATGTAGCCGTATCTACATCTCAGCAGGAAATGATGGTTATTTTGCATGAAGTATAGAAGTGGTATCCATACCTATTAGGGAATTATTTCTGCATCAAGACTGATCTCGAGAGTTTGGAAAATTTCCTAGAACAATGGGTCTCCTCCCCAGCACACCTGAAATGGGTTATCCAACTCATGGGTTATGCCTATGCGATCACTTACAAGAAGGGTAAGGACAATATGGTGGCAGATGATCCTTCTCGCACATTTGATGACCCAGTTTCTCTTACAACTATCGCTCTTCTTGTTCCAAATTGGTTGCAATCTATTCAACATGGCTACTCTTCTATGAAATCCATGCTTCTTCATCAACAGAGCACTCTGGGTTCCTAAAAATGTATGACCGGGAACAGTCTAACTTCTTTTGGCAGGGATTGTACATGACAATTCAACAGATGGTGGCTGACTGTGATACTTTCCAGGTCAACAAGGGTGAAACGACACTCCTTCCGGGACTACTCGAACCCTTGCCCATCCCTACAGAGATTTGGACAACTATTTCTATGGATTTCCTAGAAGCACTCCAGTGGTACAATACCACATCTAAAAGGACACCATATGAAGCAATCTATGGACATGCACCGCCACTTCTTCTTCCATACACCCCCAGCAGCTCCCCAGTTCAAGAAATTGACTCGGTTCTTCGACACCGCAATGAGATTCTTCTCATTCTATAGGACAATCTTCACATGGAAATAATTCGACTGAAACAACAAGCCGATCAACATCGTTCTAAGTGCACTTTTCACGCAACTGATATGGTTCTTCTTCATCTACATCCTTCCAAGCAACCCTTCCTACAAATCAAAAGGTGTCAGTGGCCCGGAATGCAACCCAAGAATGCTGCAGGGGAACCACTCCTTCAGATTCTGCATCAGTTTCCACATCTAAAGCTTTGAGGACAAAGATTTTTCTAAGTTAGAGGGGATGTTAGGAACCCATGTCAGTCCTTCTATTTACTTTTTTAGTATATTGTTGTTGGACACATATGATTTGTAAGTCATCCTATAGTATTTGTTGATCCATAGTTTGTCTTATTGTTGTTGGACGCATATGATTTGTAAGTCGTCCCGTAGTAATTGTTGATCCATAGTTTGTATTGGCCCATGGTTTGTATTGACACATGATATTGAACCATGGTATTAGCGCATAGACTTAGTATATAAGTTTGTGTTGAGACCAATGAAGGTACCATGAAGTTATTTGTATTGAGATTGCTCAAAGGAGGTTGCCCCCTCGAAGTGGCCTCCGATCAATAAAACTGATTCTGAGTTCTGTTATTTCTGCTATCTCGCGTGTTCTCATTAATTAATTGTTGCAGGTTCTTCACACAACAACTAACTTTTGGCCATCGACAAGCCATGATATTCATAGTAGTGAACCTACAAGATCTGAACATGAAATTATGGATTCCTATTTGAAGGAAAAGGTTTCTGCTTTGTAGGATTTCTATGTTGGACCAGTATGAAACAAGCCTAGAGATGAATTCTTTCCAAGAGTGGATGTTGTAAAGGGCCAAATGGTCATTGTGCAATCACCAGATCCAGATTGTGCAATATGGTTGGGTAAGGAAATTGGTAATATTTATCAAGATTTAAATGCTAGTACTCTTGGGTCTTACAAAGTAGAGGTGCAATGGTGAAATCCAATAGGAGCATTGAAGGATCTGAAGGTCTTATGCAAAAATTGCTTAAATAGAAAGCAACAATGGGTTGTTGGTGTAGAAGAAAATATGATGATTGATGTAAATAACATCATATGGGCATGGTCACCAAGGCTAGGATGGACACGAGAAAAAATTAGAATAAACGAGAAGGGCCTTACAACAGTTAAGGCACAATGAGAACAGATGGGGCATAGTGTTGAGAGTGGGATGGATGTTCTTATGGATATCGTTTGATGGGATCTTAGCCCAACAAATTTATATTTTGTTACAATCCTTCTTATTTGTCTATCAACCTGGCCGAGTGAGCAAAGACCTAGTGTATGGAATGTCCACGAGCCTCTAGGCATTTGAGGAAAATTACCACTATGATGCAGAATACATCGTTTGCTAGTTCCTACTGTGTAAGTAAGTTGTCCCTATACAGATTACATGGAGAATTCCTGCCTCGTTTGGAAACTACTAAAATTATATATGTAAAAAGCTAGATATTCTTGATACTGTATCAAAAAAGAAACAATAACTGTTAAACTTGCCATTCAAACAAGGACTAAATATTATAGACATTGCACTTTTCACCTTTGAAGATTGCTCATTTCCAAATGAAAATTGCACTTTTCAAATCAAAATTTTCATTTTTTTATTTGAAATTCACACTTCAAATCAAAATTTGCATTTTTTAATTTAAAATTCGCATTTTTTGAATTGAAATTCATAATTTCATAACAAAAAACTGCAATTTTAGGGTTCATAAGTAGTAAAAAAACACACTATTAGAATAGAAGAACACATTTTTCAAAGCCAATATTGCCACTTTTAGAACCTGATTTTGCACTTTAGAAAAGTTGATATTGACACTTTCAAAGTCTAAATACACACATTCTTATTCCAAATTTTTCCTAATAAGTCCAAATTTAATGAAATTGGAATTTGATGTCCTTCCCCAAAACATATTGCTTCCACTCTGCAACAACCTTGTAGACTTTCATCTTGCGCCTGGAGTGCACCCTAGCTCTTGTCGAAAGATTTCTCTTATTCCCACAGTCAGAGGGTAAACCCCCATCAAAAGGAAACCTAGCATTCAAGTTTCCCAAAACCGGCATCTACCCATCCAAAACGCCAGATTTATCCATATCCGTAAGGTTTTTCAATAAAGTGTTTATCATTGAGGGATAGGGACCCAACCAAACCGTATAACCCAAGGAAAAATCCAAAAAGTATCGGTAGAAAGGACAAGATCCCACCAATCTTATGAAAAAACTGCCAGATGGCCTCTTTTTGTTAAATCTACAAAGACCAAGGTCCGAAAAAAAAACAACAATCACTCAATCATAAAGTTCGATAAGTAGGGAAACAATATTGCAGTAACAAACTAAGGGAAACAATAATGTGTAAACAAAAATAGTGGAGATCAAAGAGGAAACCACAATATTATGAAAAAACCACACTAAAGCTATAAAATATAGTATAGTATAGCTAGGGTTTTTCATAAAATTGTAGCAAAATTGTAAATTCCCAGTTTTTTTCACTTGGTTTGTATTAGGACAACTAAAAACGTTGGTTGACTCCAAGTTGTTGCAGTGGCAATCAGTTTATGGATTACCTGCACTAGAAGCGCCATGTGGAGCTTGGGTAAAATATTGGATTTTCTCAGTTATCTAATCTTACAGCCATGGTGAATTTGGGTTATGAATGTTCATGAAGATGTCAGTTTGGTGATGCACTTTTGTTATTTTGAATTTAGTTATCAATATTTTTGTTTCCTTTAATAAATATGCATGGTTTTCTATTTGTGTATTCCCACTAATAAATTTTGATTTTATATCCGTTCGCTACCAGATTGGATGTAGTTTGGGATAAAATATTAACCGGTTTTGCAATTGGATTCTAAAACAGTAAACTTCTACATTTGCAAAGCAACTTTTTCTTTATGACATCTGGTTACTAAGTTCCCAATATTCTAGTACAAATATCTGCCAAGATCACTTAGTTTCTATGATTTGTGAAAATTTAATTCTTGGCTACTTCCTTATTATCTGTGCTGATACTGTTGTTGTTGGAAATCCCCTGATGATGATGATGATACGAGGAGTTCAGTAAGGAGTGAACAATCCCGTACACTGCCATCCATCTGTTGGTAAAAACATCCGAAATCTTTAAGCCCACATGATTGACAAAGAAGGGCCCGTTGTCTGTCACCACACCCGATTGGCCGTGGAGGAGAGTGGGGAGTCTGGTAACGGCCAGAAGATGCATCAGATCTGCCATCAACAACCTCCTGTTGGGAAGAATATGGTATCTCACGTTGTTATTTTTGATATATAAGTATGGATCTGTCAAGCAAAGTGATGAATGTTGTAAATTATAAGTTAGGATGCTTTTTATGACTCTCTATATAATGACATAGGATAGGAATCTGTAGCTTTCCGTTTATCATCTTGAAGAACAGGGCATATATACTACTATGTGGTTTTTTATAGCTAAATTAGTTTAGCTCTATAACACTGGATCTTTAGTCTGGTCGTATCGACGGCTGGCATTGCATTGTAGAAATAATGAGGTACATGTAACATATGAGAATAAGAATGATTGCAGGGAATATTACTTGTAATACTTCTTCTTTACTGCTTCAATTTCCATATATTATAATCTGAAATGGCCAACATTGACTAAATAATACCGGATAACTTAAAGCTAAATAATATGCCTCTTGCAAGATTATTTAAACTAACAATGGATTGTGTTTTTTGAAAACAAAAAATTGAAATCCAAGGTTTTTCTTTAACTAACTATGAATTTTTTTTGAAAACAAAAATAGAAAAGAAAAGGGAAGGAAATACCTCTCCAGGATGAATTCCTATTCTAAAGCTGAAGTCTGATTTTAAAGCTAGAAGGCTGAGTGCTTTCACAGTGTTCCTGTGTGAACAACTTACTCATAGTTCCTTCGGTTTCAAGTGATTTTCATTTCCCCGCAGAGTGCAAGCTCCAAGAATATGCTTCTGAAACGAATTGGCATACTTAGTAAGTAATATTTTTTTGAAAAAATACTTATTTTCATTTGATCTAAATATCAAAATTGAACATTAGCGTGTTTATTTAAAATCATACAATATTAGTGATGTAAGAACCGCAACCTCTAACATTGTTTTCATTATGATCTTAATCTTTAATACTAGTTATGCATTAAAACAGGGGACTATATGTTTATGCATGTAAAGTTATTGTAATAGCTAGGAAGCCAAGCATAGATTCCAAAATTCATCACATAAATCCAATTTCAACCATCCCCAAAAAAGGAAATATTCTACTTTGTACTTTGTACTGTATGAGCTTGGAGTTTGCCATTGGATTCCGTTTCAAAAAAGGTTATACTAGTTTCAGTAAACACTATCATTGGTTTATCATGCGTAATACCTTTGATCCCAATTGCTACTATGCCAAGAGTAATAGGGTTCAGTTTGTATCCACCTACCGTTCATAGCACATGTCAAATTTTTCTTAATATTATAATGCTAAGAAAGTGTGATTTTTAGAAAAATTATGTGGCATCATCTATCAAACAACTCTCAGACTGAAAATACATTGCACTAATAGTAAAAGTGTAATAGCAAAATAAATGATTGCACACCATAATTTAAGTACAAGATTATAATTGGAACTCTTCCTCTACCCTGAAGAATCATTGGCACACTTTTGTTGTAAAATCTACAATGGATCTTTCAATTTAGGGCTTCACCAAAAATCCACCTAGCAATTTGAAATCGCTTGCCGTGCAAGTCATTTGGCAATGAGTAGTGCTGTAGTCTATTGCTGAATTTCAGAAAACAGTTTACACTTGTCCAAAACACTGTAATCTGTTGCCCTACTTTGAAAATGAGTTTACACATGTCCTTATACTGTATTTGTTCTACATTTTACAGGAATAATATGAAAACAAACATAGACATAAGGCTCGTAACAAAAGTAGTGTCTACAGCAGCAACTCCACCTAGTCGAGTCCCAGACCTTGTCTATGTAGATTAGTCATTTGGGTTGTCTGAGATATCTGCAAGCTTGAGCTTGCATGCATTAAATGGAATACCAGAGGAAGGTACCGTCGAGCATGATATTTGGAGTAGGATCATGGATTATCTTAGTATTCTATATGATTATTCTATTGTTAAAGCCATTTGGCCATTTAGAAATGAGTACCATTCCTTAGAAGTGGGGAAATGGGAACAATGACAACTCAAAAAAAAAAAATTTAATAAAAACTGTTAGAAGTGCACTATTTAGAAAACTAATAAGTTTACTTAAGAAACTATAAATTTATCAAAATAGTAAAAATAGTTTTTATAACCACAAATGTTTAATTATATTAATTGAATTATAAATTTGTTTTAATTATAATTTAAATAAAACAAATAATTAATTTGTTTTAATTAATTAATTTAAAATTAAAACGAATATTTTATTATAATCATATTTAGAAATAGTTACCTGTTTTAATTATAAAATTGTTTTATTATTAAATGGATTATAGTTAATATAATCATTTTGAGAAAGCATGAGAGATACAAACTTGCTATAGAAGTTTTTTAAAAGCAAATAATATAATTTGTATAACATTTTCTATATTTAAAAAAAAAAAATTATAATATAAATTTATTTTAGAATAAAATAATACAATTACTTTTATTAATAAATTTAATTCTTAGAAATTAAACTTAAAATTATAATTTTAATATTTATATAAACTATACAAAATCTATTTTATAATAATAATGTCGTGTATATTGTATTTCTTATAGGAATAAAAGACTACAACCCTGGATATCCATATTCTTTATCCATATGTAATGTTTTTTTTTTCCAGCGGAAAAAAGCATACTATATTGTTTTTCTCATCCACATGTAATGTTTATCTATAAATATTTTTCTCTACTTATAATTTCATGATCATTTAATTATTTATGTTCAACTCGATAAAGTTTCAAGAAGATTAACAAATAACGTAAATTATATAATGTCCAATGTATGATTCTCTAGGATGAAGATGGAGATTGTTGTTTATAGTGTATTTTTTAAATTTAATTTATCTAATTGATGTTTAAATTTTGTATAATAAGTTTAAGTTAAATAATGATTATGATCATGATTTTTCATCACTAATTTAGTAAAATCTGAAAAATGGTCATTTGATTTAAGTGTTTTATAAGTTCGGTGAGTTAATAGTTTTATAAATATTTATAAGCATGTTATTTTAATAGAAAATGGTTTTCTAATTTCTAATATGGGAAGAATATTGACTGGTAATTCAAGTTGTGACAAAAAGCAGATTTAGGAATTTTAATTGTAGGCATTATCAAGTTAGGGAAAATTTAGTTAGCTTTTGATCAGTTGTTCACTCTGGTCTGGAAGTTGGGAAAAACAAATACATCGAAGCTTATATATTATTATGGTTGATATGCTGAATATATAAGTTGCACCCATATATTCCCCAAAGTGGCTACCATTATTAATTCTATTATCTATTAATTGGTTACCATTATACAATTAACTTCGGAATGACAAACAGATTTTACAATTAACAAGCATCATAATTTTATTTTGACTAGGCTTCATATGTGCTGCTGGAGACAGTTCTGCCTATGAAAGAGCTATTGAGTTTGGTGATGATGTTATCATTGTTGCGTAAGTTTCCATTTTTTTTCAACATGATTGATGATTCTTCAAAAAATCTCTTCCAATGCTTTGCACAGAGTTCAGAGTTCTATTGATATGCTTTATTTATCTAAATTGTCTGTATTCTTGTTGATTAGCTGGTTAGCACCTGTGTTTTGTCTACCTGATTGTTACTTTTGCAGGGCTTATCGTACCCCTATATGCAAGGCTAAGCGTGGGGGATTTAAGGATACTCTTGTCGATGACTTGCATGCTCCAGTTTTGAAGGTCTAGCTTAATGGTTAAGCCAATACATTGATTGATGTTAGTTTTCTACAATTAGGAATTTTCCCATCTAACCATTATGGTCCATAACCACGAGTAGACAAATCTATTTATGAATGTTCTCTAGCTTCGTGCAGGCATTGATTGACAAGACTGGACTTAATCCAGTTGAAGTTAGTGATATTGTAGTGGGTATTGTTCTTGCTCCTGGCTCTCAATGTGCCAGTGAGTGCAGGATGGCTGCTTTTTATGCTGGATTCCCAGGTGTGTATCCTACAAATTCATGTGTGAAATTAAAAATTTTTGTTGAATACCTGAGTTCATGTGACAACTACAATCTGCTTACCATGTCATCTTTCCAGAGACTGTACCTGTCAGGACTATCAATAGACAATTCTCTTCGGGCCTACAAGCAGTTGCAGATGTTGCAGCTACAATTAAAGCTGGGTTTTATGATATTGGTATGTAAATGTCTGAGTGCTACCACTGGATTATCATAGCAGGTTTGAATTTAGATAAGTTTCTGATTTCAATGTGTCTTCTTCAGGCATTGGTGCAGGAGTGGAGTCAATGACTGTCAATCCTATGGCATCGAAAGGCTCTGTCAATCCAAAGGTAAGCATCAATAAATGTTAATGATGTTGTAAACAAAGGCTTTTAGTTTTCTCAGTAGTTTCAATTTGATGTTTTTGTCCATCCTCTTCTATGTCTTTTATATGGCATACTGTTGTCCTTATATTTATATGCACCTATATAGATAGATAGATAAATATTCACATTACATATAACTGTACAAGGATACATATGAGTACTTGATTAAGGATTTGTGTGAAAGGCACTGATGGCTTTTGTTGCCTCTTGCAATAGGCTGAACTTTTCAGACAAGCACAAGATTGTCTTTTGCCCATGGGTATCACCTCAGAAAATGTAGCTGAGCGCTATGGAGTTTCACGTCAAGACCAGGATCAAGAAGCGGTACATGGATGTTATTTAAAGCTTTTGATTTGAGTGAAGCCAATGCTTGTGCAGTTAAATATGAATTAACGAACAAAGATAAGGAATAGGAGTTGAATATTGACATCTATAATTGTATTTCAGGTTGAATCTCATAGGCACGCAGCAGCAGCAACCGCTGCAGGGAAATTCAAAGATGAGATCATCCCAGTTGAAACTAAGGTACAAAACACCCATGTTCTGTAATTTGCAAAGTTTGAGGAGTTGAAGAGTTGCTGGGATGGTACTTAATGTGTTTCTTGTTTTGTGTTGAAGATGGTTGATCCTAAAACTGGAGATGAAAAGTCGGTGACGATTTTTATTGATGGTGACATTCGTCCTAATGCTTCTCTTTCTGATTTAGGCAAACTCAGACCTGCATTTAAGAAGGGGGAAGCACCACTACTGGTATAGAGTTTGTTTCCCAACAACAGGCTAAGCATTGCTTTTTAAGAAGTTTATTTTATCAAAAGTAGAAATGTTATAATAGAGTTACATCATGCTATATCAATGTGGTCAACTTGTGTATTGTACTGAAACGTTTGTTGCGCAAAACCTATTCATGTACATTATAACTATTTTGTTCTATTCAATCATCAATAAAATTTCTCAACTTTTATATAATTAAAATAAATAGTAGATGTTAACATGACATGCATGTTCCAACCTTAATGTAATAGTTAACTTGTTTTTTTTATTTTTCTATATTTTTAAATCTAAAAAGTAGGGACTAAACTACATGCAGGATCCCTGTTAAAAAACCTACTAATAATGAGCATGTTTTAGATAATAGATATTTCTTAGTTGTTAATTGGGTAATAAATTATTGTGAATATATAGACAAGGAAATCCTATAATTCCTGTTTCTCAATATTATAACTAATTCCTATCATTAACAAGAACTCTATCAGTCAATTTTAAGTTAAATTGTTGTCATTCCCACAAGGTACAATGTTAAATTATTTCCTTCAAAATATTTTCCTTAATTTAGAGGCCATCTTCATAATCCCCCTTAAATTAAATGTTAAAATATATGTTAAAGAAAAACCTTCATTGTCGAAATTATTTTTAATTGTGCTTCGTGTGCCTCCATTGAAGCTTCAATTTCAAGTAGTACTAATTAGGTTATATATATAGATAGATAGATAGATAAATAGATAGTTTCCAGTGATACGTATAAGTTAATTCGTTTAAGACGGTGATACAGTGGTTCGTTGGTGGGGATAGATGGATTTCATTCCATCCACCCGGGTTCAATTCTGTTGTGACATCTTGTGGCTTGGATGACCGGCTGAGAAAGTTTGTTGAGATTTCCCGTTCATGTTAGATTTCCTTGATTCCTTCGGAATAGTAGAAAGGTGATTTTTCCGTTGAAAAAAAAAAAGTTAATTCATTTTATGGCTTTACAGATAGAGTGATCTGGTTACAACATTTATATATTGATGCATATGGATCTTCATTCAAGTGGTTTAAAGGCATAAGAAAATCTAAAGAATATCTATATTAAAACTTGGATAGGTTAGGAATTGAACCCAGGACCTGTCCCCTATCAGTGGTCTGCTCAACAAAGGAGTTTCATGCCCTTTTTATGATGAGTGCCTTTTTCTCTCTTTAACTTCTTTTCTTAATTGTGTTATTTGATGATGTGGTGTTCATCGATTCTTTTTTTCCTCTATAGAATTAAAAAAGAGATGCATCTCCCTTAATTCTTTGGAGTTCAAGTTGTAGTCAGATTGGTTTTCCATATTTTTGCAAAGCCTAGTGTTGCGTATTTGATTACTTTTTGTTATTTTTAATTAATAAAATTAAACTTATTCTCTGGTCATTTTATTTCATGTATTTATACAACATGAATGAGATAATACATGTTATAGGCTCATGTTGCATCTTTTAAGGTTTTGAAGAGTGCTTAGTAAGCTGCTAGATTTAATGCTACATGAGGTGTAGTTGTACAATTGGGGTTAAGGGAAAATATGGATATCACAAGTCAAGTCACAAATTTATATCAAATTTGTATTCAAGGCTCTCAGTAATTGTAAAAAAAAGCAATATTCTCACACTAAATACTAAATATGAGTCATATTAATGGGACTGGTATTGGTAAAGAAAAACAATTTATTCTCACACTAAATACTAAATATCAGCCATATTAATGGGACTGTAGATGGAGTATCAACCATAAGTGCCACTGATATAATAAAGTACTAGCATCATGACCTAGATGAAATACCAGTGGATATATGTGAAGAGACGCAATTGCTCTGGATGGAACCTGTGGCAAATGCTTGGTTCTATTCTTCCAATTGGTGGATTTTCTAACTTTTATGGTCTTGAAGTTGTAGTTCAGGCACGGATACTTCCAAATCCAGAAGCATTAGAAGTGTTTGTAGTTAACACATTGGTGAATACTGGGAGATTACTTCTGCCCTTTGTTTATAGAGCCAACATATTTCCCAATATAGCAGATTGGATTAAAACTGGTCAAATATTGCATACTGCCCTTACTAATGGAGTTGCAAGGAAAGAATTAATTTCCCAAGCATCAACACTTTTACGGGTTGCTTCAACAGTGTTTTCTGAAATTCCAAATCAAAATTAGATGCGAGCTCGAAATACAAGTATGGTACATGTTCACCCTGCTTCAGTTTTTGGTATAATCTGTAGTATTTTGGGATTTGATTCGTTTACTACACAACAAGCATACACTTGATTATTAATTATTAAATTAATGGGATGATTTATGAAGCTACGTCATGCATTTATTCCCTTGGTCATTGCTAAGTCACTGAAAATATAGAAGGTTAGCAAGATTCTAGAAGCTACTATGTTTGAACATTATAGTGTACTTGAAACAAGCAAATTTAGTGCCAAAAGTGTAACATCTCCATATAACCGAGTTATTAACTTGGGAAAGTGCAAGAAAAAAAATGTTAATATAAGAAAGATGCATTTACATTCGTTCATTTATTTCCATGCCTACTTATAAGTTCTTCAGTAGAACATAAAATTTGATATTGTAGTAACTAGTTCCCTTCCTCCATAAAGAAACTGATGACCATTCTTTAAACTCAAGCTTGTGCAATTTCACATCTTTATGAAAGTTTAACTGTTAATAATATTCCTTAGTAGACATTCACGAAACAATAATCATCACCGTATGATCATCACACATTAACAAGGAAACATCTTTCTTCAAAGGAAACAACTTGTAACATACCTCAAATTCCGACACTCTATTCTTTTTAAAGGTAAGATCAGATTTATACTAATTCTTTTAAACATAATAATGGTTAACTATTCATTGAACTTGTACCATCATTCATATCTTTGCAACCTCTTTATCCTACCTTGATCCTTTATATCATTAAGTGAACCACTATCTCCTTCAACCATACATTTAATCTCATGACATCAAGGAATTCCCATCAATTACATATCAACAACAATAACACACATACACATAAGAAGAGAACAATTTCAGGTGGTTCACCCCTATTGGGCTACATCCACAAAGGCAGGTCATTTCATTCATTTGTCGAGACAGCAGTTTACATTTCGCAACATCTTTTTGCTGCATCATTGTTGACACTTTATTTACTTAATGGCCTTCTCCTAGAGGACCCTTAAGGTAGAGAAATTACATTCAACAATAAAAGCTTACTTTACACCTTTTACAACATCTCTCCTTGAGAGTACTTTCGATACATTCCAAGTCCATACTCAAGATATGACAGGGATCCGGAAAAACTTAATGAGAGTTCCTTTAGACTTTCAATCATAAATCAACAACATTTCTACGAAATCATACAAAAGTAGAGCTTCTTACCATAGAATAGTATGGATCGGGCCTTCGTGGTCGTCCTGTCATTTGATATCCAGCTTGTGCATATCTTCATATATATATAATATATTTTATCCCAACTTAAACTTTAATGTCTAAGTAAATTCCTAAATACTTCCCAACCTGACATACATGGTTAGCTAAATAGATCATACCATAAAAAGCCGTAATAAAATTGTAGAGATCTACTTCTTCAATATAACATTCAATGGGTAGATGTTTCAACACAAAACCAATACCGGTTTAACTAAACGCATAAACAGAGTTACTGCTGATCGGTAACTTTGATCTGTGTACATCAATAAAGTTAGGCTGGAGCTAACTGAGATCATTCCAAAGGTCAACTATCAATTTAACTAAAAGCATCTACCAACACTAGACTGAACTAAAACCCGAGCTAACAAAAAGAAAAGGTGTGGATTGATCCTCTTACTGGCGAGTTCATCCAGCGTGCAAATCAATTGCAGCTATACCCTTATTGTACAGAAGTCTGTTTAGAGTATGGCGTGGGTCGATCCTCTCACTGGAGAACTCGCCCAACCCATAACTACATTGCAGTAACACAGTATGGTGTACACAGTAATTAGTCACATAAAAAAAATAACAATATTCGATTTCTCCTATATATTTATAGGCCATGCGATTTTAAACCTATTATATACAATATACACCTCTGTGGTTTTTCCAATATTCTAAACAAAACTCAACAGGGTATCGACACGATTCTAATCTTTCATACACTATGCATCCATACGTAAGCAGACCTTCTGCATTTTTCATTATACTTTGACAATACTCAGACAGAGTATCCACCTGACTCGAATCTACGTAAATAGAGAGCATGAACGTTTGACCAGATCAAGCAAACAACGATACAGGGTTCGAATAAATACCTGAAAACAGGCGATTTGATTTCCATACGGTCTACGGTTCCCTAATAGTAGAGATCCTAACCAAATAAGATTTAATAACCAGAAGCAGTTACCAAATTCAAGCTCTCTCTCGAGCTACCCCGATCCCTGAGATCAGATGTCTGATCTAAGTATTAAACATTGCCTTTTTATTTTGCAGAAACTCCAGATCTCAAATATATAACAATGCAAGCCTATGCAGATTGCAGAGATCAAATCTTTGATCCCATCTAAGCATTAAATATGGCATTTGACATAACCCCAAATCTTAAATATATAACTACACAACCTTTGCAAATCGCAGAGATTAAATCAGAAAACAAACCTAAGAAATCGCTTCCAATAAAATATTGTAGGAGGGGTCCTCCCACCTTACAATCTATCACTTCGAGGATCTACCTCTGAGAATCGCGTTATAGAAATAGTGAGAGAGGGGTTTTTCGGCTGACCATCTCCGAGTTCCAGTACAATCCATTCCTAAAATGTTATCCATTGTAATATCAATAGCAATATTTCTACAAGTTGCCCACTCTTTATGAGCTGCCCCTTTCCCCTTCTCCATATCGAAGTATTAAAACTATCGAAGGAAAAGAATTTCCAGCCAGGACTCCGCCTTTGCTCGCTACACGAATGGATAAATTCTTTCCCCAAGAGAGCCCAAAACACTCTCGTTCTCACATTGATGCGACTAGCAGAGAGCCCAAAACACTGTTGGGATCACATCTGCTTATGCAGGGGGTCGCATAACTAAAAATCGCCTCGGAAATGCAAAGATTTCATTTCAGGGCTGCGAAGAGCCAATCTCAACTACGGCGAAATCACCTCCTCGATCTCTTCCATCATCGTCCTCCTCGATCTTCCCCCAAATGCCCCCTTTTAAGAAAAATCCAATACAGCCATATTGAACAACCACTTTGCCCAGCCACATGCAACTTACACTTGGACAACTGGCAGCTTGGCCTCCATGATGCAACGTGTAAAAATAATAGACTCCACCTATCCCTCAATCAAGTGACAAATGGAAGGATACTCGATGGACGATCAGTTAAGGGGACAGTTCACACAAATCTCTCGTGAGATTATCTGTCACTTCATTTATTTCTACACTCCACTAGATCCTTACTCGAAATCGATTTAATTCCTCTATCACAATAATAGTGGAGTGAGTCTAAGTGATATATCGAATAGTACTAGTGCAGATATAATATTAAAACTTCCCATCTTTTTAATGGGACTAAGATCCTTGTGATCCATTTATGCATTTACAAATAATAAGATTATATTATTTTCTTTAATAATTTATAATTATCCTAAGATAATTATTTTTAAGAGCCTTGCCCTCCTCCACAAGGTGGTAATTCAAGGAGTATGATGGCATACTTCCTATGTCTAGGACAACATTGTAACATATTAGTCATTAAGTGGAGAAACTACCTCTTCCTCTTCTTGATAATAGTAAGATAATGTTATGGTAAAATGGAACAACTTAGGCTCTTTTCCATTTTAGCAGTAATATGGTCATGGTAGTAATAACTTTATTTCATATTATGAACATAATACTTACTTGTCCCATTTATTGGTCTTTCCTTGCCCATGCAAAATAATTAACAAAGTAAGCTATTATTCTTAATTCTAGCTTTTGTTTTAGGGCTTTAAGGCGACACTTATATCTTTGAGAATTTAAGTGAATAGTTGTAAGTGTCTAAGACCACTAAGATGGCACTCGTCATCAAGATTCTAGACCTTCATGGCTTCCTAGTCAGTCTTCCTCCTCCCTTAGTGGTTCTCTTCCTCGTTGTTTAAGTGGCGTCATGTCCTTAGTCACCTAAGCCGAAAATAACATTTAGGAAATAACTTAGAAATGTTTTCAAGGTCCACAGGTGGGGCCTTGGCCTTGAGCTCCTCACCTGGGCCACTTACAAATTATGACATATTTACAAAACAATAGGATACAAAAAGAGAGGGATATCACATCAAAAGCCTCTACATGAAGGTAAGTCTGGCCATCTTTTTCTTCTGTTCATGCCAATTTTTTTGTTGTTTTCTTTGATTTATTGTTGATCTTAGATCTATTGCAGTCTCGAAATGGAAACCTAAAAATGTACTTCAAACTCCTTCTCCACGACCAAATTTGTAGGAAAATAATTGAAGCTCTGCTCTGCTTTGATGAAGAAATGCAGCAAAGTTTTTGAGTTTTTTTATTGAATGAATGTACAATGTCACACTGCTTCATTTGTTGAGCTCGAATCTGTTATTTAATCATGTTAAATATGCATTCTAAGGATTTATGTGCTTATTTTCTCCTTATATGAGGCTCTCTTCATGAGATTGAGATTGATTTGGTATGTGTCACACCAGAATTGACTTGGATGGAATGACAAAAAGTGAAAAAGATTCAAGAAACTTGTTTGAAGCCCTTCCACTACATGGATTTGGAGTGTCATATAAGTGTTATGTATGTATTCAATTCAATAGTGCAACATTTAATGTTATTGGTGTTCAATATGTATTCTATAATGTAACATTTAATGTTATAGTTATGAGGATGTGAATTGTTCACATCCTGGCCATCCTAGCCATAGTGGCATTAAATATTGCATTGTATATTAAATACCCTATACTTTTAAAGTAGTCTTCTCGAGTTTCATTGTACAAAACAAAACAAAAAAATGCATACCATTATACTTTTTCATTTCTTATTATTTGTTCTTTAATCTTCTCAAAAGATATCAAATGATTCAATTTGATGCCTCAGATTCTAAGACTGCAGCATCCATGACCAAGAGATACCACCAACCTATTTGACTTTGTTATACTCCTTCTTTTGGTTCTTTAGAAATAGTAACACTCAAACCAAAACTACAAACATATAATTTTAATTACTATTTTAAAATAGTAATTAAAAGGTTGATAAGTAATCTTCCATATTTCTAATTCCTAATTTAATTATTCATGGTAAATCATAGGTTTTATATCAAATTCCTTGGATTAATCCAAGAATATTGCATGTGGATTCCATGATAAGATCTATGTATTAAGTATCATTAATCTCAACCATCAAGTTGCTTTGAATAATAGGCTAAATTGCTTTGAATAATAGGCTAAATTGCTTTGAGTAATAGGCTAATTAGATATCCAAGAATGTTGCATGTGGATTCCATGATTATATCGATGTATAAGTATCATTAATGTTTACCTTCAACATTCAGAATTTGCACATTACAAGTGCGAAATATGATGTTGAAATCCTCTTCTTAAGACTGTTCCTTGTCTAGCTAGTCCTATTTTTTTACAGGAAAAGTCCCATAGAATGATGCAAATACAACGAGTTTTTGTTACATATGCTCAAAATTGTTCAACCTTATTTTGTGTAAACTCTAGTAATTTTTAGAAATTTTTATAGTTTATCATTTATATTTGTTTTGAGTCTTAATATTTATGTTGTTTTTGAATTCTTCACAATATTAATTTTAAATTCTCTAAATTATTAATTATAATACATATTATGAACTTAATTTATTTTTTCATTTATAGCTATTAAATTGTATTTATAATTTTGCATTTCTATTTTAGTTAAATTTGTATATATTATTCTTTCTTATGGTGAGGTAACTAGTTTTATCCATGTATTTTAATAATTTTTCAATGGCTTTCTAACTTGTATAATGAACATTTTTTACATAAGATGCAAGTATGGTTCTTTTGGCTACATAATTCCAGGTACGAAGATAGATCCATATGCACAATTTGTTTTCCTATTAAAACATATAGGCTTCTTTGAATGCTAAGGAAAATAATAAGTACGCACATTTTGATTCTACACAAAATTTTGATAGTTGTTATTGACCCTGAGGTCTAAAGTATTAAGTAGTCCATCATGGTTTTATTCCCTTGGTATGTTTCTCAAAGCATTTTCAACCAAAAATAAATTTATAAAAAATTATTTTAGTGTCAATCCTGAAGAACTCTTGCAATTGAGAGGCGAGGTTACATTTGGTATGAACCATTCTTTAGAATGTAACTTAGAATTGTTGAAATATTCACAACTTTTTTATGTCATCACTCTTCCAAGGACATTGAAGTATGATCCTAAAATTTATAGCTTAGCATTGTGATTTGTTTCAAATTGCATATGCTACTGTTCAGAGTAATCTATCTTCCCATTAGATACCATATTTTTCCAGGCTCTGAGTGAAAAGTAAATATTCAAATCAAGCATATCTTCAAAACTATGAGTTTGAAGTAATCTGTGATCTTCACATCAGATACCATGTTTGTCCAGTCTCTGACTGAGAAGAAAATATTCAAATCAAGCATGTATTCAGAAACGAGAGTTTTCTCTTCCATCAGATGTACTAATGGAATGACTCAAATTTTGTTTAGAACCTAGATCAAGGCCCCAAATCAATAAAGAATTAACCTCGATACCTGGATCTTGAGGAAGAAGGCCCACTTTGCAAATTTTCTTCTTTCCCTTAATATTTTCACCAGTAGTAAATTTAAGAAGATTATAGGCCTAACCCATTTTAACCAGGGTCTTGAATTCTCAAACGTGGAAATTAGAGATCCTGTAAATCTTTAATATCTAGAATCATCTTAGTTTTAAAAGGTTCTTCAAATCAAGGAGAATTTCTAATCAAAGCTATCACCTTGAATTCAAAATTTATTTGTTTGGTGCTTGATACAGAGTAAACCTATACCTTTAGGGTGAATGAGAAAAGTGACATCTATAGTTTTCGAGTTGTGCTTCTGGAGTTATTGATGGGAAAACAACTAATTGATCCCAATTTTGAAGGGAATACATACCTTATGAGTTGGGTGCATAGTCGAATTAATAAGCTGGATGGATTACATAATGTATTGGATTGTAGAGTTCTAGATTGGTTTGAGGAAATGGATTTGGTCCTTAGAGTGGCTCTTCTTTACACAAATCATTTTCCCTTTGACCAACCATCAATGAGGAGAGTGTTGCAGTTTTTGCGTGGGACTAGCCAACAACATAAGGTTAGGGATGTTACCCAAAATGACATCAAGTAAGTAAATCACTATGTGGGAATAACACCTACAACTAATTAGTTGAAAGGACATGTTATGGCTTTGAAAGAATGTCTGGTACAGTTGGCCTCTCTTAATTCTCTATAATCCCATAAGTCTTTTGTGTTATATTGTAAACATTAGTTGTTGCTTTTTTAATATATCCTTTACTCTAAGATATCGATGTCTTTCATAGCTATTATTAGAGGAAGGTACACCAACTAATACGTGTTCCTTCTTATGTGAAAGAAAGATGTAAACGAATTTATTCCCAAAGGATATATGGTGCATTCTCAGATGGCAATTTATTATCTTAAGTTTGTTGCTTGACTTTATCATTGAAAAATGACAAACAAGAATTAGTGGAACCATTGCTAGCTTTAGCCTACGCATCTTCATAGTATTTTCAGAAGGATTTCTAATTGTTGAAGATCAATTGCGTCTCAAACTCTTTAGACATTTTTGCATGGATGATAGACACAATGAGTAATTTTGCAATCAAATGTTAGAGACTAGCAATTTTTTTAGAAGGTGCAAAAGAATGTCAATAGAAAAATCAAATAGAAAGTGCTAGACTAGTATGCCCACCTTGCCAGTTTTGTTACTAGTCCCATTGCTCTCTATATGGATGACCATGGAAATCTTCAACGCTCTCCCCATAGAAAGAGCTTGTTGTCTTAATTCTACATAGATTTATGCAATTGCCTACGTTAACTTGAATATCCTTCTATTCAATACCATTCTTACACTTTTTTCATATTGATGTAATTTAAATAAATATTATAGTTTTGTTAACTCAATAACGTTTTTTTTTCGCTTTTTTAAATAAACAAAAGTTCATTAATATTTATTATTTGTTTTTGCATTAATCCACCAAGGCAGGGACTAAGTTGTACACAACTCTTGTTTTCTCTATGTTTTGCCCCAAATGGAGGACGATCTCTAGATTTGTGAGATTTTCGAAAAGTATTTCCACTTGAGTGATGGGTGTTGTACAATTTTTTTGTTTCCTCTAACTAATGTAGTTAACCCCTTATCATCGCCTTTTCAACTTTTGTGCTTAAGCCTTAATCATCATTTTTTTTTTGCCTTTATTAATGTCGGTTATTTCACCTTCCCTTCCCTTTTCACCTAATCAAGGCATGGCTCACCAAGATGATGATTAATGGTGCCAGAAGTGCACCTCAACATTTATACATATGACAAATTCCTCATCTCCTCCAATTAACTGCATCACGTTGTTGGGGATTCAATTACAAAAGTTGTAGTCTATTAAATGAATTCATAAACCCTCAAACATAGCAATGTCATGGATCAATTGATTAAAGGAGGGCCTACAAAATTCTAGGGCATACATTTCTCCATCTATTGTGGTTGAGAGTTCAAATCTCAACAAAGAAGCATAGTCGCTACAAATTTTGTGTAGTATATCTCATATTCACATTTGTTGGGGAAGAGTTGTGTTTAGCAACAATGAAGGAAACATATCCTAGTCCAATAGTGGAAACAAATGATTGCTTCAATGGACTTTGTTCTTTCTGTAATCGTTGCTCTCATCGTCTACTTCATCCCCTTATTGACCTACTAATTTTATTAAGATGAAAGATTTAGGATTTCTATATTTTGTGGTTATTTATGGATGTCTTTTGAGAAAGATCTGTGACATAAATTAGGGTGATTGTAATTGAATTCATTCATTAAATTTGTGCATTTGTATCCCATGGTACTTGAATACTTGTCAAAATTGATGAGATTATGTATCCAATTCTTTCTATTACAGGACAATAATGTCTTGTTCATAACTTTGCATTTTGTGTACTGTAGATAAACTTGGGCCAATTTAATAGCTTGAATCATGTGGATGGATGTCTCGAAATTATCCAAACTTAAGGTTTTTAATCATTTAACCATAATTTAATAAATGTAAAATCCACTCAAAGGGCGAATCATTATCTCAAAGGCATATAAATGGGTTTTGAAATCCCTATAAATGGGTTTTGAAATCCCTTTCATACCTCTAGGGACATGAGAATGGATTTGTAGATGAATCATTTTTTCCATTAAACCATTGATTTGTACTTATTTTGATCATGGGCCATGGACCATGAATTTAGTTCCAGTTTTTTCGATATGCGACATGCCATGGATTATATGACTTTAGGAAAAACTTGAAAATCTTCCAACTCACTTAAGAAAAAAATTGAAAATCTTCCAAACTCACTTTCAAGTTGGATCTTTTAGATCATGTATATCATGCAAGTTACAATTTTAACTTAATAATAAAATTTATATCACCATATTTCTTCTTCTGTTGGATGAGGGTAATTAATATTGATTTGATAGTTTTCCCAATATTTCACCATATTTGTTATATTTGATGGTGAGTAATTCAACCATTTTTATCATATTTGGGTATAAAATGCCCAAGCAATACTTGAGTACAAAAGGCTACTTTGGCCAAATGAATAGTTGTCGTGAAAGGTATAAATTTATATTTTTAATTTAAAGAAATTAAAAATATAATGAAATATATGAAGTAAAGTTATGAATTCAATTTTAATAAAACCTTACATTAATGCATTGGTAATGGTTGTAACACTCATGGTATATGTTCTAATTGAATAATAAATTTTTTTAGTGATTGCATTAGATTCTATTACAGATAAGTATGTTACAACTTAATCTCTAACTAACTCTTTGCCATACCAATTGTTAGTTATGTAAACTATTTAGTTAGAGTATAGTTAGACTATGTAGATTAGTGGGATATAGACTATTTAGTTAGACTATGTAGATTAGTCTGAACATAGTTTATTAGATACTTATGTCTTTGGAGGGACTTGTAATAATTAATTGTAAATCTATGTTTTGATAAAGATCACACAATGTTGAATCAACATAAATGGTTCACAAGAAAGAATAGTATGTTAATTGTTTAATAGATTCTCTTCAATATTATTATTAGTTAACTATGTTGACATTATATATTATTATTAGTTAACTATGTTGACATTATATATTATTATTAGTTAACTATGTTGACATTATATTTTATCATGGTTCTCAATAACTATTTTCTCTCATAAATTTATTCTTGATTCTTAACCTAAGTTAAATATTGCTTAAAAAAATCGTTAATTTCGCTTACTTAATTATAAGTTAAGAATCTAATTATATAACTATGCTTATGCTTTTTGTATTGACCTTATGCCTATGCCTATGCTTATGACCCTAGGTCTCAATATCCTCTTAAATATGTTGTGAAGCTATAATAGGTTTTTTCAACTTTTTTCCATAATCAAAGATTCCAAAAATGATTACAAAATTATGTTTCATTTGATTCAATGAAATTGCATGAATTTATTATCCTTTTAATATTATATATTATTTTATACTTTTATTGTTGTAACATGGGAATGTGCTCATAGTCTCTTTTCAAAAGATCGTCGTAAAGAGTCTTTTTATCATAAAAGTTAAATTGCTTTATTCAAACTAAAGGTTAAAGTGCTATATTCATCATAAGTCTTTTTATCATAAAAGTTAAATTGCTTTATTCAGAATAAAGGTTAAACTGCTATATTCATCATAAGCATAAATTGAATAACTATTATAATTGTATATTGTTCACACTCTTCTTTTACTATCTTAATAATTGTATATGGTTCACACTCTTCTTTTACTATCTTTTGTTTTAATTTCATTTACTTTCTGCATACTTGTGAATTGTCTCTATTTCTTTGAAAAAATATTGACATAATGGATATAAATAACTTATTAAGTTAGCATCACTTATAACCTTGATACAAAACAAGGTTTTATATTTAACGCAAATAGAATGTTTTTAGATACATTGAATATAATTTTGTGTGTGTTTATTGCACTGAGAGGAGCAAGGTGCTCTACACTGACAAACTAAAACATCGATTACTTGAAAAAACATCTCATCAATAATAGAAAACTTTATTAACATTACTGATTTCTAGCGACATTCTAAACTTAACTACCTCTCTCAAATATATCGTCATTGAATCTCATCTATAATCTCACTTTGAGTACTAATGCATCAAAGGAGGGACACATTTAATTCTCACTATATTCATTCAATTCTCCACCATCCTAAATTAGGAGCGGTATGCTCAAATCTTTAATGCTCGAATTTTTTAGGCCCTGGTTAAGCTATAGTGAATGAAACCGCAATATTTCACATGCAGGATAGAAGACATGCCTTAAATGTGATTTCCCTACATCAGACCAAAGAACCAAAGAGAACTCTGAAGTTGAGTGCCATGCATTGTAAAAATTCTCAATAATAATTTTATCTTAAATTTAATTTTATTTACTATGTTTTAAAAAAATTTAAAATTTGAATATATTTTTTTATTTATAAAATATTTATTTTTATATTGTAATAATAATTTTACTACTTATTTTTTCATTCTTACCTATATTCGTACACTTTATGTTAAAAGAAAAACATTGAAGAATTGCAACTACTTTATAGATTTGTTAATATATTTTAATTCATTTTTAAATAATTTTCATTGGTTAGAAATTAAAAGTAAAGATGTAGTTATGTGCCATCTAAATGTAGGTAGCAAATCAAAATATTGAACAAAATTAAAAAAATTAAAAAAATAAAAATAAATCCTCAAATATCAAATATGACTTTGACTAAATTGTTACTTCAAATTTTGAATAATATTTGAACGAACTAAAGGAATTTAAAAGTATAATATTAATATTGGGTTAAATGACAATTTTATGCCTCCCATTATTTAATTATATCTAGGAACTAAATGGAATCCTAAGAGAAATAAGTTTTTTACAATGAAATGTTAAGATTGTCGGTTGGTGGAAATAGATAGACTTTTTTCGACCTACCATTCACGATATCTAAAAATATTTGTTGAAATTTTTTTCATTGAAAAGAGTTGAATTTAGTAAAATAGACAAATCCCTCGATAGGTGCTCTCTATTTTGTATAATTGTGGTTGTCCTATGCACTTACCAATGACTTTGATTAGACCTTGTTTCTAGGGACGTCTCCGTGCAAACTACAAACAAAGGTGACTACTCCCACAATAGGTATCCATCCATTTTTCAATAAAAAAAGAATTGCTCACTGCAAAATTGCGTCATACATATAATTGCAATTTCGCGAATCGCGGATCGAATAGGGCTGGAGAATACATGTGATCTGCCAAATCCGACAAGCAGTTAAACTAAATAGTACCACTGCCTGACCACTGTAGTACGAAAATAAATAAGCAGTTAGACTAAATAGTACCACTGCCTGACCACTGCAGTACGAAAATAAATATAATTCTTCATTGATAGAAAATTTAATTTAAGTGTTTCATTAATAATGTGTTTATATTTTAGAATTTGGGGTGGATTATATTTTTTAAGACAAGTGTATTGTCTAAGTTAATTTTATAATATTCTTTCAAAATTCTAAATAAACAATTATAAAAAAAATACATATAAAAAATAACTAGTAGTAGATGCATGTATAACTAGTAACTCATGCATGGATAAAAGATAAACAATTCATTTAACTAAAAAAGATAACAGGTAGATAGAAGGTTGGTATCTGATGCATGGAGAAGAATAGATAATTACAACTAAGCATATAAAATAAATAAGAAATAACTTTTTAATGGCATCTAACTTGTGACCTAGCCCTATTCAACTACTACAAATTAAATTAAATAACTGTGCTAATATTATTTTGAAAATATCCTTTAAAATTTAAACTCATCTTCCTACATGGGGGAGGTTGGAACTGTTGTCATCCCACACCCATCCCATATCTTTAGGTCCACTTGTTTCCGCCCTCTCTGAATTTGAAAGAGGAGAATTGTTCCCATTTTCGTGTACGATGGCTTCTCTTATCTTTTCCACGACCTCACTCGTTGTAGGCCTGGAGGCTGGTTTCGGTTCCACACATTGAAGCGCTACTTTCACAATACCGGTGACAGATTTCATGTCGTAGCTTCCACCCAACCGCTTATCTACTATTTCTTCTATTTCGCCCGGATTTTCGTTCCTTTCCATGTAAGATGTAACCTTTTATAAAATTCGTAAAAAGATAATTATCGTTAGTCTCTAGCACAAGAAATACGCTTGAAGATCATATTAGCTTGTTAATCTTGCACTTTTTGAATGATTAATTATATGAACATCCATTCCATTTCTTACCCATTGAATGAGGTTAAGTTCTTCGTCAGATAAATTTGCAATTATGGGTGGTCTCCCGCATACGATCTCTAACAGAACTACTCCAAAACTATAGACATCACTCTTTTCCGTTAACTGTTGAGTGCGAAAATACCTGCAAAACAAATTTCACTGACTTTAATAATTCAGCATCAATAATATTGCAAAGAGACTGCAAGTTATAAGTATGGTAATTTACTCTGGATCTAGATATCCTGGAGTTCCTTTCACAGTAGTGGTAACATGAGTAACCTCCCCCTCGCCCTCAATTGTCAACTTCGAGAGACCGAAATCTGCAAGTTTTCCATTAAAATTGCTGTCTAGAAGGATGTTAGCGCTCTTGACATCCCTGTGAATTATCTTTGGAGTGCAACCGACGTGCAAATATTCCAATCCTTCAAATAGAAATCCCATCACAATTGAAATATGGTTACATATCATTTGTCATATAATCGAATCATTTCATTGTGATCAACATTCAAATACTTAAAATGATAATTAAAGAGTTACCTTGGGCCGCATGTAATGCTATCTTGAGCCGTGCTTTCCAATTTAGGTGCGAACTTTCTCGGTTTATACCTGGAGAACAAACATAGAATCAAATATACGCTTTTGGTCATCGACTCATCAGTAAATATATTAATAATTAAAATATTTACCATAAAGATGATCTTTTAAAGATCCTCGAGACATGTGCTCGTAAATAAGCATAGGTTCTCTTGACTCATGACAATAGCCGAGTAACGATACCAACTTCTTATGGTGCACCCTTGAAAGAAGATCGACCTGTTAATCAAGATTCATTATAAACCTATTAATCAAGTGGGGCAGTGCAAATCATATTGCATGGTTTAAGAGTATCAGAATTACCTCATTCTGGAATTGGTAAACCCCTTGTGTGGAGAATGATGAGAGCACTTTAACAGCTATATCCTTGCCATCTCGCAATTTACCGAAATACACAGATCCAAAGCCACCTTGCCCAATCTTCCGACTAAAGTTTTGAGTGGCTTCAATAATCTCTTCTAGAGTAAAGGCACGGGATATCGTTCGATCCGGCATCATAATCGGGTTACCTGCAATCCACACAAATTTACTAGGTTTTATTAAACAAGTCTTAATTTCACAAGGGAGACTCCCACGATGTGTTGTATTACAATATTCGAGATAAGATTCAAGCTATTTCCTAGTACCATCCAATTAAAATTCAAGCTATTTCCGAGTATGATAATACTCCAGTTAAAATTCAAACTATTTCCTAACCTTCATTGAGACGCTTTTTTGTCCTTAATTTCTTCCGATGTACAACAATAGCCACCAACAACGCCACGGCAATTGTTAAACCTGCGCTTATCGTTACTCCAATGATAACACTCACTTTGCCCTTTCTTGGGTTATTTTTGGTTTCTTGAATTTCTTTGATACATTTCCCCTTGTCAATACGCTTACAAAGGTAGTCGTTGCCAGAGTATCTGCAATACACCAACCAGATCAGAGATTATAGTGAACCTATGAACTTCTTCCAGTAAAGAACATATTAAATTAATTAAATGTTAACAGAAACTCTAGAACTTCAACATATTAGAAAGTCATTTACGGTCAATACATGAAATAACAATTAAGATATTAAATTACTTGAGTTTCAGTGAAGGCTTGTTAAGAAGCTGTGCAGGAATTACACCGCTGAAATTGTTGTTCTCTATAAACCTGTCATAATGATAAAAATATTGTTACATGATATTAGTAGAAAAGAAATCCTTTTAATTTTGAAGACTAGATGGAGAGACATACAACTCTTTAAGGTTTTTAAGTTCAGATAGCCAATCCGGAACGCTGCCGCTCAAGTGGATATTTTGTAGATGTCTGCAGTGTGCACAACAAGCGAAGGATATAGCTGGAGTTATCTTGTATAATGACGATCAAACTGATAAAAAGTGAGCTTTTATGTTTGTAACAAAGTACTTACAATCTCTCTAACATGATGAGCCTGGAAAAATTTGGCAAGTTTCCGATGAGATGATTATTGTCTAGTGACCTGCTAATTTCAATCCAAATGGATAAATGCCACTATCAGTGTAAAATTGAAAGAATAACTATATCAAGCTACACAATTAAACTATATTTTTCCATAATCGCGGGTGAGAGCACTGAAAGGAGGAGTTATGAACCGCCAATACTTTTGACAAAAGATCAATAGTGCTCCCCTTCATTTCAACCATAGCTTATAACTATTTTCACTACAACCTCAACAAGAAACCATTTTATATTTGACACATCACTTTAGGACCTCCTGGAAGACAAAGATATAGAATACACAGATAATAGTTTTTGCTTACACATTAATTAATGCGGTCAAGTGTCCAATATTTGCAGGGATCGATCCTTCGAAATTCTTTCTTGACAAATTTCTGGCAAAAATAGGATCATTGTAAGCTCGTAAGATTCCACATCTGTGTCCTCTGTGAACAAATAATCAAATAATCAAACTTACATTTCCGAAATCCTTATGTCTGGAGATCCATCATCACAGCTAATTCCATTCCACGGGAGCAAAAAGCAAGGATCCGAAATCCACTCTTTTATCCCAAACCTGCTTTTGATGGCTTCAATAGCTTCAACTGCAGTTTAAGTACGATCTGATTAGACATTTAATTATAATATCAGTACTTTCAGGATGAAAAATCCAGTAAGGGCACTTACTATCGTGTGAATATGTTTCCCGTTCTGTATCAATTAACAAATAGTGCTCATAAGCGTTAATTATAGGACGGCTGATGGAGTTAGTGGCCTTAACCAGGTAAAATTTCAAGTCATCTGTTTCATCTGATTCCTCCAATTCGATTGATAGCTCTACCGCAGAGTGATTTGGCAACAGAGCAATGATATCAGACCGCCTTTGTCCATGTATTGTGACGTAAAAAGATCTAGTTTCAGATATATTTAGCCTCTCGATCTCTGCAAAATAAAGAAACAGTAACGTTTTCTGTCCATAGCTTGTTCCTAAACTGATTGGAAAGCTGTCCACGTTCATAACCCAGGCCGTTTGGATGACAGCATTTGGAGCAAGGTCTTTGGTGTTGTTAGTTGAAATGGACCCATAAGAACTTACATTCCGTACAGGACTATAATTATCAGAATCTACATGCCAGACGCGGTCGAAGTTGTCTACAGGGTACCTGCTTAAATCACCATACAAAGTTATTCAGCTGAACCATTAACAAAAACCTAATATCACAAGTGCACATCACACAGTACTGTGTCAATATTGACATTCACACACATCAAACTTCTATTCAGGATATCTGGTATCGTTGTGAAAGGTTTCCTAAAAGAAGAGGAAACTGAGCTTGAAATTATATGAAGAATTTATATAAAAGATTGAATTCTTGAACATACCTCTAAAGACTTCTATTTCAATATTTTATCATCTTACTATGTCAAAATAGAGTTTCTGTTTGATTGTACTGAATGTGATTAACACTAGTACTGGTCTATTACGCATGGAGTTCAGTAGGTAAAACATATAGCTCAAAATGCTCACCTAAGCAACGAATTTCCACCAAGATCTCTCCTTGCTAATATCCACAACGCTGTTCCTGGTTTAGCCTGGCTATACATGCCGTTTTGGAGGGTTCTCAACTCGATAGCAGAGATAAAGGGATCATCACTTTCAGAGGTTCTGGTCAAACAAATATACAACATTCTGCCAGAACTAACAAAAATCAACTCAAAACCTGATGGCCTTTTAGTTTTTGCTGCTCCCCCTCCATTGAACAACATACCGGGTGTTTCAACAGAGATAGCGAAGTCGGGGAATTTTTGGAATCCACTGTAATAACCAATGGCAAACCATAATCGTAAGAGGTAAGGCACATTGGGGGTCACAGGTAACTGATAGCAAGATTTGTTGAGAGGCTTTGGAAAGAAGCGTAAAGTATGTAAGTAAGAACCGTAGGCTTGTTGAGAGGCGTCCCCTATGTCGGCTCTCTCACCTACTTGTATATAATTATCATCAGTGACCCATGTTATGTTGTTTTCGTCAGTGTGATTTCTTTTGGCTCCGCAAGATATACTCAGAAATCCTGAGACCCCAAAATTCAATTAAATGATCAAAGAATATCTTATTAAGCAAGGAATATCAACACTAAATGATCAGCACCACAAGAACACAATTCAATGATCAAGAGGAAGGAAACACCGCCCAAAAACTGTAAGTATGATCGCTTGAAATTATTTTAGAATGTTGAATAATACCTGGTTGAGCAATGACATTCCACACAGACGATAAACTCAACAGCATCAACAACATCCAAATGGCCCATTTGGCGCGACCCGTCTTTTCCATCGTTGCAGTATTGTAAGATTGTTGGGAGTTCTAGAGATCTGTGCCCCACTTATAGGCGGACTCGGACCGCGGGACGCGGTGGTATATGGCCGGCTTTCTATCGGTCGTATAATAACTAAAGCCGTACGTGCGCGTTGGAATCCTCTTTAAAGTCAGACAGTAAAATCTGCTATCGGTCTTGGAAAATCGACCCGCGGTTATTCACGACAACGCACTTGAGGGATGGAATTTTGTCGGCAAAGGTTAAAATCCATGTTTACCCGTCTCAGAACTTCCCTAAAATGCTTAAAATCATTGTAACACCCAGGTCACAGGTGGATTGGATTTCAAATTTTAATCCTACAAGGTGTTGCCAAACATAAGGTGTCCCAAAACTCAATCATAATGTGAACGAAGTTGTATTTCAAATACTTAGTCAAACAGTTTGCGCTTATTGTTGAACATTTGACGAATGTCCAGGAAATAAAGATTTTCAGAGGCTGAGTCTAACAAGTTCAAGACTCTTGCTACCAACCTTCTGACTTAGAGATGGAGCCTTTTCATCAATAGCTTGACAGGCTATCCTTTTGTTTATGGTACGGGAAAAATACAGTGATAACATGATGCCATTTTTCAAGATTCTTGTTGCCAAAAATATATGGTTGTTCAGAGTTCGGACACTTGTCTTGGAGCCATTTCAGCAAAGCCTGACATGCTAGAGACATCTTCTTTGGCTTGGTAGAGAAGTTATAGAAATGAAAGAGAAGTTTCGGACACTTGTCTTGGAGCCATTTCAGCAAAGCCTGACATGCTAGAGACATCTTCTTTGGCTTGGTAGAGAAGTTATAGAAATGAAAGAGAAGTTGTCGTAGAAGAAAAAAAATGAGGTTAACAATAGCCTATGGGACAGACCGCTCAACCTTTTTCTTGTTCAACTTGATGATGAGTGTCCCCAATTTCTCCATGATCTCCTCACTGAATAGGTTATCCCAAGAGCTAGTTGTCACGATATTTGCATAGTTGGCTTTACTGTCTTTGAAGGCTTCACACTCGAAAATAAAATGTTTTTTTGTTTCCACTTTCCCGGAAATGCAAAATATACACACCCTTTCTTCCCAAGCTTCCTTTGGTGTTTTCTAGCGTCCAGTTTCACAATGGAGTTGATGGGAATTGGTTCTTAATTGAGCAATAAGTATTTTGGCTCTCCAAGGTATATTGGCCCGTATGTGGAACCTATAGATAACTAAGTCCTTTATCTCTTTATTGTTCATAGGGCACATGTTCAAGTAAATATCCTATTTACTAAGCCATTTAATATTTTGTTGTATCCACTTCTTCTTTCTTTCGCGCAATGTGTCACTGAAAACGACCTTAGGCCATCGGTTGTCCTCCATTTACTCAATTATTTTTAGATATCTTATGAGTCGCACAATAGCAATTGCTTCGATACGAGCAACCCCCATTTCACTCAGCATGATATCATAAGGGACTGAACTTCTAATTTTAAACTTGTTTGTAATCATGCGCTTTTGAATCTTTTCAATTTGCTTCCATTGTACGTCAGATGTGCTGCTAGCCACTTCACAGCCTTAGAGAATCACCGGGATCACTAAAATCCCAAAAAGAGTTTGCATAGTCTTCCAATCCCATAGCTTCGCCTCTCTACACATATTTTGGAAAGCATAGAATGCTTTCCAGCCTCCCAAAGTTCTTTTCTTTCTGCAGTTTGCCCAACTTAAATTTTTGTTGAAGTCAATTCCGAGATACTTGTAATCTGCCACTTCTTCGAGAGTGTTGCCTTCAAAGTAGAGCTGGTGTTGGTTATGTTTTCTTTTGCTCGAGAAAACTACCACTTTCGTCTTGCTAGTATTGACTTGCATCCCCACTGTTCTACAAAAGAGCTCAAGGGAAAGTAAATGTTCTTGTAACCCAAGAGCGGATTTAGCAATCAAAATAAGGTCGTTTGCATACAAAAGAAGCCTTATCACAAACTCGCCCAAAAGAGCAACCTCACCATCCTGTAGGTTTAACCACTCTTCAAGTTTGTCGATATATAAACCTAAAAGGGTAGGGGACAAAGGGCAACCTTGTTTGACCCCGATATCAATTCTAAAACTTTCAAAGATGTCAACTGACGTTTTGATTTTGACTTTAACCTCCTCGTATAGTTTATGGACGGCTACTCTAACATACATAGGGACCCCAAGTTCCTCCATTCTATGCCAAAGCTTATCCATAGGGACCGTGTCAAAATCTTTTTTGAAATCGACAAAGCAACAAAAGGCTTCCTCTTTTTTTCCCGCACATTTTCAATGATGTGTCTTAAAGTTATACCGTGATCAATCATGGAGTGTTTAGGTCTGAAGCCTACTTTCCCTTTAGCACGCTTATCACCCTCTTCCGCCCACTTGCTAATTATGTTTTCTCTCATACTTCTCAACAACTTTGCAAACAAGGGTTTTAACATTATGGTCCTATAGTTGGAGGGATTATTGATATCACCACTCTTGAAAAGAGGTATTGCTAGACTGGTTGTCTGTAGGGAACCCCTGCTGAAATATGTTGTTGAAAATTTTCATAATGTGAGGTGCAAGAGTTTTCGAACCCCACTTTAGATATTTTGCTTGAAGTTCAACTAAATCTTTTGCTTTTCCAACACCCAACTTCTTAATACCCACCTCGATCTCTTGCACGATGAAGAGCTTAGTAGTAGTGTTGACCAAGGGGGAAGGATCAACCTTAGAATCTTGCTCAAAAAGCTGCCTTGCATATTCGAACCATTGATAAGCCATAATGTTGTTGTCACTTTGTTATTGGGGTTATTTTTCAACTCATCAGGTTATTCGAACCATACTCATTAAGTTTCATAGGTTTCATAGTTTTCAATTAAGAAAGGTTATACATTAGTATTATGTATGTTTATTTGTGCATTGTAAATGAAAATTTATCTTTCTATTTTATATTTTAAAATAATCTTTTATTATAATTTAGTTGTTATATTGATGGTGAGAACACTTCTTATAAGCATAAAAAATACAAGCAATTTTTAATTTTACTAAAAATAAAAACTAATTTTATATAAAGATATATTTTATTTATATTCAATATAATAATTTTACTTTTTAATATATTTAACTTAAAATGATATATAAGTTTTAATATAAATATGGCATAAGAAAAAGTTTCACTTACACGATTAAAATGGTGTGTAATTTCCGAGAAGATTATTCAGAGTTGCCCTTAATTTGTGTAAAAATGCCAAATTTTAGGTGGGTTATTAAAATAAGAATTTTATTATTTATATTTATTAAATATTTTTAAAGTTTCACTAATATTAGTTTATTAAGATTATTTTTTTATTATATTATTTTTTAATTAAAAATATTATAATAATCTTATTATTTTTATTATGAATTAAAAATCATTAAAATTTTATTAAATATTTAATAACTTATTAAAATGTTATTTTTTTAAATATATATATACTTTAAAAATATATTATGTTAATTATTCATATAATACTATGAGGAAGCCACAGCTAATTAATAGAATGATTTAAGTTAAAGTGACATGAGTTAATTAAGGTCATTTCTTTTAGATGTTTATTAAAACTTATTTTATGTTTTATAATCTATATTATATTATATTTTTATTAAAGTTATTTTATTAATTTATTATATTGTATTTTTTAATATATTTTATTTTTGAATCAAACTAAGTAGGAAACAATTTAAAGATGTTACATGTGTTTTTCCTCCAATCTTCATTGTTTGATTAAGGGTAGTCTCTTCATACTTACTTAAAGACCTCCATGTCTATTGCTCGATGCTTGATTATCTCTATTGCCTCCATGCATCATCGTTTGTAGTAGCAGTCCTTCCTTGCAAGGATCTTGGTGTCTTCATGGCATACCTGTTGTTTTGATCCTTAAGGAAATTATGTGCTACTAAGATATGAATTCACTCATTGTTGATGTCTATCCCATGCTCTTTTAACTTTAAATGGAACACTTGTCGTGTTTCTCCAACATAACATTTCCCACAAGAGCACATATAACCTTGTAGACACCTTTGTATGGAGAGTGCTTGATGGTGTCTTTTATATCTAATAATGTTTATTGTTTTGAACAAGGTTGAAACTTCTTTACTTCTTAGGATCTTTACAATTATGTTAAATATCGGGCTCTAATATAAGGAAGGTATGTTAAATACCCCTCTAATATAAGGAAGGTAGGCTCTCTTATTAGAGTTTTAACCCATTCAAGAGTGAGATCCTTTCCCAATAGCTCTTATAATTTCCTTATTCCTAAGCCTAAGTTTATAAACACTTTGGTTAGAGGTTTTTTCTCTTCATCAATATGTTCCTCATCCTAGCTAGGGTGTTATGAACCCGTATCTTTTAAGAAGGGTGGTGATGTGAGTTTGCAGGAAGATAACTCTCCCAGTTAGTTTTCTTCCTAAAAACTTTATGTCCAAGAGTTCTATCTTGCTTCCTAGTAACAAGTACATCTAGGAATGGAATGCTTCCATTCTCTTCCAAATCCATGGTGAACTTAATGTCTTCAGAGTGGTTGTTAAGCTACTCAAATAACTTGTTCACTTCTTCTTTTCTATGTGGCCATTTTACATTAGTGTTATCCATATATATTTTCCATCTTGCTCGCCTAAATGGGTAAGTTTCAAGAGATTTCTTCTCGAACTCCTCCATGAAGAGATTGACAACTATGGTTGAGAGGGGGGAGCCCATTACTACATCGGTCATAGAACTCACCTTGGAAACTAATGAAGGTTGAATGAAGACATATTTTTGCTAATCTTGTCATCTATGGGTTCGCAACCTCTTTGATTACTTGCACAACCTTGTCCAAACAATTTTTGTGAAAAGTGAAACAACATTGAAGCTTATGAACATGTCCTCATACTCTACTTTCTCTTCTTTGATGAGATTCACGAAGTCATTATAGTCTTTACAACTGAATCGATGCTACGTATTAGGGAACCCAAGAATTTTGCTGCATATTTTGTTAGAGGAAGTTGATTATATTGATAATCAACACAAGGGAACTCTTTTTTATGAATTTTAAAAAAGATGATAGATTCTATGGTTCTCGAAATTGCATAAGAAAGAGTTACCTTCACTTTAACTTAAGTTAATCTATTAATAAATAAGAATCTTTTTAAAACATATATATATAAACAATAGTTATAGAAAAAAAACTAACTTTTTAATAAGCTATTGAATATTTAAAATTAAGTTATTGAATATTTAATAAAAACTAATAATTTAAATAAAATTAATAAAAATTAATAAGATTATTGTTAATAACTTTTGATTAAATAAAAATAAAATATGATTAATAATTAGATTAAAAAAATGTTATCTCGAAAAATCACTTTCCTGTTATTTTGAAGGAAATCATTATAGTGGAGCTCAACAAAAGTATCATGTTACTGTGGGGAGGACAACAATCTTTTCTCTCAACCACCCAAACTACAATCAATAAACAAAAAAAAATCATCTTAATAAGCTTGAAACCCTCTCATATTTAATAAATAAAAATAATAACCCTATAATATTTAATAAATAAATACAAATTATTATTTTAATAAGTCTTCAATTAAGAAAACTCTGGATTATATCAATATCGAATTAGCATTTGGTTAACGGATGATCTAATATTTGTTTATTCTGCATCGTTAATATTAATGGCTTAAATACGCAGCTCTATCTTTGATTTTTTGCTCTTTGCCTTGATGAGGATGCATATTCGATTCCAAACATATCAATGACACCTATGATAATCCGGAAAACTTTTATGAGAGAAAGTTTATAAAAATTGGTCATTTCAGAAATCTTTTATGAAAAAAAAATTATAAAATTTGCCCATTTGGTTTCTCATGGTTATCTTTATTTTAGCAACATATTAGACGAACAAAATGCATTTCATAAACCATTTTGTTTATCAATATTTACCATTGGAGTTCAAGCTACCATTTTTTGGTGGGAAAGGTTTTCCAAATTCTGATGTTGAATGGGTGGAAACAACATGGCCGTATTTGATAGATACATCTTATGTGGAAAGAGGGACGAAAATCCCGGCGAAATAGACGAAAACGTGAATAAGAGGTTGGGTGGAAACAACATGGAATCCATCACCAGTATTGTCAAATTAGCGATTAAACCACAACCATCCTGCACGCATCCAATGAATTGGAGATTTCATTATTATGTATGATATTTATTTTCGTGCTAACTTGGCTGGCCAGCGAGCGGTGGTACAATTCTCATTGCAATCATGTACCATTCACTGTGCTGCGTACACCGTTTGACCTGCTTCTGTAGTCACATTTATTTTTTGTAATAGAAAATGGATGGACCTGCGTACACCGTTCGACCTGCTTCCGTAAAATTGTGTGAGTGCAGTGCAATTCAGTCCCATTTGTGTAAGCGTAAATAAATGCAGCCAGCCGAGCCAGCCAGTGGTACAATGCAGCCAAGCCGAGCGATATTTATTTTATTTTCGTGCTAACTTGGCTGGCCAGCGAGCGGTGGTACAATTCTCATTGCAATCATGTACCATTCACTGTGCTGCGTACACCATTCGACCTACTTCTGTAGTCACATTTATTTTTTGTAATAGAAAATGGATGGAGACCTATTGTGTGAGTGCAGTGCAATTCAGTCCCATTTGTTTAAGCGTAAATAAATACACGTACACATAAGCGTAAATAAATGTACGTACACGTTAAGGACCACCAGATCAGACAGCACGGTTGGAATTTGACGGGCAAAAGCCAGTCACACAGCATTTTTCCCGTCAAATACAATTAAATTATTTTTAAAGCCGTCTCGATATTGGATGTAGGTCAGGTTTAGTCTATTGTTGCATTTCTATGGCCTTAGTTTGAATTGTTTTAGTGTCATTATTGCTATCCGGTTTATGGCAGACTCTAATTATCATGTACCAGTCACAACAGGGTAGGAATTTCAAAAATTTCTCACCCATCAAAAATGTGTCTTTAAAGCCTTTTTTGTGCTCGAAGGTATGTGGCAGCGATCCTTGCAGCCTTCTTTTCTTTGGCTAAATTCCTCTTTTTTTGTTTTAAACCTTGGATTTCAAGTTTCTTTCGTTCAGACTCAACTAATAGTTTTATATAGTCTTCTAAGGTGAGTAGCTGTGAACTTTGGCATAGACAAAAATTTTCTGTTGTTCTTTGCCTTCCTTTCGCTAACACTCTCTCTACTGGTAGCTTTAGGAACTGACCAAGCAACTGCCCCTTCGTTGACACTTGCTGCTCCTTGCTTGACAATTCCCTTTCAATATTTAGGTCAATATTTGGACATCTAAATGAACCATATTGTCCTCTTCAGCTGGAACCTCATTATGTACAGTATCTTTTTCTAGATTTTCATTGTCCACAAAATAATGAATAATTTCATCGTCCAATTCTGTTGGTTGTGAAGGCATGTTCATGCTTTCTGCATTGGTTCTTAAGACATTATGTTTGTTCATATTCATCATGGCTTCTGCCAGCCATGATGGTGAGGTTACCTCGCTTGGAAAAGCCAATTGTCCATTGTTGCTTCCTGGAGCATGATCACATACAACTACATTCATATCAACGTTGTGATTTCCAACTATATTCTCATTCACATTTGCATGATCAATAGAGTCATTAAGATTATCGCATGCAAAAGTTGCAAGTGTTTCAGTTGGTCTAACAACCTCCATGTTATTGTTAATTCGTTCATTGTTATATTGTGTTTCACTTACATGTTCATCATCATCACCACAGAAGGGTCCTCCTTGAGAGAGGGATATCATGTTATCAGCACCAATAGCGTCTTCCTCTACTTCCACATCTTCTTGGCCATCAACATGTGCTTGGACATCTCCTTCTTCTTGACCATCCACATCAAATGTCTCGCTACAAAGAGTATCATGCATAAGAGCATCAGAATTCAGTGGAGTCCTCTTAAACCCAACCTTTATATTTGAAGGTGTCAGAGGCCTTTTAAATGCTTTACTTGCAAGCTCGGCTAGCTCAAACCTTTTTACCTCCACCCCTAGATTCTTTTCCATCCATGAAGCTCGCTCACCCCTTAAATAGTTCTCGAAAGGTCCAAACACACTGACATCTAGGGGTTGCAACTTGTGAGTGGTATGAGCAGGCAGTGTCAATAGGTCGATGCCCAAATTGTTAGCCTCCTCAATTGTTTGCACAACAATGTGGCTTCCATGTCCATCTAAAACCAACAGGTGTCTATTTACAATTGAGACACCGCCTGGTATAGATGCAGCAAAGTGAGTAAGCTAATTCAAAAAGAGTTCTTTAGTCATTCATGCATGGGGATGTGCAGCCATGCATGTACCTGGTTCACAATTTTTTATATAGTTTTTTAGTTGAGTTTTACTTTTAAATAGATAATATCCAGGGATTGAAGCACCAATTCATTGACACAAGATAGAATAGTGATCCACTCCTTGCTCCTAGGAAAAATATTTGACACATTACGACTCTCTCTCTTGGAAATTACCCGCATGCCACAATTCCTTCTTGCCTGTAAACTTGTTTCATTGCAGTTCCATATATGGTCTGGAGCATAAGAATGTTTCTCGTATGCACTAGAAAGAGTGGCATAGAACTTGGACAGAATTGCAGGGCGTAGATTTAAATCCCTATCTCTATATAGGCCCTCGATTGTACGTAACACAAGGTCTGGATGCCTTTTTTTAAAATCCAAACCACCATGACTTACCAGGAAACCCATCTTTGAAGGGGTTTGGCCTCCCGTGATAGATTTGAGCTACTATGGATTTTAGCTGTATCAACTCTAGCCCATGTCCCATTTGGGCCATCTCCTTACACCTCTGAACCACCTCGACCTCCTCCTCTTCACTCATAACTGTAAGAGGCTCTCTTCACTTTGTATGTGTGAGCCCATTTATCCAATAATGTACTGATGAGGTAGAAACCCCATGTTTTTTATCATCAATCGCAGCTAACATGTCTTGTTTTTTCCAACCTCTTATTGCACTGATCTTCTTGGTTGAACTTGCACCTTGAATTGTGGTTGACAGTGGGACAACATCATCATTGACTACTGCATGGCCATTCTCAACAACATTGTTAGGAGCATTGTTTGCATTTCCATGATCCACCCTCTCCTCCTTTGATGAAGTGCATCGTAGCTGGGCACCCCTACTCAGTCGCCTACTTGATCTCCTTGTACGAGCAATGTTGACTCTTGCCATGGCTACAACTACTTGCAGCTTTATGAGGCAAGTTTAGGAGGCAAGTTGATTATATAAGGGAAGCTGATTATACTATAAAACTGGAAGTAGAAACTTGGAAAATATAAGTTGAAAAATTTAAGCTAATTATATAAGAGAAATGCAAATAACAATAATATTATGCAGTTACCTGATTATACTGTGCACACACTCTCTGATGGTATGTCTCCAGAGTAGTTTGAATGTTTGAAATGCAACTTCAGAAATGGTTTGAGGTTCTTTTATAGTTATTTGGTGTTGAATTCGATTAGTAACAAGGGTGGACATGGATTGCAATCTCTCAAATTTGAATGTATGTTATGGATTGATTTAAATGTGATCCAATGGCTAGGAATTTGTTATGGTCGATCCTTGTCCTTTCATCTGTTTAATGGGTGCATTTAATGGGTAGGTGTCATTTATTGAACACAGTGGGTTGAATTGTTGAACTACCATGCAGTTATGGATGACATTCAATGACCTTTTGTTGCACAGGTATGAATGTGCCATGGGATATGTACCACTAGTAGATTCTGTGATGGCTCGAATAGAGATCCGTGGGGGTTGATTTGATGAGTACCTTGCACTGGTGGCAAATACTATAAATGATATTTTGTAGTTCATTTGCTTTTATATGTTCAAGCAGATATGTAGGTAGTTGGGACAAGATATTTTGTACTCTTTTGAACATAAACACTATTTATGGACTGTTGTTGGCCAAGTCAATATATGGGCAGTTTTTGGACATAATTTAAAGTATTTATGCACTTAATATGAAGTATTTATGTTTAATATTTGGGTGTATTTATGTCATGTTTTGGTGGTTGTATAGGACCAGTACTATGACAACTACTGGTCCCTGTTCAACAATAGACACCTCTCCCCTAAGAACCTTTTCAATGTTCCATTCTTATTTTTTGACACGGAGTGCAAAATATAGGCCGTATTTAAAACAAAAAGATAGAAGAAAATTGACTGATTTAATTTTTAAAAAAATAAAAAAAAATTGACTGATTTAATTTGATTGGGCAATTCACTCCATTAAAATTGATATTAAAGTATGTATCACTTTAAACGAAATCTATTTATAATGTCTTTTGTAATAGTTTTCATCAAATATTTTGAATTCTATAAAAATTTTAATATGTTTATGAATTTTTTATAATGTTTTAAATATAATATTTATTAAATTAAATATTTGAAAAATAAAAAATAGATTTCATTAATATTTTAATTTATTATCATTTAATTTTAAATTAAATTTTTTTATCTAGTTTACAACATATTTATCACAATACTAAAATTAATTAATAAAAAATAAAGAATTAATTTACACTATCAATATTTTTGTATATATCAATTTAATGATTATTTGTGTGAATTAATTCACTACGAAGATTTAATCTTCACTCTCGGTCTTAATTATTTATCAATTGTCATTAATGTTTATTGGTGGGCCCTTTATGATATGTGTATGGTTAGATAAGTGGTGTGGATGGGTGGCAGTTTAAATGAAGGAATTAACCGATCCTTTCACCACCACCTTGTGCTTGATATATATTTTGAAACTAAGTATCAACAAATTATTATTATTAAGGTTAAAAAAATAATTTTTTTTATAATTTTATTGATAATCTAAAAATATGTTTTAATGAAACTATTTTTGTTTTTTGATATTTAGTTTAGTTAACACTTATGATTGAACAAAGACTACAATCTATCACCTCCAATACTTGTAAGTTAAAACTTACAGATCTTTCCAAAATTCTTGTTTCTTAACGATTTTAAGGTCACGATCTCTCATCCGTCAGAGGCTCAGAGCTTCACCGTCCTTGGCACGACGATCACTAACCATCTAGCCATCTTGGATTGGCCTTAGACACCAAACTCAACGCTACGGTAGATCCACTTTTAACGCTCATTTGGTTACCCATTTTACCTGGATAAACAATAGCTTATCAAATCTATATTTTGAAATGGAAAAGTTTCACATAGTTAAGGTCAAAGAATAATAGAAAGTATACTGTAGTTTCCTGAATGTATTGCAGGAATTTAAATTTAGAAATTGTTTTACATTTTTTTTCCTCTTAAAATAAACAAAGTGTTTGATAGTTGGACATATTTACTATTTCGTATATTAATAGTAAGTTGAATTTTTCGATGAAAAAAAAAAAACAAAGTGCCTATATATTCGTAAACGAAAACAATCGATCAACCCCAATATGTTATATGAACCAACATTTTATATATGTATCGATTTTGTTTCGTTTCATTTATCAATCTTTAGTTGAAAAATATATCCTATGTATGACGAATGCAATTAGATAAAGTTTATGGTGTTTGTAACCTTGTACCTATGAAACACTTAGATTGTTCATGACGTTTGTATGGGTGTGTGATAAATGATACTCAAATTGTTTTGGTATTTTGGTGATTGGCGATAGAAACTTTTTCGGTGAGGTACAGTTCTATCTTTTCTGGTTATTTTTTTGGAATTTCGACGATCTGGGTCGTCTTAAAATGAGCCAAAACTCCTAGGAACATAATTCCATGGCATAGTTATGCAGTAAATGAGGTAGAACTACAATTCCACTAGTTTTTATAACCAAATTTAGGGAACAAATCGCCAAAAACACAAGGCATTTTGAGTGCCAATTATCCCACGCCATTTGTATGGACATCATATTTCGGTGTGATGTTTTTTACTAAAACTTGATATTATTGTTGGTTCAGAATTGTTATCTAAAATTAAAAAGGTACTACGTAAAGTTATAATTTGCAAAGCCTTAAAATTATAGACTTAGTTGTAATTGGCTCTCGCTTGCATTTTAGATTGAATCCTCTTTTCATTTAATATTTGTATATTTGTTGTTGGATATGTTTTTATTCGAAGATAGATGTATGTTATCTTGTTGATTTTTTGAAGTAAATGTTTTTATTTTTATTTTTAATTAGGTGTATTTTTAGTTTAACTTTTTTAACATTTTTATATTTATAATTGGATAATATCTACTTAAAATTGAAATTAAGGTGTTGGGTTGTTTATTTATTAAAGGTAATTGTTTTGTTTATTCATTAAAAGTATTTTGTTATGGTTTATGTTTAGTTTATATTAGTGGCTTGGTTACTTCAAACAAACTTAAGTTTCAAGAAAATACATAGAACGAGAGATGACACACACTATATTACAAAATGTTAAGATGAGTGTTGTCAAAACACAAGTGCCTTCATTTATAATTCAATTTTTTCATGGGAGATAAGCTTTTACTTTTTATGTACACATTCATGTGTTACATAACATATACATGTTTTGTTGATCTATAACTTACTTATAAATCACATTCAAAATGTTCTAAATCTCTAAACAAACAAAAAAATAGTAATGACTACATTGCACCGTACGCACAATAAGTCACTGACTAAGGGATATGGTTATATAGACTAGGGGATTAGGGTTTAATTGTTATTAGTCTTTGAGATTTATAATGGTTATGGTTATATCAGTTAAAGGGCTTTAAGTATTAAGGCCAAGGGAAATATAGTCATTAGGTTTTAGTAGTTAAGAGTTATAGGGGTTGTAGTGGTTACATGTTATTGGGGATGAGGAGTTTTAATGTTTATTGGTAATTGGGATTAGATGTAGTTTTGTTTAGGGATTATAATGGTTAAAGATTGGGGGATTAAGATATAGGGGTCAAGGATTCAAGGCCATAACATTGAAGAGTTATACATGTGTGTTAAGGGATAGAGGCTATATGGGTTTTGGGTTGTATCCACTCCTAATTGTAACCATATCTCCACTTTAAGGCCAAGAATATGGCAAGGCGATCATGTGTGGTGTTTTGTGGTGATGATCTTAATCTTAAATGCATAGAAGCTTCCTTCAAGATCCACTATTTAGGTTTACTCCCTCAACCATGCAAGGCCTTATGATCCACTACTAATGCTAAAATTTTTTTACATGAGTTTATATCTCCTTTTAAAGATCAAAAATACCTTAGAGAGAGAATGCATAGCCATTCAAAACCTCATTAATGGCTCTTTATTGCACCGAGAGGCACTCTACAACCCAGTTTGGGGGATATATTGTCACATGTAACGGATGTAACATGTAACATGTAAAAAGTAAAATGTAATGAGGGAGATCTTGTACGAGCGTAGATCCATCTCAAACCCGGATCTATCAAGCAACGAGAGGGGTCCAATTTCTTGAGGTGTAATTTTTTTTGTTTTATCTTAAATTTTTTACACATTAAGAAAAAAAATACCCCTCAAGAAATTGGATCCCTCTCTTCTAATTTTTTAATTAATTTTTATTTTTATTTTTGATATCTTATGAGCGAACATGAAATTTTTAATTACTTTTGATTTTTTTTTATAAGTTATGAGCCGACATGGAAATGTAACGTGACAAATGTGACAAACGTTACCATATCTCCCCCATACTGGGTTGTAACGTAATGTGACAAACGTGACAAATGTGACAAACGTGACAAATGTGACAAACATTACAACATCTCCCCCATATTGGGTTGTAACGTAACGTGGCAAACATGACAAATTTGACATGTGACATGTGACATCCGTTACAGGATCTCCCCCATACTATTACTTTTTACATTTTATTACTTTTGAAAATGTTACATGTGACATGTGACCGGTGACATCCGTTACAGGATCTCCCCCATACTAGGTTGTAAGCACCTCATTTACACTCGGTGCAAACATGTAACGGATGTAACATGTAACGTTTGTGGAATATAATAAAATGTAAAAAGTAATAGTATGAGGGAGATCATGTAACATGTAACGGATGTAGCATGTCACATGTAACGTTTGTGGAACATAATAAAATGTAAAAAATAATAGTATGAGGGAGATCTTGTAACATGTAATGGATTTAACATGTAACATGTAACGTTTGTTTGAAAATAATAAAATGTAAAAAGTAATAGTATGCAGGAGATCTTGTAATGCATGTAACATACATAATTGTAACGTTTGTGATGTAGGAGCATCGGGGCCTAGGCAGATCAGTCGAAGTTGATCGACCGAAGGGAGCTGACCAGTGAGAGTGCCGGTGACCACTAGTGCGGAGAGCAGGTTGACGTGTCGAAGTAAACAAGTCGAGCAGAAGCAGTCGGGGTGCGGCCAATTGAAGGATCAGCAGATGTCGCGAGAGGTCGAGGATCGACAGATGACGAGCGATGTAAGAGGTCGGGTAGTCGACAAGTGGTCTAACTACGACATGACAGGGTTGGCGAAGCCAAGTGTAATAGGGAAAGGAGTGAACCGACAGGACAGTCGAGATGTGACTGACTGCTGTAGCAGGGTCGAAAGGACAGAAAAGTCAAGGGACTGTACTAGTAGCCGTTCAGGGTTGCTGAGGAAGTTATTACAGTTGCGAGTTGGTGAAGGACATGACAGGAGACGTCATGGACAGAGGCTGTGCAGCATGGTTAGAAGCTGACAGTGCAGGTTCGTAGGATTTGGACAGGATCTGCGAACGAAAGGGAACGTGTATCTCGGGATTGTAATAGTCTTGGGAATAGCACCTGCAGAGTAGAAGAAGAGGAAAAGACCTTCATTCTGCAAGACGACAAATAGAGAGCCAAGAGCAGAGCGCAGAGCTGAGAGAGTTGTGAAGAGTCACACCGGCTGAGTGCAGAGTGTTGAGATCGAACCATAGATTAGAGTTCTGTGGCGAACTAGGAGAGGAAGAGGTCGACACACAGGGAGAACACACCACAGTTCTAAGTTGTAACGGCTGAGGCCGATTGTAGTTAGTTATTTGCTTGCAGTTATTTTAGATTGTAACTGATTTCAGAGAAGTAATATAAGCCAATCTAGGCATCTTGTTCTACAGCTTGTTTGTGTGAGCATTGTGGTTTGTGTTGTGTGTATTGTTAAGCAAGAAAGTATCCCGTAGGGTGACTTGCGTCAGTTTGGTATTAGAGCACGGAAGCGAGTCCAGTTGGAAGAGATGACTATACCAACCTGACTTGTGTCAGTTTGGTATTAGAGCACGGAAGCAAGTCCGATTGGAGGAGATGACTATACCAACTTGACTTGCATCAGTTGGTATCAGGTCCAGAAGGAGTGAGAATTTTTAGCGGAGGTTGAAATGGCTCATAGAGGCATTAATGTTCGAGGATGAAAAGCACGTGGCACAGCAGCCGTCACAGTGGATCGTGAGATATTCGACGAATCCATCCGAATGATGCGGACTTTGACAAATGAAGTCGCAACGATTAAAGAAAACCAGAGGCACGGTTGTATTCCTGAAGTGATAGACCACAGCGAGGAGGAAGTGGAAGCTCGGGAAGCCGCAGCAGAAGAACCAAGGAAAAAATCATCAAGCTTTTGACAGAAATGAGAGGTTGGGCGAAGATAGATGTGTGTACATACTCGGGAATCCTGGACCTAGAAGACTTGATCGACTAGTTCAGAGAGATGGAGAAATATTTCGACGTAGAGCAGATCGAGGATCCTAAATGGTTAAGACTGCATGTCTAAAGTTGAAGGGTCATGCCTCGTTGTGGTGGGATAACGTACAGGCTGATAGACTCAAGAAAGGCAAGGAGAAAATCAAATCTTGGGACAGGATGGTTTCCAAGTTGAAGGGAAAGTTCTTGCCAAGCGACTATGTGGTTTCCTTGTTCAGGAAGTTACAGAACTTTCGACAGAAAGAAATGACCGTGAAAGAGTACATGGATGAGTTCTACCGATTATCGATTTGGTCGAGACAAACTGATGAAGGAGAAGAAGTTGTCGCCAGATATGTAAACAACATGAAATATGCTGTTCAGGATGAACTCAGCATGTCAAGATTCAGAGTAGTCAGTGAAGCTTATCAGTTAGCTCTGAAGGCAGAAGAGAAACTGTCGAGAAAATTCGCAACGACCAGAGGCAGGATGACTGGTCGGGGTGGAAAGACTGTATCCGTGAAAGGTCAAGGTAGCGGCTATAAGAAAGAAGGTATCGAAGATAGTCGACGCACATAAGGGACATCGACAAAAGAAAGTGCGCAAGAGAACCGATGCGATGGTCGTGAGAACCGTGGTCGGGGTGCGTATAGTCGAAGTGGTCCATCCGATAAGAAGGGAGCTAATAGACCAGCCATAATCTGTTACAAGTGCCGAGGCACGGGTCACAAGGCATATGAATGCCCAGAAAACCTACATGCTGTAGAAGAGTTGAAACCCATACGTTGAAAGGATGAGCAAGTTGACGAGAGGGAAGAGTCGGCATCAAATAGCAGTGGAGGTGAGAAAAGAAGAACTGGAATCTGACGGTTTAGAGAGCCTTGATCCAGGAAGATCAATGTGATCCGATGGAACCAGCACAGTGGAAGGCGATCTTTCGAACAAAGGTGCGGATCGGAGAATGGCGTTGCAAGACCATAGTTGATGGTGGGAGTACGGATAATCTTGTGTGAACAGAAGTTATCGACAAGATCGGGTTGAAGTGTCGAGAACACCCACACCCTTACAAGATCTCGTGGCTACAAAAAGGACACCATGTTAAGGTGACCGAACAGTTCCTGATCAACTTCAGAGTTGAAGGATTGGAGGACAGTGTACTGTGTGATGTAGTTCCCATGGATGCATGCCATCTGTTGTTAGGGAGACCATGGCAATATGATCGTAAGATGATCTATGACGGTCGGGATAACACGGCCACAATGTGGAAGAATGGCATGAAAAGGACTCATAAGCCGAGGCGAGGAGATCCAGCTGACGACAAGGACATCGAGAGCAATCTTTGGGAAAAGCGAGTGTTGATGAGCACCTCCAAGGAATTCCTCGCAGAAGAGGAAAAGCAGTTGGGATGTTTTGCAATCATTCCAAAAGGACCATATGTCGATGGAACGACCAATCAGGAGAGCATTCCGGTCGAAGTCGAGGAGTTGCTCGAGGAGTTTTGAGACATAATGGATGATGCGAAATCGATGGGATTGCCACCGACAAGGAGCATATCCCATTCGATCGACTTGATTCCAGGGTCGAGTCTGCCAAACAAAGCACCATATAGGATGATTCCAGCAGAGGGATAGTAGCTCAACCGACAGGTCCAAGAGTTGTTGGACAGGGGATTGATCTGAGAAAGTTTGAGCCCATGTGTAGTACCAGCAGTATTGACACCAAAGAAGGGTGGGGAATGGAGAATGTGTACCGATTCTAGAGCCATCAACAGGATCACGATCAAGTATCGATTTCAATTTCCAAGGATAGATGAATTGATGGATTTCCTGAGTGGAGAGACATACTTCACGAAAATGGACCTGAAGAGTGGATATCACCAGATTAAGGTCAGAGAAGGAGATGAATGGAAGACAACATTCAAAACAAGAGAAGGGTTATATGAGTGGTTGGTCATGCCGTTCGGATTGACTAATGCACCCAGTACATTCATGAGGTTGATGAATGAGGTGCTGAAACCATTCTTGGGAAAGATTGTCGTAGTATATTTAGACGACATTCTGATTTTTACTCGAACCAAGTTAGAACATTTGGAGCACGTTCGACAAGTATTACAGAAATTGCAGGAAGAAAAGCTGATGATCAACCTACAAAAGTGTTTCTTCATGAAGAAGGAATTGGTGTACTTGGGATTTGTAATTTCAGATAAAGGGTTGGAGATGGACCCCGAGAAGGTGAAGGCAATAGTAGATTGGCCATAACTGACAAGTACGACTGCAGTGAGAAGTTTCTATGGACTTGCTAGTTTCTACCGGAAGATCATTCGGGGATTCAGTCGGATTTGTGCACCATTGAAAGAATGCATGAAAAAGGGCGAGTTCAAGTGGATGGATAAGGCCCAAGAAGCTTTCGATGTATTGAAGGAAAAGGTCACTGAGAGCCCAGTGTTGGCGCTCCCAGACTTTTACAAAGTTGTCCATGTCGATTGTGATGCAAGTGGAACAATAATTGGAGCAGTGTTAAGCCAGGGAGGCCGACCAATTGCATTCTTCAGTGAAAAACTAAATGGAGCGAAGCGGAAGTATTCGGTCTACGACCAATAATTTTATGCGATAATCCAAGCATTGAAGAAATGGAGGCATTATTTGTTGCCGTAGGAATTTGTGTTATACACGGATCACCAAGCGATAAGGTATCTGAATAATCAGTCGAAGTTGGATCAGAGACACATGAAGTGGGTGGAGCTACTCTAGAGATATACCTTCATGTTGCGACATAGGTCGGGCAAGTCGAAAAAAGTTGCCGACACATTGAGCAGGAGAGTTGCACTATTGAGCAGGACGACTGTCCAGGCAACAGGGATAGAGTCGATAAAGGCAGAGTATGAAACCGACAAATATTTTGCAAAGGCATGGAAGGCTTGTCGTGAGCCTTGGAGCATGGCCAGAACTCCATATTTGAGTTATTTCATTTAAGAAGATTACCTGTTCAGGGGAAGTCAGTTGTGTATTCCCAGAGGATCAATGAGAGAAAACCTAATCTGAGAATTTCATATTGGCGGGTTAGCATGACACTTTGTGATCGACAAGAACAAAGAATTGGTTGAAGAGAAGTATTTTTGGCCAAGGATGTTGACAGATGTCAAAAGATGGGTTTGACAATGTCAAATTTTCCAGTTGGCAAAGGGAAGGAGTCAAAACACGGGGTTGTATACACCATTGCCAGTACCAGAGAACCCGTGGGAGCATCTAAGCATGGATTTTGTGTTAGGATTACCAAGGACTCGGCAGGGGAATGAATCAATATTTGTTGTAGTCGACAGATTTTTGAAGATGGCACATTTCATACCATGTAAGAAGACAAGTGATGCCACAGGAATTACTGTACTATTCTTTAAGGAAATAGTCAGGCTGCATGGGTTTCCAAAGAGTATCATGTCGGATCGGGATACAAAATTCATGGGAAATTTCTGGAGAACCCTATGGAAGAAACTCGACACGAAGTTAGATTTTAGCTCGGTGCATCACCCGTAGACAGACGGACAAACCGAGGTTGTAAACAAAAGTTTGGGAGACCTTCTGAGATGTTTAGCGGTCGACAGACCCAATCAGTGGGAAAATGTGTTGGCACAGGCGGAGTTTGCATATAACAATTATGTGAATCGATCGATAGGATTGATCCCATTCCAGATTGTTCAAGGGAGGAGTCCACATGTAGTGGCAGATTTGGTCGAATTGCCGACAGAAACCAGGAAGAGCACGGATGCAGAATCATTTGCAGAGCATATGCATGAAGTTCATGAAAATGTGTGAAAGCGCATCGAGAAGAGTAACGTGGCCTACAAGTTGAGAGCCGACCGGAGGAAGAGTATACTGTCATTCCAAGATGGGGACTTAGTCTATGCATATTTGCGGAAGGAGCGATTTTCGACAGGAACCTATAACAAGCTGAAGTTGAAGAAGATAGGACCATGCAGGATTCTGAAGAAGATTTCAGACAATGCATATGTGTTGGAATTGCGGGAAGACTTGAACATTTCAGCAACGTTCAACGTCTCAGACCTCTACAAGTTTGAAGAAGGGTCAAGCAGCAGTAAAGGGGAAGGAACTAGTATCGACTGAACATGACAGATTCCAGACCGACACAGAAAAGGGATCGTAGAAGTAATCAATGAACGCGAAGTAGGGCGTACCCATAGATAGCGCATGAAAGAATACTTGGTGCGATGGACAAATGATGAGTTGCAGGAACCGACATGGATTTTCGAAGAAGAGTTCAGAAGACTGACGGAGCAGTCGAATTGTTTTTCACCTGGGGATTCTGAAGCAGGAGCATCGGGGCCTAGGTAGATCAGTCGAAGTTGATCGACCGAAGGGAGCCGACCAGCGGGAGTGCCGATGACCACTGGTGCGGAGACCAGGTTGACGTGTCGAAGTCAACAAGTTGAGTAGAAGCAGTCGGGGTGTGGCCAACTAAAGGATCAGCAGATGTCGCGAGAGGTCAAGGATCGACAAAAGATGGTCGACAGATGACGAGCGATGTAAGAGGTCGGGTAGTCGATAAGTGGTCGAACTACAACACGACAGGGTTGACGAAGCCAAGTGTAATAGGGAAAGGAGTGAACCGACAGGATAGTCGAGATGTGACTGATTGCTGTAGCAGGGTCGAAAGGACAGAAAAGTCAAGGGACTGTACCAGTAGTCGTTCGGGGTTGCTAAGGAAGTTATTACAGTTATTGCAAGTTGGTGAAGGACATGACAGGAGACGTCATGGACAGAGGCTGTGTAGCATGGCTAGAAGCTGACAGTGCAGGTTTGTAGGATTTGGACAAAATCTGTAAACAGAAGGGAACACGCATCTCGGGATTGCAATAGTCTTGGGAACAACACCCGCAGAGTAGAAGAGGAGGAAAAGACCTTCATTATGCACGACGACAAACATAGAGCTAAGAGCAGAGCGCAGAGCGCAGAGCCGAGAGAGTTGTGAAGAGTCACACCTGCTGAGTTGAGAGTGTTGAGATCGAACCATAGCTTAGAGTTTTGTGGCGAACTAGGAGAGGGAGAAGTCGACACACAGGGAGAACACGCCACAGTTACTTCTAAGTTGTAACGGTTGAGGCCGATTGTAGTTAGTTATTTGCTTACAGTTATTTTAGATTATAACCGATTTCAGAGAAGTAATATAAGCCAATCCAGGCATCTTGTTCTACACCTTGTTTGTGTGAACATTGTGATTTGTGTCATGTGTATTGTTAAGCAAGAAAGTATCCCGTAGGGTGACTTGCGTCAGTTTGTCAGCCATTAATAAAATTTAATATAAAGTAAAAAATTATAATATGAGGGAGATCTTCCCACATAAAATAAAGAAGTTAAAAAAGAAAGAAGTTAAAAAAATATTATAGTGGATATGAAAAGTACAAACATAATATTATACCATACATAAAATAAAGAAGTAAACAAAAATGTAAAAAAATATATTATAGCCGACATTAAAAAATATTATAGCTAACATAAAAACTAGAAACATAAAAAGTAAAGAAATAAAGAAGTTAAAAAAAATATTATGGTGGACATAAGAAGTAGAAACCAAGGAAGTAAAAATAATATTATAGCCGACATAAGAATAGTTAGATTTGCTAACATAAAAACTAAAAACATAAAAAGTAAAGAAATAAATAAATAAATAAAAAAATATTATGGTGGACATAAGAAGTAGAAACCAAAGAAGTAAAAATAATATTATAGCCGACATAAGAATAGTTAGATTTGCTAACTAATAATTAGATTTGATAACTAAATATAACTCCAAGCAAAAAAAATATTATAGCGGACATAAGAATAGTTAGATTTGCTAACATAAAAACTAGAAACATAAAAAGTAAATAAATAAATAAATAAATAAAATATTATGGTGGACATAAGAAGTAGAAACCAAAGAAGTAAAAAGAATATTATAGCCGACATAAGAATAGTTAGATTTGATAACATAAAAACTAGACCACACACACAAACATGGTTTTGAACCTTGGTCTCTAAGTTAACACAAGCCCAATCACCTTACTTCCTACCAATAGACCACACACAAATGTTAAACAATAGAAGATGCATATTTGTTTCATTAGTTACATTGATTTTAGCAATGCATTTTTTTTTGTTTTTTACATGTATACATTGAATTTATCAATTTAATAAATAATTTGATTCATTGCATTGATTTCAACAATGCAATTTTTTTTTTGTTTTTTACATGTATGCATTGAATTGATCAGTTTAATAAAAAAAACATTGTTGCATTAATTTCAACAATGCAATGTTTAATAGACCATAAACAAATGTTCTTGAAAAACACAAGATGCATATTGATTTCATTCGTTAACACAAGCCCAATCACCTTACTTCCTACCAATAGACCACACACAACTGTTGTTAACAATAGAAGATGCATATTTATTTCATTAGTTGCATTGATTTCAGCACTGCATTTTTTTTGTTTTTTACATATATGCATTGAATTTATCAATTTAATAAATAAAAAAATCTTGCATTGATTTCAACAATGCATTGTTTTTTGTATTTTACATGTATGCATTGAATTTATAAATTTAATAAAAAAAACATTGTTGCATTGATTTCAACAATGCAACCATAATAATAGTTACATTTGGTAACTAACTATAACTCCAAGCAAAAAGGGTTTTGAACCTTGGTCTCTGGGTTAACACAAGCCCAATCAGCTTAATTCCTACCAATAAACCACACACAAATGTTGTTAAACAATAAAAGATGCATATTTATTTCATTCGTTGCATTGATTTCACCAATGCACTTTTTTTGTTTTTTACATGTATGCATTGAATTTATCAATTTAATAAATAAAAAAATATTTCATTAATTTCAACAATGCATTGTTTTTTGTTATTTACATCTATACATTGAATCTATCAATTTAATAGAAAAACTACTCTCCAATGATTTCAACAAATCAAATTTTTGTGTTCTCTATTTCAGGGTATATCGTGGATCCTCATGATAATATTGCAAATATTGAAGATATTGATTATCAAAGAAGAAAAGTACGCCAAATGTATAGAAGAGAAAGAGAAAAATAATATTTGTAGCAAGATTTATGTGGTTGTTGATTTCAGGAGGTTTTGGACAATCCACAGTATCCATGTTCTTTAGCCGACGTTTCGACTCCATAACATAAAAAGAAGGATCGGAACATACAGAAGAACAAAGAAAACACGATCGTGAACTAAAGAGATCGTGAAGAAGTGTTATTTGTGCAAAGGGATTCTCAAAAGCATGAATGGGAGATAATTTCAACGTTATATAGGAATCAATATAACTACCAATGAATATGACATAGTTGGATACATGGAATGTGATAACAAGGAAAATTTGAAGTCTAATTTTGTTGATACGGAAACTTCCAATCATGCACTGCAGTTCATATCTGAAAACTGACAATATCGGTACCATCTGAAGAAATGTATACTAGACATAAAAAATTTCATGTACGAATTGATCAATTAGCAGAAGTTCAAATAGGTCATGTCTTCCAGGAGTCATATGTTGGAATACAAGTACGTAATCCAAGTACAGGTCCAATGTAGATTCTCATATGATCGATATGAGAAGATGTCAAAACTACCAGGTGTGAATATAAGAAAAGATGAAGAAGATAGATTGAGAATGATCATGATGTGAACCATATTTTCATTTATTTAATCCTTACAAAATTATTGTCTCTATTTTCCAGTTTAACAATTTACTCATACTTATTACTTACATTATTATAATCCTCATAATTCTTTCTGTGTTTTCAACTTAACCTGTTCCTCACAATGTTGATCAAACTCCATTTTTGTGTCACTGCTCACGACTGAAACCAGCCTAGATCCAAATCTTAGGCTCTATCAAGCGCCGAGAGGGATCAAACCTCCCGAGGTGCAAACCTCTCCTCTAAAATCTCCTTGAGTGCAATACCTGAGAAGAGGTTTGCACCTCGGGAGATTTGATCCCTCTCGGTACTTGATAGAGCCTAGGATTTGGATCTAGGCTAGTAAGATATAAAATTATAACACCATACAACCTTTTATAATATATAAAGTTATGAACAATGTGTAATAGACATTTAACTTTAACACTATACAATTATTAGTTATCTAAACATCTTTCAAACTTGAAAATTTACAAATTAAATACATGTCTAATGATATAACATATGCATGTTTTCTTATGATATCCATTTTAAATAATTCTAAATGGTTATTGTATGTGTTGAATTTGAATTCAACATCATATTTTTATTTTATAATACTTGGTTCAAAATAAATATGAAGTTCAAAAAAAAATGCATGGTTTAATTTGAATTCAACATCATATTTTTATTTTATAATAATTGGTTCAAAATAAATATTAAGTTCAATCAGAAATATATTGTTTAAAAATATATATATTATTACAAAACTAAGTTATTTTTTGAGTTTAAAAGATTTATTAAAAGTTAAGTATGTATGTATAATGATTGAATATTAGCATAATAGTGGTGTAGTGTGACAATCATGTTCCCATCAATTAGATAGAATTATAATTTCCTACAAAATTTGTACTAAAATTGAGAAAGAATTAAAAAAAAGAGATTGAGCTTGTCCACTAATTAATTTTATATATAACTTAGATCTCATAATTTTGATCCACAAACGAAGATTAATCTACAACCATTTATATAGGAAAGAGATTCAAATGTGAGGAGCTACCTCCTCTTAAAAGTCATTTGAATATAAAACTAATTTAATTGATTTTTTTAATTGATAACTTTCTTACATCCATCCTATGGAAGGATTCCTAGTGATTTGAATTCTATTAGTAAGACGGTGAAAAAATATAAATAGAATAAATAATTTTTTCTTAATTCTTTTGTACTTTTGAATATGATTCATGGTGAAATTCAGTTATCCATTCATCAAGATTAATCCATTTTAAAGGAACTCAGAATAGATTCCACCTCCTCCTTGGTCACACTTCGGAACACTTTTTCACACACCTAGTCATTTGAACCATTCTAGAAAAGAATGAGAGAGTGTCCATTTGATTCAAAATGGTTTTAAAGTTACCATGATATGGGACAAGTTCATTTTTGATGTGCAATTTTGGAAATTATAAATTCAACAATAAAAAAGAGTGAGGAGAAATTGCAATTTCAACAAATACAAATGTGAAATTTTATATATGATTGAGGAGAAACACACATTTTTTTAATGAAAATGTGCATTTTGAAGACTTAATTGATTTCAATTCTAGTGATTAAGAATTGCATTTTTAACAATTGGAAAATTACCTTCTATGCAATTTTAGCATCCAGAAATGGCAATTTCAACAATTAATTAATCCGAACTTTTATATTTCCATATTGCAATTCTAGGAATTCTAATTTATTCAAATTGAAATTTCAACTCTAGAAAATTGCATTTTTGCAATTACAAATTCAACAATAAAAAGATTGATGAGAAATTGCAATTTTAGCAACTACAAATTTGAAATTTCAAGAAAATTGAAAATAAATTCACATTTTTCTAACAAAAAATGCAATTTCAAGAATTGATTGATTCAACCAAAAATTGTAATTTCAACAATTGAAGAATTATTAAAAATGCATTTTTTGCGGAGAAAATGCAATTTTAGCATTAAAGATTTGGCAATTTCAAGAGTTAAATGATTGCAATTTGGATAATTGCATATTGCAACTGTATGACCTTTTTTATTCAAATTGCAATTTTGACATTTCCATAAGTACAAATTTTGGAGTCCGAACCTCATTATGCATGGTTACACACGTTTGAACCCTGTACAAGAGCTAAGAGGAGACATTTAAAATCTATCCATTCTAAGGGTTTGTGTGGCCAAGGCTGGGTGTGATCCTCAGGTGATTTTGATGACTTAGATCCCCTACCTCATGGTTTCTTAGACTAGCTAATCGCACAAGCCATTGAAAAAGTAGTAAAGAAAAAGCCTACAAATTTGTAAATTTCAACAAGTATATGATTAAGGAAAAATTCACATTTTTAAAAGGAAAACATGAAATTTCAACAATTTATTATTGCAATTTCAACAAAAAGAGAATGATAAAAATTGTGACTTTTTAATGAAAAATTGGAACTATAGGATGAGTGCACAAAGTTGAGGGACCTTTTAGATTCAATGGTAGATTCAAGAAACTCATTCAAGTTCTATAAAAGAGAATTGATCCCAAGCAATCTCGAGCCTACCAAACCTAGTCCCAAGGCTGCCAAGTAGGATAGTTAAACAAAAAGTGTATGCGTTATGGAGTTCTAAAACACGTATGCGTTTTGGATTTCTAAAACATGTACGCGTTTTGTAAAACATGTTTTATGCCCCAAAACGGCCCGTGCCCTTCATTTTCTCCACAACAATGACATGCAACGATTTCAGGTGACTAAAGAGCGTATTGGTGAATGGGATTTGCATGAGAAGGGCCTCCATATTCCGCCTCGGGCATCATTATCCTCCATATAAGGTATTTACATCAAAATCCATCCTTCTAAACAATCTATTTTCATTAATTTGTATGCCCTAAAATAAATTTAAACCATAATTTTATTAATTTGTATGCCCTAAAAAACTTTGAACCATAATTCTAGTTATTTGTATGCCGGAAGGAAATTAAAACCCCAATTTATTGATAAAAATTAAATCAATTTCACTAGATGCATATATATCCATGATCATCCTTATGAATCCAAACCACTATTCACAAATATGCAAAGTTTCTCATGTATATAGCAAGGTTGCATACAACTAAAAGAAATCAAGTGGAATTCATATCTGCCCCAAAATACAACTAAAAAAATATCAAGTGGAATTCATATCTGCCCCAAAATACAACTAAAAAAATATCAAGTGGAATTCATATTGGGATTTTATTCATCAATAGAACCTTGTGCCCCCTCCTTTAGGTTCTAGCCCTTGCCTCTACCTAGAATCTCAGAGTTGGTCCTCCAAGGGAATTAGTCAACACCCTAAAGTTTTGATGAAACTTCATAATCCAAGCCTTAACACAAGATAGAGAAGCTTGCCAGGACATATACAAATATGGCATTTAATGTATGTATCTGGCAATTTAAATTAATACACATATACGACATAAATTTAAGATGGAAAAATGTTAAATATATATTCGTTTGTGCAATTGTTTGATTATAAATATTAAATTATAAATACTTCACGTCATTATTTGTTGTAAACTATTTTTATATTTTTCATTTCTTAGAGATGTCATTATACCATGTGTATTTTTGTAATGATATTTTTTTTCTATTTATGATTGCAGTGGCTACTATGGATCCTAATGTAGAGATATTGAGAGAGATCGGTTCCACATGGAGGGGTGGAGATGAACTCCGGCGGTGCCTTGCAGTGTCATTGGATGATATTGTAGAGACCATTAGCTTCTCTAATGATGTGTTATACAACATAGTATCATATAGAGAAAGAAAACGACAAGAATATGCAAACGGCTTGAGTTACAATGAAGTCAATAAGTTGAAAATCACAAAAGACAAAATATATGAACATTTCAGAGTGCCTGGAATGGATGGTCAAATTCCAAACACTAGCAGAGCACATATTTCGATTGAGTGGTGCACATATCAACCATTCTGAGATCATTGGATGGATATGTGGTATATGGTTTTTGATATTCCACCACACAACAATAGGGAACTACCACTATACTTCCTCTGGAAGTTGTATGTTGAGTTTTTGTTGGGTAAACATGCAAATTATTTTTATATATTGGGGTTCCAGTGCGCTAGTATGGGTATGCCCCAAAACGGACCCAATGCTAGGCATCAAGATGACAATAAATGCATACCTCCTTCTTGTAGAAAGCTACCTAGGCTAGATGTACTTCCTACACATCATATGATTCCCCAAACAAAAGAGGCATTTCTGAAGCTCGCTTAGGTGATTGTACGCCATAGCACAACTATTGACCAGGAATGGCCCTCTTCCTCGAATGGGGAACAACCATAATCTTTTGATGGCATAGGACCATCTAGTGTTGGGGATAGACTGACATCCCATGAGCCCCACATTGAGCCACATGTGTGCACAACGTGTAGTCAAGCCTGTTATTGTCGTGGACCAACACATGGTACCTCTTTGATGACTTTCGATCATGAAAGTATATGGTTAAAACACTAATGTCATTGAAATTATTTTTTCCCATGTTGTACACATATTAAGATTGTTAATGTATGTATAATTTTTAATCTTGTAGGAGCTTGATGCCTCTACAGGTGGTGCTAGTGTACCATTTGTTGTCGTATCTGAGGCAACAACAACTAACACTAAGGTCATGTTTCAACATGTTATTTTGTTAATACATGTTAGTTCATTAATGCTAGATGGTCTAATATTTACAATTTTTGAAGTTGCGGGAACAAGGTTCTCAACAGGATGTGGGAGACATTGATCTTAGTGATATCCCCATGGATGGCCTCTTTGAGTTTTTCAAGAGGGTAAGTACATGGATAATGACTTAATCTTGTTCAAATTATTTTTTTCTTATTGTACTACTTTATAGATTGCTAATATTGAAATAATTTATAAACTTGCAGGCGTTAACTAGGGATGCAAAGGGGAAAGGAGTTGCTAGTAGTGATCCCTCCCATGGGGTAGAGACATTCCAAACAAAGGTAAGTATTACAATATGTTAGTTTTCAATACATCTTATTCCATTCATTCATGTGCATGTCTAACTATGACTTGACACTCCACGACTATAGGGATCAACCCAAATCCTTGCACCACTACTTTGGCTTTCCTCTTTCTGTAGTCCAAATGTATACAAGGTATTTGTCCACATCAAAAGATCCTCTTTTGTAAAAAGAGTGGGTGTCCATGATCATGGACCTACTAATTCCACAGTAATGTACAACCTTTGATGACAATTGTTGGTTAGCTCTTTCAATTTTAAATCACAACTTGTTCTTCTTAATTTGTTTTTTTCACATGTTTACAACACCAAGTTGGAGTGTCCTCCATGCCAGACCTCAGCGGGGTTGTTGATGCAGCAATTAATGCTGCATCTATGATGGAAATAAGTCACGCAAAGGTACATCTAATTCAAGATTTGCATTGTGTATTCACATGCATGATGTCTAACTAGTTTAACATATGGTGAATACAGTCTCACTCCACTAGTCCAATAGTGCATGCAACTGAGGGTGATTTTCAACCTACAACTCCGCTCACTACATAACAAACCCAGTCTCCTTCCCTAGAGCATTTTTTTTGGGGAGAATTTCATTGCTCTGTTGCCAAATCACTCTGCGGTAGAGCTATCAATCGAATTGGAGGAATTAGATGAAACAAATGACTTGAAATATATGATACACAGTATATTACAAAATGCTAAGATGAGTGTTGTCAAAACACGAGTGCTTTCTTTTATAATTTAGTTTTTTCATGGGAGATAAGCTTATACGTTTTATGTACACATTCATGTGTTACATAACATATACATGTTTTGTTGGTCTATAACTTGCTTATAAATCACATTCAAAATGTTTTAAATCTCCAAACAACCAAAAAAATAGTAATGACTGCATTGCACCCTACGCACAATAAGTCACCGAGTAAGGGATATGGTTATATAGACTAGGGGATTAGGGTTTAATTGTTATTAGTCTTTGAGATTTATAGTGGTTATGGTTATATCAGTTAAAGGGCTTTAAGTATTAAGATCAAGGGAAATATAGTCATTAGGTTTTAGTAGTTAAGAGTTATAGGGGTTGTAGTGGTTACGTGTTATTGGGGATGAGGAGTTTTAATGTTTATTGGTAATTGGGATTAGATGTCGTTGTGTTTAGGGATTATAATGGTTAAGAATTGGGGGATTAAGATATAGGGGTCAAGGATTCAAGGCCATAACATTGAAGAGTTATACATGTGTGTTAAGGGACAGAGGCTATATGGGTTTTGGGTTGTATCCACTCCTCATTGTAACCATATCTCCACTTTAAGGCCAAGAATATGGCAAGGCGATCATGTGTGGTGTTTTATGGTGATGAAATTGACCTTAAATTCCTAGAAGCTTCCTTCAAGATCCACTATTTAAGTTTACTCCCCCAACCATGCAAGGCCTTATGATCCACTACTAATGCTAAAAAAAATTTACATGAGTTTATATCTCCTTTTAAAGACCAAAAATACCTTAGAGAGAGAATGCATAGCCATTCAAAACCTCATTAATGGCTCTTTATTGCGCCGAGAGGCACTCTATATCCCATTTTGGGGGAGATCTTGTCACATGTAACGGATGTAACATGTAACATGTAACGTTTGTGGAAAATAAAAAATGTAAAAAGTAAAATGTAATGAGGGAGATCTTGTAACATGTAACGGATGTAACATGTAACATGTAAAAAGTAAAATGTAACAAGGGAAATCTTGTAACATGTAACGTTTGTGGAACATAATAAAATGTAAAAAGTAATAGTATGAGGGAGATCTTGTAACATGTAACGGATGTAACATGTCACATGTAACGTTTGTGGAACATAATAAAATGTAAAAAGTAATAGTATGAGGGAGATCTTGTAACATGTAACGTATGTAACATGTAACATGTAACGTTTGTTCGAAAATAATAAAATGTAAAAAGTAATAGTATGAGGGAGATCTTGTAACCGATGTAAGATACATAATTGTAACATTTGTCGGCCATTAATAAAATTTAATATAAAGTAAAAAATTATAATATGAGGGAGATCTTCCCACATAAAATAAAGAAGTTAAAAAAGAAAGAAGTTAAAAAAATATTATAGTGGATATGAGAAGTAGAAATATAATATTATACCCAACATAAAATAAAGAAGTAAACAAAAATGTAAAAAAATATATTATAGCTAAAACTAGAAACATAAAGAACTAAAAACATAAAGAACTAAAAAAAATATTATAGCTAACATAAAAACTAGAAACATAAAAAGTAAATAAATAAAGAAGTAAAAAAATATTATGGTGGACATAAAAAGTAGAAACCAAAGAAGTAAAAGGAATATTATAATCGACATAATAATAGTTAGATTTGCTAGCATAAAGACTAGAAACATAAAAATTAAAGAAATAAAGAAGTAAAAAAAATATTATGGTGGACATAAGAAGTAGAAACCAAAGAAGTAAAAAGAATATTATAGCCAACATAAGAATAATTAGATTTGCTAACTAATAATTAGATTTGATAACTAAATATAACTCCAAGCAAAAAGAGATTTCAATCTTGGTCTCTAGGTTAAGAGAAGCCCAATAGCCTCACTACTTACCAATAGATTTCAAATGCATTGGTTTTTTTGTTTTTTATGGTGGACATAAGAAGTAGAAACCAAAGAAGTAAAAATAATATTATACCACACACAATCACCTTACTTCCTACCAATAGACCACACACAAATGTTGTTAAACAACAGAAGATGCATATTTATTTCATTAGTTGCATTGATTTCAGCAATTTTTTTGTTTTTTACATGTATGCAGTGAATCTATCAAATTAATAAATAATTTTTTTTGTTTTTTACATGTATGCAGTGAATTTATCAATTTAATAAATAATTTGATTCATTGCATTGATTTCAACAATGCATTGATTTTTTTGTTTTTTACTTTGTTTTTTACATGTATGTTTAATAGACCACAAACAAATGTTGTTGCATTGATTTCAACAATGTAGCCATAATAATAGTTAGATTTGATAACTAACTATAACTCAAAGCAAAAATGGTTTTGAACCTTGGTCTCTAGGTTAATACAAGCCCAATCACCTTACTTCCTACCAATAGACCACACACAAATGTTGTTAAACAACAAAATATGCATATTTATTTCATTAGTTGCATTGATTTCAGCAATGCATTTTTTTTGTTTTTTACATGTATGCATTGAATTTATCAATTTAATAAATAAAAAAATATTGCATTGATTTCAACAATGCATTGTTTTTTGTATTTTATATGTATGCATTGAATTTATAAATTTAATAAAAAAAAACATTGTTGTATTGATTTCAATAATGCAACCATAATAATAATTACATTTGGTAACTAACTATAACTCCAAGCAAAAAGGGTTTTGAACCTTGGTATCTAGGTTAACACAAACCCAATAACCTTAATTCCTACCAATAGAACACACACAAATGTTGTTAAACAATAGAAGATACATATTTATTTCATTCGTTGCATTGATTTCACCAATGCACTTTTTTTGTTTTTTACATGTATGCATTGAATTTATCAATTTAATAAATAAAAAAATATTTCATTAATTTTAATAATGCATTGTTTTTTGTTATTTACATATATACATTGAATCTATCAATTTAATAGAGAAAATACTCTGCAATGATTTCAACAAATTAAATTTTTGTGTTCTCTATTTCAGGGTATATCGTGGATCCTCATGATAATATTGCAAATAATGAAGATATTGATTATCAAAGAAGAAAAACACGCCAAATATATAGAAGATAAAGAGAAAAATAATCTTTGTCGCAAGATTTATGTGGTTGTTGATTTCAGGAGGTTTTGGACAATCCACAGTATCCATGTTCTTTAGCTGACATTTCGAATCCATAACAGAAAAAGAAGGATCAGAACATATAGAAGAACAAAGAAAACACGACTGTGGACTAAAGAGATCGTGAAGAAGTGTTATTTGTCCAAAGGGATTCTCAAAAGCATGAATGGGAGATAATTTCAGGGTTATATAGGAATCAATATAACTACCAATGAATATGACATAGTTGGATACATGGAATGTGATAACAAGGAAAATTTGAACTCTAATTTTGTTGATACGGAAACTTCCAATCGTGCACTGCAGATCATATCTGAAAACCTACAATATTGGTACCATCTCAAGAAATGTATACTAGACATAAAAAATTTCATGAACGAATTTATCAATTAGCAAAAGTTCAAATGTGTCATGTCTGCCAGGAGTCATATGTTGGAATACAAGTATGTAATACAAGTACAGGTCCAATGTAGATTCTCATATGATCGATATGAGAATATGTCAAAACAACCAGGTGTGAATATAAGAAAAGATGAAGAAGATAGATTGAGAATGATAACGATGTGAACCATATTTTCATTTATTTAATTCTTACAAAATTATTGTCTCTATTTTCCAGTTTAACAATTTACTCATACTTATCACTTACATTATTATAATACTTATAATTCTTTCTGTGTTTTCAACTTAACCTATTCCTCACAATGTTGATCAAACTCCATTTTTGTCTGACCGCCCACGACTGAAACCAGCCTAGATCCAAATCCTAGGCTCTAAACGCCGAGAGGGATCAAATCTCCCGAGGTGCAAACCTCTCCTCGAAAAGCTCCTTGAGTGCAATACCTGAGAAGAGGTTTGCACCTCAGGAGATTTGATCCCTCTCGACGCTTAATAGAGCCTAGGATTTGGATCTAGGCTGGTAAGATATAAAATTATAACACCATACAACCTTTTATAATATATCAAGTTATGAACAAAGTGTAATAGACATTTAACTTTAACACTATACAATTATTAGTTATCTAAACATCTTTCAAACTTGGAAATTTACAAATTAAATACATGTCTAATGATATAATATATGCATGTTTTCTTATGATATCCATTTTAAATAATTCTAAATGGTTATTGTATGTGTTGAATTTGAATTCAACATCATATTTTTATTTTATAATACTTGGTTCAAAATAAATATGAAGTTCAATAAAAAATGCATGGTTTAATTTGAATTCAACATCATATTTTTATTTTATAAAAATTGGTTCAAAATAAATATTAAGTTCAATGAGAAAGAAATATATTGTTTAAAATATATATATTATTACAAAACTATGTTAATTTTTGAGTTTAAAAGAGTTATTAAAAGTTAAGTATGTATGTATAATGATTGAATATTAGCATAATATTGGTGTAGTGTGACTATCATGTTCCCATCAATTAGATAGAATTATAATTTCCTACAAAATTTGTACTAAAATTGAGAAAGAATTAAAAAAAAAGAGGTTGAGCTTTTCCACTAATTAATTTTATATATAACTTAGATCTCATAATTTTGATCCTCAAATGAAGATTAATCTACAACCATTTATATAGGAAAGAGATTCAAATGTGAGGAGCTACCTCCTCTTAAAAGTCATTTGAATATAAAACTAATTTAATTGATTTTTTTTAATTGATAACTTTCTTACATCCATCCCATGGAAGGATTCCTAGTGATTTGAATTCTATTAGTAAGATAGTGAAAAAATATAATATAGAATAAATAATTTTTTATTAATTCTTTTGTACTTTTGAATATGATTCATGGTGAAATTCAGTTATCCATTCATCAAGACTAATCCATTTTAAAGGAACTCATAATAGATGCCACCTCCTCCTTGGTCACACCTCGGAACACTTTTTCACAAACTCCTTGGTGAAACTTAGTGATTTGAACCATTCTAGAAAAGAATGAGAGAGTGTCCATTTGATTCAAAATGGTTTTAAAGTTACCATGATATGGGACAAGTTCATTTTTTATGTGCAATTTTGGAAGTTATAAATTCAACAATAAAAAAGAGTGAGGAGAAATTGCAATTTCAACAAATACAAATTTGAAATTTTATATATGATTGAGGAGAAACACACATTTTTTTAATGAAAATGTGCATTTTCATTAATTAATTGATTTCAATTCTAGTGATTAAGAATTGCATTTTTAACAATTGGAAAATTACCTTCTATGCAATTTTAGCATTCGGAAATGGCAATTTCAACAATTAATTAATCCCAATTTTGATATTTGCATATTGCAATTCTAGGAATTCTTTATTCAAATTGAAATTTCAACTTTAGGAAATTGCATTTTTGCAATTACAAATTCAACAATAAAAAGATTGATGAGAAATTGCAATTTTAGCAACTACAAATTTGAAATTTCACGAAAATTGAAAATAAATTCACATTTTTCTAACAAAAAATGCAATTTCAAGAATTGATTGATTCAACCAAAAATTGTAATTTCAACAATTGAAGAATTATTAAAAATGCATTTTTTTGGAGAAAATGCAATTTTAGCATTAAGGATTTGGCAATTTCAAGAGTTAAATGATTGCAATTTGGATAATTGCATATTGCAACTGTATGACCTTTTTTATTCAAATTGCAATTTTGACATTTCCATAAGTACAAATTTTGGAGTCCGAGCCTCGTTATGCATGGTTACACACATTTGAACCCTATATAGTAGCTAAGAGGAGACATTTAAAATCTATCCATTCTAAGGGTTTGTGTGGCCAAGGCTGGGTGTGATCCTCAAGTGATTTTGATGACTTAGATCCCCTAGGTCATGGTTTCTTAGACTAGCTAATCCCACAAGCCACTGAAAAATTAGTAAAGAAAAAACCTACAAATTTGAAATTTCAACAAGTATACGATTTTAAGGAAAAATTCACATTTTTAAAAGGAAAAAGTGAAATTTCAACAAATGGAGAATTATAAAAATTGTGACTTTTTAATGAAAAATTGGAACTATAGGATGAGTGCACAAAGTTGAGGGACCTTTTAGATGCAATGGTAGATTCAAGAAACTCATTCAAGTTCTATAAAAGAGAATTTATCCCAAGTAATCTTGAGCCTACCAAACCTAGTCCCAAGGCTGCCAAGTAGGATAGTTAAACAAAACGTGTGCGGGTGAAAAAATGAAGATGGGTGTCTATTTTGGGGGGTCTCGTGAGAAAATAATTATGGTTTTTTCATGTTTTTCAACTTTGGGCGAACAAAAGTGATATTTTTGTTTAAAATTTCACTTTGCAGTAAAAATAAAACTTTTAGAGAATTATGTTAGCTTTCTATTCATAATTTTTTCAATTTTTTTATTGAGATTTGGTATGTCGATTTCGCAAATGTTTTACAGTGTGTTCTTATAAAATGAAAAGACTACAAAATAGTTATGATTTGTTGCGTCAGTAAAATCGTTGTTAGACTTGTTTTTTGCAAAAACATAAAATGCTACGACAATCTACATACAATGTACTAGTGCCTGACCATAAGTTTGTAACCAATGGATCTATATACTAATTATTATATTTTTTTAAAGTCGATCAATGGGGAAACTTAGTCGATTTTCAACATCTTTTTTGTTGCGTCATTTTTCTCTCAATCGACTCTAAAAATAAAAAATCTACGAACACCCTTTTGAAGTAGACACGCCAATTAAGATTCCCACATTTTTTTCAATTTTTTTGGTGGTGTAGTTTTAAAATTATGGATTTTTCTTTTCACTGTTTTTTTAAAGAGATGAATCCAAACTCGACACATGTTACGAAAATAAAACATTAAAAATATCAGTTCTTATCTATACACAACAAAATCTATACCCACATAAAGTAGATTCAATGATGAACCTAATGGTATCAAGTCCGACATTCGTTTTGTAGTGTAAGAGGTTGTTTTTTTCTTCCGAAAATGGAGAAACCTGAAAATTCTGCAGAATCGTGAAGCTTCCATGCCTCAGAGATTATTCGGCCGAATAATTGTTCTGCCGAATAATTATTCGGTCAAATAACCTTTTTCCATAACGGCATCGTCAATTACAGCAAAGTTTATTCGACCGAATAATGAAACGGAAAATAAACTCGTCGGCCGAAAAAAAAAAAAAAAAAAAAAAAAAAGAGCAGCGTTTTCTATACTCGTATAAATAAACCTAAATTGATTCATTATTTTCGCATGTTTTAACTTCACATATTTCTTATCAAACTATTTTTGAAAGGGTTTTCAAAGAAGACATTTTTTGCAAAAGGAGGTTTTTACAATGTATGTTTCTTCTTCTTTTTTTTTTCCAAAGGGCATATTGAAGGAGTTTTTTTGTAGGGCATTTTTTGTAAATGATTTTTTTTTGTAAGGCATTTTAAAAACAATGTATTTTTCCTTCTTATTTCTTTGAAAGAGTTTTTTTCAAATAGTTGTTTTGGTAAGGTAATTTACAAATGGTTTTTTCCAAGGTAATTTTGCACTTCTTATTTCTTTGAAAATGGTTTTTTCAAATAGTTGTTTTGCTAAGGTATTTTGCATAGGGTTTTTTTCAAGGTAGTTTTGCACTTCTTATTTATTTGAAAGGGGTTTTTTCAAATAGTTGTTTTGCTAAGGTATTTTGCAAAGGGTTTTTTTCCAAGGTAGTTTTGCACTTCTTATTTCTTTGAAAGAGGTTTTTTCTTTACAAGTTATTTCTTTACAAGGGTTTTTTCCAAGATATGTTTACAAATAAGTTTTTTTTCAAAGTATTTTTTTCTAGTGGCTTTTTTTTCTAGATATTTTTTCAAAACGGTTTTTTTTTTTCCAATGGTTTTTACAAAGAAGATTTATTTACAAGGTGTTCTTATTATTTTCCAATGGGTTTTTTCAAAGGTGATTTATTGTCAAGGAGTTCTTATTTCTTTCCAAGAAGATTTTTTTCAAAGAAGATTTTTGTTCAAAGAGTTTTTTCAAAGGAAATTTAATTCCAAAGAGATCTTCTTCAAAAGACTCTTACAAGATTTTTATAAGGTGAAGTAAATTTCAGTTCATGTTTTTATAAATTCCGTAAATGTTTTTAAATCTTAATTTATTTATTTTTACTATAAAGTAATGATTCTTTAATTTATCATCTATAGATTAAACAATCATAGGTAATAAGAGAAAACGTAAAAAAAAGGTGATCGTAAACGTGATGATGATGGTAATAGAGAAAAATAAAAACTCAAATATATTGCCAAAAAACAAAGGGTTGCCGAAATGGAAGAGAGAATTATTGAAGATATAAATACAGATTTACATGATAATGTTGAGGAAATGGAAATTGAAAATAAAGTACAAGAAGAACAAATTGAAGTTGAAGAGACCATTGTAGAAGATGTAAATAGTGATTTACATGCTAATGTCGATGAAGTCAATATTAAAGATCAAGTTCAAGATCCAGAAATTGGACCTGGTATGTATATATCATATATTTTCCAAATTCATTTTTTTATAATGAATTTTATTTTTGGATATATGTTTAATTAAATTTAACTTGATGTATAGGTACTTTCACCATTGATGGTGAAATGTTAGAAGACATTGATTGTGACAAATATGGAGAAAAACTATCAATACATGTTGCGCGATATCGTGCTACAAAATTTTATGATGAAGTTCTCAAGGATTACTCAATAGCAGGACAAGCACAAATTTTGAGATGTTTATTAGTGTCCAAGAAGTTAGAAGGTGCTACATCATTATTGGATATTCACAAGGCGACAAAAGAGTCGAAATTGAAACAAAATGTGATAAAAAATATAGGTGATGTAATAAAAAAAATTGGAAAATTCAGGAAGAAAGATATCAGTGCTGCACGTAAAGTAATTCATACAGCAATTCTTTCAGCTAGTACTAAACAAAAGTGTTTGACAATAGAATTAGCAAAAGCAGTTGGAACATCAAGGAAATCATTATACAAACATAGCAAATTCAGAATGCAAATAGATGAAAAAAATGAACTTACTTGCTGGGCAATTATTTGTAGACAACCTTACAAAGATTGGGAGCAGGTGTTAAATATATTGTACGGGAATATTGGTTGGAACATGCTCGAGTTTCACCAAATTCAAGAAATGTAATATGCAAAAGAATATCATGAAATGTATATGAAAGCCAACCAAAACATATAATGGACATGACACAAGTACAATTGTTCAATAAATTCAAGGAAGATCATTGTAGAATTAATATATCAATCAATACATTTGTGCAACAAAAACCATGATATGTTAGACCTATTACTATACGTGATACATGTTGTTGCCATTATCATGTGCAATTTCAGTTATATTATGACATTTTTATTGAATTTGGTAAAATGTTTTGGACAAATTCACCACCTCCGCCCACAATACGTGAATTCATATCTCAAATTTATGTGAGAGAAATCACGATGAAGTATTTTATTCAAAGAAATGTGTCAATGGAAAACATTGTCATCGTTGTGGAAATATGGTGCTATTCCACAATAAATATCCTATCGATAATGATCAATCGTTTTCAAATGTAAATGTTGATTGGAGGAGATACGAATACATCAATTATACTACAAGTTCTAGTAATTCACATTCCAAAAGAATTGATTTGCTAGAAGATAAGATATGCGTGACAGATTTTCTCACAAACTTTGAAAGTGAAATTTATAAATACACCCAGCATTCACATAGAGCACGATGGAAAGATCTTCAATTCAAACAGTCTCGTGAAATTTTTCCACCCAAAACAATTTTGTCTGTGGTTGATTTTGCTGAAAGCTATACATTTGCTGCACAAAAAGAGATACAGAGTGAATACTATCACTCTGACCAAGTTTCGATATTTGTTCATGTTGTATATAGACAATTTCAATAGGATGTTGATGGAATTGAAAGCACATGTGACAATCGAGATGTGATTAAAGAATATCACTTCTATATCAGCGATGATCATACACACGATACACATTTTGTTCAACATTGTATAGAAAATATTTTCTATGATTCACTGAAAAAATGCGAAGTTAAATTCAATGAACATTGGATATGGTCTGATGGATTTGCGGGTCAATTTAAATCTCCACGATAATTTTTTTGGTTATGTCGACTTCATAAAGCGTTGAACATTAAACATCACTAGAATTTCTTTGAAACTGGACATGGAAAAGGTGAACATGATGGTGCAGGAGCATGCGTAAAAAGAGCACTTCGAAGATGGCAAATGAACTATTATTCTGCATGGTTTCAATCAGCTACAGAGGTTGTCCAATGGTGTCAATTAAATCTAAGCCATGATTATAATCAACAATCAAAAGATGTGCGCAGGTATGTACACTATTTTTTTAATTTATATTATTTATCGAAATTTAAAAAAATGTACACTAACATTTAAGTACATGTACACTAACATTAAAAGTTGTTCGTTGTGATTTATCATTTATTGTGTAGGTTTTTTTGGCTTGTTGGGGTCCAAGATATAAATAGATCAATACTATATTACGCTAGCACCATACATGGGACTAGATATCTTCACTCTATTCAAACAAAATCATTCCAAAACGTGTTTGCATTTGACAGTAGAAAGCAGTCATGCTTTTGTCATATTTGCACTGAAAATGTTGAATTTACAGAAGTTTGTGAAAACATAACAAACAACTATGTAAAAGCTTGGAAACACACAGAGATTAATCCAAAAGGAAAAATGCCACTGGAAAGTGTAGAAGAATTAGAATTAGAAGAAATAGCAATATCATCTGATGGCGATAGAATTTCAGATCTTGTTAGAGAAGGTGATGAACTTACTTGACTTTTAAGTTGATTGTTCATTCTTGTCCATCGCCTTATGTGTATAGTCAATTTAATTGATTTAAAAATGCTAACACCAATTGTAATTTGCGCAGGAGATGTTTTCGCTATGATTGCACCTTTAGACAACAACGAAAATGTGAAATATTATTTGATGCGATGCACTGAAGGAAAGATGAAGTTATTGGAGGACTACAATGACAACGGATTTACATACAAGAGAGGATCCATCATTTTAAAATGCTATTTTTTTCAGCAGACTCACATGACTAAAAATTATGTCTACTTTCAAGATTATGAATCCGATGTTATATGTTGTCAGTATAGTCATTTAGTATGTGCATGTTGAATAAGGTTGGTACAAGTTCCATAAAAAAAACAGTTAAAAACCAAAAAATGGAAATTGTCCATATGTGACCATGAACGGATAATTGAGGATGGCATTCCATTGCGATATTTTTAACTATATATCAAAAATGAAATGATCTATGTTTTTGTCCATGTCAATTATTTTATACAATATATTTTTTGTCCATGTGTCACAATTATTGTGCACAATATATTTTTTCATTGAATTTTTATGAATATTATCTTGAATGAGAACTAGCATAAGAGTTTAAATGGTTGTATTTTAGCATGCTTAAAAATGAATTCAAAAATTATTTGGTAATGAAATTTTTAATAAAAATTTAAAAAAATTCAAAAATGTTGTAAATTTCAGCTAGATGGAATGTTTGTCTATAATTTGTAATTTCGTAATCTAAAGTACTTTATTTGGGTCCCCATATGTCTATTAGACCATTTAAGGGATGCGATAACGGATGTGGATATCCCCACACCCCGCCTCGAATTTTTATTTTTGATTGATTGATGCCAATGAGAAATCACCGAGAAACCTACTAGATTTTGTATTCTTCTAATCCATTGAACATGTTTCTCTAATGTACTTCACCATAAATATGATCCATGAGTTTTTTAAAACAAGTTGTTAATCTATATGGTTTTTAAATAAATGATTGTTGCACAAAGATAATATATCTCTTACATGTAAGTTCACATAACTCAAATCATGGCAAATGGAGATAACGATCATTTGATTTTTAATCACAAACAAGAATTCCTGGATTGTGAAGCTTATGCTAAATTAGAGCAATGATTATTTACAACAAACCGATAAAAATTCATCGAATTGTTGTCTAAAATTCATTGCTCTAACTTAGCATAAACTTCACAATCCGAGAATCTTCACTTGTGATTAAAAAACAAAAAATCATTTATCCCCATTTGCCATGATTTCAGCAGCATTTAGAAATTCACAAACTACAAAGTACCTGAACAATGAACATATGAGAAACATTAGTTAAAATTTGAAATTTACATATGCAACATCATATCGATCAAACGACCAAAAGATTGAAACTTTTATCAAACAATTCATAGATTTTCATTCATAACATTAGAAATTGAACCTATTAAAACTTCATATTTTTATCAAAAATTCTTATCATTCCTAACATTCATTCATTCTTAAATATTCATATCAGGTACAACATTCTTAAACTTCCTAAAACTTTGGTAACAAATTCATTTATTAACATTTTAAACTTTGGTAACATCCATTTCTTAGCATTTTAAACCTTCTTGACACTTCCCATTCATTCTTATGATTCAACACTTTCTCAACATTCATTCTTTCTATAACATTCATTCTCAACATAACATTGAACATTTTTAACAAATTCAACATTTCCTAACTTTAAATTGCACCTATCAAATGTTCCAAACATTCATTCTTAACATTTTAAACATTCAAGTGACTTGATTCCAATTCTTTCTTAGGATTCAACACTTTCCCAACATTCATTCTTACCATAACATTCATTCTCAACATAACATTCATTTTTAACATTCAACATTTCAACTTTAGATTGCACCTATATCAAAAATTCCAAACATGTTCATTCTTAACATTTTAAACATTCTTGACACCTCTCATTCATTCTTTCCCAATATTCATTCTTACCATAACATTCATTCTCAACATTCAACATTTCCTAACTTTAGATTGCACCTATCAAAAGTTTCAAACATTCATTCTTAACATTTTAAACATTCATGCAAAACATATTCTAAACATTTTACCAAGTGACAAATAATTAATATGTACTCATATATAATCCAATAAAAAAGTTCATGAACATGTGAGTTCAATGTACATATATGTATAATCAAAAAATAAATACCCTTGATGTCCAAAACAACTACAATATATATATATATCAACAAAAATAAGAAAGTTTGAACCACTATCCATCTGGACCACTATCTTCCCACTATCTTCCACTAAGACCTTCCCTTGTACTCAACTCGGCCTGCAACATGTATAAAAACAAATTATGAATATCATAAATTATTTAAACAATTTTAAACTAAATTCAAAAAATTAAAATATTAAACTTATATATGAAAGAACAATTCAATTATTAAAAAAGTTGTACATCAAATTCTCTGAATGCATGTCCACCATTTTCTTCCACCGGAGTCTTCCCTTTAGCTCCAAAGGATCTAAGAGAGCCAAGCTGCAACATGTACAAAAGCAATTTATGAATCCAATAAAGTATTGAAACAATTTTAAAATAAATCCAAAAAATATAAAATATTAAACTTATATCAGAGATCAATTCAAGTTAAACGAAATTACCTCGGTGCCAATATTCGCATTCATCAAAGAACTTACATCTTCACCCCCAATTTTCATATGGTCTCTCCCCTAAAATTTAAATTTTGTTAATGAATAAAACATAGTAGAAGCAAAAAATAAATTAAGCAATTAACTTAAAACCAAAACAGGAAAATTAAAATCATTAGCTCACAAGAGATGGTAAATCATCTAAAAAGTTCGATTCTAAAGAAACCTGCATGGATAAGTCAAATTAACAATAAGATACACTGATATTTATTAAAATTTAAAAAAAAGAAAGATAAAATATCAAGTTCAAGCATAAATATTATAATAAATATACCTCTCCAAGACGCTCTTCATTTTGACTAGTGGAGACTCGAAAATTATGTGCATTCAACATTCTAAAAAACTGCAAACAAAATATATTTGCTTAATGTACTTGTTACTATGTAACAAAAAATTCAATTCAAAATGAATAAAATATCAAATAGATTGTCATAGCATAATCAACAAACCTCTCCCATACTCGATGTGTCATTGGATAACACATCTGAAGCTATGTCGTGACAATACTTGGCATAAGCCCTGAGATCGTCGATGCTCAATCCATCTACCTCATCATTCGTCTTGTAAACAAACTTTTGACGAATAGTAGCATGATCCCTCTCTCGACCCAATCCCACTTCTACTCCAACAAGAGCTGACGCTAAACCATCGCCAACAGAATCCCTTGCAGTTATCCCAAGTTGGGATGTGGGCTCTATCTCTGATCTTAATGCCACAACCCTGGGTGGGCGAGGTATCTCGAGTGGAGGTCGAAGAGTTGTAGGGTCTCTAAGAGCACCTTTTCGATTATATATTCGACCCTTTCCAACTCCATAAAAGTCAGAAGGAATATCAGTATAGTTTGGCTTCATACCTAAAAAAAACTCTGCATAGAAAAATCTAGCAAAATAATTAGGAACCTCATCGTTCCATGGCAATCGACCATAAGCTGCAAGGAACCGATCATATATTAGATGTGCAATTTGAGGATGCTTGAAATATTGCACTTTCAACATTTTTCGCTTAAGGCCTTCTTTGAAATTAAACATTGAATTGGCTTGTTCTTTGGTCACTCTCTCCTTCACAACCTCCCATTTGTCTGGACCCATAACTTGTTCCCTTCGCCTCTGCATCAAATGAACAAAACCATTCGTAGTTGGTCCGAGTTCCTCATATGCATCAATGAATTTTTGCAATGACCCCAAAATAATCTCTAGACTTTGTTTGCTCTCTAGAGGGAGATCCAAAGTAGAAAGATCATTGTTCAACTTGTCGTAGTGGGATTTACAACTTTCAATGATAGTTTGTTGCACAACACCTTCCCGTGGAAGCTCATCAGGTAAATCAGACAGATAAGTTGATATGGGTGTACAACCCTCAGCTAGTGGAACATATGTCGTCCTAGCTCTAGGAGGATCTTTAGGACCCTGCTCTGCACCCGCACCTATTCCATCATCCACAATCCTATCTTGATCTTCCTCCCGCTTTGTCGAATTACACACATCTTTTGAACCTCGCTCTGCTTCAAATATAGCCCTAGTCAAGTGTTAACCTTGTCCAAAAATTCGAAACAAACAAAAATACAGATTATACATGTATTGAAACATTAATGTTCATACCGACAGAAGGTTGAGATCAATGCTCTCCCACAGAAGATAAAGGGGAATCATTTGTACCCCTATCACCTTGTTGGTGATCGGATGACTGTGACCCATACAATAAACTCAAACCCCGAGGTGAATTCGACAACCTTTGATTACCAATTGGGACACCAATTCCCGATGAATGTGATGAACTCCTACGCTTTCGCTTCGAAGACTCCACTCTCTCCATTTGATATGATTTCTAAATTTACACAAACGCCAACTCATAACATATTGAAGTTGTACATGTTAATTCTACAGACTTAAAGACATATCTGATAAAGAACTACATACCAAATGTAGGGGTGTCTCAAGTAGTATAAGTGATTTTTTTTTGTAAGTCCGTCTCCTAACTCTAGCATAATTAAATAACTAAAATTCCTACCATCACTACTATTGCAACATAAAGATATATTTAATAATCATTTCATAATCAGATATAAGATATAATGCAGTTAATTGTAGTAGTATAGTAACCTTACAAATTTTTCATCCATCACATATGATTCCATTATATATCTCAATAAACAAACATCACACGAAATATATATATATATATATATATATATATATATATATATATATATATATATCCACTTATTATAAGAATCGTACTTTATTTATAAGAAAAAAAAATAATGAAGGACTTACAACACTATATGACTCTTTATATGTTTTTCAACTCTATTCATGAACAGAGTTTTTCAACTCTGTTGAAAAAGCTAGTAGCAATGATGTCTTTCCATGTAGAATAATAGTTGTTACATTGATATCTTTTACGGTTTAACTGAATCTAATTTTATATGTTCTGCTATCTCTTTTCTTTATCAATACTTAGCCATGTATATAGTATTTGTGATAGATCTGTCCAGAGATTCTTCTCCTCACAAGGTGTGGGCAAGAAGCATCCAAGGATCCTAAAAGGATCAGATTCAGTAACATCAGGTTTAGGACTCAGCTTGGAATCAACGATAAATCCTAGATATGAAATAGAATCCTGCAAAAAAAAGGTTTTTTTTTTATCTTAGCTTTTAATTGGTGTTATTGGAGGTTATCCAAAATGATCTACATATGTTGAAGTGTTGAAACTGTTCCTCCCAACTTTTGTTATATCTTAGGATATCATCTAGATAAGTAATTACAAATTTTCAAAGATGTATATGAAGCCTGTCATTGTTGAGTTACATGTTTTTGGTGCATTAGTCAATTCAAAAGGCACTCCCACCCACCCATAAAGGCTACGTCTTGTTTTGAAAGCATTGTTTGAAACGTCTAATGATAAATTTGGTCTCAATGATATCTTCAAGCAACATGAACATAGTTGAAAAACTGTGTGTTCAGGAACAGAGTTTTTCAACTGTGTTCATGAACAGAGTTTAAAAACTCTGTTCATGAACAGGGTTCTTAAACTCTGTTCATGAACAGGGTTCTTAAACTCTGTTCATGAACAGGGTTCTTAAACTCTATTCATGAACAAGGTTCTTAAACTCTGTTCATCAACAGAGTTCTTAAACTCTGTTCATCAACAGAGTTCTTAAACTATGTTCAAGAACAGAGTTCTTAAACTATGTTCAAGAACAGAGTTCTTAAACTATGTTCAAGAACAGAGTTCTTAAACTATGTTCAAGAACAGAGTTCTTAAACTATGTTCAAGAACAGAGTTCTTAAACTCTGTTCATGAACAAAGTTTAAGAGCTATGTTCTTGAACATAGTTTAAGAGCTATGTTCATGAATAGAGTTTAAGAGCTATGTTCATGAATAGAGTTTAAGAACTCTGTTCAAGAACAAAGTTTAAGAACTCTGTTCATGAACAGAGTTTAAGAACTCTGTTCATGAACAGAGTTTAAGAACTCTGTTCATGAAAATGAACATAAAATTTAATGTAAAAAAAATTAAACAGTCTAATTTTAATTCTGAATGCAAATATTTTTTATTAATTTTTTTTAAATGACAACTATATTTGTTGACAATCCAAAAATTTGAGAAAGGAGGCATACCTGTAAACCAAACACGCAGTCAACAGATTGTCGAACTAGACACAAACACCAACACCACACCGGATACGACCACCAACTCGCCGAATGAAAAAAATTTCCTACAAACCTCAACAAATTGTATTCGCAACAAAAAACTATAAAAATATGAAAACGAAAACAAAATGAAACAACTTATCATCAAAACATACCTGAGAAAATGACAAACTATCAACTCTGCGCTGAACACCAGAAGACCAACGCCGCACCGAAGACAACCACCAACTCAACAAACGAATTGACCTGCACACATTACCACATTTCCAGCACACATTAAAAAATGAATCCATATGCATACATTAAAAAACAAATTGGAAAAAAAAAAAATGTAAACCAAACATCTAAACTAATTCTTACCTCACCCCAAAGCCGTTAACTCCACACGGATCCGGCAAGGAGCGATTGTCCAATGGCAAACGGCGAGTTCGGGTTGGCAGATAGTGGCCTCGTCGACGAACAGAGAAGCCGAGTGCTGTGGCAAGGAGTGGCGAGAAAGTAGGAAAGGAGTGGTGTAAGATCGAACGCGGGTTGAGAAGGCAAACATCAAGGGTGGCGAACGTCGACGATCGCAGCACAGATCGACTGCGAGCCCACAAGCGGGGTCCAGAAAATTGCCAGCAGAGAATGCCGAACTGCGGACGAGGCCGGGCTTTTATGCAGGAAACGTGTTCGGCTGAACAATTATTCAGCCGAATAATTATTCGGCCGAACAATTATTTGGCCGAATACTTGTTCGGCTCGAACAATTATTCAGCCGAATAAACTAATGCACCCGGAAATTTTTCCCGACCGACAGTGCCTCGCACACACTTCAAGGGTCCCCGTTAATCTAAATGGAGAACTGTTACTAGTTATTCGGCCGAGTAACTTATGTGTTATTCGGCCGAATAATGACAGTTATTCGACCGAATAACATTTGTTATTCGGCCGAATAATGACAGTTATTCGACCGAATAACATTTGTTATTCGGTCAAATAACTTTTATTAATCGGCCGAATAACCTCCGCTAAGTCTTTTTTACACTTGTTTCTCATGGAAGTGTTACCCACCTTCATGTTTTCACCCATGCATTATGGAGTTCTAAAAAGCGTACGCGTTTTGGATTTCTAAAACATGTACATGTTTTGTAAACATGTTTTATGCCCCAAAACGGCCTGTGCCCTTCATTTTCTCCACAACAACGACATGCAGTGATTTCAGGCGACCAAAGAGCGTATTGGTGAACGACATTTGCATGCGAAGGTCTCCATATTCCACCTCGGGCATCATTTTCCTCCATATAAGGTATTTACATCAAAATCCATGCTTCTAAACAATCTATTTTCATTAATTTGTATGCCCTAAAATAAATTTAAACCATAATTTTATTAATTTGTATGCCCTAAAAAAATTTGAACCATAATTCTAGTTATTTGTATGCCCAAAGGAAATTAAAACCCCAATTTACTAATAAAAATTAAATCAATTTCACTAGATGCATATATATATCCATGAGCATCCTTATGAATCCAAACCACTATTCACAAATATGCAAAGTTTCTCATGTATATAGCAAGGTTGCATACAACTTAAAAAATTCAAGTGGAATTCATATCTGCCCCAAAATACAACTAAAAAAATATCAAGTGGAATTCATATTGGGATTTTATTCATCAATAGAACCTTGTGCCCCTCCTTTAGGCTCTAGCCCTTGCCTCTACCCAGAATCTCAGAGTTGGTCCTCCAAGAGCATTAGTCAACACCCTACAGTTTTGATGAAACTTCATAATCCAAGCCTTAACATAAGATAGAGAAGCTTCCGATGACATATACAAATATGACATTTAATGTATGTATCTAGCAATTTAAATTAATACACCTATACGACATAAATTTAAGATGGAAAAATGTTAAATATATATTCGTTTGTGCAATTGTTTGATTATAAATATTAAATTATAAATAGTTCACGTCATTATTTGTTGTAAACTATTTTTACATTTTTCATTTCTTAGAGATGTCATTATACCATGTGTATTTTTCTAATGATATTTTTTTTCTATTTATGATTGCAGTGGCTACTATGGATCCTAATGTAGAGATATTGAGAGAGATCGGTTCCACATGGAGGGGTGGAGATGAACTCTGGCGTTGCCTTGTAGTGTCATTGGATGATAATGTAGACACCATTAGCCTCTCTAACGATGTGTTGTACAACATAGTATCATATATAGAAAGAAAAAGAAAAGAATATGCAAATGGCTTGAGTTACAATGAAGTCAAGAAGTTGAAAATCACAAAAGAGAAAATATATGAACATTTCAGAGTGCCTGGAATGGATGGTCAAATTCCAAACACTAGCAGAGCACATATTTCGATTAAGTGGTGCACATATCAACCATTCCGAGATCATTGGATGGATATATGGTATATGGTTTTTGATATTCCACCACACAACAATAGGGAACTACCACTATACTTCCTCTGGAAGTTGTATGTTGAGTTTGTGTTGGGTAAACATGTAAATTATTTTGATATATTGGGGTTCCAATGTGTTGGTATGGGTATGCCCCAAAACCGACCCAATGCTAGGCATCAAGATGAAAATCAATGCATACCTCCTTCTTGTAGAAAGCTACCTAGGCCAGATGTACTTCCTACACATCATATGATTTCCCAAACACAAGAGGCATTTCTGAAGCTAGCTCATGTGATTGTACGCCATAGCCAAACTATTGACCAGGAATGGCCCTCTTCCTCCAGTGGGGCACAACCATCATCTTTTGATGGCATAGGACCATATAGTGTTGGGGATAGACTGGCATCCCATGAGCCCTACATTGAGCCACATGTGTGCACAGCGTGTAGTCAAGCTTGTTATGGTCGTGGACCAACACATGGTACCTCTTTGATGACTTTCGATCATGAAAGTATATGGTTAAAACACTAATGTCATTGAAATTATATTTTTCCATGTTGTACACATATTAAGATTGTTAATGTATGTATAATTTTTAATCTTGTAGGAGCTTGATGCCTCTATAGGTGGTGCTAGTGTACCATTTGTTGTCATATCTGAGGCAACAACAAATAACACTAAGGTCATATTTCAACATGTCATTTTGTTAATACATGTCATTTCATTAAGACATGTTAGTTCATTAATGTTAGATGGTCTAATATTTACAATTTTTGAAGTTGCGGGAACAGGGTTCTCAGCAGGATGCAGGAGACATTGATATTAGTGATATCCCCACGGATGGCCTCTTTGAGTTTTTCAGGAATGACTTAATCTTGTTCAAATTATTTTTTTCTTATTGTACTATGTTATAGATTTCTAATATTGAAATAATTTATAAACTTGCAGGCGTTAACTAGGGATGCAAAGGGGAAAGGAGTTGCTAGTAGTGATCCCTCCCATGGGGTAGAGACATTGCAAACAAAGGTAGGTATTACAACATGTTAGTTTTCAATACATCTTATTCCATTCATTCATGTGCATGTCTAACCATGACTTGACACTCCGTGACTATAGGGATCAACCCAAATCCTTGCACCATCGCTTTGGCTTTCCTCTTCCTGTACTCCAAATGTATACAAGGGTTTTGTCCACATCAAAAGATCCTCTTTTGTAAAAAGAGTGGGTGTCCATGATCATGGACCTACTAATTCCACGGTAATGTACAACCTTTGATGACAATTGTTGGTTAGCTCTTTCAATTTTAAATCAAAACTTGTTCTTCTTAATTTGTTTTTTTCACATGTTTACAACACTAGGTTGGAGTGTCCTCCATGCCAGACCTTAGCGGAGTCGTTGATGCAGTAGTTAATGCTGCATCTATGATGGGAATAAGTCACGCAAAGGTACATCTACTTCAATATTTATATTGTGTATTCACATGCATGATGTCTAACTATTTTAACATATGGTGAATACAGTCTCACTCCTCTAGTCCAATAGTGCATGCAACTGAGGGTGATTTTCAGCCTATGACTCCGCTCACTACATAAGAAACCCATTCTCCTTCCCCAAAGCATATTTTTTTGGTGAGATGCTCATTAATTACAAAATTCAAGTTAGTACTTTCTTATGCATATATGTTGATTATTGTTGAGCTAATTGACATAGGATATTTTATTCGCAAAGCACCTTTGCAGAGAGGATTTCAGCAAGGAGGAGGACACCACATGCATCTATACCTAGGATGGATTCAATGAGTGTTTGTTACAAGTAATCAAGTTGTAATTTTTTTTTTTTTAAAATTGTTATTGCTTGAGTATTAGCTCAGTCAGTTGAATAAGAAATTGATCTTTGAATTGCAGTCTCTTGAGATGAATGTCAGTCCTAGGCAAAGGAAAGGTGAATTAGAGTAAGGAATAAACAAGAGGAAGTTAGAGTTTTTATTTGTAGTCTAGAATAGACGTACTTTCATTTACATGTACATCATTGACCTTTTTGATACATGTACATTGACATGCCATCTAAGGGTCGTCTATTATTGTATTAACACTTACATGATATTTTTGTTTAAGGGTCCGTCAAAGGGCAATTGCAAACTCATAAATTCAACAATAAAACAATGGAGGAGAAATTGCAATTTCAACAACTATAAATTATCAATTCAGATTTTTAAAATATTAAAAACATTAATAACGTCTAAAAATTGGAATAATAGCGTCTAAAAATTGCAATTTCAACAGTTAATTGATTGTACTTTCAATGTTTGTATATCACAATTTTAGAAATTTTGTATTTAAGTTGTAATTTCAATTTCAGGAAATGCAATTCTGACAATTCACAATGGAATGAGGAAAAATTGTAATTAACTACAAATTTGAAATTTCAACTAGTTATATGATTGAGGAGAAAGTTGCAATTTTTTTTTTTTAAATTTCAACTAGTTATATGATTGAGGAGAAAGTTGCAATTTTTTTTTTTAAAAATTTCAACTAGTTATATGATTGAGGATAAAGTTGCAATTTTTTAATGAAAAGTGCAATTTTTCAGTTATCAAGATTTACAGTTTCAACAAGTGGAGATTAAGGAAAGTTAGGGCTCCTCCTGAATCCCTAACTAAAATTCTACTTAACGTTTAACCTTTTACCAATTCTTAATATATAATTGTAGAATGAAAAATGTGGATCACCCACTTCATTAAAGCCAATAAAATCACTAAATAAATTTCAATACAAAAGAAATCATTTAGGACAAGAAATACATGTCCATGACGGTCGATCCAGCAGTTGAAGAAGTCACCGGAAGGGTTGCCACTTTATCCGATCCAAGATTTCAATAATTTACCAAAGGAATCCTTGGTTGACCTACCTGCCATACTGGGAATAGTCTTCTTCCTCCGAGTCCCCCAAGCAAATATGGGTCACAAAGAACATACAAGCCTAAACACTCATATGAAATCTCCCAATCCCCAGAATAGTTCTCAACGAAACTCACATGGACCACACTAATATAAAACTTCCATTACGGAATCCATCCAGCATTAGGGAGCAAGAGATCCTTTTATCTTCCTTCTCCCTTTCTTAAATAGAAAAGTCTTGGTTGACATGTGTCATCTCATGCAAAATTTAATTTAATTTATTAATTCTCTAATATTCATTCTCATGCAACCATGTGTCACTCTCACATATTAGTGCACATAAGTTCCTCAATTCTCTCTTAGTTGTCTCTTTAGTCTAAAATCCCAATCCCTAGATCAGTGGGTGCATGTGGAGTTAAAATCTAGATATTTACTAATCTAGATTTGCTTTAAAGTCAATTATCTCTAATTTATTAATTTGATATTTATTCAATGCATGTATCCCTAAATCAATGGGTGCACATGAGTTTTATCTCAAATTATTGCCCTCTAAAATTACTCAAATAAAAATACTTTTTCATTTAATTACTCTCAAATTCAATATTTTCATATGCATAATTAAATATGTGCCTAAATGTTTTAGTGCAAGTGTGCAAATATTTCCATTTCTTGTCATTGTCTAGGTACCATGTCTATGGGTCCTTCTGACAACTTCCTTGTCCTTTTCCTCTTATGGGGAGTGCTATGTAGCGATTAGGAATCGTTACCGTAATCATCCAACTACATTTCCATGGATACTAATGGAGATTGAGAAATAATATCTTCCTTATTACGCTCCTCTCAACACATCGTACATGACCAAATCGTTGTGGCCTCTCCTGTACAACACATGCTACCCCAGACGAGCTGATAGGGCTTCTGACCCATGCGTGGAATGCTATTTCAGGTTGACAGTCTGTCATCGTACCCCTATAAATGTTTCTCATTCTTTGCGACCCCATTTTATTCCATTTGAGAGTCATTCAGTAATTCGTTTTACATGCTACTGCACACACTCAAAGCGCACATTAGTAGCGCTGCACCATATAAAGTATATCATCATGCATTTTCATGCTTATTCAATTCTATTTAAACAAATGGAATTTATTCACATCTATGGAATCAAAATCATCATTTCTTTCATTGATTCATAACATAATCTTCAGTTCATATTTCTCAATCAATCGAGCATAGTCATCATTTGCTAGTCAATCAACAGTTTTTATCCAATAATAATAAATCACAACACATTGTTCAATTTTATTTAACCTAGTCACTTCAATATAAGTACCCTCAAAGTCTAGTTAATCAACTGTGTCAAAGGTTGGCATTACATACACCCCCTCTTATAAAAACTTCTTCCCGAAGTTAATTTGTTATCATACCTTTGATGCTAGGCTTTACTTTCATTTCCTATTCTCATCTTCTTGTCATCCTCTTCTATTTTTATCAAACAACAATGGCAATAAGCACTAGTGGTTCTACCATCATGGGTGTTTTTTTTTATCCAACACGTTTCCAACATATTCTCAGGAACTGAATCATAATTTCACGTAATGCAAATCCAATAATACTTTCAATAATTGTCAATACCAACTTAGATTTCCTACACCTCATCGTCATGCAATTTAACTACAAGATATATTGCATCAACAACCATACCATAGTTACCCAATCATCATTTTGCATAACAAATCCAAGTAAGCATTCAAATCCATTGGATATCCTTTCCTCCAAGATGAGAAAGTAAACATCATACAATATTCAGTAAAATACAGATGGGTAAGTTATAATCACAGATTAACAAGTCAAGAGTGACTATCATAGAGTCCAAAAATCAATTCCCATAACACTACTTCCAGAACCCCTAAATGTTTTAATAATGTTGGTTCTCAATTTTATAGGATTCTGATAGGCCCCAACACCATGGCTAACCTAACCGAGGATAAACTTAGTGTGCTATATTATTTTCCCACTATTCAAGGTTACAAAACCTCTTATAGCCAATAGAATTCATTATTGGCTCTCTTTCTAATTTTAACACTCTATCCAAACTGGCTCTTCCTCTAAATATGTCAACGTTCTATCAGACATAACTGACTTTCAAATGTGTGTACAAATCTCTAGACGCTAGGCATAACTTCTTTTGTATCTTCAAGCGCTGCAGCACTAATTGATTCCCAATACATGTGACCTACCTGAGCACTCACAGGCTTATCGAATTCACACAATGGTGCTTCGACAACTCCATCACGTAGCCCCTTCTCATACTATACAACCATACCTCCTTTGTATTGGCTCCTAAACTTATCGCAAAGCACCATCCAACTTGAATGTTACCCAAGCTCTGCGATCTAGGCCATATCGCAATGGAAAGGTTCCTTTATTTGCCTCGCATATCTAAGTATGAGATGAAACTTCATTCATCGATCCTTCACCTTTCAATCTCCATCGTTCAAACTGTAAACTCGTTACTAGGCTGGTCTATATGATTTTCCAAGTCGACCTTGACCGTTTGGAACCGTTCGATCAACATTGCAACAAACAGCTACCACAAGATTTGCTATGTATAACTGTTCAACTACCTCTGCGAATTAGATTCATAATATCTCTATGATTTAGCAATGCAACCACATGATTCATCGATTTCTATCTATAGCTCCCTCACTGCCTCTGTGTAGTAAACTCATAACCTATCTCTGTAACTTCTCTACGCAGAGTCATTATACACAGACCTTGTCTGCATTCTTCGACATGAGTTTTGAACCAGTTGTCCTGGAATTTTCATTGGATTCAAAACCCTACTCCTCGTCCAACCAAAACAACCCTCTCTGTGCATTCTCCACCATATCTCACCTGTAACTTCTCTCTCACAACTAGGAGGTAACTATTATCCTTCATCCACCATCGTACCCTTGTGAATATGCATGTAAGGCGATAACACTTCTCGTTCCATTACTCAAAGCTTAGAGATCCGTTTATTTTGGTTTCCCGTTCGACCACTAACTTATTTCATTGCTTCTATAGATGCTAAACCCACTATAGGGTTTTTTCAATACTAACCCCAACTGGGACCCTCAAAAGGATTTTACACAGCTTATTTCTTCGATCTGTACAAGTCCTCTTCACATATAAAAGAACTCTATTAACTAATTCATTCGGTTCCATTCACAGAGTGATCCATTTATATAATTAATCACTATTCATCATAAATTGCTAAGTCATATTACATACAAATTGCAAAAGAGATAACAATACACACAACACTGATGAATCTCCTTCTCATTCAGAAAGTAAACTGTACATCCACTTCAAAGAACCCAATATCCCTATCTATGGCCGGATCTATCTCTATCTGGCCATCCTCTTGCTACCGAACTCTATCACTGAGTTCTTCCCATAGGCTTACAAAGCTTCTCCCTAAAACAACGCTCCCCTCAAGTCTTTAACAAAAAACGCCTAAAAACTTGTACTCGACTCCTATATTCCAGCCACTAAATGTTGACAAGTTTACATAATCCATTTAACACATAGACACCTAATTCTACAACGCGTCAACCTAATAATTATCTTTGAATGCTCTCATGAGTCATCCCACTAAACTAGGCATTAGTTCCATAACTCATTCTTTATTGACACATATCTAGTTGGAATCTTCTATCCCAAAGTTAACTAGACACTTTCACAACAGATTTACAATTTATTTTACAATGGACCCTCCTTGGGATGAGGTCAAGACCTAAAGGTCTAACTAGACATTTGCACTTTGACCTTGGAATCCAATGCTCTTGCATCAGACTCCCAGAGTAGGAAAAAGACATGATCACCTTATCATGTTCCTCCCATCTTCGTCTTTCCTGGATCCCAAACTCTGTTTTGCTGTTGATTTCTTTCTTCGGCTCTTCTTGCTTCAATTTATGCTTTTTCACTTGGAATTTCTCCATTTACTGGTAGAAATATTGTTCTGGACATTTCTGCAAACACTGCTGTAGATATTGCTTCCATCCAAACTTCCTGAATATCCTTGAAGATATCTCCCTCAGTAATATCCCTCTTCTGCTCCTTGTCTACAATTTTACTTTGAAAAAGTAAATTGTCCTCCAAGTCCCTAACTGTAGAACCATACTTTCTCATAGTCTTCTGTATACCAGCAATCATATCATAAGTATGTATACTAGCATCTGCTTCCACCTCAAGTACATCTTGAGACATTCTTTTGTGAATGTTTGCAATTCCCTTCAGCAATTCAATTTCTACTTGAGTTCTCATCAGCACAACATCACTATGTTGCCCATCATTTCCAACATAACACTCCTCCTCTTTCTTGACAAGATCCAACAATTGTCTTTCAGCTCCTTGACTGATCCCAGTAATCAGTTCATCTTCCTTCAGTTCTAAAACTGACTCTCCTTCAACTTGAGACATGTCTGCAATTTCTTCATCCAAATTCGATTGCACCTTCAGAATATTCATTCTTTGACTTGCTATTCTATCTTCCAAAATACTTAGCTCATTCCACAAATCAGTTATCTCACATGGAATTTCTTCTGAAAACCCTATACAACCTTCATAATCTCCTTCTTTGTCACCAAACCAATCCTTCTGTGACACTACTTCTTCATCCTCTATAAGAATAGTATTCAGATATTCTACTAGTGTGACAACTCTAGATGTATGTCCCACAATCTTCTCTTGGCCATTCGGACAAGCCAACTGCTCCCTATCCTCGACAACAACAGGTTCCTTCATACGAGACATGACTGTCTTACCTTCTTTAGAGGTGTTTCCCTTATTTAGTAAGAAATATATGAATTCCTTCTGCTGCAACAACTCTACTTGGTCTTCATCAGAAAGACTCTCTTCATCATACTTTGTTTGACAACTTCCCACTTTACTTAAGACAACTCCAAGATGTGGATTGCTTTCTGCAACACCTGCAAACACACTTAAATTGTCAACCTTAAAACTACAAGACCTAATGGTCTCATTTGATGATTCAATCATCAAATCTTCCTCTTGCTGTTCCAAGTCTTTTACAGGACTAAGAAAATCTTCACTACCTTTCTCCTCAACTTTCTCAAGCATAGCTCTTGAATGCTTGATATCCGCATTTTCCTCTTTCAGTTCTTGGCCATCATCATAAGCCAATTCCTCCTTACTTTTAGCTTTCACAGTATGTTGAAAAGCATCACTTTCACTCAATTGTGTATCAACATTTGAATGAGACCCAGCTGTCCCATCTTCTTCCTGAACAGAATTCAGATTTTGTCCCTCCCCTCCATTCTTTGTGACAATGTTAGCAAATTGTCTTTCTCTACTTGTTTCACCTGCAAACATACACAAGATGTTAGTTTCAAAACATTGGGACTTGTTGGCCTCACTTGAAGCTTCAGTCTTCAAGTCTTCTCCCAGACACTAACTTGTCTTGAGTATCTCATTTACCCATTGAGAATTCATCAGTTTCTCTTTCCTCTTTTGTAGCTTATGCCACCTCAACTTTCTTCTCATGAGGAAACCACATCTTTGGTCTTCCTCCTCCTTTTGTAACAACTCCATCATGACTTCTAGATGGACTTCTATCTTAGCCTTCTCTCTCTCATATTCTTCATTAGTCATCTGTCTCCTTATTTTATGGGCTTTGGCATCTTCCTTTTGCATTATGTGGCTGCCTCCTGAACCTCTTCTATGACTCTTAGTAGCCATCTTCTTGAGTTTATTTCACTCTTTTATGAGTTGTGCTAGCCTCTGCAGTAACAAGTCCTCCCTACTACAACTCACCTCACCAAACCTTCTCTATGCTTGGTCTTTTGGAAAGTGTTGGTCCTCTTTCTAGAACCCTCCTGAGCACTTCTCTATGCTCCTTCTAGGCTTCACACTCACCACTCATATACTCTTGAGAACACAGTTGTTCTCCGGTATTTCAATCCTTAGTTGAAACACTAGGTCCTGGCCACACTTCTTCCTCCTAGAGACCCTCACTGGTTTCCTTTATCACTGTCCCTAAGGCTGTGATCTTCTTCTGCTGAGAGGCTTCATTAACTACTGTTACCTCTTGCGTGTAGTCAATCCCCCCAAAGTAATTTTCTTTGTCAAAATTTCACCTCTCAGGATACAAGCCTCTTCTTCTCTTGCATGCAAAACTCCTTATCTCATAAACCCTCTTACATACTCCTTGTATGTCTTCTCTCCTTCACAAGAGCACTTTCTTAATCTCCTGCTCTGATACCAATTGATACAGACCCCAACACCAGGGCTGACCTAACCAAGGATACACTTAGTGTGCTATATTATTTTCCCACTATTCAAGGTTACAAAACCTTTTATAGCCATTAGAATTCACTATTTTCTCTATTTCCAAATTTAACACTCTAGACAAACTGGCTCTTCGTCTAAATCTGTCAGCGTTCTATCAGACATAACTGACTTTCAAATGTGTGTATAAATCTCGAGACGTTAGGCATGACTTCTTTTGTATAACACATGATTTGTACTAAATATAACCAACTCCAATCTATGCACATTTCCCTTCAAGCACTTCAGCACTAATGGCTTCCCAATACATGTGACCTACCTGAGCACTCATAGGATTATTGAATTCACACAACAGTGCTTCAACAACTCCATCCCATCGCCCCTTCTCATTCCATACAACCATACCTCCTTTGTCTTGGCTCCTAAATTTATCGGAATGCACCATCCAGCTTGAATGTGACCCAAGCTCTGCGATCCAGGACCTATCTCAATGGCAAGGCTCCTCTATTCGCCTCGTATCTCTAAGTGCGAGATGAAGCTTCATTCGTCGATCCTTCACCTTTCAATCTCCATCGTTCAACCTGTAAGCTCATTACCAGGCTCCTCTATACGATTTTCCAATTCGACCTTGACCGTTTGGCACTGTTCGATCAACATTGCAACACACAGCTACCACAGGATTTGCTGTGTATAACTGTTCAATTGCCTCTGCGCATTAGATTCATAATATCTCCACAATTTAGCAATGCAACCACAGAATTCATCGATTTCTATTTATAGCTCCCTCATTGCCTCTGCGCAGTAAACTCATAACCTATCTCTGTAACTTCTCTACACAGAGTCATTATACACAGACCTCGTCTGCATTCTTAGACACGAGTTTTGAACCAATTGTTCTAGCATTTTCACTGGATTCAAAACCCTACTCCTCGTCCAACCAAAACAACCCTCTCTACGCATTCTCCATCATATCTCACCTATAACTTCTCTCTCACAACTAGGAGGTAACTATTATCCTTCATCCACCATCGTACCCTTGTGAATATGCGTGCAACGCAATAACACTTCGCTTTCCATTACTCAAAGCTCAGAGATCCATTTCGTTTGGTCGCCCCTTTGACCACTAACTTATTTCATTGCTTCACTAAACCCACTACAGAGTTTCTTCAATTCTAACCCCAACTAGGACCCTCACTAGGGTACTACACAGCTTGTTTCTTCGATCTGTACAAGTCCTCTTCACATAGAAAAGAACTCTATTAACTAATTCATCCGGTTCCATTCACAGAGTGAGACATTTATATAACTAATCACTATTCATCAGAAATTGCTAAATCATATTACATACAAATTGAAAAAGAGATAACAATACACATAGCATTGATGAATCTCCTTCTCATTCAGAAAGTAAACTATACATCCACTTTAAAGAACCCAATCTCCCTATCTATGGCCGGATCTATCTCTATTTGGCCATCCTCTTGCTACCAAACTCTATCACTGAGTTCTTCCTGTAGGCTTACAAAGCTTCTCCCTAAAACAACGCTCCCCTCAAGTCTTTAACCAAAAATGCCTAAAAACTTATACTCGACTCCTATATTCCAGCCACTAATTATTCACACATTTACATAATACATTTAACACATAGACACCTAATTCTACAACGCATCAACCTAATAATTATCTTTGAATGCTCCCACGAGTCATCCCACTAAACTAGGCATTAGTTCCATAACTCATTCTTTATTGACACATATCTAGTTGGAATCTTCTATCCCAAAGCTAACTAGACACTTTCACAACATATTTACAATTTCTTTTACAATGGACCCTCCTTGGGCCGAGGTCAAGACCTAAAGGTCTAACCAGACATTTGCACTTTGAACTTGGAAGCCAATGCTCCTGCATTAGATTCCAAGCGTCGGAAATTAGCGACTTAGTCGAACATATTAAACTTTAACTCGTAGTCCTTCCATCAGTAACATCATGTCCAAGTTAATGAGCTTATCACGTCCTTACCTCATTTCATCATTTCTGTTGTCATAGGACCACTTTGACAAACTCATCAAGTCACACTTTTTGTGTTTTCTTAACCTCATTGAGGTCCATCTCCGTGGCTAGTCATCTTTTCATAAAGGTTTGACCATGTCCTGAGGTTAGCTTCATTGTGTTGATCGTCTCCATACTTTGTTTTACAACAATCACCCTTGTCTGACCCCTTCAGTGGATCTTCCCGTTAAGATTTCTCTATTCATCATGTCATGGTCATGTCAAGATTTTTCTTTTTCATTCTCTTTAACAACATTGTCATGCTAGAAAATTTGTGTAATTGGGTTCAACTCTTTATGCTAGTAACATTGATATCTTGTCTTTCAAAATTTAAGTTCACTTCACTCCCTCGACAATTTATCAAATTCTCATCAATCTGAGCATGTTGGTGTCTTGTCAGTTAAAATTTATCAATTTTCCATCATTCACCAAATATCCTAGCCTGGATTCATACATTCCTTTACTTTTCACAAGATCCTTCATTCCTAAGGCAGTAGACACATAAAGTTTCTTGTAGTGCATCTAATAAATCTTCATTTAATTCTAATCATCACTATTTAATTTATAAGTAGAAAATCACTACCCTTTCGTCATATTTTCTTACATATGTCCCCTTGGTAGGTCTTTCGAGTTACATTTCATTATTACCATGTCATTTATGCATCACCTACTTCAATTTTTCCACCTCATCCTTAAATCCATTTGTCATTAGAGACCATTAACATTATCTTCATGCAATCTAGAATCTCATATTTATTGAACCATCATTTGAAGTTAACCTCCATCAAATCCCTTCATTAAATGCTAGCATTCGACAAATTAGGTCACAATAGGTTACCCCATTGGTACCTTAGTCATCTACAAAATTTACCAAATGTATTTGTTCGATGTTGTTCCCACCACATCTAAGTCCAGAAAGTGGAGAATTCCCCCCTTCAGGAAACTTTATCTCATCTTTAATGAAAAACATTGCTATCCATTCCACTTATAGGTCATTTCCACATCATTACTTATTTGACATTAGTATATCAATCCTCCCAACATATTGAGACATTACCTTTTTATTTTAGATCAACATCTTGTACTACTTCTCTGAATGTACATTTGCTAACACAATTATATAAGTTCAAGATAATTTTCTTTCTCCTCCTTCTCTAACCATAAAGTCATTTAAATGTAAATGCTTTTTATGTGACAAGTTATTGACTTCATATATTCATAGGATAATTATGACATCACGACTACTTCAATAATAACATCCTTATATGCACGTATGATCACTTAATTGAAATTCTATTTTCCATTTAATGGATGGAATTTTCAACTAAATACATATATATATATATATATTAGTTTCTAGGGACATTACACATGTCTCTCTTTCTCTATATATATCAAATGAATAACAATAATTATGTTACCCATAAATGTATAGAACGATATGTCTATACGCTAACTTATAACTTACATAATTACTAATCATAACAACCTCCAAATTCTCTATCATTCCACTAATTTTTTTTCGAAAAAAATAAACTTTTTCTAAACTTGATGCAATTTGAAATTATATACTCTCAACATCCTTTTTTCCCTTACTAAACCACTTACAATGCATAAAGATTTCTGTGAACATGAAATGCATAAATTTTTTAAAATATCAACACTCTATATCTAAAGTCTCCAACTTGTATGTAACAATTTCATCCTTTCTGATACTCATGTAGACATAATATAACAACCACAATATCTATAAATGCGGAAATTTAAAAAAAAAATTAAAATCTTTCTCTAATACCAAAGATAATTGATATTTAGTACAGTCTTCTTTTAATTAAAAGAGAAACCCCATTAATCTACTTTGAACTTTCATTACTTCCACGCCTTTCTCCGATCGTAGAGCATATTTCTATCTATGGATTCAAGAACCATAATTTACTCTCTGTATAATAACCTAAGAAAAGTCTTGAAATCTTTATGAACTCATCCCCAACATAATAAACTCGTTTGAAATAAAAGCTTATTGTTATAAATAAAAACCATTTATAACATACATCTTAGGGGAGCTCTTTTAAATCACATAACTCAAGGTAACATTTTGGCAATTTTTTCCATATCATTTAGATAATCATTCCTATGATAAAAGAGACTAAGCATTTATTGTAACCTAACAACATCTATCAAGAAAAAAATGTCTTTCACACCCTTATGTAGAAATAAGATGATATGCATATGAACGATTTACTTTAAAATATCAACTTCTTAAAATACATCAAGATATTAGTACTAAATCATAACCCTTAACGATTTACTTTAAAATATCAACTTCTTAAAATACATCAAGATATTAGTACTAAACCATAACCCTTGGGCAACCATATTACACTTATTTACCATTATGTTTCTATTTCCTTACTCCTTTCAAGATTAGATAATCTAACTTTATATTCTTTTCTTATTCATTGGACATAAACAAAATTTATAATCAACTCTAAAAAGAATAGTTGCTTCATATTTCCCTTCTACATTCTATGATGATTTAACACATAACCACATCATATGTGTACATATATTAATTACTTGTCACACTCTCCAATTTTCTCAAAGATATATCTATTTATACAAATATATATATATGCATATAGATTACTATAATTACATGTCAACTTCCCACATACATAATGGCCATGTAACAACTATTCAAGGTATTTTATTCCTTCAATACAAATATACGTAATATAATAACTTTCAAGGTATTTTATTATATGATACCAAAATGTATAAATATATATAATATAATAACCTTCAAGGTATTTTATTCTATAATACCAAAATGTACAAATATATATAATATAATAACCTTCAAGGTATTTTATTCTATGATACCATAATGTAACATCTTCCATGTTAATTAATGTAAAGGTCAAATTTTGTTTTTTAAATTACATCTTACATGTTATTTATACCCATCTATGAAATCTTTAACATATATTTCTTTCCCCAATGTCTTTAGTTCAGATTCAAAGTAGGTTCGTAACTTCTATTTCTTTCCTTTCATCAACATAAATAACTTGTATCATCATATACCTATATACTAATACCTATATACTAAAACAAGGTGTATTTTTCAATTTGCAAAAAATTATCATACATCAATCTCCTATTATCCACTAGGGCATATTAGATCCACTAGGGCATATTAGGGCATATTATCCACTAGGGTACATGTAGCTTACACACTAATACTATCACACGGAGTATCATACTAATACTATCAGAGTATCATACTAATACTATCACATTATTATCAAACGGAGTATCATACTAATACTATCACATTATTATCACACGGAGTATCATTGAAGGTAAGAAGTATCGTTTAATTTAGTGTTTTCTTTTCTTTTTAACAACATACATATATACACACATGCTATATATAGAGAGAGACATAATCATAAATTTAAAGGAAAACTTATATTAGTTAACTTCCACTTCTATTTTCCTTTGAACATCTCTATAAAAAGATTTAGAACAATTTCCAAGTATCAACTATTCTACTTCCATACAATTGTAAGGACTACACACCTATCTCATACTTTTTGTACTTACCCAGATTCCACGGATATACATACATTTATTTATATTAATAAACAATCGTGCAAACATTCAAGACCATGCATCTTATCATGTGCTTATGTAATTGTAAAACTTGTTAATGCAAAGGTTTTTGTGGGATTATTGATTCATGGTTTAAATATGCCCATATGCCTTCACTTAACTGTCATGGGACGAATGTTCCTCTTCAAGCAACTTAAGGGGATGGATATATTCTAATATAAGTACTTTTACTCTTTTCTTTTTCTTTCTAAGGGGATGGATATATTCTAATATATGTACTTTTACTCCTTTCTTTTTCTTTTAAAGAGCAAATACGAACAATCCTAAATTCTTAACTTATCTTCTATATAATTCCTTCATACAAAAGAAGATTCATTTATTCGATATGAGAGTAGTAAGTTATTTCATACATTTGAAACGGTAAATTATGTTGATGTAAATCAATCAAGACGTAATTAAAAATGGACACACGAAAAAGCAGGAGAGGTGGTTGCGGTCTGTGATTTAAAGGTTTAAAGAACTCAATACTGAATACAAGGATAATGTTTTATTCGAAAGATCGGAACAAGGATTCGACTGCAGAGATGGCAAGTATGGAAACGTTAGAAACTTATCATGAATATAGAGTCAGCGTCTCCACTAAAATGAGTAACACGCTGCTCCACATATACCCTATAAGCATTATTACTAAGGACAGATCGGTACAATTGACAAAATAAACAGTCAAAGTGAAAAAAGGAGACAGCGATGCATAAAACCGAGATTTAAGCTTTTAGGTTCCACGTCGAAGTAAGATCGAATCTTACTCGTATGCGTCAGAGAAAAGTATGTTATTATTATCTAACATTCAACTCTAAAACAATGAGCGTTAAAGATCGTAATGATCTGTTTACTAGAGCAAGACACGGATTTCCCTCAGTCGCGAAAAATAAACAGAGATAGTTTAGGCAATCGGCGTTGAGTTTTCAAATAGAAAAATAGAGAGGTGGCAGGTCTTGCATGTTGAAGATAGAAGTCGAATGGATGTCGATCTATCAAGGCGCAATCAACATAGACACGTGAGCTAGACGGAACGATAACTGTGGTCTCCGAAATTAAATGAATCTCAAAACTGATACAAGGAAAAGATCCAGACAATAACTAGACTGCAAAGATCTTTTCATAAACTCCTTAAACTGTACCGAGGATTTATGCTCTAATATAATCTGCGTGCTAGGCTGAAGCAGCTATGTTTATCTGATAATTGACGGGACTTTGGCCCTCATATATATTCCATTAGTCCCCAACTCATTCTTTTTGCAGAGTCCAAAGAGGCAGCAGAGGTTCCAGGTTCCATTAATTCTGCAGAGGTAAGAGGGTATTTTTATTTTATTTGGCTAAGAAACGAAAATGTATCAGGCTTCGAGGCATTCAGTCTCAGCAACAGTTCGAGACCCGGCACTGGTTCGAGCCCTCGCAGCGCTGACGCCTCCCTGCTCCCGCTCGGCTGCGGTGCTGTATCTCTCTGGTGCAAAAGTTTTATTTTCATTTTACAGCTCTCATACAAATGCTCTCACACACACTACTACATAGAGGGGTATTAAGACAATAGTTTAAGACACTCCCTTAAAGACAATATTTCAGACAATAAACAATTTTTTTTTGTCTTTAAGTGGAGACAATTTACACAAATATTGTCTTAATACCTCCTCTATGTACTAGTGATCGAATGCAAATATTTATGATAGGGAACCATGGAATCGAACCACCAATCTTCTGCATTATAATGCAGAAGCTCTACCGTTGAGCTAGTACCCTGCAACTTTATATAAAAGAAAAATATTTGTATTTTTTTAGAGTTTTTTAAAGCAATGAGCACAAGAAGCATGAAATACTCATTGTATTTCACTCAATGGATTGATTTGCATGATCTCTTATGCAAGCCCAAAATCTCTGATAATATCTAAACACCTATCAGTATAATTAAACATTAAATTATATTTATTTTAAATTTTAGATTACAAAAATTAAATTTATGATTTCTTAAAGTGTTTCGTTTACTCAATACAATATAGAAAATATAATAAAATTTAAAGTTAAATTTACATCTATAATTGCTAATCCTTCCAAATCCTTAATAAAACAGAATTTCAGATAAATCTACACTAAATAAGTAAGCCGAACCATCTAATATTTTATACAATAGCTCTATAACTAGAGATACAAAGCTCTATGTCAATTACCAATATTTATTTGTCATTTGTGTAAATTCCATATGACATCCCACTGAGGAGAGGCCAAAAAGTGGCAAATCTCTATCTCAAAATTCAATTATTTACACATCCGACTTAAAATAAACATGAGACAATAGTTTAAATGGATCTATTGTGCCCAATGCATATTTCAGAGATGTACTTTGAATCTTCACAACATTGAAGTGCATATCAAACCCAAAGGTGAATATTTATGTGATTTTGCTTTATTGTAGATCTAATGCACATAAACATATGCAAGGAGTTGATGGATCCATGCTCCCATTTCTAATTTAGCTATAAGAGTTCTTTGCACTTATAAAAGTGAAGTATTCCTTTAATCAGAATGAAGTGCTTTACCATCATAGTGGGAGAGATCTATGATAAAAATAGATCCAATTTTGAATCCATTAAACATAAAGCTATCAGAAGAGATAATAAGCGAAGTGCTATTACAATCAAAATGGAACAATCATAGTGGGAGAGATAATAAAAATTGATGCAATTCTGATTCCATTAAACATAAAGCTATGCTATGGGAATAGATAATAAAATTATAAAAATAGATCCAACTTCTGATTTATAAAGCATAAAAAACAGAGATGAACCTATCCGTACTTTAAAAAATCTGAGCTAAGAGGGATCTATCTACCTAAAGTTTCCACCTCGTTTTTTTGTTTATCTCTGTGAAGATTAAGAAGGACCTATACTACTGCATTACCTCACCCCTAAGAATTGATGACCCCAACTTTTAGCTACACACAACCTCTACCTCTAAAATGCACCTCAAAAATTTAGCAATAAGACATGGAAGGACTTGACTGACCTGAAATGCAGTGAACTTGAAGGGTGATTGGGGTTTGAAAACCCCATCCTAAATCCATGTTTCGGGCTTAAACTTCTTAGCATTGTCTCCCGATAGGTATGCAATTCTCCCCATAGCATAAGGAAAATAATTCACAGAATAACCCTTCTTCATCTTGAATCCATCTAGAAGAGTATCCTCATTTACTACCTACTTACCATCCTGTATCATTCAGAAGAATCAAGGAAACCCAAATAAGCCAAAATCAATTACAATTCTTGAATGCACATGGCTCACTAGTGCAAAAAAAATCAGGAAAATATTGTTGTTGTACAAGCTGCTTACCACAGGAATAGCTGGGTATAATCGAAGAGTTTCGGACAAAGATGCATGAAGATAATGCATCTTACCCAGTGCTTCATCTATTAGACTTTGGGAAAATGTGGCTATATCAATGCATTCGGTACTAATTGATCCTCATGTTTGTTGGAAGTAGTAATTATTTATTCAAGGAGCTTTTCTTGTACATGTTGATGTTTGCAGAGCATGTAAATAAACCAAGACAATGCAATAGCTGTTGTGTCATGAGCAACAACCATGAAATTGAGAATTACATCACCTAGATATTTATCAGAAACTTTTCCATCTTTGTCCTTGTCACTTATGATGATATAGCAAGACAGAATATCTGGCCTTACCTGTATTGATAAATAAAGAGTAAATTGTATGAATTTATACTCCAGACCTCATGATCAAGATCCAAGTCAAAGACCAACAACAAAACAAAGATCAAAATAAAGACCAAGACTAGTTATGTGAATATGGGTTTTTAACCAAAATCTTAAATATAACATTACCCAAAGTAATAGAAATTCAATCCCCAAAACACTATATATCGAATTGTAACTGTACATAAACATCACAAGCAGGAATATAAACTTCCAATTCAATCCCCAAAACACTATATATGGAACTGTAACTACACACAAACATCACAGGCGGGAAGATAAACTTGTAGCCAAACCTATATGTTCAGATCTGAAATTATATGAACTAAACTATTCTATTCTATGGATGAATAGATTTCTTACATTTTCCTTTTCTGCGGAGAACATCTCATGCCTTATGATATGAATGACCCTGTACAGCAAGTCATCCACCTTTTTTATGTTTTCCATTAGGGTGGTTGCTGAACCAACATTGAAAAATATCTGAATTTTCCAAAAGCTACCAACCATATGACGATGGAATACCATGGCATTGGCTACATCAAAATCCTTTGCAAAAGAATCCTTTGGCCCTGACTCGAATTTAGTAATTGATAAGCTGTTTATATCAATACCAAACACCACTTTACAGATCGAATCAAACGATGAACTCATGAACAGATCCTGTTTGTTATTTTTCCAAGCATGCACCAATTAAGAAATTAATATACCTTTAATTGTTATGATACCATTAAAAACAAATTGCAGCTGACATGTTATAGTTGATATTTTCACTATAATATTCATGTGGTGGGGAGATGTCAATTAGTTTGTGGCTTTATGTAACTATGGTACCCATATAAGTGTTGAATATTGTAACTTCTAAGAATATTATATTTGTATATTATTTATTCCGGAGATGTTCCATACCTCCGATGTGATTATACTATGAATCCGGAGATGTTTATTCCTCCGAATTGGTTGTGGTAACTAGGGTTATTAGACCCACCATGTGGGGGTCGGCCCAATCAGTTATAATAGGGTATTTAACCTAATGGTTAAATACGAGCCTACATGTACTTGTGTAAAATACATGTCAGTGTAGTGTATAAATAGAGGAGGTATGTTCCTCATTTGACACACACACACACACTTGAGAGAGGCGCACTTGTGGAGGAGAAGTCTGCTATGGTGGAGAAGGAGATCATTTCTTTGGTTTGCATCTTTGTATATTGCTGGTCATCTATATTGAGGAAGCTTTACTGGGTTTTCTACCCCATGAGGGTTTCCCAGGATAAATCTGTGTCTCTTGTGTTTATGCTATGCTTGTTGTTTCTTCAGTGATCCTGTATATGCTATTATTGTGAAATGGAATGTAATGCTGCTATTTTCTGTCTTAGCATATTAAATTTTAACATGGTATCAGAGCTAACCTGAAGGAAGACAAGGTATGGCACTTACGACACTTGCTTTACTTACGACAATTTGAAGGTTAGGGTTTTACATAGCAAAAACCAGTCATCGTGGAACTTTCGCTATAAATCCATTTATGCGAAGGTTCAGGGTATGAAAAGTTTACAGGTCGAAGATAAAATCCCCAGGTACCTTGTGTCCAAAGGGCACCCTCAGATTCGTTGTACTTTATGAGTTATGATCAATACAAGTTAGGGTTTCTGCCTCTTCCAGATCTCAGTCAAAATCAGGTCACCTTGGAAAAAAGGTCATAACTTGGGCTAGGAAGCTCCAAATGAAATTTCGTAAAAAGTGACAGGTAGTACACAGACTCTACTATCTCAAGAAACTTTTTCAGAGGCCGAAGGTGAACCAGTGACACGTGGCACGCTGTACAAGTTCGCTCTCCTGTTTTATCCCATAAACAGGTCACATTGCGACACTTGGCATAACTCTCTCTCAGAGAGTCCAATTGAGGTCAGACCTGTCAAGATGGAAATATAACAGGGTGAGATATCTCAGGAAAAGTTTTCAGAGGCCGAAGTTCAAACAGTGACACGTGGCACGCCGTACAAGTTCGCTCTCCTGTTTTATCCCATAAAAAGGTCACGTTGCGACACTTGGCATAACTCTCTCTCAGAAAATCCAATTGAGGTCAGACCTGTCAGGATGGAAAGATGACAGGTCCGGCTACTGCAGAAAACGTTTTCAGACCCTGTGGAGGAGAAATTTCAGAGTTAGAGCAGAAACAATCAGGTGCATATTTCTGTCAAAACAAAATTATTTTTGGAGCACCTTTATTCATGGCTTCCGGAATTTAGGGTTTCGGAGAAAGTTAGAATTTTTGGAATCGGAGCCCACGGCTGAATGCTACTCAGGAAAATTGAAATTTAGAGACCAAGATCGAATTTTTGGTTGGGTAGAAGACCGGGCTTCATCAAACCCTAGTTTGGGTTCCTGTCCAGAAGATCCAGAAGTTTCGAAGGCAATTTTGAGGGGTCAAACTTTGGAGATTTCAAAATTGAAGAATGATAGGTTGATCAGCTCAGCAAGACACATTCTTCCATCCATTCAGAAGTGTGAAATTCAAAGATTGAATTTGTAGGGTTTCTCTAGCAAACCCTAATCAAGCTCCAGATCAAGTTTCAGGGGGAGTTGAGGCTAAGGCCTTACATAAGAAGACCACAAAAGGTCTCGACAGGTATGACTTAAGGAGGTTCAGGTATGCCTTGAAATATGATTCTTGATTAAGTTCATAATGTGTTGGTCTTCATGTTATTTATTAGTACAATCTTGATTAATGTTATTAATTGTCTTATCACCCTAGTAACAATATGAATGCATGTGAATGATCGAAGACATTCATTGATTAGGGCTATATGATTGTACTTATGCATTATGGTGTTGTGTAAGGTTGATGTTGTCTGCTAACAAGACACAGGTACATCACAAAAGACAAATCAAGTTCCATGACCATGACAACATGAAGACAAAGACTCACGAGGTATGTATGACTTTGTTATATTATGTTTAACCTACGAGACATGCAGGTTCTAGCTCAGGATCTCTAAATCATTGAAGAGATTGTTTAGGTATGTTGTACATAACTAAGCAGGTATACTAATCCAGGTATGTTTTCCTATGTCATGTTAGAATCTTACCTTGTGTAAATATACTTGGTATGATTGGTTAGTAATCAAGGGTTTATGCATACTAGATCAAACAAGAATATGCATGAGTAAAAGAAGACTTCCTTGAAACCCTGAATACTAATAATCATGACTGTACATATTCAAAATTATTTAGAATTAGAATGTTTTGATAATATTGAGAATATACTAATGAATGTATGTTTGTGTATGAGATCATGAGGATGACACTAGTGTACACTTGAGCATGCACAGTGGTACAGAATGAATAGAAGTTCAGAAGACATACAGAAGATCAAGCGGGAGACAACCACACAAACATAAAAGATAAGTATTTGAGTTGTCATTAGAAATAGTAAATGATATTGCTTGTATGCATATTTGTATTCCTGGGATATATCATGCTGAGTGTAAACATTCATAAAGCATTGAATAGTATACTACTAATATGCATATGATTGGTAAATTGGACAAACATTCCATTGTTGCTTGTCTAGAATGAAACCTCTTTGCTGACATACTGAGAGCTGTGCACACTCTCGATAGTATGTTCTGGTAGAGATGAAAGGCATCTAGATAGCCACTATATGCATACAGGATATGGGAAAGTGTTGTGCCAAAGTATTGGTCAAAATAGTTGCATAACTATGTAAATGATATCTGTATGCATAATAGGTTATCATGTCAATATGATTTGATGATTATGAAGTATTACTAATCATGTACTTAATTTTGATTTGTAGGAAAGATCATGATGAATGATGAACTCTGAACAAGCGATGGATTTTCAACAAAAGATTTACGAATCAAACACACTATAGAAAGCTTGTGGTTAAGAGATTCTCTTAGAAAGAGGAAGAGAATCATGATGAGATGTTTTGCTCCAAGGGACTAGATAAGACCATTCTCTTAATAATGAAATCAGGTTCTGTATGGGTTCCCAGGATCGGTAGTCAATTGATGAGCTTAATGATCATCATGGGTGATGTGGATCTCAACCTTTTCTACAAGGTTGAATATGGGTTCTATACACATATGACATGGATGCAAGAAGGAACTCACCACAAAGTTCGAATGATTTTGAGGCTCATATTAGTAGACCCATCTGACGAGAGATGGCACAGATAGATATGCAGAAGATCACTCAATGCTGAGTGTGAATAATGGACAATTGACAGCTTCATGACAAAGCTTGGGCTTTACCAGAAGTAAAACTGTTCCTAACCTTTACCTTAAGGTTGTGGATGATGAACCTATCATACCATTATTGTATGACGATGATCTCTTTCTGACAAGGAATGAGAAACAGGTCATGAAAATGGCTGCAGAAATGAAAATGAAAGATCTCGGATTAATGCACTACTTCTTAGGTCTAGAAGTATGGCAAGATCCAAAAGGAATCTTTTAAATCAAGGTAAGTATGCTGTGAAGTTTCTAAAAATATTTGATATGTTGGAGTATAAAGCCATGGCCACTCCCATGGACTCCAACTTGAAGTTGTTAGTTAATGACTCATCGTATTTAGTGGACCTAACCCTATATAGACAAATCATTGGGTCATTGATGTATTTAACAAATACTAGGCCAGATATATGCTTTGCTGTAAATACCCTAAGTCAGTATCTAGTAGAACCTAGAAAGGTTCACTTAATAGCTACAAAGCATGTAGTGAGGTACCTAAAAGGTACATTAGATTTTTGGTCTATATTATCTTGGAGGTCATGAACTCCGTTTACATGGTTACTCAGATTCTGATTGGGCAGGAAGTGTCTCAGACAGAAAGAGTACATCAGGTGGATGTTATAGTCTTGAATCTGCCATGATCTCATGGTTCAGCAAGAAACATTCTAGTGTGGCTCTCAGTACTGCTGAAGTAGAATATATGGCTGTCTGCTCTGCCAGCTGTGAAGCAGTATGGCTTCAGAAGCTTTTATATGAAGTGTTTGACTTAGAAATGGATCCCACTGTGATTATGTGTGATAATCAAAGCTGCATTAAGATGTCTGAATATCCTGTGTTCCACGATAAGTCAAAACACATTGAGATCCGATACTTCTATATACGAGACATGGTGCAGAGAGGAGCTATCAAGCTCGAGTATATAAGCACTGAGGATCAGATTGCTGATATCCTGACTAAACCTTTGTCTCGAGTAAAGTTTGAATACTTCCGAGACAAGCTTGGTATAGTCCAGAAGGACCCTCCTCGAAAGGGGGAGTAGTATAGTACTTGATAACAAGTCTGTCCCTTAAATTTTGTTTTGTTGCACTTAGTTACTTAGAATTATTTAGATTTAGAACTCCTATATATCTTTTATTTTTAGATGTATACATGTTTTTGATGTGATGTATACATGTTTTGATGTTAGATGTATTAGTGAGAATACATGCTAGATGTATACATGTTTTTGATGTGATGTATACATGTTCTGATGTTAGATGTATTAGTGAGAATACATGCTAGATGTATACATGTTTTTGATGTGATGTATACATGTTCTGATGTTAGATGTATTAGTGAGAATACATGCTAGATGTATACATGTTTTTGATGTGATGTATACATGTTTTGATGTTAGATGTATTAGTGAGAATACATGCTAGATGTATACATGTTTTGATGTGATGTATACATGTTTTGATTATACATGCTAGATGTATACATGTTTTGGTGTGATGTATACATGTTTTGATTAGTGATGTATACATGTTTTGATGTGATACATGCTCTTGGATATTTGTACCTATATAGATGAGAATACAGATGAGGATTGGATCATCCTTGAACTTAAGTTCTAAAGTGAGCTGTAGACGTGAGGTCTTCGAAAATGAAGTCCTTAGTGGATAGTTGAGGGGATTGGATCATCCCTGGACTTTCAATCCTAAAGAGAGCCGTAGACGTGAGGTCTTCAAGAATGAAGTCCTTAGTGGACAGTTGAGGGGATTGGATCATCCCTGGACTTTCAGTCCTAAAGAGAGTCGTAGACGTGAGGTCTCCGAGAATGAAGTTCTTAGTGGACAGTTGAGGGGATTGGATCATCCCTGGACTTTCAGTCCTAAAGAGAGCCGTAGACGTGAGGTCTCTGAGAATGAAGTCCTTAGTGGACAGTTGAGGGGATTGGATCATCCCTGGACTTTTAGTCCTAAAGAGAGCCGTATACGTGAGGTCTCCGAGAATGAAGTCCTTAGTGGACAGTTGAGGGGATTGGATCATCCCTGGACTTTAAGTCCTAAAGAGAGCCGTAGACGTGAGGTCTCCGAGAATGAAGTCCTTGGTGGACTTGAGGGGATTGGATCATCCCTGGACTTTCAGTCCTAAAGAGAGCCGTAGACGTGAGGTCTCCGAGAATGAAGTCCTTGGTGGACTTGAGAGGATTGGATCATCCTTGAACTCAAGTTCTAAAGTGAGCCATAGACAGGTGTCTCCGAGAATAGAGGATAGGACTGCATCGTCCCTGGACCTTGGTTCAAAATGCACATGATTGGATTAATCATCCTTAGACAGTAAATCCAGGAAGGATAGTCTTAAATGTGATTGTGATTGGATTAATCATCCTTAGACAGTAAATCCAGGAAGGATAGTCTTAAATATGATTGTGGTAGGATTAATCATCCTTAGACAGTAAATCCAGGAAGGATAGTCTTAAATGCGATTGTGGTTGGATTAATCATCCTTAGACAGTAAATACAGGAAGGATAGTCTTAAATGTGATTGTGGTAGGATTAATCATCCTTAGACAGTAAATCCAGGAAGGATAGTCTTAAATGCGATTGTGGTTGGATTAATCACCCTTAGACAGTAAATCCAGTAATTCCGAAAGGAAGGATAGTCTTAAATGCGATTGTGGTTGGATTAATCATCCTTAGACAGTAAATCCAGTAATTCCGAAAGGAAGGATAGTCTTAAATATGATTGTGGTTGGACTAATCATCCTTAGACAGTAAATCCAGTAATTCTGAAAGGAAGGATAGTCTTAAATATGATTGTGGTTGGACTAATCATCCTTAGACAGTAAATCCAGTAATTCTGAAAGGAAGGATAGTCTTAAATATGATTGTGATGAGATTGATCCAGTAATTCTGAAAGGAAGGATCATGTATATAGATGACGATGCTGATGATCGTGTGATGACGATGCTGCTGATCGTGTGATGACGATGCTGCTGATCGTGTGATGACGATGCTGCTGATTGTGTGATGACGATGCTGCTGATCGTGATATGACGATGCCGATGATCGTGTGATGACGATGCTGATGATCGTGTGATGACGATGCTGATGATCGTGTGATGACGATGCTGCTGATCGTGTGATGATGATGTTGCTGATCGTGATATGATGATGCTGATGATCGTGTGATGACGATGCTGATGATCATGTGATGACGATGCTAATGAGCATGTGATGATGATGCTGATGATCGTGTGATGATGATGCTGATGATCGTGTGATGATGATGCTGATGATCATGTGATGACGATGATGTTGATCGTGTGATGACGATGCTGATGATCGTATGATGACGATGATGCTGATCGTGATGGTCTAGATGATGATGTTGATGATCGTGAGGATCCAGACGTTGATGTTGCTATAGTTGTTCGAGTGCTGCAGAAGATAAAGACTCAGTACTGAAGATGTTGATGTTCCAGTAACTGGTTGAGTTACTGATGATGTTAAGAAAGCTTCCAATGATTTATAGATGTATCATGTATGATGTATGACTCGTTGCTCCTGCAGATGTTGTTATAATATCCTTCTCGTTAAGGGGGAGTGTTGAATATTGTAACTTCTAAGAATATTATATTTGTATATTATTTATTCCGGAGATGTTCCATACCTCCGATGTGATTATACTATGAATCCGGAGATGTTTATTCCTCCGAATTGGTTGTGGTAACTAGGGTTATTAGACCCACCATGTGGGGGTCGGCCCAGTCAGTTATAATAGGGTATTTAACCTAATGGTTAAATACGAGCCTACATGTACTTGTGTAAAATACATGTCAGTGTAGTGTATAAATAGAGGAGGTATGTTCCTCATTTGACACACACACACACTTGAGAGAGGCGCACTTGTGGAGGAGAAGTCTGCTATGGTGGAGAAGGAGATCATGTCTTTGGTTTGCATCTTTGTATATTGCTGGTCATCTATATTGAGGAAGCTTTACTGGGTTTTCTACCCCATGAGGGTTTCCCAGGATAAATCTGTGTCTCTTGTGTTTATGCTATGCTTGTTGTTTCTTCATTGATCCTGCATATGCTATTATTGTGAAATGGAATGTAATGCTACTATTTTCTGTCTTAGCATATTAAATTTTAACAATAAGAAAAGAACAACTATAACAAATTGATTTTCCTTCACCTTGGATCTATAAAACACCAGAGATTAGCATTTCTAATTTTTTACAACCTCTCTCTACCTTCACTAAATCAAGAATTAAAATGGCTCTAAGCTATTGTAATGGAAACCTAGTGAGACTGGAAATGTCCCCTACATCTCCACACTTTACTTTATCTTGGCATCATGTGCCAAAAGGTTGGCAAGCTTCACTGCATTGTTACAGAACACACCACTGCTGAAGTCCCCTAACACTTTAGAGGAAAAATCCAAACTCGCCAGTTTTCTCTGTTGCTTCTAATTATCTCCATCAACATTGAAGATACCATCACCGAGAAGATATTTCATGATGTCATAGTTGAAGGTTCCCTGCAAATCATCTTAGTGCAAACTCAGAGCCATGAGCTTAAGCAGGGCTGCAGAGTTTTTTGAGCATGGGTTGATGTTGAGTACAATATCATATATGTTACCCCACTTTGTTGGAAAGGGGCCTTCTGGGGGTATAAATAGATAATTTGGTAGGAAGGAAGGAATGTTGGGAATTCTAAGACTAGTAGACATTTGCTTCAGGAAAAATGGTGTATAACAAACTTTCACAAGGCTGTGAATCAAGGCGAGTTATGAAAACTAACAACTTCTTAAATCAAAACTGGTTATGCATATCTTAGCCAAAATGGACATTTTTAGGAAAGACATAGATTCCATTTAGATAAGATCCAAACCAAACATGTTTTCCCTCCTCACTTAAGTACAAAAGGGGATCCTGTTGATGGCCCTAACAATCCAGAATTTATACGCATGCACTACACAAAGATTTATTTTTTCATTCCAGCTTCCATTTGGAGATTAAAAAGAACAAAGTAACATGAAAGAAGCGTTACAATCATCCAAAAATCGTGATAAACGTTTAATGTTGGACAAGATAAAACAAAATGCATATCCATTTCAACATCATAAAAAGGGCAATTCCAGACAAACCAACTTCAATTCATATCTGGAGTGGAAATGAACTGAGACAACATTAAATTTTTGACAAAAATAAGAACAAATAAGAAGGTTCACTAGGGATTATGCCTCTAAAACTTGGAGGCATAAAACTATGCTAAAAATCCCATTTCCCAATATTCTTTTAAAATAAAATCTCTCTCTAAAGCTCTCTTTATCTTCTCTTAGCGATTTATATCAGCATGATTCCCCTCTCTATGTTGGGATCTTACCAGCTATGATAGTTTGACACAGACAGGCATGGAGGCCCAAAATAAAACTGAATTCCACATCTCTGAAGTGGACATGACAATCAAGCCTAAGATCAAATGGCATCCGATTCTGGAACCTATGGGGTATGGGATCACTATTCTTTTGATGCCACTTTACTACAAATTCTTGTTAGTTACAATAAACATCATTCCCAGAGTCTCTTCATGAACAAGGACCTTTGTATTATGAAAGACAATCAATTCCAATACACATACAACTAAAATATCAGGGATTTACTCATCCACACTTATAAACAAATAAATAAACATCCACGCAGATCCTTATACAAATAATCCATTACGCAGATGTTTAGCAACGCTCTTAACGCACTCACAAAGGAATCCTAGCTTACAAAATATTCCTTTTCCTTCGTTAGCAATAGATGATGACTGCATTTTCTTTGATAAATAATGCATTTCGTTGATCTCTCCATTTGAGGGTTTCCATATAAACTATTTAGTGTTTCTATGTTCATATGATTATTCTCTTATTTATTGTACATGTCAATAAATACAGATAAGTTGAAGTGGTTCTAAAAGTCAAGAATTGAAAGTGTCTAAGTATAACACTAGTTCACCCCCCCTCTTAGTGTTATCAATGTGTTCTTCAAACATAGTCTACCAGATATTGCCTTTAGCTACCTTGAGTTCAGATGCCCTACATTGATGTCACAATAGTCAATAAATTCACAATTCAAAGTATTTTAAGAAAAGGTGAAAACCGTTCCTAAGAAGTAAAATGCGGTGGTATTGACAGAAGGAGCAGAAACCATTAATTAACTAATCTTCCCAATCAAGTAAAAAAGACTCAATCACTACAAAACAATGTGGTCAATACAATGTTTGAGGACTCAAGTCATATTTCAAGTGTCATAGTTCTAGAATTGGAATATTTGAATAAGATGAGAATTGAAATATTCGATTGTAACGAATATGCTCTTAGAGGCAGAATTCAAATAGGACTATTATTGAGTAATAATAGGATCTCATAGATTTTGAGAGCCAAAGTAGGATCTTGAACAAACTCTGTTTATTGTTTATTTTATATATGCTATGTAATATTAAGAGGAATTAAGATTACCAATTGAGGGAGAAATCAGGCCATAAGAGAATGAAAATCAGAACGAGATTTTCTGAGTATGAATGTACAGTTTATGAATTTAAGAGTTTTCATTTTGTTCACAAATTGTTTTATTGTCAAATATATTATGATTGAGAAGAAATTATGTGAAAGGATTTAGGACAATTTATGTTGAAGTGAACTAAGGGAGAGAAATCAATTTATATTAGTAGATAGATAGGAAGGGTCTCTGTGTGATTAGATCCTACAGAACAAGTTTGCAAACTTATTATAATAATGATCAATTCGACGAGAATTGATTTAAGATTTCTATGTGAAACACATTCATTTTGTAAATTTGAGATTGTGTTTAGTATCCAAATTGTAAGTCAACTTGTGTTTTAAACCCAACTTTAAAATGCACCCATATTTATATGAAAGTGCATCTAGCTCTAGTGGAAGTCCAAATTCTTGTAATAAAATTGAATTTTCTTTTGAGGACTGATATTGAGGTGAGTAATTTAGAAATTGGGTTTTCTGTGTTTCTAACTTGTAATGTTATTATGAATCCTGCGGAGGAGAGCATTAGTACAATCGAATCTCCTCTATGTTGTATTAGAGAGAAATTCCTAGTTGATGGTATTCTGCATGAAGGATTTGGAATTCTCCTAGTCGTTGATTGGCAATAGTGTCTCCAAATTTACAAAGTATTGTGTATCAAGATATTTAAATTTGAGACTAGTGGTAAGCTATTAAGTGGAATTCCCCACAATTGAAGTTAACTCCTGTTGATGGATGTAGCACCCAGTTTCTAATTCACCCATCTTTTGAATGAATGAGACAACTGGATTCTTGGATATTTACATTGAGAAGTTGAGGTTCAAACATGAAGAGTGGAGGTCAAAGATATTTGATCAATTAATTGATGAGGGTGTTGTTGAAAACATAAAGGGAAGTCGTCAAGGGAAGCTAAAATATATTTGGGTGAGCCTGATCTTTGAAAAAGGTAAACCTGCTTTCGCTGCATCAAATAAACTCCAGCTTTACCTCTTATATATCATAGGAACATTTTCCCAATATAAATGTAGCTTCATACTCAACAATCGTAGTGTATATTGATGGTTCTATCTGGTGCTCATAACTTGGTGCAGGCGATAAGACACTTCTTTTATACAATGATTCCCTTAATTTCGTTCTTATTGCTTAACAAGTGTAAAATGTCACATATTAAGCTCTAAGCAATTATTTTCCCTAATTTTCGTCTATCAACCCATTTGTGAATCTTGGGCTGGTTATTTGTTAGTCTTCATCCCATTTGTTGGTAAACTTCTGTAGTATAATTTTAGTTAATTTAGGATAATGATCATTGGCAATAAGGCCATGTAATGATAAATTTCCTTCATAAAGACTATGGTGATTTTACTAGCTTGAACATATTTTGGATGTGAAAGAAGTGCGCATTTTGGACAAACTATCTGAGTTACACAAGTTTTGTTATGATATACATAAAGGGAATTTTTTTCCATGAAGTATATTCACTAGTGGATTTGGACCCAAAATCCGACGACAAAATCCTCCGACTTCCAACGAAGAAGGACGATGTCGTCGGATTTCACCTTAAAAATCTCAAAATTTGATGATCTTTTTAAAATTGATAGAAGGAGACATCGGATATCCGACGGCTATGCTCATATCCAACGATCATGTGGATATCCGACATCATATTATGCATTGGGATGTCGGATATCCAACATCAATTCTCCAACGGTAACTAGGTTCAAGCCGTCAGATATGCGACGGACTTTTGACTTTTAAAACTTAAAAATACTGAAACATTCCGACATGTTTACTATACAAGTGACAGTTTGCGGAAGTTTTTTTATTCGGCGGACTGTTTTTCATTATTTCCATTTTTTTTTAGATTCAAGCGAGCGAAGTGTGGAGCTTCATTTTCTAAGATCGATAATCTTCATTCAAGCTCTTTACGAGAAAATGTCAACTAGCAATATTCCTGATCTAGACGAACAAAATCGACAATTGCTTACTAGATTGTGGGAAGGAGTTGAAAAAATGGGTGATAGGAAATGCTATTGTCCATGTAATCAATGCAGGGGCTTTAAGAGGAGAAGAATTTTGATCACAACAACCACAAAACATTGTAGGGAGTATGGGCACACTGGGGGGGGACATGAATACCATCCATTTGTAAGTTTTGCATTATATATGTTTTTATTTTGATTGCTTTTGTAAATTTATGTATTGATCGTGGTTTCAATAGATGGGGACTAACATGGACAATAAATATTATGTTAATATTAAATATTTATTATACTATTTCTTTTTCTTTTGTGCATGTTGAATCTAGGGTATAGTAGAATAACTCATTTATTTGTTCGTTAGTGAGACTAACCCACTCACCGGGGAAAGCACTTAACTCTCTAGATTTGTGACACTTTCCATCATGATAATAGAAATAACGACTATATTGGCATGTTGTAATTTCTCTTATATTTTCTCTATAGAAATTACCATAGCATAATTTATCTTACTTTAGTGGAGTACAGTATGAGAAATTTTGTGTTATATTTGAGTAGCTTTGCTCAGTAATTGGGTCAATTATTATGTCTCTTGGATAGTTTAGATGCACCTATTTGACCAACAGTTCAATAGGTCGTTGCTCTTTTCATCCCAATAGTACAAAATTTGTTACATTTTAAATGCATCAGGGTCAGTGCAAGCTAATGAGGGTCACTTTTGACGTGTTAGATGCAATAGAAAACTGAAAAAGCAGGCATCCCTCAACTTACTTGGATTTTTTGATCTACTTACGCAAAATATCTTGCATTGAGTAAAAAAGATGAAATGTAGGAAATTGAATCACGTTTCTGAATATATAACTTTTATGTATTGAAAATTTGCATAGCTATGTCAAGTTTCATTTTTCCTAACAGACACTTTTTATTTTTCAGGCAAATGAAAAGGTATATGTTTTTGTGGGTAGAGCCTTTGAGGGCCTAAATGATGGAATCAAGCTACAAAAATCGGCATGCATGTAGAGAACACATAGCACTTGTGCGCCATTATTTTTCGAAAATTAAATTAGTAATTTTATAATTTTTTTATAATTGTCTAAGTGATCAAACCTCGAAAATAGTACCTCTTTTGTGGGTAGAGCCTTTGAAGGTCTTAATGCAAAAATCTTGAAATGGGTTTTTCATAGAACGTGGAGGTTAGTGTCCTCTTGTGCACCATACAATTTTTTTTTGAAATGATTGAGAATTGAAAAAGTTATGGAAGAAACACTAACAGTGTGTTTCACGAGTTAAGGAGGTAGGACAGAAAAGAAATTGAAAGAAAATAGGAAAAATTAATATTTCAAAATAAAAGTTACATATTTGGAATCTGCAGAAAAAATGCTATTTGTGTCTAAGATTTTGTCAAAAATGACTCTGTGTAGCATATTATAACGAGTGGCTAAGCACAGGCTTCTCCAGAAACTGGAAGAAATACCCAATTAGCTTTGGTTTTTCATTAACATAGCACAGGTTTGGAATTACCAAAGCAAACTCCAAAGCATACACATAGGATTATTGTTGACATGTGAGCATGTGACTCGGCCTGTTTAAATTCAAAAATATTGCCGCGCTTTTAGATGTAAATAACGCGTACGCGTTATATAACTACATAACGTGTGCGCGTTATATAACTACTTAACGCGTACGCGTTATATAACTACATAACACGTACGCGTTATATAGTTACAAAACGCGCTCGCGTTATTCAAATCATAAAATACATGTTTAATACTTGAGAAAGAGGGGGTGTGGAAGACTCAAGGGAATTTTTGTTTAATATTTGAGAAGGGGTGGGGACAGGCCAAGGGAATCTATGGTTAATATTTAATAGGGGTGGGAAAGGGTCAAGGTCTTAGAAGGATGTTGGAAGCTTGAGTGGGGAGAGATGAAGGGAATGAGAACATGATGGGCTACAAGGGGTGAAGGGAAGTGGAGCTTGAGAGCACTATTAGGAGTAGAATAGGTTCTGAAGAGGTATAGGGTTAGAAGTTGAAAGTGAGACTTGAGTGACAAGGGGGAATTAATGGAGGCAAGGGGGATGTGAGAGAGAAATAAAGAATACAAGGGGGGGAGAGACATAGAGCGAGGGAGAGAGAGGGACAATGGGGAGGAATGGATTTGGAGGGAGTGAGAGATAGATGGGGATAGAACGAAATAAGAGATAGGAAGGGAGGGACAGAAAGTGTTGGTGGGAGACATGCAGGGAGTGGTGGCGATGGAGAGAGAGGGAGTGATGGAGAGATTGGGATAGGTTGAGGGAAAGATAACATGAGGGAGGGATAGAAGGTGAGAGACAGGCGATGAGAGAGGGAGGGAGAGAAGGTAGGGTGAGGGATGGAGGGAGAAAGTTGGAGATAGATATGGATGGAGGGGGGATGGGTTTGAGAATGGAAAGTGACATAATGTGTGTGTATGTGTGTGTGTTTGAGAGAGAGAGAGAGAGAGATTGATGGTTGGGGAGAGAGAGACTAGAGGGAGTTGTGAGCATCATATTCTCCATCAACATCATATTCATCATCATCATCATCTTCACGACCATCAACGTCATCATCAACATCTTCATCATCATCACCATCATCATCATCATCATCATATTCCTCATCAAATCAACATCTCCATCATCATTATCATCATCTTCTGAACATCATCATGATCATCATCTAAACATCACCAACACCATCATCATCAACATCTTCATCATCATCACCATCACCATCATCATCAAAATCTTCATCGTCATCACCATCACCATCACCATCACCATATTCATCATCATTGTCATCTCTAGGTTCCCCATCAACATCAACATCTCCATCATCATCATCTTCATCATCATCATCATCTTCATCACCATCATCGTCATCAACATCTTCATCATCATCACCATCATCATCATCATCATCATCTTCCTTGAATCAGATCAACATCTCCATCATGTCACCATCATCTTCATCATCATCATCATCATCATCTAAACATCACCATCACCATCACCATCATGATCATCATCTTCATCATCATTACCATCACCATCATCATCAACATCTTCATCGTCATCACCATCATCATCATCATCATTGGCATTTGTAGGTTCCTCATCAACATCTCCATCATCATCATCTTCATCACCATCATCAGCAGCATCAACATCTTCATCATCATCACCATAATCATCATCTTCATCGTCATCAGGTCAACATCTCCATCATCATCATCTTCTTCATCATCTTCACCATCATCATCATCATCATCATCTTCATCGCCATCTCCATCATCTTCAACATCTCCATCATCATCACCATCACCATCATCATCATCTTCATGACCATAAACATCTTCATCATCATTGTCATCTCCCCCTTCCTCATCAACATCTCCATCATCATCATAATCATCATCATCATCATCACCATCTGAACATCACCATCACCATCATCGTCAACATATTCATCATCATCATCATCATCATCATCATCATCAGCATCAGCATCATCATAAAAATCTTCATCGTCATCACCATCACCATCTTCATCATCATTGTCATCTCTAGGTTCCCGATCAACACATCTCCATCATCGTCATCTTCATCATCATCATCATCTTCATCACCATCATCATCGTCATCAACATCTTCATCATCATCACCATCATCATCATCATCATCTTCCTCATCAGATCAACATCTCCATCATGTCACCATCATCTTCATCTTCATCATCATCATCATCATCATCTTCCTCATCAGATCAACATATCCATCATGTCACCATCATCTTCATCTTCATCATCATCATCATCATCATCATCATCATCATCATTACCAGCACCATCATCATCAACATCTTCATCGTCATCACCATCATCATTGGCATCTGTAGGTTCCTCATCAACATCTCCATCATCATCATCATTGGCATCTGCAGGTTCCTCATCAACATATCCATCATCGTCATTTTCTCCATCATCATCACCATCATCACCATCATGATCTTCTGAACATCATCATGATCATCATCTAAACATCACCATCACCATCATCGTCAACATCTTCATCATCATCGCCATCAGCATCATCATCAAAATCTTCATCGTCATCACCATCACCATCTTCATCATCATTGTCATCTCTAGGTTCCCCATCAACACATCTCCATCATCATCATCTTCTTCATCATCATCATCTTCATCACCGTCATCATCGTCATCAACATCTTCATCATCATAATCACCATCATCATCATCATCATCATCATCTTCTTCCTCATCAGATCAACATCTCCATCATGTCACCATCATCTTCATCTTCATCATCATCATCATCATCATTACATCATTACCAGCACCATCATCATCAACATCTTCATCATCATCACCATCATCATTGGCATCTGTAGGTTCCTCATCAACATCTCCATCATCATCATCATTGGCATCTGCAGGTTCCTCATCAACATATCCATCATCGTCATTTTCTCCATCATCATCACCATCATCACCATCATGATATTCTGAACATCATCATGATCATCATCTAAACATCACCATCACCATCATCGTCAACATCTTCATCATCATCGCCATCAGCATCATCATCAAAATATTCATCGTCATCACCATCACCATCTTCATCATCATTGTCATCTCTAGGTTCCCCATCAACACATCTCCATCATCATCATCTTCTTCATCATCATCATCTTCATCACCGTCATCATCGTCATCAACATCTTCATCATCATCACCATCATCATCATCATCATCATCATCATCATCTTCCTCATCAGATCAACATCTCCATCATGTCACCATCATCTTCATCTTCATCATCATCATCATCATCATTACCAGCACCATCATCATCAACATCTTCATCGTCATCACCATCATCATTGGCATCTGTAGGTTCCTCATCAACATCTCCATCATCATCATCATTGGCATCTGCAGGTTCCTCATCAACATATCCATCATCGTCATTTTCTCCATCATCATCACCATCATGATCTTCTGAACATCATCATGATCATCATCTAAACATCACCATCACCATCATCGTCAACATCTTCATCATCATCGCCATCAGGATCATCATCAAAATCTTCATCGTCATCACCATCACTATCTTCATCATCATTGTCATCTCTAGGTTCCCCATCAACACATCTCCATCATCATCATCTTCTTCATCATCATCATCTTCATCACCGTCATCATCGTCATCAACATCTTCATCATCATCACCATCATCATCATCATCATCATCATCATCATCATCATCATCTTCCTCATCAGATCAACATCTCCATCATGTCACCATCATCTTCATCTTCATCATCATCATTACCAGCACCATCATCATCAACATCTTCATCGTCATCACCATCATCATTGGCATCTGTAGGTTCCTCATCAACATCTCCATCATCATCATCATTGGCATCTGCAGGTTCCTCATCAACATATCCATCATCGTCATTTTCTCCATCATCATCACCATCATCACCATCATGATCTTCTGAACATCATCATGATCATCATCTAAACATCACCATCACCATCATCGTCAACATCTTCATCATCATCGCCATCAGCATCATCATCAAAATCTTCATCGTCATCACCATCACCATCTTCATCATCATTGTCATCTCTAGGTTCCCCATCAACACATATCCATCATCATCATCTTCTTCATCATCATCATCTTCATCACTGTCATCATCGTCATCAACATCTTCATCATCATCACCATCATCATCATCATCATCATCATCATCATCATCATCATCATCTTCCTCATCAGATCAACATCTCCATCATGTCACCATCATCTTCATCTTCATCATCATCATTACCAGCACCATCATCATCAACATCTTCATCGTCATCACCATCATCATTGGCATCTGTAGTTTCCTCATCAACATCTCCGTCATCATCATCATTGGCATCTGCAGGTTCCTCATCAACATATCCATCATCGTCATTTTCTCCATCATAATCACCATCATCACCATCATGATCTTCTGAACATCATCATGATCATCATCTAAACATCACCATCACCATCATCGTCAACATCTTCATCATCATCGCCATCAGCATCATCATCAAAATCTTCATCGTCATCACCATCACCATCTTCATCATCATTGTCATCTCTAGGTTCCCCATCAACACATCTCCATCATCATCATCTTCTTCATCATCATCATCTTCATCACCGTCATCATCGTCATCAACATCTTCATCATCATCACCATCATCATCATCATCTTCCTCATCAGATCAACATGTCCATCATGTCACCATCATCTTCATCTTCATCATCATCATCATCATCATCATCATTACCAGCACCATCATCATCAACATCTTCATCATCATCACCATCATCATTGGCATCTGTAGGTTCCTCATCAACATCTCCATCATCATCATCATTGGCATCTGCAGGTTCCTCATCAACATATCCATCATCGTCATTTTCTCCATCATCATCACCATCATCACCATCATGATCTTCTGAACATCATCATGATCATCATCTAAACATCACCATCACCATCATCGTCAACATCTTCATCATCATCGCCATCAGCATCAGCATCAAAATCTTCATCGTCATCACCATCACCATCACCATCACCATCTTCATCATCATTGTCATCTCTAGGTTCCCCATCAACACAACATCTCCATCATCATCATCTTTTTCATCATCATCATCTTCATCTCCATCATCGTCCTCATCAACATCTTCATCATCATCACCATCATCACCATCATCATCATCATCTTCCTCATCAGATCAACATCTCCATCATGTCACCATCATCTTCATCATCATCATCATCATCATCATCCGAACATCACCATCACCATCATCATCAACATCTTCATCATCATCACCATCATCTTCATCAACATTATCATCTTTATCATCTTCATCTGCATCATGATCATCTTCATTGTCATCATCCTCCTCCTCCTCATCATCTTTATCATCTTCATCTACATCATGATCATCTTCATTGTCATCACCCTCCTCCTCATCATCATCTTGTGCACTTATGCACTTAGGGATTAATGTTTAGAAGAGGGTCTAAAGGCCTTTATGGGGGAGGGGCTCTAGGAACCATATAAATTATTAGTTTTCTTTGATTTTGTTCGTTGCCCTAGCCGTGCACCTAACCTATTTATTGTGCTTGACTATATCGCATTCACGTTTTTTCACTACATATCGCGCACGCGTTTTGTATTTCTATAACGCGTGCACGTTTTGTAACTCCAAAAATAATGGACTGTTGTTGTCCGAGAGCAACTTCACTCTATCCGAACGAAAACAACAGTCCCGCGATTTTTCGAACAGCATTAGCCCGCCACTGAAAATTTTCACATTCTACACCAACTCCATCATTTTTTTTATGCAGGTGCAGCATTGAGGACATCTTTCATGGTTGCTCAGTGTGGTGTTGGGTTATATGGCCATATTTGAAGAAAATAATCAGCAAGCTTGAAGAATCTCCAATTGAAGAACACCAAAGATAAGGCCTTTGAAATATCATTTTTCCTATATTTGAGGAGCACACAAGATAAGATATCAAGCTTCAAGACCAACAAGGAAGAACTTCCATTTGCTTATTATTGAAGAGCTTGTAATTGAGGAGCAACAAAAACAAACTATATTGAATTGATCATTGTGGTGATGGGGAATGCACGTAACCGAGTAAACAAATCAACAAGGAAGAGACCTCAAGAAGTCATTGAAGAAGAGAAAGAAAAGAAAAGAATATACATGATGAATCGGAGGCTTTCTTTGGAAACTAATACAAATCCAATTTTAGAGGATACCATGGTTCATACTCTTAATCCACGACAAGAGGGACCTTCAATTTCCACAATAGTTGTTGAACAAGCACCCCATGGAAGTAATCAAGAAGCAAAACGTAGGTGCTCATTAGGGGATGTTTCAATTCCCACTTCAAGTCAAAGTGATAAGTTACCATCTCAAGATGAAGCTCACGAAGAAACACCCAATTTGCTATCCGGATGTGGTTATACAAGCGATGAAGTCAGAGAGGCGTTGGACATTTTGCCTACTGTTGAAGAAGAGAATGTTATCCACACCATCAATGAGGATGTTGGACTTCCACAAGGGGATGTTGGAATTCCACAGACCATCGATGAGGATGTTGGACTTCCACCATCCAACTACCAGGAAGAGAATGAAGGACACCAAGCTACTACTGAAACGCCAGAGCGTCTTGGTGATGCGCTACATGGTACAATTCCAACCCCCTTACCTCCATTAGCAAGCACACGTCGAAGAACTCCGAAGCGTATACAAGTTGATGAAAGACTTATGAATTCCATTGAAGGTACGCTATCTAAACGTAGTATTGCTTATCAAACTCAACAGATACTTGATAAATATTTTGTTTCTAAATGTGATGGAGATAAATGTAGATTATTTTTATCATTGTTAAAATCTAGGAGCATGAATGTTGTTAGGAAAAAGTTAGGGATAAAGATGATAAAGAATTTTGAACCAAGTTCTCATATAGTTAAAAGCCTAGTAGATGCATTTGGTAAAATTGGTAAGAACACACATTCAAAGAACCGCAATGTTGCTCGTCGTGTGTTGTCACAATCAATTGCAAATAAGAACACCAGGGCCCTTCGTATTCTCAGGCCTACATCCGAACTAGTTAATTTGAATGTAAAAACCCTCCGTAGGTATTCTATTAGAAGAGAACATATCGACACAACCGATCAGACATATTTTTGGGCCTTTGTTGGTCGGTTGCCACGTCGTGACATGAAGCTAGTTGATGCAGTAAAGGGACTAGTGCACAGTTTTTGGCATGATCACACAAGGCCTTCTTCAAACCGAAAGGATGTACTAAAACTAAGAAGGGGTTCAAAGGATCGTGAACCACATACTAAGCATTTTCTTGATATTAACACAGACAGAGCTTTACGAGAAATTTAAGATTGACCATAGACAATTGAACTTGGGGCAAAGATCTTTTGAGAAATGTAAGCCATGGTATGTTAGAATAAATACTCTTCGTAATACTTGTTGTTGTAGATACCATGTAGAATATGAATATTACTATGAATCATTTTTGTACATTCGTCGTGTGTTGCATACTAACATTGTGCAGGATTGCTCCATGACAATACCACCGACTTCATCAAGAGAATTCATTCATAGCATCATGTGCAATAGGCCCGAGGGGCAAACATACTATGCAAAATCTTGTTTGGATGGAACATGCTCCAACTGTGCTGGAATGGCATTATTGAGCCAATGTATGCACGAGAATGGAGACAGTGAATTTGGGAAAATGGTTACAGACATGAAAAGTTTCAAATATATCAACTATGAAATAGTCCCAGGGAAAGAAAGCAAAAAAATACAATTGGTGACATCTCAGGTATGCATTTGTATCTATAAAATTATGTTGTAACGGTTACATTTCAATCCTTACTTACAACAAAAATATGACATTGAGATCATTTTGTGTCACCAGGTACAAGTTAGTGACTTCATCAAGGAATTTATTGAAAAGACACATCAATATGTTCAGCATGTCCACGTGGCACGATGGCAGGATGAGAAGTTTAGAATATGCAGAGATACATTTCCCCTTGGTACTATACTTTCAGTTGTTGATTTTGCCGAGAACTACACTCTGCAACCTCAAAATGAGATCCAAAGTCAGTATTATCACTCTGAGCAAGTTTCCTTGATGGTCCATATCACATATAGGCATGGCCCAAATAGCACTGAAGAGCAAAGAGAAATTCTGAAGGAATATCACTTCTACATAAGTGATTATAGGTGCCACGACTTCCACTATGTACGTCATTGCTTCATCATGTTCTATGATCACTTGAAGGGAAGGAACATACAGATGGATCGACACTGGATTTGGTCTGATGGGTGTGCTGGTGAGTTCAAAAATGCACGCATATTTCAGTGGTTGTGTTCATTGCATAAAAACTACAAAGTGCCACATATGTGGAACTATTTTGAGACTGGGCATGGTAAAGGAGAGCATGATGGAGCCGGAGCATGTGTCAAAACAGCCCTACGAAAAGAGGAATTGAAAGTATCTACAGAATCTACTATTCTAAATGCTCAATCTATAGTCAGGTGGTGCACGTCAGTAATGGGAGAGGAATCAACTATGCGAGTAGAATCCACAAGAAAGAGACATGTGGAGAGATTTTTTTGGGAGGTGGTAGACATAGATCGTTCACATGCATGGGAATGCAAGACTGTGCCTGGGACTCGTGGCTTTCATTCGGTTCGAAGCTCTGATAACCCAGTATTTGAAATTTGGACCAGAAAACTCGCTTGTTTTTGCCCGCCTTGTTGTGATGGTGACTGGGATGGGTGTGAATCATTGGATTGGGTTGATAGATGGGATCGCATATCACTTCCACTTGATCAGCGTGCAATTGTTGATTTAACTCCGTTGGAAGAAGACCAATCATCTATTTCTACAGATTTTGATCATGTCTCAGACCTTGTACAACTCGGTATGATGCATTTCCTTAACATTTTTTGTTTGTTTACGTAGTCTTCAAATGCACATTAATGGCCTTGTATCACACGAAAAATATTTTGATCATATACCTACAATCATATAATGCAGGGCACATATACGCAGTGGTTGCCTCAAAAGATACTGAATGGGGTGATGAATACTGGTTGGCACGCTGTATAGATGGAAAGCAAACCCTCATTGTGTCCATGACTGACGATGAAAACAACCACTTTCCAATTGGGTCTATGGTTGTTAAAGGTGAATACTTGACACAGGACAGCAATGGAAGAAAGAAGGGTGGATATGTTTACAGGGATTACAAACCAGGTGCAAGTGTGTATCACTTTACCAACTTAATCATTGGCACAAACCTTCAGGTACGAACAATGCCTAGTCGAAATACATCGAAGGTACGCTACTTATTACTGGATACAGAGCACGAGAGACTAATGGAGACCATCAGTATAAGAGATGATCCGGAGGGCTTGGTTGTATGATAATAGGTGGGATCTAGCATGATGAGGTACGTTACATACTTTTAATACTATACTATTTATACTATTTGTAATTGAATATTGATATATGCTCAATTTTCACATGTATGTTTCATATGAATATGTCAATTTTGCGTTCTTGATATGCCAAATTTACGTTTACGTTGTTTATAAATATGCCAAAAGTTCTCTTGTATGTCAAGTTTATGAATATGCCATTTTTTACATATGATCAGTAAACCCTAAAATTATATTATGTTCATCATGTTGGTTATTGGCTTCACCCAACAAAATTAATTCAATTCATGCTCACTATATTAAACAATACACTTATATTAAATTTAATTCATGTCTTGTTAAATATTTCATAATGAATTAGCTATTTGAGAGCACCACCTTAGACCAAGCCATCATCATCAACATCTTCATCATCATCACCATCATCATCATCATGAACCTGCAAAATCCTAGTTTCCAAAGTGTCTAGGCAGGTTCGGGTTAGGAACACTAGCCATACCCGCTCGGTGGATGATTTTCCAAAGTTGACCCCCGTGTGCAAAAATTGCACACTCCCACATTGAGCAAAACCCTAGTTTCCAAGATGGACCTGCAAGGTGACACATGGGCCACCGGGTAGGAGGGGAGGGGCACCCCTGGCACTATCCTGGTGTGTTGAATCCAACGGAGTCGATGGTTTGTCGATCCGAGCCACGGTCTTCATTATATGGCTCGTCCCATCTCACTACCAGAAGGCCCTCAGGGACACCTGCTGGATACCTACCGGGGGCATAGAAATCCAACCATGCAACAAAATCGGGTTCCGGGGAGTCCTGCAGGTGTGTCTAGACACGTTCGGGCTAGGAACACTAGCCATACTTGCCCGGTGGATGATTTTCCAAAGTTGACCCCCGTGTGCAAAAATTGCACACTCCCACACTGAGCAAAACCCTAGTTTACGAAATGAATGTACAATGAATCCACTGGGCCATGGGGAGACGAGGGAAAGGGCCCCCTAGAGGTAATCGCACGCCAGGAGACCAACGGAGTCGACAGTTCGTCGGTCCGACGTCCGGTTTCCGAGTTATGTCGAGTTGCAAGTCGCATGAAAATGCCGTTCAGGGACACTTGGTGAATTTCCGTCCGAGATCCAAAAAGAAAACGGAGTAGGAAGATTGCATGCCGTTGGCTCCGATAAGTGTGTGTGGGCAATGCCGACGTGGGAACACTGCCAACACTGGCTCGGGGGAGGTTTTTGCAGAGTTGACCCACCAATGCGAGATTGCATGCAATTAAACTGAGCAAAACCCTAGTTTATGAAATGAATGCAAAATGAAGCCACTGGGCCATGGGGAGACGAGGGAGAGGGCCCCCTAGAGGTAATCGGACGCTAGGAGACCAACGGAGTCGACGGTTTGTCGATCCGATGTTCGGTTTCCGAGTTATGTCGAGTTGCAAGTCGCATGAAAATGTCGTTCAGGGACACTTGGTGAATTTCCGTCCGGGAGCCAAAAAGCAAACGGAGCAGGAAGATTGCGTGCCGTTGGCTCCCGCAAGTGTGTGTGGGAAATGCCGACGTGGGAACACTGCCAACACTGGCTCGGGGGAGGTTTTTGCAGAGTTGACCCACCAATGCGAGATTGCATGCAATTAAACTGAGCAAAACCCTAGTTTACGAAATGAATGCACAATGAAGCCACTGGGCCATGGGGAGACGAGGGAGAGGGCCCCCTAGAGGTAATCGCATGCCAGGAGACCAACGGAGTCGACGGTTTGTCGGTCCGACATCCAGTTTCCGAGTTATGTCGAGTTGCAAGTCGCATGAAAATGTCGTTCAGGGACACTTGGTGAATTTCCGTCCGGGAGCCAAAAAGAAAACGGAGCAGGAAGATTGCGTGCCGTTGGCTCCCGCAAGTGTGTGTGGGCAATGCCAACGTGGGAACACTACCAACACTGGCTCGGGGGAGGTTTTTGCAGAGTTGACCCACCAATGCGAGATTGCATACAATTAAACTGAGCAAAACCCTAGTTTACGAAATGAATGCACAATGAAGCCACTGGGCCATGGGGAGACGAGGGAGAGGGCCCCCTAGAGGTAATCGCACGCCAGGAGACCAACGGAGTCGACGGTTCGTCGATCCGACGTCTGGTTTCCGAGTTATGTCGAGTTGCAAGTCGCATGAAAATGTCGTTCAGGGACACTTGGTGAATTTCCCTCCGGGAGCCAAAAAGCAAACGGAGCAGGAAGATTGCATGCCGTTGGCTCCCGCAAGTGTGTGTGGGCAATGCCGACGCGGGAACACTACCAACACTGGCTCGGGGGAGGTTTTTGCAGAGTTGACCCACCAATGCGAGATTGCATGCAATTAAACTGAGCAAAACCCTAGTTTACGAAATGAATGCACAATGAAGCCACTAGGCCATGGGGAGATGAGGGAGAGGGCCCCCTAGAGGTAATCGCACGCCAGGAGACCAACGGAGTCGACGGTTCATCAATCCGACGTCTTGTTTCCGAGTTATGTCGAGTTGCAAGTCGCATGAAAATGTCGTTCAGGGACACTTGGTGAATTTCCGTCCGGGAGCCAAAAAGCAAACGGAGCAGGAAGATTGCGTGCCGTTGGCTCCCGCAAGTGTGTGTGGGCAATGCCGACGTGGGAACACTGCCAACACTGGATCGGGGGAGGCTTTTGCAGAGTTGACCCACCAATGCGAGATTGCATGCAATTAAACTGAGCAAAACCCTAGTTTACGAAATGAATGCACAATGAAGCCACTGGGCCATGGGGAGACGAGGGAGAGGGCCCCCTAGAGGTAATCGCATGCCAGGAGACCAATGGAGTCGACGGTTCATCGGTCCGACGTCTGGTTTCCGAGTTATGTCGAGTTGCAAGTCGCATGAAAATGTCGTTCAGGGACACTTGGTGAATTTCTGTCCGGGAGCCAAAAAGAAAACGGAGCAGGAAGATTGCGTGCCGTTGGCTCCTGCATGTGTGTGTGGGCAATGCCGACATGGGAACACTGCCAACACTGGCTCGGGGGAGGTTTTTGCAGAGTTGACCCACCAATGCGAGATTGCATGCAATTAAACTGAGCAAAACCCTAGTTTACGAAATGAATGCACAATGAAGCCACTGGGCCATGGGGAGACGAGGGAGAGGGCCCCCTAGAGGTAATTGCACACCAGGAGACCAACGGAGTCGACGGTTCGTCGGTCCGAAATCCAGTTTCCGAGTTATGTCGAGTTGCAAGTCGCATGAAAATGTCGTTCAGGGACACTTGGTGAATTTCCGCCCATTTTATAATTTAAGCCACTTTTAAATATTTGAACTTCCATATTATTTTTGAAAGAGTGTAATATTTCAAAACTCCTAAAGAGACAAAAACACATGATCAAAACTCCTAAGGCTGCAATTTAGAGTAGCAATAATGGGGGTGATGGAGTTGAATTTGATCCTATGGAAGATAATGATACTAATATTATTGAGAATAAAGGGATAATAGGTTGATCCATGACACCTTTGTTTGCATGGATGAGGATGCACCTATGTATGAGACCTATGATAATATTCATGATGTACATCTTATTGATAAGGCACACAAAGGCCTATACAAGAGATCAAAGATGAGTCACTTTGTCTACTAATTTGATGTTGATAAAATTGAAGGTATTGAATGACATTTCAAACAATGGTATGACAAAGATCCTAATGTATACACAATAACTCTAATGATAAATATAAGTTTTTAATATTTTTTGTGATTGTAATAACTACATTGCGATATCCATTATTTAGTGCATAAATTGATTTTTTCTTATAGATTGTTAGGTAATATTTTCCTATAACCATCAAATACTTTACCTTGCACATATTGAGAATTGTGTGCCCTTATGAAAGATACAAGAAAGGAGTATCAAACAATTGATGCATGTCCTAATTATGATCAAATGATATATTATGGATAGCATGCAACAAATTTAAAATGCCATGAATGTGGGATCAATAGATATTGAACTAATTAGGTAATATATAAGGTGCCCCATAAGGTTCTTTGTCATATCCCTATAATTCTAGGTTTTTTATGATTGTTTAGGTTAAAAAACATAGCACATTTTATGGATTATCATGTACAAAGATAAGTGAAGATGGTATTATATGAGTGGCTACAAATGGTTCTCAATTTACGATCATCAAGGAAATATTACCCATTTTTAAAGAAGAACCTCATAATGTTAGACTTTCATTGGTAGTTGATGGCAATGGGTGTGCATGAGTGAGTTCATTGAAACCTTGAAAAACATTGTATTGCATTTAGTTTGATTAAATTACACGAGCAAGAACTTTGACATAACTTGTAATGATCATCCAAAATCACAAATTTTAATTAGATACCAATTAGTGCATGCATGTAGTGAATTTGTTGAAACCCTTGAATATAAATGTATCATTCATGTATTCATTCATTCATTCATGTATCATTCATTTATAAGTGAAATGTCAATGTGCATGTCTCCAAAAGTACATGTATCCAAAAGTACATATATATCCAAAAGTATCCAAAAGTGCATGTCTCCAAAAGTACATGTATATCCAAAAGTATCCAAAAGTACATGTATCCAATGAAGTCAATGTACATGTCTCCAAAACTGAATGTATCTAAAAGTACATATATATACAAAAGTATCCAAAAGCACATGTGTCCAAAACTATCCAAAACTATCAAAACTCAAGCTTTCTCTTGTTCTTTCCCGACGTTGATCCTCTAGCCACATCTCTAGGATCAATGTGTGTCGCTGGATCCTGCAAATTAAATATCAATTGTTAAATTCAACTAACTATGTACACTAATACATTAGCTCAACAATGATCAACTGGTGCATGGAAAGTGCATGAAACACTTGGTCACTGAAGGACATCTCACCTCAACTGACAAAGGAGATTGCGTTGCTTGTGTAGCAGATGGAGCCGTTGGTTGAACATCCAGGATGGTCAAACTAGGGGGGCCAGGAACTGCTCCTGGTGGTGGTGGCTACAATGAAAAAATGTTGAAATAGTTAGAAATGCATGAATAAACAATAGACAACAATAATAAACTATGTAAAGATAATGTTGAAATAGTTATATACCTGTGTGTGATCAGTTGCCATTGCAGATGCGGCACTAACTGCTGCATCAACCATCGATGCGAGGTTTTCAGTAGACAACTCGGGTTCCTGATGCAGTAAACATGCAATTCAAACATTAACAAAAACGATTTATGCACTGGATTTCAAGTTAAACAACAAATATCATCGAAGGATATACATTACCATGGTGTGAGTAAGCCCATGGTCGTGGGCAGCTGGAGTCTTTCTAGGAGTAGAACGCATCACATACAAACGACCCTTGTTCACGAATGGCCTGGAGGGAGATACAAATCCAGGAAATGGCCCAGATGTCTCGGATGGTGCTTACAGTCGGCAAGTGTTCATGTAGTTAGACATGAATGATTCAACAAACAAACATGTATTTAAAAAATGTCATTTTTAATTGTTTACCTGGAGCCCAGTTGTTTCATGGGACGGTATGACCATGGGTGCTACCTCCACATTACCTTGCCCCAGTGAAGGATCTGCCATCTGCAAGTTTAATAATTGTAAATATTAGACCGTAGATAGCATTAATGAACTAAAATGTAAACTATGTGGAAATTAACAAATTAACAAGTATTAAAAAACTGAAATTTTAAAATGTTTAACTCGGTGTGAGATACGGCAATAGGTGGTATATAAGATGGGTCTACCAAATGGGTAGCATCATGCCCCCCTGTAGAGTCTGGAACATCCGGCTCTGGGGCGTCGCTGCCGGCATAAAGCATCAACTGCAAGTTCACAAAATTAATATATTAGCTCAAACTATATATATGTGTACAAAGACGAAAATAAATGAAGAATTTATTACAATTAACCATAAACATACCTCTCTCAAAAACCCACTGAAGGCAACATCTGAGGAAAGACCATAGCAGGGACGACCACATGATGTGCACTCGTGAGGATCAGTACTAGGATGGGGATGTGTCGATGGTCCTGCACTAGTGGATGGTCCTGATGGTCCTGCACTAGTGGATGGTCCTGATGGTCCTGCACTAGTTGATGGTCCTGCATGGTGACGAGCTGGTGTATGTACCACACCAGGGACAAATGTCCCTTCCTCACCCATATGTTGAACCATCGTTCCATGGCGAACAACCTCCCGTGCCAAACTCAAAAATGCATCCCATGTTTGCGGAATAATACGATGTGTTGTTGGGACATCTGGCCCAGGCAACTGCCTGCGAGGTGCAGGGATAGGGCGATCTTGGTCTCGAAGCCTGGCATTGGGTCGGTTTTGGGGCATCCCCCCACCGATCCCCTGAAACTGCAAGATGTCAAAATAGTTAACGTGTTTATGCAACACGAACTCTACGTACATCTTTCGAAGGAAATATAAGGGAATTTCCCTGTTGTTGTGTGGTGGCATATCAAAAACCATGTACCATCTGTCCATCCAGTTATCAACAAATGGTTGAAACGTGCACCACTCAATGGAGATATGCGGCCTGTTTGCATTTGGGATTTCCCCCGTCCGAGGGTCCCTAAACAATGCAAATATGATCTCTTTGGATATTTTCAACTTTTTTATTGCATTGTAGTCTAGCCCATCAGCATATTGTTGTCTTTTTCTTTCTCTGTAAGATGCAATATCATATAGTACATTGGTAGATTGTGAAATGGTGTCCACAATTGCATCCAAGGTTGATGCAAGTGAACGGCGAATCCTGTCACCACCACTAAAAGCTGCACTTATGCCCCTCAAGTGGGCAAGCTCAATCAATATCTCGGCATTGGTATCCATAGCCGCAACTGCAATAAAGACATTAATACGAAAATCATTAGAAACATATACATGGTATATAATGACGTCTCTTCAAAATTGAACATGTATTAAATCAAACTCACGTAAGCAATTTAAAGGCATTCACTTACATACATTTAAAACTTAAAATTAAACATTTGACAATTAAAAAGTAAGTTAGTCAGATTGGCAGAGAGGAGGAGGAGGAGGAGGAGGAGGATCAGGGCAGTGATGAGTTTGTTGATTCAGGCATGGAGGAGGAGGATCAGGGCAGTGATGAGTTTGCATCTATGTGTCTCAATGTCTCATTGTGATTTGTGATTGTGAATGACAAATGTGTTGTGATTTGTGAATGATCTAATTTCTATTGAATATTTCATATTTGTAATTGTAAATGTAATTTCCATTGAATATTTGTAATTGTAAATGTTAAATTTTATTGGATCTATATGTCTATATTTTTAAATTTTAATATATTTTAAATATATATTAATTCCGGGGGTCACCGTGTCCTACGTGTCCTAATTCCGGGGGTCACCGTGTCTAGTGGGGACCAGGGATCAAATTTGAAGGGTGGGGTCCCATTTCACTATGAAGGGCTATGAGATATTGAACCCTTCAATGCTGCCATGTAAAAATAAGATATTCTTTTCATTTGAAAATGTAATAGTACATCAAAATTTCAATGTTTACTGACGTAGTAAAGTTGAGAGGCTTTATTTTTCAGTGGATATAGCAGCACTGAACATTATATATGTCATATAACACAACCATATTTCGCAAACTCTCTTGGAGGACTGGAGGAGATAGGGTAGGTGGAACTTGGAAGTAGCTCAACCACAGTGGAATAGGGGTATAAGAAAAAGCTTGTTTCTATTCATGCAATATTATATATTTATGGTCGGAGCCATGGAAGCATGGAATTCGAGCATTGACTTGATACAACAAAGAAAACAAAAGGTGGAACTCGGGAGCTGCAGGATTGACTTGATACAACAAAGAAAACACAGGGTGTGAGGCTGGGAGCCGTAGACGGTAGGATTAACTTGATACAACAAAGAAATCACAGGGCTATAGGTAGGGGCCATGGGCAAGAGCAACAACCTGCAACATTACAAGAAGTTTATGGATTGTGGATTTTGTCTGAAATGCCAAATTCACAGGGGCACATTAACATAATATATTATACATTGAATACTCAATTAACTCACGGAGTCAGCATTCACGAATTGGTATGTGATAACTTGTAACTTGGTAAGCCCGCTAGCAACAACACGTATGGGTCACCTACCAGGTTTAATAATTTTGTTGATGCCATTAAATGTGTTAAACACGTAAGCACTCGCTACAAACACGAGAACTTCGAAGCGTTCAAGCCATGGACTACTCAGTGTAATCCCATCCACGTAAGTTGCTCAATGATATTATTAGAGGCCCAATGGTCCATGATCCATGGATGATCGAACACGTGGATATTGGAGAGTAACCGAGTCCCACTCCCAAGTCACCTAGCTAGTAGCCGCATTCCCAATTTCCCACTAAAAATTGTTGATGGGTGAAATTTGAAGCTACCCTTCTGTTGCAATTTTAAACAGTAGTGGTTAATTTAATTATTGAAGGGCTTACCATGAAATTAAATTTTTTTTGCATGGTAAAATTTGAAGTGGCCTTCTATGACGTGTGGGTAAAATTTGAAGTGGCCTGAAGGCTTCAAATTTGAAGCCTGGTGGGGACACTCGTGTCCTGTGTCCTCGTGTCGGGTGACTTAGATGAATACATTGTAGAAAGGGGGGAGTTTTATTCTTTTCAATTTTTGGTTGGATTATGAATTTTTGAGTTTTTGAAAAGGGGTTCATTTTAATTATTCACTCATCTTGGTTGAGGGAGATGTGAATTTAAATAGAGATTGGGTTATTCCCAATTTTATCAATATTACAAAACTAGGCTGTTTTAAACAATAAAAAAAAGTAATTTAGGTTAAGAAATGACAAAAAAATGGTATGGGTGAATGAATTACCTGATTAGATGACAGTCCACCGGTGAATTTCTCTCCCCTCCAGCTAAATCGAGCAACACCGATACTTGAGTGGGCCACAAACTGTCCTTGTCCAGGGTCAATTTCACCTCTATTTCGCGTTTCTGATGCGTGAGTGCCGCGGGTGGTCGGCAATCGTCGGGACTGTGTATTTAAATTCATTTTTAGATTTACATAACGCGTACACGTTTTGTAACTACATAACACGTACGCGTTTTTTAACTACATAACGCGTACGCGTTATGGTTACCTATCCTACATGTCCAATGACATGTGAGGCTCGGGTCTTACCATGGCAGGTGCTAAATATCAGAAACGCGTTATGTTTTATGTATCAGGAACGAGTTTTGAAAAAAGTAGCATTGCATCTAAAGTGACCCTCATCTTCTTGCACACACCCATCACATAAATGTTTACATTTTGGGTTTGAAATTTTTACATTTTGCAGTTGAATTTCTTATATTAACTTTTATCTATTGATGGTTTCATGTAATTATAAAGGAAAGAAATCCTAGGGCACTTCATCCGGAGGAAGTGCTTCCACAACAAGTACCGGAAGCTATGAATATTAATGGAGAACAAGTTAATGATCACATTAATGTAGAAGATGATCATTCTGAAAACATAGTTGAAGATGATGTTACAAATGATTTGATCCATGATTCATTTAATGTTGGAATGGCCGATGTTGATCATGATGATGATGATCATGAAAATGATGAACATTTTAATGATATTCATGATATACCTCTTCTTGATAAGGCATACGAACCCCTTTATGAGGGCTCCAAGACAAATCTTCTCTCTGCTATATTATTGATAATGAACTTGAAGGTTATGAATGGTCTTTCAAACATATCAGTCACACAGATGTTAAGGTATGTAATATATTCCATCACAAAATTTATATGATTGTGTATAATTTTGTTGTTCATTCATATATAAGTCAAATTATTACGGATGAAATTTGTTCCATTATTATTATTTCTATATTATATTAACTAGATTTTTATTTTTATTTGTTGTAGCATGATAGGTGAATATTTGTTACCACCGTCAAATATTTTACCTCGCACATATCGAGATTTATCTTCCATCATGAAAGAAATTGGAATGCAGTATGAAGCAATTCATGCATGCCCCGATGACCATGTTCTATATTACAATCAGCATGAATTTGCAACAGAATGTCCTGAATTTCATATCAGTAGATATCGCATAGATCAAGTAACTAAAAAGGTGCCTTGCAAGGTTCTACATTATATTCCCATTATTCCACGTCTGCAACGACTGTTCAGGTGCAAAAACATAGTGTAGTTTATGGATTACCATGCATGGAGCAGAAGTCAAGATGACATTATTCAGATTCCTGCAGATGGGTCTGCATTTAGAGATATGGAGGAAAAATGGCCCCACTTTAAAGAAGAACCTCGTAATCTTAAGATTTCTTTGGCAGCAGATGGTGTCAATCCATTTGCAGAGATGAGATCCGTTTACTTGGTGTGGCCTATTTTTGTTATCAACAACAACATTCCTCCATGGTTGACAATAAAGAGGGAGCACATAATGTTGTCAATGATTGTTCTAGGTACGAACCCTGCAGTGTTTTTTTTTAAGTAGATGTATCTCATTTGTCGTATTTTTGTCGCATAATGTCATATATATATTTAATGTTTTTCTATTGTGCAATATGGTTTAATATATGTAATATTCATGGTTAGTTTCATATTTATATTTTTTATATGTTCATATCAATCAGGTAAGTACCAAGTGAAAGATATGAATGTATATATCGAACCTCTTATTGACGAGCTACTGAATCCTTCCTTTTATCCACTGTTTTCTTTTGTTGTACTTTCAAATTCATCTGCAATGATATCAACACACTACACATTATGGGAATAAGACGTTCACATTTGCATCTTCCACTACTACATCTAATTAAATATCATCTCCTTGCAACTCCACCATTGTAACACCACTCTCTTCTATAGTGTCATCTTCTAAAACAACACCACTCACTACTGCAACATATATCCATTACAACTTTTCCATTGTTTATTGAGTTTCTTGTATAAGCTCGACCTTTATCCCCAATCTTTTCCTTATTGTATTTTGCTACAATCAATTCTTCTACACCTTTACTTGACTTGATAGCTTGAATATTAAATAATGCTATGTATGGTTTTATCTTGGAGTGAACACTTAGAGTTGTCGTTTCAAGTTTGATAATAAAAGCCACCTTTTAAATAATGGACTATTATAATAATTAGAAAATATTTTCAACTTTATTAGAAACGTAAAGTTAAATTATTATATGAAAATCATATATAATTTATAAATGATTTTATAATAATAATTTAAACTTATTTGGCAAAATATTTTCAACTTTATTATAACGGTAAAGTTAAATTATTATATTAAAATCATATATAATTTATAAATGATTTCATAATAATAATTTAAACTTATTTGGCTTTCAACAAGAATGAGGCATGGGACAAGGCATGGGACAACTTCAGGCATGGTACAAATCGGCATTTGCAATGAAGTAGGAAGGCTATAATCGACCTTAATTTGGACAATGAAAGGCAATGGTCGTTTAAACATGACTTCACAAAGTTCAAGACTCCAAGGGTGTACTAGAAAAGAAAAAGAGGAATTGTAGCAACATACACTTCCAAACAATATTGCTTTTTTTTTTTAATTTTCCATAGGTGTCGGATAAACAACGGCCATGGAAAAGAAAATCGACGACGTCAGTGCTCAGTCATTTTAAGTGGGATAGGCGTCGCTTTTCCGACCTCCACAGTGCACAAAACCGACGACTTTTCCATAGCTCCGACGTCAAAATACGTCGGTGCTCAACCATTTTCAGTTGTGAGAGTCGTCGATTTTCCGACCTCCATAGTGAAAAATACCGACGACTATGCCATAGATCCGACGACAAAAGACGTCGAATCCAAGCCATTTTTAGTTGTGAGGGGCGTCGGTTTTTTGACCTCCACAGTGAAAAATATCGACGGCTATGCTATATATCCGACGGCCAAAGACGTCGGATCCAAACACTATTCAGTTGTGAGGGTCGTCGGTTATCCGACTGCCAAGGGCATCGCAGAACCAGCGACATAGGAGCCATCGGTTTTAATCCTAAATTGGACCGACGTTAAAAAAATACTGAGATTGTCGGATAGTCGACCTCAAAATGTAGAAAATCCAACATTTTGGCCGGCGAATTTTGGGTCGAAAAAACCTAGTGATTGAAATCTCCTTCCATCTTTGATTCAGAAAGTATGAAGGGTTGGACTAGATTTAGTGGAGAGACATTCTTAATTTTTTAGTTTGGCTTACTTTTTATGCAAAGATAAAACATTTCCCCTACCATTAAATGAATTGGGGAGTACTTAGACACTATATAATGAATGTAGTGTACCCTGCATTAGGAATAAAGTGAGCTTCCTATGGAATTTTCTATTATACCTAGATGATGCAAGTAGGTGAATCGTATCTTTCTTTCAAAGTATAATATCCTGAATTTGAAGTAGCAATCTCTACTTCAATTGTACATGTTGTGTGTCACATAATTGTTCAACAAAGGTCTTGATGATGCCATCCCACCATTTATTTATTTTTGATAGATCAAAAGAATTTATATAATTGGTCCACATTCATAAGAATGTGAGATGTTGGCCATAATAACATCAGGGTTTGTGACATTTTTACATTGTATTTTCTGCTCTGCATCAATATTTTGCTCATAAATGAGCTATATCTATACTATTCTTCTTTTCATTCTAACATTGTTAATTACCGGATATCAATAACAATATTGTTTTTGCAGAGACAACAAATATAGTTAATTTCCATAAAGGAGGGAGCCATAAGTGCCTTGGTGCTTGCTATGTGCTTCAGTTGGCGACTTCATTCTTCTATCTCTATACAATCAACTTTCTCTTTTTATGGGCTCTATCCTAGCATAATGATTCTAAATTCTTTGCCCTTATTACCTATGATGCCCTTTCTCATGTGCTTCAGTTGCTTGCTTATCATCATAATTGCTTCTTTATTCTTTTTTGTCTACTTAGACTCGTGCACAATAGAATATCTGAGATTGTCCAGTGATAGGTTTGCTTCCTCCTTCTAGTCTAATTTGTCATCACTTACTACTTTTTCTTAGACATAGACTATGTGATCCCACCATTAACATACTTCTAGATTTCATACTTGATTTCTTGCTCTCTAAAAGTATATGGCAGTGGCCTTTCTTTTGTCTGGATATTACCAACCTTAGCCAATTCATTATTGATAGATAAGATAAGATAGTTTTATTAATGTCCAATTAATGACCACAAAAGCAAGTCAACAAGAGTAAAAGGATACGACCAGCTAAAAGGATACAATCAATATGAGTACAGTCTGGGAGTGCAGACACAACTCCTAGATAATTATGGAACTAAACCTAACAGAGACAATTGTGACAAACTTTGAATGCGATTTTGAAGGGATATGAATCTCCTTCCTCAAACTTAGTTGCAATGGAAAGAAATACTAAATTATATGACAAATCCTCTTCATAGAAATAAACATCATAGTATTTTGTACTATCAAATAAAGTGGTAGAAATATTATGCATCTGGTTGCAATATGCATGTAGATGTATTTATCCTAAGGAAATAAACAAATTGAAAATCAGAGCCGAATGAGGGCATTTTCATCAGTTTCAGTTTTATGTGAAATCGACCGAGTGTATATTGAATGCAACTTGACACACAAATTGCATACTTAGTGATTTGGTTCAAGCTGGCTAAGACTAGGAAAGTTTGACCAAGTTGATTGAGTATTTAACAATATGGTAAATCACTCCAAGAAATCAATGATTTTTTTCGATTCATTCCCTTTTTTATGGTTTTCCATTTTTTTCCAATTTATACCCCTGCTTGCGGAGTTTTTGCAAAGTCATTTAGATATTTCCCCAATTTTTTCATATTTTCTAATTTTCATATTTGTTGATTGCTACCGTGTTATTTCTAAGCTCATGTTTGTTAACATTTTACTTCTATGGTAAACTGGGCTCATTGTTTTAGCTAAGCTGAGTAGACATGCAAAGAACTTGGAATAATTGGGCACTATTGTAACCATGTTAAATATTTTAACTTAGTAAACATAGGTGAAACAGAGAAAAAACACTAAGGTATATAATGATAAATAGTTGAGCACCAAGACAAGTATTGACTGGGTAGGATCTTCAATCTTAAAGTCATATTGTCCGAGGTCTTTTTGGATATAGAGAATGTTGACTTAGAATCCCTCCTAAGTTGATTGTATCAGTGGGATTATATTTTTTCAAATATATGCATGTTTAATTTGTTCTTTACTGCAAGTTGTTGTCTCTAGTAGCATCTCTTGATAGCTTTGGGATGATATAATCTATTCTTGGTATCTCAAACATGGAAATTCAAAGCAGGAAAATGTTGTACATATAAGCTGTGTATGCTTTATCAACTGGGGAAAAGGAACCGTATTGAGTGAATGTAAGGGAGGTCTGCTTTGAGTACCAGAGTTATCATGAAATGAAAATTTATCGAACAATAATAGGCCACAGGCCTATGTTGCAGCATATAGAGAAGAGCCACAAATCCCATATTAATATAAGCAGAGGTACTTACAAAAGAAAAAAATCATAGAGGTAGAGAACAAACATTATACTAAACACGTAGAGGTAGGGTACCAAACCATATAGGCGGCATATTGCAAGAAAAACACCCATAAGAGGCTAAACACCCACAAGATATCAATCCCACAAAAGATGAAAATAGTCACAATAACCAACAATACTTTAAAGTTGTGTGCATGCCAAGTATCCAAAACACCAAATGCAATAAACACACTAGAATATCTAAATAATACATAAAATAAAGAAAATAATGATAATGATAATAAATGAAGTGTCACATACTAACCAAGGGGCATGACCTAACTAAAGGACATGACTGTTCAACCATGATGATTTGACAATGGTTATAAATACACCATCACATGGAATTGTAATTCATATCATTCTATCACCTATCTCTCATATTACATATTAAATATATTATTTTAATCCATATGGATTCTTTCATGTTATCCTATTTATCTTGGATATTCAGTTTATAAACCAGGTTGTTGATTTCATATTCAATAAATTAACTTTGTTCTTTTCACCAACTTGCAAAACATCCAAGGTACCACAGTTACAAATACTGACCCGACTACAGAGACGAATCACGGAAAGGAGGCAAAGCATCAGGGAAGACCAATTGGTCTTGAATCCTAACAACATTAAATATTTTTTTATATCCACTCTCCAACTCTATCTTTGTAAAGTACTTAGCACCATTAGCACTATCCATCCGGTCGTACATCCTCGATAATGGGAACATGCATCTTATTGTGATATTGTTAAATGCTCTATGGTGTGTACACATTCTCCACTGTCCACCTTTCCTCGATATTATCGAAGATGGTAACACATGCGAGCTCATGCTCTCCATAATTTAAACCTTCAATGAAAACTTGCCTATCTTTCAATTAAACTCTACTCTTTTCATTGGACAGGAAGATGAAACCGAGAGAAGATGTAGAGAGAGCATAACATAACCCTTGAAAACAACAAGTAAAGGCCATAGAAACCATAAATAATTCCAACGTATCTATCATATGTCTATAAAGGCAATAAAGGGGGTATGCATAAGGGGGATCAACCCCTAGCTTCTATTTATAAAGTTAAATGGTAGAATTCAAAATGAGTACATGATGTTACTAGAGTTACCTAATAAAACTATCTTTATAAATAATACTTATAATCCCTTCATAAGACTATATAATCCTACTCTTACTCATACTTCCTAAATACCCAGTACACAACTCTATCATACGTCCTAATATAATCTTTACTACTTTTTACATACTTTTACTTTTATCCATTTATTTCTCTATTCTTTCTATCAATTATAATCTATATATCCTATCTATCTAATCTATATTTCCTATCTATAAAGACTCTAATCTAGATATTTTATATTATAATTCCTAAATATATTAATACTTCTAATCTAAATCCTAATTCCTAAAGCTTATTCCTACTCCATAAGTTGCTTTGTAGTTCATTTATTCCTTAAGTTAAAAGATAGAGGAAGACTGAATTGAAGGGTCATCGTGTTTTTATATTTATCGGTTAACTTGAATATGTTTTTGCTACTACATTACATAACCTTTATGGTTTATAAAGAGAATATGAGCTTTAAGCCCAGTGTCGATTATCGATAGGGTCGGAATAGGGGGAGAGGTCTAGATGTATGACTTGATAGATATATAAACTGGATCACTTATCTAAAGTAGCTAAGAATAATTTATATCCTTATATTTCCTATGCATGCCTTATAAATATTACAGAATTAAGAATCAATTGAAGAAGACTATATATACTTACTAAAGACTCTAGTTTCTAGTTCTAAAGGCATCTCCTCCCTCTTGTTGTTAGAAAGGAAGGAATATACGTGGTAAGGAAGGAAGTCCAAGATCAATTAAATGGTAGTGATTTATGGTTTATTGCTTTGCATTCACACCCTTTCCACTTCTAACTGTATCCTAAGACATTGAATTGGTGCACCCTGGCTACTTTCTCTCTAAAAGACTAGGGTGGGTAAAAAAGGATGAGTTTAGCTATCATTTAATCTGGTGGTAATGTGAGATCAAGTGTGGGAGGGAGCGGGGATTATAAAAAATGTGATGAGTGGAGTAAACGAGTTGGTAGCTACTCTTTTATGAGTGAAGTAGATAGATAAACTAAGTTCAATTGCTCCTCTTTCTAAGTGAAATAGCGTTAGAATTAGTGGGAGGGAAAGTTCATGGAAACAGAAAGAACAATGTGGTACGGTTTCTAGTTCACTGCTTCTTTCTCTTCGGTGATATGTTGCTTAAATGGCCATCTCTTTCCTACTCATACTTCTTCTAACCTTTCCGTATAATACTTCTTCTTTATAACAAAGATAATCTAATTACTATTGCTACAAAAGATAAAGTTGTAGGTACCCTCACTTTAAGAAATAGAGGCAATAAGGTTTCTCTAGACCGAACATAGACATAATTATTTTTGTCTCTGCTTGGTAACCTGATATGCATCGTTAAAATCAACAAATAGGACCAGTAAGATAAATTTATGATGTATGATCGCTTCCAACTACTACTCATCATTCATAAAGGAAAGGACACATGATTTTATTTTAGTTGCTTCTCATTTCTAGGTTAAATTGTTAGTCAAATCAGTGTGATTGGTACCTCTTATAATTGGTTAAAAAGAAGTGTTTTCGGGTAGTTGAATGATCATACAATATAGAGTAATGACTAATCATATGATGTTTATTGTTTTAGTATAAATACTTACACATATTATATTAGTCTAGCTTGGTTATTTAAACTACTACTTGAAATATATAGCTTTATTTTACTCCTAATCAACTACAACTGGGACTCCAACTCTTTAACTGATGGTTATACTTTTACTTGTGCTATTGGGACTCATCTATCTATGCTTATACTTGGTTGTCTACTGGTAATGGTTCTTCAACTAGATATATTGAATGTAGATAAACTGATATTAGTGTTGGTTAAATGGGTACATAAACTACAAGTTGAAGTCTTCAGATAAAATGATATCAAACCCACTTCAATTCTTTTCAATAAACCTTCACATTCCATTTATCACAAGTCTGTTTAATTCATCATTCCTTAAGACACTTCCAACACATTCATTCCAAATTCCAATGCAATTTTTATTTCTTTTTAACATGCAACCAACACTTTAGTAATTTAAGCATTTCACATAGGTCAAAAGGGATTTCAACAACCAATCAATTGACAGTAAAACTAAATCTGAGTCGTCCATCATTTAGATCTAACGATTGGCTTGCAATCTAGAAATGAACTTAGGGTTCAATTCGTTGTTTCATAGGATAAGAGGCATGGATTTTCAGACAATGAGAGGAGCCACACAAAAACATAGGTATCTTCTCTTCCAACAACGATTTCTCTCTTCAAGAAAAGATCCTCAACATATTGACAAAAATTATCAAGAAAGATAGATCACAGAACTAGGGAGACCATTGATTTAAAACATTAACAGAAACTTATGATTTTCAATGGCTGAAAGCTTCCCTATCATCTTCAAATACCCATGTAAAGGATGATTTACAACCAACTTAATTCATAATTGTTAAGCTGGGACATATAGGTAATGTAGATAGCCTTTGACAACTTCACTAATATTAATTACATAATGTTTTCTGTTCATACAAACCTTCAGTTACATAAATCTGGGCATCTATGCGTATAAACTTGTATTACAACAAAACACAACAGTTATTGGTTGTCTGGAATAGAAAATTCCATTTGAGCTGTTCCGAGAACACACAATACATAATATCATTTACATTTTCTCAAAATTTCTCAAACTCCAACAACAACCGTTTCATCTCTTTTCACAATCATATAAAAACAACAAAATCTATCTAGATACAAATAGATAGGATCCATTAGCTAAGGATGGAGAATAGTTCATCAATCCTTATTATCTAACTGTCTGTCTATAAAAAACAAACCACGCGAGATAAACTAGCATCCTATCAACCGAATGATCTTAATCTCTACTTGGAAGCTAATGCCATTTATTGACATCAAAACTAACTACTAAATTCAGGGAAAGAATTCCCTTCTTAAAAAAACTTTGACTTCTATAAATCATCACCATTTAATTATGCATTTGACTGATGCCCATGCATCAGAACTGCTCTATATTTTGCATAACATAGGGAAATATATATGCAATATTGTAGAGCCCACACATGAGATATGAGATGTTAAATAGATCCTTGAAAACGAAACCCCTCCCTAGATGGCTTATTGATGGGTGAAATGTTTGTTGTAACAACCCACCCCCGAGGAATGTAAAATCCCCTGAGGTAATGACCATGTCCATGGATTGAGTTTCACGGGTAATAGCACACAAGGAAGACACCAGAAATCGTGAAATTTCACAGAGAATATTCAGATTTCCTCGGTGGGGATGTAGGAATTCCAAAATTCCGGAATCTAAACTTAAAAAAAAACCTCAGTCTACTGTTTCATGATAAAAATTTGAGGGAGAGAGACATGAAGATGATGAGGACCCAATTTCAGCAAAACAAGAAAATAGTGAAGAAACCCCAAACTCAAAGAAACACCTTCATCCAAATTGGTCAATGGAAATTTATTTTCCTCTTTGATATATTGGCTACTAATTGAAATATCCTTGAGATATTTTTTAATGCCATGAGCTTCAAGGGTTTTAATTGGAGGTGTAGTCTATTGCAATATCCTTCATATGTTTTAATGCCATGAGCTTCAAGGATCTTAATTGGAGCTGCATTATGGAAACATAAAACGACAAAAAATGAGTTAGTACAGGGTCTACCTGTGAAATAAAGAAAACCTATAAAAGAAAACACCCAACCCAAAAAGGAAAACACATCACATGGTTAAACAGAGGTGTTGCAGTATTAGAGTACTATAAGACAGGTTCAGAGATGGATTGATAAAAGTTTGAGCACCGGACTACAAAACAAATTTAAAAATGAAAGGTAAAAAATTTAAACTAAAACTAAGATGGAATAGATATATTTAGTAAGTAAAAACATTATTTTCCATTCTTGCTAGCTTCATACCTCTTCCCATAAAAACTTTCACCTCCTACGCATCCAATATACCCAATTCGTGCTTCGACTCTGAAAATATTGATAAAGTGTGGATGATACTGCAGCTTCAAGCATTAACTGGTGGATTATGCGGCGATGTTGCAAAGTAGGTGAAATATTGATGACGGTCGGTGAATGAAGGTCGATCAATAAATTAAGCCCGACTGTTGAATGAAGGTCCCCCTGGAAAAGCCCTTTTATATTTACTTTTGATTAAAGTCATTTTGATTTAAGACATTTAAAAAATAAAATATATATTTAAGATGAAATGGTAGTTTTGTCTTAAATTTATGTCTTAAATAACCCCTTGTTGTAGTAGTGACAAGAGATTTTACTAGCATTAGTCTCACGGCTTGTACTGTTTATTTGATCCCATGAGTGTGTTGTTTATTAAATTGCTTGTTCTGCTCACTTTGGAAGGCCACCACTGAGGGAGGGGCCAATAAATACAACTTCCCTCCATGACCGTTTAAGTTCCTCGGGGGCAGTCGGCACTGCGAAATAAGGGTTATCAAATCGTGGAAAGACAGTTGGTTTTTTTGTTGCTTCAAATTTGAAGATAATGCAGACAATACCTGACATTGGTAGGAATTAAACCACAATAGCATAACAGGAAACAACAAACGATTCGGTTGAAAAACACAAGTATCAAGCAGAGGTTAGGAAATAGAATAAAGACGATGATTATAACCAGAACTACGTATGCCTATAATCATTAGCGTCGAGCCAAAGAAATGGATATTTCTAAGAACAAAAGAAAATGTCGACTTATTCTTAGCTAACAGACTTTGTACAAACACCAGGAATATACGCGACAGACTAGGGGACTTGATCCCTTTACTATGAACATTTTTGAATTAAGAGTTATGTACATCTCAGAGATCATTTATCGACCCAAAAAAAATAAAACTAGAAAATATTTTCAACAGGATCTCTGCTCGGAGAGGGAATTGTTACACAACTGAGAATTGATCCTCTTAAATATACTCTGTCTTTTGCCATAAAACTTTCCAGAATTAGTTTCATGCACAGGTTAAACCGAATCGACAAAACAACCAAAGCGTTCAATGGTAATCTATATGATATTTACCTTATGGATGACCGAGATTACATCTCGGGATTAAGAGATAACATAAATCTTTAAAAAGAATTCTATACGTCCAAATGGTTACCGATTATTCCTTTTGTAAAACCTTTATTCAAAAAAATTCCGATACAAAACAAATCGTAAAATTTAATGCACTAGTTCCAATCCCATGAAAGGAGTTGAAATCCTTTTTTTTAAATATAACTATACATGATATTATCTGATATTTAAATCACATAACGTTTTCGAATTCGAGATTGTAATGTCCCCATTTTGACCCCTTAGCGTTTATTGGATTCAATGTAAATATGGTGTATATGCAAGGTGTGTTTTCCCTAGTGTGGAGCTCAAAGCCAAGGCCCCACTAGTGGATGTTTAAGATTAATTGTAGAGGCAAGTATTTGACAATGTGATTATTCATGTGCTATTAAGCCATGAAATATTGTAAATGATGTAAACATCTAAATATTGCAATGCAATACCCAAGAAAACTGGCTAAGGAAGCAACTAAAGAGAAGGGGCCATGTGTATCCACTAGGGAGAGGTGAAGGGGTTATGGGATGGGAGCCCATGCTGCTACTTGTCTATTTATGAACCCATTTGACTCCCCATGCTGACATTTAATTCAGTTATAGAAGGTGGTTGAGAAATCGGCTCATGAAGTCGATGGCGTATGGAGCATCCCTATGATCTGTATGGAAAGGTATGGCTCTATTTTGCTTCATCCTTGGGACACTCTCTCATCTTATTTACTAACCCGTTGTTTACCACGAAACCCCATTCATTCATGCATTCAACACACGTTGTAGAGGAATCCATGGGCAAAAAAAGGGAAAAATCACAATTTCTGTATAAGCCAAAATTACAGACTCGAATGCCATAGAAACCCTGCATGTAAGCCTCATCTCCTCGGGAAATCCATGAAAGCAACCCCTGAGATGAATATAGAGCACGAGAATCCTAGTGGAGCCATGAGGTTACCTGGGTTTTGTTGTAGAGAGTTGAGTTGCGGGACATAGCTTAGTCCGCAACCCCAAGAAGAGTTAGCTTGATTAACAGATGTAGAAGGTCAAGTTTAGGGTTGGACTGCTTGATAAACCCAGTGAAGGCTGAGATCTCATAGAAATAGAAGTTAGAACTTTCTATGCCCACCCTGAATAGCACTAGAAGGGAAGGGGCCCTAAGGGACTGTGCAGTAGAGAAGGGGGTCTTCCTGGTGTTGGGTGAGGTAGGTATTGTGGGTGCCATGTCTGCTGAGTGTTGAGGTGCCTACAGCTCTGTGGTTGAGCTCACTGGATTAGCATCATCCTCCCTGTACCCTGGTATGCTTGATAAACCCAACATTAGCATGAGTATGTACCTTGGTATGCTTGATAAACCCAACTGCAGGTTGGCTTAGCATGAGTATGTTTCCCTGGAATGCTTGATGCAAGTTGGCTTAGCATGAGTATGTTTCCCTGGAATGCTTGATGCAAGTTGGATTAGCATGAGTATGTTTCCCTGGAATGCTTGATAAACCCAACTATAGGTTGGCTTAGCATTAGGATAGAACCTTGACTGTGAGAGAGCCCAGTATACCTCCTTAGTGGATACAAATCCCAGCTCGGGGGTGGTCTCTCAGCTGAAAGAATACAAGTTGGACAAAGACCTAAGGTTGGGTGGGACAATGCTCTCACTTAGCCAGTTGCTTGGACAACTTCTAGATTCAAAGATAAGTGCTTCTGTGGTGTTAAGTGATGACATTTCACGTGTTATGTTATGTTTGTTTATGTTCAAGTTATTGAATAAATATTTATACGAATTTCATCAATAAGTAGATTATGTATAAGCTTGAGTAGAATGCTGAGTTCAGGTTGGATGCTTCATTCACTGCATGCGTTTAATGCATTGTTGATTTTACATGTGTTAGATGTATGGCTTAGCCTTAGTTTCATTCATCAAATGTGTTCCTTTATGCATTGCATACATGGTTAGAAGGACTGCTTGGACTCACCTAGATATGGGGAAAGAGTTATATGGCCCATGTGGTGTTCATAACCTCTCTATGGGTCAGAGGAAGGATGAAGTTATGGCAGGAGGTAGGTAGAGTCCTTGTTGAAGGTTGAAGGCATATGGAAGGGGGTTTCTAAGAAATACTTCAGTTGAAATGTTGACAAGGTTGGAACCCTCATATGGAGTGGAGAGTTGATCCAATGGATAGATCTCTTAAGAGATTTCCAATGGTACCAAAATTTCCTTATTTGGATTAAGGATGAGGGAGATATAAGCCCTAGAAGTTGGTTGTTACAAAAGGTGTGGTTCCGCATCCGCAATGCGGATTGCAGATTGCAGAGGCCAGGACCTACCTTGGATTCACGTGGATGGACTTCCGCCTTTCCACACCTGAAATGCGAGTTGCGGAATGCGAAAGTCAGAAAGAAAAATTTCACCAGGACGATGATTTGGACTTCCGCAGTTCTGAGTTCCGCAATGCGGAGTTGCGTATTGCAGAGGGATGTTTTGACGAAGTGTGGATTTTGGACTTCCGTTGTTCCAAGTTCCACAATGTGGAGTTATAGATTGCGAACGGGATGTTTTGACAGAGTGTGGATTTTGGACTTCCACAGTTCCGAGTTTGGTTATGCGGAATTGCGGATTGCGGAAGGGCGTGTTTTGCTAGAGTCGTAGATCGGGTTCCCGCATTTCCGCATCCCGCAATGCATATTGCAGATTTGCGTAGGGGAAGTTTGTTCCGGGCGGTGATTGGAGGTTCCCGAATTCTGAGTCACGCATGTAGATTATGGATCACGGAAGTCGAGTGGGTAACTTTCTAGATCATGAAGTTGGATTCTGACTTTCGACTTCAGCATTGTGGATTGCGGAAGTTAGGAGCGGGAATTCTTTAGAGAGTTAAGTTTGGAAATATGACTTCTGAATCCCGCAGTACAGATTGTGGAAGGGAAGATTATGGATCGAAAGCCATTGCGGCTGTGTGTAAAAATGGGTGGTTTTGGAGAAAAAAATTGATCAAGTGGTCTCCCATAGCCTCGGAAGGACACCGAGGTGACTGGGGACGTGACAAATGGTATTAGAGTTCAAGTTGAAGCATTGGGCTTCTTGGGCCGATCCGTGAATGAATTCGCAAATAGAGAAGTGCCCATGGCGCTGTTTAAACCAAGAATTCTTATTACTGTTGTTGTCCAGATGAATGATTCCAGACTGTGTGGATGTTTTAAGTTTTTATGCATTCTTATGTTGACTAATAAAAGTTTACACCTTGCATAGTGACCGCAGCAACAATAGTTGAATCGTACAACAAGGGCCACATGCAGGAAAGCAAGAATGGTAAGCATTAACAACGCATAGGACCCTTATGAGCACGAGGAAGATGTGTTGGATGAGAATGGGAAGGAAGCACATACTGAAACAAAGTCTAATGGAATAAGGGAGCAGATAACTCCCGAGAACTTGGTTGAAACCATGGTGAGCTTCAATGATAAATTGATGAAGGCATAGGAAGAGAAACACCAGCTCAATGCTTCCATATTGCAGAGCCTCGCGGACATGCAGTAAAGGATAAATCTTGGGTCTAACCCAAGCAATGGGGGCAGAGAAGAAAGAGATGCAGGTAGCCATTCTAGGGGTCATTCTAGGAAGAGGACTCCAAGCCCTAGAAGGGGTTCTGTGAGTAGAAGGAATAGAACACCCTCCTCTAGTAGGTCAGATGAATCTAGGGATTCCCAAACAATCCCTAGGCACGCTTCCAGCAGAAGTGAGAGAAGAAAGAAGTTCATAGGAGTTCTACAAGGAGAATTTAGGAAGGCAAGACCTCCCACATTTGAGGGAGAAGTTAGAACAGGTCAAGAGGTTGAGGCATGGATTCTTGGAAAGAAAAAGTACTTCAAGATGCATGACCACTCAGGGAATGAAAATGACAGATTTTCCATCTACAATTTGAATGGAAGAGCTTCCATTTGGTGGGAACGCCTCATGCAAGTGAAGAGAATCAGTGAAAGAAGGATCAGTTGGGAGAGATTCCAAAGGTATTTCAAGGAAAAATACCTATTAGCTAGGTATTATGATAGCAAGAGAAAAGAGTTCAATGAACTTGGATTGGGGCAAAATACCATGGAAGATCATGTTCATAATTTTATGGAATTATTAAGGTATGTAGACTACATCAAGGATGAAATGGTGAAGATCCAATGTTTCCTTGGAATCCTACCACCGAATTTTAGAGATAGGATTGAGTTTGTCAATCCACCTAACTTTGATGAAGCCATTAGGATGGCCATGCACTGCTATGAGCGGAGCAAGGGTAAATCAGAAGTTCGGCCAGCCTGGAAATGGAAGCCAAGAGGAAAGTTTGAACCAAGGAAAAGTGGCTTCAAGCCACCATTCAAAAATCAGCCCAGAACCTTCCACAGAGACAACAATCAATGAGTGGATTCAAGCCAGTAGTAGTCGTAGATCAAGCATCAAAAGGACCACTTCAGCGTTGGGGCTGTGGAGGAAACCACATGCTTAGAGATTGTCCAACTAGAAGGGATAAACCCAGGAACTTGCACAACCTTGAAGAAGCAACCACAATGGAAGATATGGCAATAGCAGCACCTAGAATATATACAGCATTGGATGATCACCAAGCAAACCATCAATCAGCAGTGGTAGAAGTTGAAGTAAGATTTCTAAGCAATCTATTTCTGTTTTAAAGTGATCTAGGATCTACTCATAGCTATGTATCTCCTAAGATAGTTGAAGGTTGTTATCTTGGTAAGGAAAAGCATAGTAAGCCTTGGCTAGTTCAATTAACCATTGGTACCAACAAAAAGGTGAGTGAAGTAGTGGTGGAGTGCCCCATAGAACTGAATGGACTCCTCACCAAAGCAAACTTGAATTTTCTACCATTAGGATCCTATGACTCCCTAATAGGTATGGACCGGTTGGAAAGACATAGAGCCAATATTGACTGCTATGAGAAGGTACTTGAATGCCTTGATGAAGAAGGAGGACCAAGGTTGGTTAGAGTAATTCCAAATCAAGTTTCAGCGAAGCATATTTCAGCTTTGCAGTTGAAATTTTTTTATAGAAAGGGATGCCAATTATATGCAGTCCACATATCAGTCTCATCAGAAGATAAGGGACCACAGACAAAAGACTTTCAACTATTACAAGAATTCCAAGATGTGTTTCTTGATGAAGTGCCGAGACTACCACCCAAGAGAGATATTGATTTCTCTATTAACCTTGTTCCAGGGGAAACACCCATTTCTAAATATCCTTACAGAATTAGAACACCAGAGCTGATAGAATTAAAGATGCAGCTGCAAGAATTAATGGATAAAGAATATATCAAACTAAGTGTATCTCCTTGGGGTCCATCTGTGTTGTTTGTCAAGAAGAAGGATGGAACCTTGAGACTGTGTATAGATTACAAACAGTTAAGTAAGATGTCAGTCAAGAAAAAGTATCCATTGCCAAGGATTGATGACTTGTTTGCTTAGATGAAGGAATCTAAGGTGTTTTACAAGATTGACTTGAGGTCTCTCTACCATCAAGTGAGTATAAACGAAGAAGACATTCATAAGACAACTTTCAGGACTAGATATGGCCATTATGAATTCATTGTGATGCCATTTGGTCTTACCATTGCACCTGCTACATTCATGTGCCTACTAAATAGTGTCTTCAGAAAATACTTGGATAAGTTTGTAATTTTATTCTTGGATGACATTATTGTCTATTCAAGGAATGAAAAAGAGCATGAAGAGCATCTAAGGATGGTGTTGCAAGTCCTTAGAGACCACCAACTGTATGCCAAGCTGAGCAAGTGTGAATTATTTCAAAAGAAGGTGGAGTATTTGGGGCATGTCATTTCAGAAGAAGGTATTGTAGTGGATCCAGAGAAGATTGAAGCCATAATGGATTGGCCTACTTTAAAGAATGTTGCATATGTTATATATTTCATGGTTCTGGAAGGCTACTATAGAAGGTTCATTGAAGGCTTCTCCAAGATAGCCCACCCAATCACTTCATTGCAAAGGAAGAATATCATATTTATATGGTCTGAAAAATGTGAGAGAAGCTTCCAACAGTTAAAGGAATTAATCACCAGTACACCTGTTTTGAAGATTCTAGATCCAAATAAATATTTGGTAGTGTGCACATATGCTTGCATTGAAGGGCTCAGTGGAGTGCTAATGCAAGAATGGTTTTTCATTTGTTATGAGTCAAGGAAGCTAAAGGAACATGAGAAGAACTATGGCACACATTACTTAGAGCTAGCAGCCATAGTTCATGCACTTAAGAGGTGGAGACATTATCTCTTAGGAAGAAGATTTGAGCTCAGGACTGACCATATGAGTTTAAAATACTTGTTTGACCAACCAAATCTGAATGCTAGGAAAAGTAGGTGGATGGAGTTTCTTTTTGAATTTGACATGGATATTAAACATGTCAAAGGTAAGGAAAACAAGGTTGCAGATGCACTTAGCAGGAGATTCCATATTGCAGTAGTGAGCATTTGTAAATCAGATTTGAAGGCAAGAGTCCTTGAAGCACAAGCCAGTGATTAAGTTTACCTTTAGATCAAAGAGAAATTGCAGCAAGGAAATGTGGATGACAAGTGTGCAGGTTATCAGATTGGTGAATATGATGTTCTCATGTATCAAGGTACCAGAGTGTACATCCCAAATTGTGCAGATTTGAAGAAATTAGTGATGGATGAGATACATCAAATGCCATATTCTAGACACCGAGGATATCAAAAGACTATAACAAGAGCAAGAAAGTAGTACTTTTGGCATGGTATGAAGAAGGACATAGTAGAGTACATTGCTAGGTGTCAAAAGTTCCAACAAGCCAAGGTAGAACATCAACATCCAGTAGGATTGTTGCAGCCCTTACCCATTCCAGAATGGAAGTGGGAAGTGATTTCTATGGATTTCATAATAGGTTTGTCAATGTCCGTAATAAATCATGAATCAATCATGGTGGTGGTGGACAAGCTATCAAAGGTATCTCATTTCATCCCATTCAATCCCACTCACAAGACTAATGGTATTGCAAACATCTTCATGAAGGAGATATTCATATTGCATGGATTGTCCAAGGCAATAATTTCAGACCGTGATACAAAGTTCAATTCCAACTTTTGGAAGGGATTGTTTCAGGAATTGGGCACTCAGCTGAGGTTTAGTACAACATATCATCCTCAAACATATGGTCAGACAGAGAGAGTAAATCAAATTCTTGAAGACATGCTAAGAATGTATGTGATGGACAAACCATCCAAGTGGGAAGACTACCTACACTTAGTGGAATTTTCATACAACAATGGACATCAATCACCTTTGGGAATGAGTCCTTTTGAGGTAGTGTATGGCAAGGGATGCAGAACTCCAGTGAGTTGGGACAGTCCAATGAACATAGTGCTGCTTGGACCAGAAATGATCAAGGATATGAAAGAGGAAATTGTTAAAATCAGGCAGAATTTGAAGGCAATCAGGACAGGCAGAGGATTTATGCCAATTTGAAAAGGGTGCATAAGGAGTTTAAGATTGGAGACCATGTTTACTTGAGAGTGAAGGAAAGGAAAAGTTCCTTGAATTTTGGGAGTTGTGCCAAGTTGGCACCAAGATATTTTGGGCCATTTGAAGTCCATGATAGGATAGGGCCAGCTGCATATAGGATTGCATTGCCTGCTAGCATGAGAGCTCATAATGTTTTCCATGTATCTTTGCTTAAGAAATATGTACATGATCCTAAGCATATAATTGATTGGCATGTCATATAGGTGGAACCCGAGGGAGAGTTCCAAGTGGAGCTTATGCACATCCTCGACAGGAAGGTCACTTTGCTCTGGAACAGAGCCATCAGATAGGTGAAGGTGAAATGGAAGCACCTTAGTCCCTAAGAGGCTACATGGGAGCTGGAGGATGCCATGAGAGAGAGGTTCCCATTTTTTCGGTTTTGAGAACACCGAGGACGGTGTTATTATAAGGGTGGGGGATTGTAATGTCCCCATTTTGACTGCTTAGGGTTTATTGGATTCAATGTAAATATGGTGTATATGCAAGGTGTGTTTTCCGTAGTGTGGAGCTCAAGGCCAAGGCCCCACTAGTGGATGTTTAAGGTTAATTGCATAGGAAAGTATTTGACAGTGTGGTTATTCATGTGCTATTAATCCATGAAATATTGTAAATGATGTAAACATCTAAATATCGCAATGAAATACCAAGAAAACTAGCTAAGGAGGAAAATAATGAGAAGGGGCCATGTGTATCCACTAGTGAGACGTGAGGGGGTTATGGGATGGGATCCCATGCTGCCACTTGTCTATTTATGAACCCATTTGATTCCCCATGCTGACATTTAATTCGGTTACAAAAGGTGGTTGAGAAATCAGCTCATGAATTCGATGGAGTATGGAGCAGCCCTTCTATCCGTATGGCAGGGTATGGCTCTGTTTTGCTTGCTCCTCGGGACACTCTACCACCTGGGGGAATTCAACCATCCTATTTTCTAACCTATTTTTGACCACGAAACCACATTCATTCATGCATTCAACACACATTGTAGAGGAATCCGTGGGAAGAAAAAGGAAAAAATCATGATTTCTGCGTAAGCCGAAATTACAGAGTCAAATTCCATAGAAACCCTCCATGTAATCCTCATTTGCTCATGAAACATGAAAGAAACCTGAGATTTATATAGAGCATGAGAAGCCTGCTGGAGCCATGAGGTTACCTGGGTTTTGTTGCAGAGAGTTGAGTTGCGGGAGAAATCTTAGTCCACAACCCCAAGAAGAGTCAGCTTGATTAATAGAGGTAGAAGGTCAAGTTTAGGGTTGGATTGATTGATAAACCCAATGAAGGATGAGATCTCATAGAACTACTAGTTGGACCTTTCTATGCCCACCCTGAATAGCACTGGAAAGGAAGGGGCCCTAAGGGACTGTGCAACAGAGAAGGGGGTCTTCCTTGTGTTGGGTGAGGTAGGTAGTGTGGGTGCCATGTCTGCTGAGTGTTGAGGTGCCTACAACTCTGTGGTTGAGCTCACTAGATTGGCATAATCTTCCTTGTACCTTGGTATGCTTGATAAACCCAACTGCAGGTTGGATTAGCATGAGTATGTACCCTGGTATGCTTGATAAACCCAACTGCAGGTTGGATTAGCATGAGTATGTTTCCCTATAATGCTTGATAAACCCAACTGTAGGTTGGATTAGCATTGGGATGGAACATTGACTGTGAGAGAGCCTATTATCCCTCCTTAGTGGATACAAATCCCATCTCGAGGGTGGTCTCTCAGCTGAAATAATACAGGTTGGATAGAGACCTAAGGTTGGGTGGGACGTTGCTCTCACTTAGCCAGTTACTTGGACAACTTCTAGATTCAAAGAGAAGTGCTTATGTGGTGTTAAGTGATGACATTTCATGTGTTATGTTATGTTTGTTTATGTTCAAGTTATTGAATGAATGTTTATATGAATTTGATCAATAAGTAGATTATGTATAAGCCTGAGTAGAAGGATGAGTTCATGTTGGATGCTTCATTCAGTGCATGAGTTTAATGCATTGTTGATTTTACATGTGTTAGATGTATGGCTTAGCCTTAGTTTCATTCATCATATGCGTTCCTTTATGCATGCCATACATGGTTAGAAGGATGGCTTGGCCTCAACTAGATATGGGGAAAGAGTTATATGGCCCTTGTGGTGTTCCTCTCTGTGGGTCATAGGAAGGATGAAGTTATGGAAGGAGGCAGGTAGAGTCCTTGTTGAAGGTTGAAGGAATGTGGAAGGGGTTTTATAGGAAATACTGAACAGTTGGAAAGTTGACAAGGTTGGATCCCTAAGATGGAGTGGGGAGTTGAGCCAATGGATAGATCTCTCCAAGATATTTCTAATGGTACCAGACTTGCCTTATTTGTCTTAATGATGAGGGAGATATAAGCCCTGGAAGTTGGCTGTTACAGAAGGTGTGGTTCCACATTTCCTCATCTACAATGTGGATTGCGGATTGCAGAGGCCTAGGACCAACCTTGGATTCGCGTGGATGGAATTCCTCCTTTCCTCACCAATAATGTGGATTGCGGAATGTGGAAGTTAGAAAAATAAATTTATCTGGGACGATGATTTGGACTTCCGCAGTTCCGAGTTCCGCAATACGGAGTTGCGGATTACAGAGGGATGTTTTGATGGAGTGTGGATTTTGGACTTCTGCAGTTTCGAGTTCCGCAATGCAGAGTTGCGGATTTTGGAGGAATGTTTTGACAGAGTGTGGATTTTGGACTTCCGCAGTTTCGAGTTCCGCAATGCGGAATTGCAGATTTTGGAAGGGCATGTTTTTCCGGAGTCGTAGATTGGGTTCCCGCATTTCTGCATCTCGCAATGCGGATTGAGGATTTGCGGAGGGGAATTTGTTCCGGGCGGCGATTGGAGGTTCCTGAATTCCGAGTCCCGCATGAAGATTGCGGATCGCGAAAGTCGGGCGGGTAACTTTCGAGATCATGAAGTTGGCTTCCGACTTCCGACTTCTACATTACGGATTGTGGAAGTCGGGAGCAAAATTCTTCGGAGAGTTAATTTTTGAAATTCGACTTCCAAATCCCATAGTGCAGATTGTGGATTATGGAAGGGCGAATTGCGAATCGAAAGCCATTGCGGCTGTGTGGAAAAATGGATGGTTTTGGAGAAAAAAATGGATCAGGTGGTCTCCCATCACCTCTAAAGGACATCGAGGAGACCAGGGATGTGAAATAGATTTATAGAGTTCAAAACATGAAACAAATCCATTTATAAATGCATGCATCAATTCCAACCCTATAATTGAAATCAGGATCATTTTTTTTCTAACTATACAGAATATGGGTTGTCACTCAAGATGCCCATATTTTCAAGACTAAACAAAAGTCAACTTGTTCCTATGTCGTATAAACATACAAAGGATTTCTAACTTACAACCATAATCCACAATCCGATATTCAAATTTAAACCATAAATTTCAACACTTCACTCTCTCAAATTCAGGTCTTTTACCATTTATTCAATGAAATTCAACTAAATCATAAGCCACATCAAGATACATGACATTAACCAATGTGATGAGCACATGGCTTAGAGTTGAACCATGCTCTGGTACCAAAATGTAGTGCTCCTCCCAAAGCCCTAACTAAAATTCTACTTAACGTTTAACCTTTTACCAATTCTTAATATATAATTGTAGAATGACAAATGTGGATCACCCGCTTCATTAAACCCAATAAAATCACTGAATAAATTCCAATACAAAAGAAATCATTAAGGACAAGAAATACCTGTCTATGACGGTCGATCTAGCAGTTGAAGAAGTCACTGGAGGGGTTGTTGCTTTATCTGATCCAAGATTTCAGCAATTTACCAAAGGACTTGTCAGTTGACCTCCCTACCATACTGGGAGTAGTCTTATTCCTCCCAGTCCCCTGAGCAAATAGGGGTTGCAAAGAACATACAATCCTAAACACTCAGATGAGATCTCCCAATCCCCAGAGTAGTTCTCAACCAAATTCACATGGACCACACTAATCTCAAACTTCCATGACAGAATCCATCCAACATTAGGGGGCAAGAGATCCTTTTCTCTTCATTCTCCCTTTCTTAAATAGAAAATTCTTGGACGACATGTGTCATCTCATGCAAAATTTAATTTAATTTATTAATTCTCTAATATTAATTATCATACAACCATGTGTCACTCTCACATATTAGTGCACATAAGTTCCTTAATCCTCTCTTAGTTGTCTCTTTAGTCTAAAATACCAATCCCGGGATCAGTGGGTGCATGTGGAGTTAAACTCTAGATATTTTTTAATCTAGATTTGCTCCAAAATCAATCATCTCTAATTTATTTATTTTATATTTATTCAATGCATGTCTACCTAAATCAGTGGGTGCACTTGAGTTTTATCTCAAATTATTCCCCTCTAAAATTGCTAAAATAAAAATACTTTTTCATTTAATTACTCACAAATTCAATATTTTCATATGAATAATTCAATATGTGCCTAAATGTTTTAGCGCAAGTGTGAAAATATTTGCATTTCTTATCGTTGTCTGGATACCACGTCTATGGGTCCTTTTGACAACTTACTTGTCCTTTTCCTTCTGTGGGGAGTGCTATGTAGCGCTTAGGAATCATTACCATAATCATCCGACTACATTTCCATGGAGACTAATGGAAATTGAGGAATAAGATATTCCTTATTTCGCGCCCCTCAACACATCATACGTGACCAAATCGTTGTGGTCTCTCCCGCACAACACATGCTACCCTGGGTAAGCTGATAGGGCTTCCGACCCGTGCATTGAATTCTATTTCATGGTTGACAGTCTGTCGTCGTACCCCTATGTATGTTTCCCATTCTTTTCCACCGCCTTATATCATGATGCATTTTCTTCCTTATTCAATTCTATTTAAACAAATGTAATTTATTCACATCTATGGAATCAAAAGCATTATTTCTTTCATTCATTCATAACATAATCTTCAATTCATATTTCTCAATCAATCGAGCATAATCATCATTTTCTAGTCAATGAATAGTTTTTATTCAATAAAAATAAAGCATAACGCATTGTTCAAGTTTATTTAACTGGGTCACTTCAATATAAGTGCCCTCAAAGTATAGTCAATCAATTGTGTCAAAAGAGGGAATTACAAATTTCAACAATTAATTGATTGCAAATTCAATATATGTATATTGCAGTTACAAAGTCAATAATAAAAAGATTGCGGAGAAAATGCAATTTTAGTCACCACAAATTCACAATTTCAAAACTATATGATTGACAAGAACAATTGATTGATTGCAAATTTATTGACCAAGCATTGCAGTTTCAACAATTGGAGTGTTATAAAGGTTGCAATTTTAGCATCCAAAAATTGCAATTTCAACAATTAATTGTTAATTGATTGCAACTTTAAATTGCAATTTCCACAATTAATTGTTAATAGATTGCAAGTTTGAATTGCAATTGAAATTGTAGTTTTGGAAATTCCAAAGTCAACAATAAAAAAGATTGAGTATCAATTGGAATTTTAGTGACTATAAATTCACAATTTCAACAAGTATACTAAAGAATAAATTCACATTTTTTAATGAAAATTGGAATTTCATCAACCAAGAATTGCAATTTCAACAATTGAAGAATTATAAAAACTGCATTTTTAGCATCCACATATTACAATTTCAACAATTCTTTGATTACAATTCATGATATTGCATATTGCAATCTCATGAAAGCAAGATTTGTAATTTCAACAATTGGAGTTGTCAACCGAACCTAGATTGGGTGGTTGGGAGCAATGGTTGTGATACTCCCCACCCATGTTCAAATATAGCTTGTGACATCTTATGATGGGCATTGGGGATATCTTGATTCTTCATGAATAGCAGGTGTATGTTGTTTCCGTGGATGTAGCTTGTGACACCAATGAACCACACTTAAAAAAAATCAACAATTGGAGAATTATAAAAATTGGAACTATTTAATGAGAAATTGGAATTATAACATCCATAAATTGTAATTTTGACAATTTCAAGAATTAATTGATTGTCATTTCAATACTTGCATACAACAATAAAATTTCAATTTCAACAATACAAAGTATAAATTTTAACAAGTATATGATTGAGTGGAAATTGATGTTGTTTTAACAAAAAATAAAATTTCAATAATTGGTTGATTGGAATTTCAGGATAAGAATTGTTAAAATTGCGATTTCAACTATAAAATTTCAATCTCAACTGCAGAAAAATGCAATTTCCTCTATTTTGTAAAAGAAAAGTGCAATTTGAACAATTGACTAAGTACAATTTCAACGATCATGAATTGCAATTGTTAGAATTGAAAAATTAAAGATATTGCAAATAAGGCTACTGAGTCATCCCCTCATCATGATCAAGTGGAAGGGGTTATCACACAAATTCGTAGATTCAACAATCAAAATATTGAGGAGAAACTGCAATTTTGGCAACTAGAAATTCACAAGTTCAACAAGCATATGATTGAGGATAAATTATTTTTTAAAGAAATTGCATATTGTAATTCAAGGATTTTTTTTAATTCAAATTACAATTTCAACTTCAGGAAATTGCAATTTTGCCATTCCAACAATCTCAACAATTAAAAATTTGTTAATTTAAATTACAATTTCAACAATTAGAGAATTATAGAAATTGCAATATTTTATGATAAATTACAATTTCAACAATTGATTGATTGCAATTTTAAGAATCAGAAATTGTAATTTTAACAATAAAAATTTATAATTTCAACAATTAGAGAATTATAGAAATTGCAATAAGTTATGAGAAATTGAAATTTCGGAATCCAAAAAGTACAATTTTAGCATCTAGAAATAGAAATTTCATCAATTAATTAAATTTAATTTTAATTACTGCATATTGTAAATTAAGGAATTTTTTAATTCAAATTGCAATTTAAACTTCATGGAATTGCAATTTTTGCAATTGCAATTTCACAAATTCAACAGTAAAAAGATTGAGAAATTGCAATTTCAACAACTACGATTTTAGAATTTAAGTTTACATTTATTGAATAAAGGTGCAATTTCAATAATTGATTGATTACAATTCCAACAAGAGAAATTGCAGCTTCAACAATTAGAGAATTAGAAAAATTACAATTTTTTTTATGAGAAATTGCAATTTTAGCATCCAAAAATTGAGAGTTGGAAATTTTCACCAATTAAATGATTACAATTTCAAGAGTTATATATTTCAAATTTAATGATTTTTTTAAATTCAAATTGAAATTCCAGCTTTAAGAAATTGCAATTTTGGCATTTAAAAGTTCACAACTTCAGTTATCAAAGGATTGAGGGGAAATTACAATTTCAACAATTTTAACAATTGATTGGAATTTTGGCAATCACATTTTGCAATTTAAGGACTTAGAAATTACAATTTTAGTAATAAAAAATTTCAAATTTTCAAAACAATTTATGTCTTAAAAAATTGCAAACAGGCTCTTCGTTGGAAATATATGTGTGCGTGGACTTGGTTTTTCAAAACAAAAAAGGTTTGAAGGATGGAGGAAGAGGAACTATTAGACTTTGGAAAGGATATTTTTAGTTTGACTATTTAAGGCTTTATTTTTTGTTCTCATGAATGAATCATGGGGGATTGGCATAAGGATAGATATTTGTACATGATCCTCATATATCAATTCTTCCATACTAAAATTGTCATCAATTTGATCATCAAAATTGAAATTCATATTCAACGCCTATTTCATTAAATTTGGACATATTCTAGTCCAAGTCACTTTGAAGACGGGTCAAAAAGCAACCTTTCTGAACCCCAAAATCAAGGTTTCTAAAGTGCAAAATATGGTTCCAAAAGTGACAAATCCGGTTCCAAAAGTGACAAATCCAAGTTCCAAAACCATACTTTTGCTTTTGATATCGCCACTTTTGAAATTTGTTTTTGTGCTTTTCCAATATGATAGATATGATAACAACACTTTTAGAACTTGATTTTTCCCTTTTTGAAAGCTACTTTTGACACTTCCAATACTTAATTTCACAATATTGAAAACCGATTTTGGCACTTTCAAGCTCTGATTTTTCATTTTCGAAAACCAAACTCAACACTTTACAAGTATAGTATTATAATCACAGTGAAATTGAACATACTAGTACAAACAAACATTCAAGTGTATTATTTAACAAAATACTTTCATTTTATTCACAATTGGCCTCACATCACTCACGCCATTCAGGTGCAGCAAGCAAGGCCATAATTGATCTAACAAGAATGTGTCATTGACATCTTGGCAAGTATATGTTTTTTCTATAATACAGTTCCCTTCCTCATTACAAACATGTTTTTCTTTCGAGTCATCTGCAATCACTGTATTTGTAGCATCCCAACCATGGATCAAAATGTCCCAAATTTTGTTTAAAGGCTTGAGAAATACATAAGGATTTCAATCACCCTGATAACCCTCTCTAGCTATGCAAGAACAATATTCTTGTGTTTAAATTAATATAAATTTTTTCCTTTGCAATCATGTTCTTTGTAATAATGTTGGCAAAAACTCGTCAACATTTTTTTGTTGTGCAGATGTCCATACCCCAAATTCAATTATACTCTAGCATTTTTAAAAAAATTCCCTAAATCTTGGACGTATACTTAAATATCTCCATACTTAAATAGTTGTTGATCTATCTTTCTAGATAATAATTTTTAGATTTTAGATTATATTCTAGAATAAAAAAATTATGTTTAGATTTAAATTCATATGTCTTATCTAAATCATATGAAAATAGATTCGGTAAAGATTGGCTTATGCTTATACATAATTCATGAGACAAGAACTAGAACTTCTTTGAAGATTGGGAATAACAACACTTTTACATATCAAAATACTATAAGGGTAAGTATTTTTGTAACAAGAATTTTATGAAGTAGAAATTTGTTTGCAAATGCAAATGATATTTTTTTTTGTGTATTAAAAAACATAGTAAAGCAACATTTATAATTATCTCTAATTATCTCATACATCAATTTGGTGTCTAGTTAGATTGTGACTTTAAATTAGATATCATCATCATCATGACTCAAGAGATCCAAATGATCTTTGTCCAACTATGCATACAACAATGAGAAGAAGATTGCTACATCAAAGAGTTATTCAACCTTATCTCATTAGATGTCTGGATGAATAACTTGGGCTATGTACAATTTGTGCCGGTGTACATATGGTTTTCAATCTCCCTGTTGTAATTGATGATTCAAGAACATGAATTTCATTAGTGTTTCCGCACTTCATGGCCACCCATCTTTTCCATTTGGCGATGGGATTTGGGTTGCATATCTTCTATTGTTATCATGGATGATACTAAAAACATGATTATTATTATTCCTCCAATATACTTGCATTCAAATTAACTTTCTAACAACTTCATCAAAGCATTAATGTATCACCATTGATCTTTTGGGATATGGGCATCTGCTTACTTTTTCATATTTTTTCAATAGTTTGTGAGTGTCAATGGCATTCGTAGCTACGGTGTTGCTAGAGGTGATGGAATTTACTTACTTTTTATTTTTTTTCTCTTGATATCAAAATGTAAACTTTGGAGATGTATTGAGCCCTTATTTTGTTTGTGAATTTACATGGAGCAAGAGACAACAAATTGACTACATGGATAGAGAGAAGTCATTTCCTAAGGATTTGTTGGATCATTCTTCGAGGCATAAACATCTAAGGAAGTCCAACAATACCAAAACATCTACTAAGGGGAGGACATCAAGTCAAGCATGCATTAGTGATGGTACTTGAATATTGTTGGATTCATTAAGATAATCTAGTGTACTGTATCAATATTATGGTATGTAAATTTATGCACATGTAAAATTGTGCATACATGCTTAGGTATCTTGGTTTAATCAAACATTGAAATTGTTAACTTAAAATTTCTCTCATTTCAGAGACATGTTTGAACAAATAGTCTCGTTAGAGTGCGCATGCATCTGCATGTGGTTAGAAGATATATGATTCATCGTGTGATTGATAGTGGACATTTGATTTCCATTTGAGGCAAAGAGGTAATGATTTGAACATGGAGAATTCTCCCATGTCATCCTATACACAACATCCATTACATCGACCACCTTTTGTTGGTTAATTTTGTGTATAATTTATTTATGTTTGTATATATCAATTGCAAATACACGTGTATATATGTTGTCTGTGTGTGTTTTTATGCAAAATTGTGTTCATGTTCGTAGAATATCGGGGTTCTGCTAAGGGCTATAATGAGGCAAGGTATTAAGATCAACATGCTTCCAATGCTCAAATGGGGGGTGAAGGTCAAGCGAGGAGGGCCAATATTGAATAAGAGGATGCTCAAGTACACCCATAACCACCTATTCCTTAGATATACTTAAGGATCTTCCTTCGGAAAATGATGTTAAGAAAATAACCCTTCAACGTTGCATATTCCACCATGCAAAATTGAAGGGTGATGTTGTCAGTTTGGAACTCCCTTTCAAGAGTAGACAAAGCTTTGAGATAGTTTTTCTATCTTTAGTAAAATTTATTGATGCATATGAAAGTCTTGGGACAACTAACGATGGTTTCATTGACTTGGTGCGGAGGCATAAGGCAGAGGTGATGGGTCCTGACAAGTGGCCGGATATAGAGAAGAGGGTAACGAAACAATAAGCAAATTCAATGTTTTATTTTAAATAAATATCAAATTGTCCAGTGTTGAAGGTTCAATATTTCTCGCACTCTCACATTATGCATAATCTCTATGATTAGTTCCTCATGACCTATGGTATACCATGGAATTATAAGGTACCCCATTATTTTTCTATATTTTTTTATGTAGAATTTTTTTAGAACATGAAGCCATATTATACGTACCTTCCATCTAAATATTATGGGGTTGGAAAAGTTTAAATGTATAATCATATAGGTCCCTTTCGAGATCCTACATTTCCTTGACGTGCACCTCCCTTGGTATCTTGCCCTCAAAAGGTTTTTATTTTAAGATCAGAGATGGAAGCTACGTGTCAAGTTGGTCAAGAGGCAAGGGATGCCATAATGGATAGCTTAATGCCAGCTTTTGTAGGGATTTATGTCATCTTGATCCAAGAGAGAGCACGATCTAGTTCTTATGAAATATTTTATTTATAGAACATATGAGGAGGTATATTCCATGAGCCTTAAATATGTCAAGGCTTATGTGGAGAGTTGCCATCATGGGTGATTTGAATTACTCTCTCATGGGGGACAAGATAGGGGAGAGGTATGTGTTATATTTAATTGGTAATTATTTAATCTATTCTGAGATATTTTTGTTATTAGAGCCATGTCTTTGCAAGTTTAGAGATATGACAATGAATATTTTAAATGTTCATTAATTGCAGTTCTCTTGAATGTTGCACGAACATGATTTTATAGTGTCATCTAGTGTAAACTTGGATGGATTCAAAGAGGCACATCTGCTTAAATATCCATATTTATGCTTTAATTGTATTGCTCGAACTTGGTCAATGTTCAATTGAACAAATTTATATCATGTCATTAATGTGAACACAATGATTTTCTAATTGCAGTTGGTTGTGTTCACATATTCCAATGCCCTCTTTAGGCACAATGGGTATGGGGTGCCTCTTCTCATCCATCTTCATAGATATTCCATATGTTCTAAATATATGGGGACTTCTTCTCATCCATCTTCAAAGATATTCCATATGTTCCAAATATATGGGGACTTGATAGGTAAATTGCATGTTTCAAACTTTTCAGTACTTATGATTTGAAGTGTTAGTTAATTTTGATTTATTTTATGTATGAAATTTTTTATTTAATTAAAAATTTTTAATTTCAGGTTGGTGGGGATAGTTTTCAATCTTTGACCACTTTGGTTATGGGGGGCGCCACTCACGTAATGATTTACAATTTATTATTGTTTCCAATTTTATTTTTACACTCTTTATTTTATTATTAGAATCAAGTATATAATTGTAATTATTTTTAATTTAATATTTTCATTTATATATGCATGTGTTACAAGCCAACCAGGAGGAGAGAGTTGGAGGAGACTCACAAATTTGATATTACATGGAGTTTCATACATGTCTTTGGTTATATTTAAATTAGAACTATAAATTTGTCATATGAACTTATGTATTTACATGTATCGAATACATTATTTATTCATTTTTATGTACGAGAAATTTATTTTTAGATTAGATATAACAATTTTGTATGATTTGCTTATCATAATTTTGCATGATGCATGTTAATGTATGTTATATAATTATGTAATGATTACAAATAGAACATAAATATAATACAATTATAATTCTTAGATTAATACTATAGTTTATATTTAACATAAATACGATTTCAATTCCTAGATTAATAATATAGTTTAATTTTGTTAGAAGTAAATATTATGAACTTAAAGAAAATAAATTTCCTGTTAGAAATACTTACTACTAGTTTTTTTTTGTGATTTTGTGTACAAGGATTTTGTAGTTCTGTAGTTTTCTTCAGTAAAAGTGTTTAAGTCTCTCATCTGGCTTAACCCTCAAAATAGGGCAAAATCCTCATAGCTTGGAAGTGTCATAAATGGTCCCACCAATTGAATCATTTATTGAGAAGTATCTATTTCCCTAACTATCATAGACACAATAATTTATAGCACAGATCCTATATTATCATGTAAAATATGAGTCTCATCAATGATCAAAGTCTCGTAGTTTGGAAGTGTTGTAGACAATCCCACCAATCGAAGCATTTTGTGAGTAGTCTCGATTTTCTTAACCATCCTAGAAACAATGCTTTCCAAAACTATTCCTCCATTATCATGTAAAATATGAATAGATCATCAATGACCTAAAGCTCATAATTTGGATGTGTTGCATACAATCCCACCAATTGAATCATTTCTTAAGTAGTATCGATTTCCCTAACCGTCCTAGAAAAAATGCTTTCCAAGACTAGTCCTCCATTATTATATAAAAGATGAATCTCATAATTATCAAAAGCTTCACAAGTTGGGTATATGTCATATCCAAATACTTGATGGTAATAATATCACATTGTTAGGAATGTTGACAATTATTTAGGTTAACTCTATATGTTGGCAAGACATTGAATGATCTTTTGTAAGTTCTTTAACATATAGTCCACAAGGATACAACTGATTAGACAAGTTCCCAACCATCTCTACAACCAATGCTTTCATAGGTGCAACATAAACAACTTTGAACTTTCTCAAGATAATAAGTTGAAGTATGGTTAACATGGAAACATTGGTTAGCCTAGCACTTATGAGTGCAAACAAGAGAAAATTCTGAGGCGTAAATAGGGCATTTTCGTAAAATTGTCTTTGCACTCTATTTAGTTTCCTCATCCTAGAAAATGCAGGTTGTGCCAAGTTAGTTTTAATGTTTATGAATCAATAATGTTCACTTAGAATTTCTATTTTGCTTTGGTTTGGTTTTGGCATTATGATATATGGGTAGTGACAAATTGGTATCTACTGGTGTTTATAAGTTTGAAAGGATTTATTAAGTTTCAGTGGTTTATTTTTATGATTTGTATTATTATAGTTCAAAATGATGACATTTGTGCAGACAATGTGTATATAGAAATGTGATGATGAATGCATACACGTATCTTATGATAATAAAGCACATTATGATGCTTATCTAATTGCTACGATTGGTAGGTTTAAACGAGAAAGGATGTTAAGATCTTATGAAATGATATTTATCTATAGGAATGTGTATGAATGCATATACACATATGCTATGTGTAATTGTTATCTAATGATAAGAATGCATGATATAATGTTTAGTTGATTGTTATGTTTATATGAGAATGCATGTTATGATGTATTTGTCACATACCCAAATTTTGAATTTTATATTTTGATGAAATTTTCAGGAATTCTTCAATTTTCTATGGTTTCCTAAAAATGCAAAGAACCATTTCTCCTTAGACTTTATTTACATTTTTCTAGTTATACAGTTCACAATGTTCCCTACTTCCTTCATAATTTAACATCCTAAATATATAACTATTTAGACACTAACATTTAATCCTTACATAATGGAAGAACTTAAATACAAATGTATTTGATTTTTAACATAAGCCACCATGAATATTTTGTAATGACTATTTAAACAAAAGACCCAAAGAGGTATGTTATTTAAACTTCCCTTGAATGATTTCCTAAACTGGAAATTGTATAAGACCAAATACTTCATACAACTTTTATCTTAACTTATATTGGAATATCATTCATCATTTCTCATATAAACATGGTCTATTATGCAAGGGTATAAATTTATAAATTCATCATCTTTCATAACAACAACATTATCTAATTTTACTTAGGATAATTATATACATTACCTTGTACTCTATGTTCTTTCCAACAATACAACTGATCAATATATATTTATGTGAAAATTCTATATTTAACATAAAAGCTTATAATCAAAATCACGATTTCATTCGCTATATTAGACCACACCTAGGAAAACAAATGACCATGAGTTACATCATCACAATACCAAGGAATTAAATACGCATAAAAGGGACACAACAACATGGACACCGTTTTATCGTGGTTCACCCAAACTTGGGCTCAATCCACAAAATAGGGTCAATTCTTTTATTATTCAATAAGACAAGGTTTACATCTACAACAAATTGTTGCATTCGTCAATTTCCAACCTTCCCAAAGTTTTCTATCAATCTAGAGAGAAATCTTTCTATCAATAAGAGGAAATAAACAATTACATTTTTCAATAGTTTCTCACTGCATACTGGAAATAACTACTAAATCAGGTAATAAGGTATACAAGGGATATTCCATTCATTTCATACCTTGGGGTATATTCAACATCCTTTTTCGACTTGAAAATTATATTTTATGACTTATACATAAATATGAGTTACATTATATCGTATAACCCTTTCACCCTATTAATGAATAATGTCAACCTCTTCGCATAATATGCATATGTATTCTTTATTAGTCTAACACTAATCGTTTTGACATACAAGGACTATGTACTTGCTAAACTTGAATAGGATAATTTATATAACTCTCAAAAGAATATATATATGTTTAAGGGATCACCCCTATGTATATAGGTATATATATATAAATAATTAAGTTCATAATTTATACAAGGGAAATACTAAATGTTGTCGACATAGTATGCCAGGATAACATTACCAAAATTTCTAAATCAAACAAAATATCATAAATCGACTCTATATCTACAATTCAGGCCTCGGTTGAAAATAGTAAGAACTTAATACATAAAATTTACATGCAGATCACTTGAAACGATGTAAACGAGACCTCTATCAAATTAGATCACTTGATGTGGCTAATTGTGTTTCAGCAAAGACCAATTTCCAACTCAATCAGTAGCATGTGCTTTAGACAACACTAAGGAAGACAGAGGTAAAAAAAAAATAGCCAAGATACTCACTATGTCAACAAGTATGTATGGATCGAACTATGCAAAGAGAAATGAATCTGATCATGATCTTTGTTTAATAATGTATGTAAGAATGGATTGCTCTATTAGTCCATCGCAGAGGTAACGGAGCATGAGCTCTGTCAAGGCAAGGATCGTTTAACTAAGCATGAGCTCTGTTAAAATAATATAGTGGATGCACAAATCGTTTGAGATATAAACACTATTGATCACTATGTGTACTGATCACTGATCAATATAATCTATGATGTTATTTTTGTATGCAAAAATCGAATAAACGGTTCCTCAGTAAGGCCTCTCCCGTCTAAACAATTTATTACAAATCCTCCAGAATGCTCGGATGTCTAAATGTATACACAAAGGGAAATAAGAACCCTAAAAGGATACCTTGACGCATACAGAAATCCAAAAACTAATAGAGAAAAATACTAACCCCAATACATGAATATGGGCACTAACTTATCAAAGAGGACATAGAAGCAAAAAGAGCCGACCACCCAATGGGTGCTCTAGTCGGATGCATGGAATGATACTGAACATGGAAAATGCATGCACATCCTATCCCTGATTACATATTGATTAAAAACATTAAAGAAATCTATATTCTTTCTAGATGGTAGGGCGGGGTTTCATATATCAAGCATAAATATAATAACACCATTTGGTATTCTCCACACGACGCTACCCAAGACTCCATACTGGATCTATGCTGGCAAAGAAGTAATATAGTATATCATATAAACAAAGATGTGTGCCACTCACTTCCAGTCAGAAAATGTAACAAAAATACATACAGAAGGAGATGCGTTCCAACATAATATCCTCTATCTTCGGTGCAGAAAACACCCTCACTGAGATCGATCAGTAATGAAAAATAACCAAACCAACTAACTCTACTATAAACGGAGACTACTATCACGGCACTGAAATAGGCATAGAGATCGCTTAAGGCATTTGTTTCCGTCAAAGATTCTATAGAATTCATGCAGGGATCAGTGTATACGACCTTACCTGAGATCGATCAGTACTAAGGTTGCTCTTTTTCTGAATTCAGGTATGATCTGAGATCACTTCGTCGAAGCTTTGGAATCCATGGTGAAACACCCTTGGTGTGAGATGTGATCTTCTCCTCCATCAGGTAAGCATAAAACCTAAGAAGGATCCCCTTCCTGCACTCTTAACCAAAAACATTGGACAATCTAACAGAGAAAAGAAATAGCAAAAGTAGATTGACTATCTTAGGGTTTTTCCCGTGGTCTCCCCCACAATCTATTCTACGATGGAATATTTAACATGCATAGATCCACCCCAAATGGTGGCAGCATTCAACCTACCGAGCGCCCCAACAGAGATTACCATCGCCCTACACTTGGCTCATCATAAAAAGACATATGGCAGAACTTAGGTGAAAAATGCTTTACTAAGGCGAAATCCTTCATGGCTTGTCTCCTTAGTGGAGAGAGAGGCCGACAAGGTTTGTTGAGTGATCTGCTGGCGCTAAACTTGACTTAAATGCATGCGAGATGGGTTTTGGTCCTCTAATGAGAGGCCATTCTCATTAATGTGCTAAAATAGATCAATTGCTTAAGTCGAAAAAATAGAGAGGCGTAATCCCCTTAAGGATTAACAAAATTTTGGGTAGAAATCTTCTAAGCCCCAAATAAAACATTATCCCTTATTTTAAATAAGTTAATAATATTATACGTTGAAGCACTTCCTTTTTACCCTAATGGTTCATATATATATATGACAATATTCTCATAAGTGAAAATGAGACTGCAATAGTCATATATATATATGTATTATCATATATATACCTATATATATATATATATGTAACACTCATTTTTATTCATATTCTCATTACTATGAATTTATTTAATCCATAGTATAACTTAAATGGAGTATACTTAGTAACTTATAATTAATATCCAACGCATAGTATATTTATAATTAAATATACTAATAACTTGTATATACTTAGTAACTTATAATTAATATCCAACGCATAGTATATTTATAATTAAATATACTAATAACTTGTAGTCGAGTGTACAAATAAACTGAGTTTTATCAAAATAGTTAATAAGCTATGCTTATCGATATCTCTATAAACTAAACTTACCCAAGATCATCAATTTTTTTAAAGGCTATACTCACAATACTTCTTGGTTAAGATAATTTATCCTTTTTCTAAGAATACCAACTTATGTAGGTATCTTTGTATACCTATATAAATTTCTTCTTGCATTATCTTTATTATGCATTACAATGCAAGATATATATATATATAGATATATATATATATATATATACACACACAAACAATTTTTATGATCAAACTCACTAACATCTCTTAGTATCACTTATAACTCCATAGATAAGCTAAGCTTCATTTGTTGTAATAGTTTGTGATGTTCTTTTAGCACACTCATTAAGAGGTGGCATCCTCTATATTTAGTTAGTCTATCTAGTGTTACTAGTTAGCTTCTAGGAAAATTACTTGATAGTTGTTTTCGGTGACGATCTTAACCTTACCTATCCTTGGTGAATTCGGTTTTCGTTGTCTAAATGTGTCACTGCTCTTAAACCCATAAGATTAAAATAACACTTAGGAACATAACACTAGTTTCAAAGTCCATTGGTGGGGCCTTGGCCTTGAGCTCCTCACCAGGGCCACTTGTACATAGTTACAATAATTATTTACATTTATACAAATTATTAGGTAAAAAAGGAGGGATGTTACATACTCCTCCCCTTAGGAATAACACCGTCCTCAGTGTTAATAATTCTTAGCAATTCATCCAATATTCCAGATTTATCATTATTTGGTTCACTTGTCGTCTCTCCTTTTGGGTATTGTTGATCATCTTCAAACTTTCGACGAATTTTACAAGTCTTCGTACTTCTTTCACAACCTGCTCATTTGTACAGATCATACCAGATCTTCCAACATTTTTCAGCATACATAAGTATATAAAATTTCAAACAGTAAATGTTAATCATTTATCATTCATCCTCATCCTTGAGGGCATATTTGCTTACTCTAGCATTCATTAATTTTACACATAAAGACATCCATTAATCTACAATACAAATAATTCATATTGGTTATGTCATAACACAATCTTTCAAAAACACTTTGTTGATCATCAACTCTCCCATGAGTTTGGAACTTCAACAATTCTTTGCTGGACACACAACTCGTCCTCGAGTTCCTGTGGTCTTGTGAATAAAACTTGCAGATAAGAACACTCTCTGTAAACTCAACAGTAATATTTTATGTACTCAGTAGTATGACTTCTGCATTAAGCAATATTGAATTCTGCACTTGGAAATAATAATTCAGATATTCATACTTACTTCTACCATTCACTCCCGAGCCTTCCCCTCATCGAATCTCTTCTGCATTCCCACTTTCTTGTTTCTCGGAATTGCCACAAGGAAAAACATAATGAGCCACCTGCTCAATTCGATGGATATAAAGATTTCCTAGGTCTTTTGGGTCAGTATAACTTTCAATGAGCCACCTGCTCTTGTTCCACTTCCGTGGGGAACATGGCCACATTTTTCTTAGGGAAGTCGCCTCCTGCAACGGCTAGTAAGTGAATGTAGATGCCTCTTTTCTGCTTGAGTTCAGGAATTATTCCTTTTCACTCAAACCTTCTCGTTTGAGTCCAGTAAATTTACGTAGTAATAATTATTTGTTATTTCTTGTATGCCACATGCTTCATAATATCAACAAAATATTTAACAAGTATATTCACATGTTTGCTTATCACATTCTATGCAATTTGATGATTACACATCATCAATCATAAGTCTTATCACCAATCATGATTTATAAGATCCTGTAATCCAAATAAAATGTAAAGTAAATCATTACTTACTCTTGAGCGATTTTTCCTGTTAGGAACCCATGTCAACCCTTCTATTTACTTTGTTAGTATATTGTTGTTGGACGCATATGCTTTGTAAGTCGTCCCGTAGTATTTGTTGATCCATAGTTTGTATTATTGTTGTTGGACGCATATGCTTTGTAAGTCGTCCTGTAGTAATTGTTGATCCGTATTTTGTATTGGCCCATGGTTTGTATTGACACATGGTATTGACTCATGGTATTAGCGCCTAGACTTAGTATATAAGTTTGTGTTGAGACCAATGAAGGTACCGTGAAGTTATTTGTATTGAGCTTGCTCAAAGGAGATTGCCCCCTCGAAGTGGCCTGTAATCAATATAAAAGTGATTCTGAGTTCTGTAATTTCTGTTATTTCGTATGTTTTCATTAATTACTTATTGCAGGTTCATCACATCTGGTATCAAAGCACTTTCTTGGAGTTGTTGGGTGGAGTTCCATTTTTTTTTTCACATCTATTGCAGCTTCGTATTTGGAAATAATCCCTATCCGCTTAACTATGGAAAGTACTTGGGCATAAGCCCTAAAACTCATTGTGAGAAGTACCACAGGAACCCCAAAGCAGCTGGACCATTGAGAGGACCTGCCAGCGAAAAGGGCAACGACCCCTACCTGATTGACTAGTTCCCACCCGTGAGGTAAACCAAGAGCTGTCGTTTGTGGCAAAGCGGTTGTCAATTTTACCTGAGCCGTGGAGTGAGAGGTACTACCCCAATACGCAAGTCGTCAGATAGCATTGGTGGCCAAGTGAAACCCCTGAACTGTTAGGAAGCCGCACATACCTGGGGTCCATATCTATTTTCAGCTGAACTATTGCCGATCACTGTCGTGTCGTTTCAGATCCAGCTGTTTTAGATCCATTCTGACAGTCGTTCCAAATCCAGATGTTTCAAATCTATTTCAGATCCAGTCGTTTTAGATCCATTCTGAAAGTCGTTCCAGATCCATCCATTTTCGATCCATTTGGCATTGTTTCAGATTCCTCTGTTTCCGGTCACTTCCACGCCGTTGCATATCTATCTGTTTCAGATCCCTTCCGCATCGTAGTACTTGCATTGCAGATCTATTTTTCTCCATATCTCCCTTGTTTTCACTCCGTTTCCCTTGAAAATTCCCTGGAACCCCTGTAATCCCATTCTACATATTTCATTCCTGAGGACCCTATCCCAAATTCCACTTCCCAAAGCCTAAAATCTCACATCTGTCTATTTTTAGGGTTTGCCATAACTTCCTCAGATTTTACCCAATCACCTTCAAATTTTACCACGAAGTTCCTTTCCTAATTCTGCTTCTTTGTTCCTCTCTGCCGAATTTTCTCATTCTTTCACCCTGCTTTTGAAATACTCCTTTTTCTGCTTTCCTGTCCCTTCGACAATGTCCAAAACCTAGTCAAACCCCAATTACTCATCCGAGTTTTTCCCAAATACAAATTTTTCTTTACTAAACAAGCTTTTGTTTTTGTTTTTCTATCCATCCCCCCCCCGCCCAAAGAAAAAAAAAAATCCTAGTTATGGTTGTCACCCGCGCAGGAGCAAAAACCATGGAGAAAGCACTTGCAGCCATCCGAACCAAACTCCAAGATCTGGATGAAAAATTTCTCACCCTCCATCTTTAGCATTCAGCCATGAACAATAACCGACAACCAGAATCTTCTGCAGCCAATGAGTTCTCTTCTTCCAGCACTTTCCGTGGTCTGAAGCTTGAATTTCCTCACTTCAATGGTACTGATCCGACTGGATGGATCTATCTTGCAGAACAGTATTTCATTCTGCATAATACTTTTGATATCCAAAAAGTTCCACTTCCATCCTTTCATTTGGAACAAGAAGCCCTTCAATGGTACCGTTGGTACATCAAGGCTCATGACGAGCCAAAATGGACAGATTTTTGCTAACTTCTTTTGCAACGATTTGGTCCTAGTGCTTTTGATGACTTCAGCGAAGCACTCACTAAACTTCGTCAAATTGGCATTGTGAGAGAGTATCAGTCAGAATTTGAGAAACTATCCAACCACACAGAAGGATTATCTGATGAGTTCTACAGGAGTTGTTTTATCAGTGGTCTTAAGGATGAAATCTGCCCAGAGGTCAAAATGTTTTGTCCCAACACAATGATGGAAGCCTCGGGGTTGGCTAAGTTGACATAAGACAAGATTGTTGCCCAACAACGCTCCAAACCCACTTTTGTTCCCTTCCAAAATATGGGTTCTCAGCGACCTCGCATCCCGCCAGCTCCTCGACCAACTCCTATCAAGCATTTGTCCGAAATAGAGATGCAGGCACGCAGAGAAAAAGGGCTTTGTTATAATTGTGATGAAAAATTCACTCGGGGACATAGATGTGTTCAACAAAAGCTTTATCTCTTGGATGTGGGTTCTTCGCCCGCCTCTGAAGTTGTTGAAGAGGCTCCAGATACACCAGATGATCAAGTCGACATTCAGGAGCCGCCTATTGACATTCCATCTCAAGACAACCACCTAGAGATATCTCTCCATGCTTTATCCGGCGTCACCACCCCCCAAACAATGTGGGTCAGGGGTTACTTCAAGAAGTTTCCTCTTACAATACTCATTGATTCTGACAACACTCATAACTTCATTGACCCTCGGATCACCAAACAAGCTGATTGTTTTGTCCATCCTTGCTCCAACTTTGAAGTCATGGTTTCCAATGGGGGCACCTTAACTTGCAAGGGGAAGTGTCACAATGTGCGTATCTCTCTGGAAGATTATAACCTGCGCTCTGACATGTTTACCTTGTCCCTAGGTGGATGTGATGTGCTTTTGGGCGTTCAATGGTCACGCACACTTGGCCCCATCTTATGGGATTTTGCTAAACTTTGGATGCAGTTTTCAGTTAATGGGACACAACACAAATTTATGGGCTTACAACAAGGGTCTCTCCACATAATCAGTTCACATCGCCTGGAAACAATCCTTAAAAGGAATTCACATGGTGTCATCGCTCAGCTCCATTCCATTCAGATGCAACCACCAACGGTCTCCACTACTTCCTTGGATAGATATGCAGATGTCTTTGTTGCACCAGTGGGCTTGCCGCCTTCAAGAGACCTTTCCAGTAAGCATTTACCCGCATCTACATCTCAGCAGAAAATGATGGTTATTTTGCATGCAATACAGAAGTGGTAGCTATCCCTATTAGGAAATTATTTTTGCCTCAAAACTGATCTCCATTGTCTGGAACATTTTCTGGAACAATGGGTCTCCTCACCAGCACACCGGAAATGGGTTATCCAACTCATGGGTTATGACTATGCGATCACTTACAAAAAGGGTAAGGATAATATGGTGGCAGATGCTCCTTCTCACCAATTTGATGACCCAGTTTCTCTTACAGCTATTTCTCTGCTTGTTCCAAATTGGTTGCAATTTGTTCAACATGGCTATCTCTTTTATGAACTCCATGCTTCTTCATCAGTAGGGCACTCTGGGTTCCTCAAAACCTATGACCGGGAACAATGTAACTTCTTTTGGCAGGGACTGAAAATGAAAATTCACTAGATGGTGGTTGAGTGTGATATTTTCCAGGTCAACAAGTGTGAAACGACACTCCTTTCGAGATTGCTCGAACCCTTTCCCATCCCTACACAGATGTGGACAGCTATTTCTATGGATTTCCTAGAAGTGTTCCAGTGGTACAATACCACATCTAACAGGACACCATATGAAGTAGTTTATGGACAGGCACCGCCATTTCTTCTTCCATACACACTCAGCAGCCCCCCAATTCAGGCAATTGACTCGGTTCTTCGAAACCGCGATTAGATTCTTCTCATTCTACAGGACAATCTTCACATGGCAAGAATTCGACTGAAACAACAAGCCGATCAACACCGTTCTAAGCCCACTTTTCACGCAGCTGATATGGTCCTTCTTCGTCTACAGCCTTCCAAGCAATCCTACCTGAAACTCAACATGCGTCAGTGGGCCAGAATGCAACCCGAGGATGCTACAGGGGAACCACTCCTTCAGATTCTGAATCAATTTCCACATCTAAAGCTTTGAGGACAAAGCTTTTTCTAAGGGAGAGGGGATGTTAGGAACCCATGTCAACCCTTCTATTTACTTTGTTAGTATATTGTTGGGCGCATATGCTTTATAAGTCGTCCTATAGTATTTGTTGATCCATAGTTTGTATTATTGTTGTTGGACACATATGCTTTGTAAGTCGTCCTGTAGTAATTATTGATCCATATTTTTTATTGGCCCATGGTTTGTATTGACACATGGTATTGACCCATGGTATTGGCGCCTAGACTTAGTATATAAGTTTGTGTTGAGACCAATGAAGGTACTGTGAAGTTATTTGTATTGAGCTTGCTCAAAGGAGGTTGCCCCCTCGAAGTGGCGTGTGATCAATATAAAAGTGATTCTAAGTTCCGTTATTTCTGTTATTTCGTGCGTTTTCATTAATTACTTATTGCAGGTTCATCACATTTCCCAACTTATCTATATGAGTTTTATAATTAGCATTCCTCTTTGATCATGTCATCAGTCGTAGTTAAGATCACCTCATGAAATTGGTGAGATCTCAAAATGGATACCTAGTAAGGGTAGCTGGACTAAGACCCTAGTTTAATTATCAACTCAGGGGACGTACAAACTTCAAAGGTGCATGCACTATATGTGCTTTCTAGAATAGTCTTTGTCGAAGTTAGGTGTTTGTATCAATGTTTTTAAAAGAGTTTCCTAAAAATGATTCAATAAACTGTAAAAAGGATTATTTAATCTATGGAGATGAAATCCCTATGCTAAGAAATTCAAGTACTGAAAGCAAGAAATTTATGTCTAAGAAATCAAATGCAGGAAACAGTAAGCATATCTTTAAGAATTAACTTGCTGAAAGCAGTAAAAATTATACTATGGAATTGAATACTGAAAACATAACAAATCTATTCTATTGTAATGAAAGCTTGATCTCTAACTTAAGGAGTAATTACTGTAAATCGAATGCATAAAACTCAAATTCTGATCTAACATAATCTAATGCTAACGCTAAATTCGGAATTCCATTATCTAATGTTGCAATTTTAATCAAACATTAAGGACTGAATGTCATCATGTAACCAATAAATACTGAAAGAAATCAATCTCTATGAGCATTTCTAATAATGAAATGAATACATAGGCTTAAGATCTAGATCACTGCTTCAGAAGTAAATGCAAGTACATAGAGAAATAGGTGGTAAAAATTATGCCTTGGCGGAATGCTGCTACAGGACTACAGACACAGCATTACCAAACTACAGAGTGTGTTATAATGAACTACGGAATCAGAAAGGTTCAACTGCTATAGAAATCAGATCGTGCGATTTAAAGACTATTTAAAATACTCTCATCTGCTATATAAATTTAGCCAATGTAAAATACACCGTGAGAAATACCTAAACAGTAAGATCTCCTGACTTACATGTTGGAGGGGCCTCTCCAACCCGTACTCAGGAGTGAAAGGAACTTATAAACGTTGAATTGCAAGTAACATAAAGTCTTTAACTAAAATAGGAACTTCATAGTTTAAAACCAAGTCTATAACACAACTGTCTGGATAATATAAAACGTAAAACAATAATTTTTCAAAATAGCAGCAGGGGCCTCCTGCTACCCGAGAGGTCCATATTTATATAATTCGTAATGTTGAACCTAACTAAATGTCTAAATGTCGATTCTCTTTGAACAGGAATTCGTTCCCTACAGATCAAGAAAAAGGCGTTGAGTTTGGTGATGTTCTTTCAGTTCTTCACTTGATTCGTGCGATGTCCTTTAGTGCACCTACACCTGCTCATTTGAACTCATTTATCATGCAACTAGCTCATAACAACGCCTTCAAAACATAACATAAATAATCTTTTAAACAAATTCGTTAAATAATTAAGGAAAATCATTTCTCCCACAAAACAAGTGTAATTCCTCAACCTTTCCTGTGTTTTACTGTGGGAAAAACGCTATCAGATACCTGAATTTTGGACTCATCATTCTCCCCCATACTTGAAGAATTCACCCATCCGTGGGTGACGTATTCAGCTCTTCAACAACTTCTCTGATGTCCCATGCTACCATCCTGGGGGTTCCTGCTTGCCTGTAGTAGCCCATGCTCTGATCTTCTTTGACCCATGCCCTCCTTTCTTCTTCCTCATTAGTCTATTCCTTAATAACTCGGGGAAGGAAAAATGGAGGATTCAGCCTCATTCCAATCCATCTGATTTGATTCCTTATCAAGGATTCTCTGTAAAGTTTGGCTTTGAACAAAGCAGCTGCAAGTCTGATAGCGGAGTGGAGCTCTCTCCTTTTAAGGTCATTTTCCACCTTGCACCATCTCTCATTAATGGACTCATCAAATTCTTTGTGTGCTTTGGAGAGTGACATCAAAGTGTGCCACAGCCTCCTGTTGCTTTGCAAGGAGAATAGGGATCAACTCATCATCCTGGGTGAGGATCCTATGATTGTAAATTATTCTCTTAGGGTGAGTCGCCCCTGCCCTGATCATTAAGGGAGTCTGCCATTTTGATGCAACGTAGAGGTGGTAGTCCTGAGCTCGTTCGACTTCGTGATTCATCCAAGAACATAGTGCCTTCAACTGGAAATCGCCCATGTAAGGGTTTGGCGACTAGTTGGGCGAGCTAGGGACTACAAAATTGTGTAAGAAAAATTCGCTTAACTGGTCCTTCTCCAATTCTGTGGCATTCAGAGATGCATCCATAAATTCTTTGGGGGAATTTATCTCTATTAGGAGTCCCTGTTTTAATGTTCGAAGTTGGAATTTGCTCCATTTTTCTTGTAGATAAACTGCGTAGACTGTTGATGGTGGCCTGAGGTCCCGTAGTTGGTCATATAATTTAATGGTAGTAGCCAAAATGTCCTTTAGTTGAACAATCTCCTGGTCCTTTTTTGCTAGCTCACCTTGTGCCTCAGCCAATTTCTCTTTAAGTGTTGAATTTCTCTGTTCATCAAGTCTTAGCTCCCTTGCATGATGCATTTTTAGAATTTGTGTCTTCTCATATGAGAATGGGGGTGATGCAGGCTGGCTTCCTGATTCAATTTTCAATGTTTCCAGCTCCTTTCTGACTTTTTATAATTCTTCCCGTGCCTCAGCCAGCTGATTGACGACCCCAGGGTTTTCATTATGCTCAGGAGGGTTCCCCTGGGGGTTGTCTTGCTCTTTTTGTTCATCCTGCATTTCTTGTTCATTCTGCTCTTCTTCTACCTCCTGTTCTTCTGGTTCATCCTGCATTTCTTGTTCATCCTACTCCTCTTCTATAGTGGGATCCTTCTGATCTACCCACTGATCATCGTCCTCATCCGACACATTTTGAACTATGGGACTGGGTTCCCTACTCTTTTCCTTGGTAATTCAGATTCTAGATGCTTGTGTGAATCTATTACTTCTTCTCTTTGGCTCTTGATTACTGGTAGGAATCCTTGGGTTCGTTTTGGGGGAGTCATATCTTGAATGCTTGATTTTCACCATGGTATCAGCCACACTATCCAGGTCAATTTTCCTCTTCGCCCCTGATGTAGAGGCGATTTTGTTCATTGCTCCTGGTGGTAGGGATACCCCAGTTGTGGGTGTACCCTTCATTCTTTGAACATCTTCAGTGGATACCAACACGAATTCTTCCCAAGAAATCCATGGTATCTGCGCTTTTAATTCCTCACAAACAATTAACTTGATCAACCCATGATGGGCTAAGGCATCCTCCTTACCTTTAATCACCTTCTTTCTCATTTCTGCTAGAGATTGGAGCAGGTAGTATGGAATACTAATGTTGTTGTTTGGTAGATGATGGGCCCTGTGCCTTAACAGCTATAGAACTCGAAAATGGAAAATGGGGACATAGCTTAACCTACCAAAGCATGTGATGTACTTCTAAATGATTGCAGCCACTTCCTCCCATGGTGCTGGCATGGAGAGTCTTTTGACTCCATTTTTGTCTTCGTCATAGACCTCTCCTTGCTCGAAGAATGCTGTCTTTGCTTCACGGTTTGTCTCCCTGTCAACCCTACTCCAATGCAAACCCCTCTGTAGACCAGTGAATTTGGCAATCACATCATCATCCAACTTTATACATAACCCCTTCACTCGGGTGACGAACTGCTCATCCTTGATATGTTTTAAGTTTCTTGCAAACTCCAGAGCCACCCCTGTATTGTACCCTTTCAATCCTAGGATGAAAGGCATCCAGCCCGCACTGTGGATGGTTGTTAATATTCTCAGGTTCTAGTAAATGGAGTTGTGCTCCTCTGGTTCACTTTTCTTGAATCCCTTTGTTATCTCAAAATCTCTTTTGTAATCAACAAAACCAAAAATTTGAATTGTGGCTTTTATCTCAACTGGTCGGGGTCAATTATAGGCTCAAGGACTGAATTGCTGGCTGAGTGACCACACTACTTCCGGTTCCTTGTGTCTAGAGAGTTATGAGAGGTTCGCATTTGCAAAACTGGCCCTTATATAGCCTTACTTAGCTGCCTTCCCGCACTTAACCACATCGTCACTCAGTGTACCTGCCGCTTTATCCCTTTCTTTCCATAACCAAGCCCTTCGTTTCGTTTCATGATTGTACTTTTGCACTTTTGCTCCGATTATTGAAAAGTATGGTGGTTTTATGCAGGTTCATCATTTGATGATATGACGGGGTGTGCAATCATGATTTTGTAATCTGAACCTTCTCCCCCTCGACTTAATTGAAAAGCCGTCCTCAGCTTAGAAAAATAACCGTTTTGGGGATAATGATTAGACCGTAAGAATATAACAAAGATGTTTAGAGATTACCTTGTTATGCCTTAACATACCTGAGATTATGAGTTTGCTCGATTTCTATGTGTGCAGGATTCTGTAGTAGATTCGACATGTTCCGTAATAAATTATGGCATGTCAATAGTTCTTTGTGCGGTGTGCATTTTTCTTTGGCTCGTTTGAAATTGTTGTATCACTTTCTTTTGAACTTCGTGCCATTTCTAATTTGACATTGTGATAAAGCTTTGCAATGATTTTTGATTTCGTTCTGTGCTGGCTCGCTTGAAGATGTGGTAGGCTTGCGTGATCAAATGGTAGAGTTGGTTGAAGATTGTGCTTTTATTTATTCCTGTAGTGGTAGATATCTTTGCTGGCTCTCTTGAATACATGTCTGCCTCGCTTGATTGCTATGGATGTTTGATAATTCTCAGACTCGCTTGATTGTTGTGGATGTTTTATAATTCTCTGGCTCGCTTGATTGCTGTGGATGTTTTGATACTTCTTTGGCTCGCTTGATTGTTGTGGATGTTTTGATACTTCTCTGGCTCGCTTGATTGTTGTGGATGTTGGATAATTCTCTTTGCAATTTTTAATGCTCCATCTTCATAGGTATGTATGTGGCCCTATAATTTGGCCTGTTATTCATTCAACTATATTTATTTTTCTTTCTTTCTTTTTCCTTTTTATTTTTTGTTTCTTTTTTCATCATTTTTTTTTCATTTTTCATTTTTCATTTTTTTTCTTTTTCTCTTTTTTCATCATTTTTTCAATAAAATTCCATATTCTCTATCAGCATCAGTTGTTGCTGGTAGAGTACCCGTGTAAACTCTTCCTTTGATTGTGGTTTCTTGTAAAGTTTTAGCTGATGTCCATTCACTATCATGGGAAACTGTTGTTCATCTATTGTAATAATCTTGACTGCTCCATTTTCATATATATGCTCAATGATGTAAGGTCCTAGCCATCTAGTTGTTAGTTTTCCTTTGAATGTGTAAAACCTAGAATCATAGAGTAGTGCCCAGTCACCTTCCCTAAACTTTTTATCCTTTAGGTGCTTGTCATGCCACTTCTTTCTTTGCTGTTGGATTATTTCTGTGTGGGCAAGTGCTTGTTGTCATTGCTCATCCAGTTGATTCAATTGTAGCATGCATGCTTGTTGTATTTCTGGTAGTTCCATATTCAACTTTGTTGCAATTCTTAGTGTTTTTATTTCAAATTCAATTGGCAGCATGACTTTCTTTCCATATACTAACTCATAAGGTGTGAATCCTGTTGTTGTCTTTCGGTCTCCCTGCTGCATCCTAAATATTTCATCCCTTGTATCCTTTGCTTTGCAGTAGTTCCTATATTTTTCTAGGAATTCCCGTTTCATTTGATACCAGCTGAAAATACCATTTCCTTCTAAACTCATGAACCTAAGTGATAAATCTTTCAGTGTGGAGGGAAAAAGCCTCAGCTTTTGTGCATATGTAGTATAATCAAAAGATCTACAAACTACTTCAAACTCAAACAGGAATGTGTCAGGATCTTTAGAAGTCAATCCATGGAAGTTTGGCAGATTGTTAGGGTTTATATTCTTCATCCTGGCATCTCCAAGAGGTATGCTAATGGGAAGGGTGAAAAGCTCCCTGGGTTCCTCTTTTTCACCAGCCATAGTGGTGTTTGAGCTGGAACTAGCAGAGAAGTTGTCTCTGTTTGGATCGTATGTGGAATCAGTTTCGTTTTCAGAGTTTGGGGATCCAAACTGAGTGTGGTCAGAATTGTTGTTACCGTTATTGCTCATGGGACGCCTAGGCAGAAAGCGTCCAAACCTATCCATTTTCTGAAGAGGCATTCATTGGTGGAATCTTTATGTGTTTTTTTCTTTTCTTTTATGTGATTTTTTTCGCTTTTGATGATGTCTCCTAAAAGATTTAGCACCTCCCCTGCAATGGCGCCAAAAAGTGGTGAGCTCTCAAAATGGATACCTAATAAGGGCAGTTGGAATAAGAGCCTACTTTAATTATCAACCTGAGGGATGTACAAACTTTAGAGGTGCAGGCACTATATGTGCTCTCTAGGATAGCCTTTGTCGAAGTTGGGTGTTTGTATCAATGTTTTTTAAAGAGTTTCCCAAAAATGATTCAATAAACTGTAAAAAGGATTGTTTAATTTATGGAGGTGAAATTCCTATGCTAAGAAATTCAAGTACTGAAAGCAGGAAATCTATGTTTAAGAAATCAAATGCAAGAAACAGTAAGCATATATCTTTAAGAATTAACTTGATGAAAGCAGTAAAAATTATACTATGGAATTGAATACTGAAAACATAACAGATCTATTCTATCGTAATGAAAGCTTGATCTCTAACTTAAAGAGTAAGTACTGTAAATCAAATGCATAAAACTCAAAGTCTGATCTAACATAATCTAATACTAAAGCTAAATTCGAAATGCCATTATCTAATGCTGCAATTTTAATCAAACATTAAGGACTGAATGTCATCATGTAACCAATAAATACTGAAAGAAATCAATCTCTATGAGCAGTTCTAATAATGAAATGAATCCATAGGGTTAAGATCTAAATCGCTACTTCAGAAGTAAATGCACATACATAGAGAAACAAGTGTTAAATTATGCCTTGGCGGAATGCTGCTACAGGACTACAGACACAGCATTACCAAACTACAGAGTGCGTTATAATGAACTACGGAATCAGAAAGGTTCAATTGCTACAGAAATCAGATCGTGCGATTTAAAGACTATTTAAAATACTCTCATCTGCAATATAAATTCAGCCAATGTAAAATACACCATGAGAAATACCTGAATAGTGAGATCTCCTGACTTACGTGTTGGAGGGGCCCTCTCCAACCCGTACTCAGGAGTGAAAGGAACTTATAAATGCTGAATTGCAAGTAACATCAAGTCTTTAATTAAAACAGAAACTTCATAGTTTAAAACCAAGTCTGTAACACAATTGTCTGGATAGTATAAAATGTAAAACAATAATTCTCCAAAATAACAGCAGGGGCCTCCCACTACCCAAGAGGTCCATATTTATATAATTCTTAACGCTAAACCTAACTAAATGTCTAAATGCCGATTCTTTTTTAACAGGAGTTTGTTCCCTACAGATCAGAAAAAAGGCGCTGAGTTTGGTGATGTTCTTTCAGTTCTTTACTTGATTCGCGCATTGTCCTTCAGTTCACCTACACCTGCTCATTCAAACTCATTTCTCATGCAATTAGCTCATAACAATGCTTTCAAAACATAACAGAAATAATCTTTTAAACAACTTCGTTAAATAATTAAGGAAAATCATTTCTCCCACAAAACAAGTGTATTTCCTCAACCTTTCCTGTGTTTTACTGTGGGAAAAAGGCTATCAGATACCTGAATTTTGGACTTATCAGAAATGTTAATATAAAATAGATATTTATATGCTTCAATTGTTCAATAGTTGAACACATTAATTCCATAGGATTACACACATACTCATTCAATTAACTTGTGCATCATCTTCAATTCCCCCTGATGTATGGATGTAAACTCTTCAATATTCTTATTGTAAATCTGAGGTCAAATCTGTTAACAAACAAACATGTTAGTATTATAATTTAGTTACATTTAGATTCATTTCAATTTGAGACTCATCATCTAAAGATAATCTTTCGATACTCTTTCAAAATATTCTATGATCAATCGACCATAACAATATTTTAGAATTTTAAGCTTATACTTACAATTCTAATATTGATAAAAAGTTCTAAAAATGAAAATACAATTTATGTTAAAAATATTAACATTTAACAAAATAATATTTCAATGCATCGGTCATCTTATCACATGAATTCGTTCATGTCTTTAAACATATATTGTAACTTGGTATGTCATATTAACATTTAACAAAATAATATTTCAATGCATCGGTCATCTTATCACATGAATTCGTTCACGTCTTTAAACATATATTGTAACCTGGTATGTCAAATTCATCCGGACTATCAATACACAATATTAATAATTACTTAGCACTAGTACAAAATGAGAGATAAGTGACAAAAAAAACGACCAAAATCCGCATATAAATGACCACTTTTGAGTTGGTAACCACTAGTAGCAAATTAGTGGCCATATATCACGCAACAAAAAATGTAGTCATATTTAGCTTGATCATGTATAGCTTATCTTGTGGTCATATATTTGGTCATTAATTTGATAATATATTTGGTCATTAATTGTGACTTATGACCACATTTTTTGTCACATGATAAATGACTGCTAATTTGCTACCAGCGATCGCCAACTCAAAAGTGATCATTTATATACATATTTTGGTCATTTTTTTTGTCACTTATCTCTCATGTTGTATTGGTGGTCATTTATATTCAAATTTTGGTCATTTTTTTAGTCATTTATTTCTTTTTAGTGGTTTCATAATATAAATAGGGCATAGTGGAATCGAACCACCAACCTCCTTCCTATAAAGCAGGTGTTCTACCCTTGAGCTAGAACCCTTAAATCAAATTCCTTATGGGCCATGCACCTTGCAGTTATTAAGAATGATCTATATTAGAATTTAGAGTGGATTTGCACTGAATAATTAGGAAGCTTTCTTTGTTTGTTTAAATAAAACACGTTATTCATAATGATGAGTTATGAGAAGTCTCTACAATGTTTTTTGATAATAAAAATCTGCAAACTAACTATTATGACGTTGCCATCCAACTTCAAACAATGGTTCTCTTATGGCAATTCAATGATCTTCTATTTGTAGGTAAGTTAATGATCTTCTTTTTATAGTTAAGATGATTGTTTCTCACAAATACTACAAGCCAAGCAAACATACTATGTCTCTTGTTAGATTCCAGTAAGCACTCTGATTCAAAACACGTCATGTCAAAAAACAACAAAAAAAGAATCAATAAAGCAAAGACAACACCATTCCATTGTTGGATTTTTGTCAATTTCTCCAAGGTAAAATCATTCTATGAACTCTCATGGTTGTATGTGTTGTCATGAAAATTTTCAATTTTTCTACAATTAGAAAGAAGAAAGCATATCTACCAGATTATAAAGCAATAATCAAAAGACATAATTGAAGATCTGTTGTGACAAACTGTTCAGCAGTACACTTGCTCCATTTTACAAATCACTTTCCTTGGTTGGTTATTTATCAAGGTCTTCCTACCAAGTCTCGATTAGCAAAAAAGGGCTCACATATGGGTTCATTTAGTTTGTGGAAAACTCGAGACAGGTAAATACTTTTTTGGAATTGAAGATTTTCCAGGCACTGTTGGTGGCACATGAGAATCAGCATTCAGGCTTTGTTTCAGGGAAAGGTTCAGCAAGAGTGACACTGTTTGCAAATGTTGCAAGCATCATGTCAACAAATATATTGCCAAGGGTATGGAAAGAAGCTTATCAATAACATCAGAGAAATATTGGCAAACTTAAAAAGATACAAAAATATCTGGAAGCAACCATCTCCCTCCAGCCCTTTTATTGACAAGTGTCACGGTGAATGCAACCCCTTTGTTCCCAATCAGCTGCTTTCCCTCTTCAAACTGAACAAAACCAATCCAAAAATATCTTGACTCAGCCAATATTGTCCTATTTCTCTTAATATTTCCTGATGTATCACAATATTTTAAGAATATCACAATATCTTGCCATATATATCACAATAATTTGAATTTTTTTTAAAATCACAATTTTTCCAGCGATAATATCCCCAAGCTGAGGGAATTGCGATATATGCTGGAAACACAAATCCTCGGATTTCACAACAGCAATTGCCCAAATTTATTTACATGTACACATAAAACATCACTTGTAAAACCTGATGCATTCTTGCACTCCCACAAATTAACAACCACTCTTAAACTCCATCAAAAATCAACTGGATTTTGTGTGATTTACATCACACTCAGGTTATAATGTCATCTTTCTTGGATGAAAAAGTTTTGCAAGCATTCATAAACATACTTCAAATTTATAAATGTCATCAGAAAATTATGGTACTGATTTCAGCAGAGACTCATGTCAAGAAAGGTTAGATAAGATACCAAGAGAGAAATTTGTAAAATTCTTTCTTTCATAATGGTAACAAAAAAATTATTTAACAAATCCACTATGGCATATTTTCCAATGCCACCAAGCATTTCATTATGCATTCTATCATGATCAAAAGAGTGAAACTGACAACTAACTAAATCTCCTAGATTTGCTAAAGCAAAAGTTATACCTGAGTGATGACTGGTGCAGTTGGAGGTGCATGTAAAGAAGATCTTAATCCAACAGGTCCTGGATCTTTTCCATATATAGATAATCCACGGTGATGAGGTTGTGGCTCAATCTGAGTATCCCGAGGAGGATAGAATGAATCATGCTTAAATGATGAAGTCAAACATGTGCCCAGTCCATCTTGAGAAGTACTGGAAAGAGGTGGTCCATCTTGAGAAGTACTGGAAAGAGGTGGCACTGCTGGCTTTGCCCATGTTGGTGCCAAATCTTGTGCATCATTTCCTGAATTTTGTTGCTAATAAAAAAAACAATAATAATTATATTTGTAACACATGTTCCTAACTATCAATTAACCATCCATAAAGAACTGAAAAATATCTCAACGGTGAGCACTGAAACTCACAATTTCAAATTCAGAATCCAATAACTTATCTTTCAGGGATCATAAAATTTTTGGATATGAAACTCATGACAATATGGAATATATTTTTTCTTCTTAAGTTGAAGAATGATGCAACTATACCATATCATATATGTTAAAGACATACAACTACTTTAAAAGTATTTTACTCACATTATGCTCAAAAAAGGGAAGAACACTACGATCAACCAAAAATTTGCGAAGGTGACCAGCAACAATCTCCAGTGCTTTCTGAACCTTAGGTGCTTCACCCAGGATTTCTCCAATTCGATCATCAGGCAAAGCACAATGTGACAATTCATCTGCACAATTAAAAACACCAATACAATAGAGTTCAGATGGAAATATAAAAGTTTATTTATAATTGGTGCTCATTGTTCAGAAACACCAAAAAACAACATACTTGCAACAAAGACAAATGACACTAAGCAGAACTGACTTCTTGACAGTTCTAATTATATGGAAAAAGGAAACAATTCATTGGAATTGATAACACATGGCAATCACTTGAGAAGAAAAAAAATGATGATACATATATTGTGCTTATCATGAAACATGATAACTTCAGCAAAAAGTAAGCCAATGTGAGTATCACTTGGGAAGGAACATAACCATGTTAACATAACCAAAACATTGCATAACAATAGTCCCGAAAAGAGACTGCACATTGTCAAAAGAGCCATCTAAATATGCAACTTCTAATCATATATAAATATATCCTACTACAAAAAGTTACAAACAAATATCAACTAAATTCTCTAAGTGCTAACCAACAGAACATTAAATATGTTTCCAAGTTGCAGCAATGCTCTGTTGATATCCAACTTCATTCAAATAATAACATTGAAAAGGTATTAAAAGAATAACATTGACAGAATAAAGCCATTCTCTAAGGTTGGTTCCGACAGGAAGATTACTATATTCACAAACAATATTACCAGCATGTGTCACTCATGAAAAGTAATGATTTCCCAAAAAAGAAATCAACGAGTTTGTTAATAATTATGGCTTTCATTGCTCGGAATGAAAGGAACAAATATCCAATACTAATAGAGGCTTGCAAACAAGGTTACCAGGATAGGGATATGGATAAAGATACAGAGTTGTATACAAGAGATTTTTTGAAATTTCAGTACAATACATTTGGGGGTCCTCTTTTCAATATTCCTTATATGGTCAAGGGCTAAGTCACCAAGATTTGAATATCAATCTGCCAAATTTTCTGAAAAGTCAAAATCCAAAAACAAAGAAATGACATAAAACTCAGATTTTGAAAATCAAAGTTCAAACCCATTCATAACTTTAGATGAAACCGAAGACTGTTTTCACTAACATTAGCCATAAGAATCAATAAAAACTGATCCCTGAGGGGTAGCTCAATTGGTTGGATATTTCGGGACCAAGACGGCACAAGGTTGAGGTCAGGGGTTCAATTCTCTGGTTCCTTCAAGGTTAGGCATCGAAGTAATGCTGACAAGGGTGAGGCCCCTTCGGGTGGGGCCCATTGGCTTGGATCCATAGACGTAACGAGCTCTAGGACCGTGAACCACATTGAAAAAAAAAAAGAATCAATAGAAAATGTCTCATCATTGATCACTCTACTAGATTTCAATAATACATCAAATAGGTCTTCATCTCTATATTAGACCCTAGAGGCCAAGACTGTTCAAAGCTTCAATGGAAGAAAGGATTTTTGATATAACATCCTCTAGCAATTTGAGGAGGGCCATGGCATTCAACCACACATCTAAGTTAATCATCCGGCTCCACATCCCACATCCACGAAAGCCCATTAGTATACTCTAATCTGGAATATGACAGAAAACATACATTGGAATTAACATGCGCACACTCATCAACATTCTTTGTTAATTTGTTTCCCTTCACCAAATGGATGAAGCCATATGTATTAAAAAATCCTCTCGGTTGATGAGGAATTATAGAAACCGGAAAATAACAACCTAGTGACCAAGATCAAGAAATAACTGGAGTCACTCCCATGGCTAGGTATAAGGATTCAAGTGGTTCTCATCATCCATGGCATTCAGATCTACATACATATCAAGGTAACTTGAAAACAATCCACACTTCATCCAGGAGCCATGTACACTTCTTCAAGGCATCCTTGTATTGTTCAATCTCTAATTCATCATCCAGTGTCCTTTTAATTGTTAGGTTACCCTTTGTCTTAGTAAAAGAAGTCCAGTGGTTAAGTCAATACAAACATTTTGATCAAGTTATGACTAGGTCACGTTTCTTGAATTCTACATTAGTGATGAGCAATAAAATTAACACTAAACAACTATAGGGAACCATAAGTATACAATAGAGGTTAGTAGGGCGATCACTTAGCACTTATAGAAAAACAACAAGAACCTTACACTCTTGACCTTCCTCCAACGTAATGATAATGGTGGTTGACGATGGGTGTGGCAAGATAAGAGATTTATTCATGGACATGATCCCTTGGTTCGAACACAGGTTTGAATGTGGAAACCCTCGACATTAGCAAAGACAAGAGGAAGGAATATGCTTCCGTGCAGCAAAGACAAGAGGAAGGAATATGCTTCCGTGCCATTCTCCAGAACGCAAGTACCATTTAGTTGGTCATAACTAAAATTATTTTATCTGGTCTTATCTAGCTACTGAACAACAGTGATTCTACAAGTCCTCCTAATGTCCTTTCTTTATTCAGCTATATTCTTCTCACTCTTTTTGAGCAGACAAAAACCTGGTGGGTTTCAGACAATCAAGATAAAGCTTCCTATTGAAGGAGAGACATCTTCATTGTTTTTTAGTCTAGATCATATTTTTTGAGGGATCAATCACTGGTGTGATCGTAGTTTTTGAATTTACAGTGTTAGTAGCATGTTAGGACCTTAGGTTCCTGTGCCAACGTTTTAGTATGTTGTGTTTTGGAGTCAATAAGCTTTTTTTAGGTTTTGTATTTTATTATTTTTAGTTTAAAATTTTTAATTGAGTATATGAAAATGGTTTAATATTTTTGTGGTGTTAGTGTGATAATGGTTGAATATACAATTTGGAAAAAAATGTGAAAGTTCCATTTTTTAAAGTTACTGCATTCTTGATTTCGGGTGCTATTAATTGGATTTTTCTTTGCCGTGGGCGTCCATCTTAGCTATGCAAGGTGGCTAATATAGTAGTGTATAAAATTATCAATATCATGTATTTCAGTTTGGAATAAAGACATGTATTGGATTCTAGATTTTAGAGGATTATCATATCTCCTATTTGGTTACTAGAAGATCTAATTTTTTCAATTACTATTTCATGCAACCTCCAACATTTGCCAGAGACACCAGAAACAATTCTGAAGAATGTGGATACTGAGTATCTTATGCCAGCACTCGATCACAATGATTTACATCATGACAAGTGTGGGAGGTAGTGGTATTTTGATTGGTTTAATAATACACCCCCAATGAATCAAGAAGACGCCCCCTAGCACCAAAATATTGAATTGTTGAAACCATTTTAAGAACTGCCATAGATAATCGATTGATATAGAATATAAGAAAATTTTACATAATTGAACGAACTTACCAGTGAGAACAGAGGTTAGAAGCGCCTATATTGGATGGTACCGCCATGACTGGAGCTCGGGATTCCGACTGTTATGATCAAATGTCCAAATTTGTATAGACTTTTCCTTACTGTCCAAACAAACACAGAGCTCAAGTTCTCCCTAGAGTTTGGACCCAACATTTACTCCAGATATTACATAAGCGAAAACCTAATAGCAGTACCCAACATTTACTCCAGATATTACATAAGCGAAAACCTAATAGCAGTAAAGTGTATTATGGGAAAAATGTATTATGCAAAAGGAAGGAAGACTTCCTGGAAATTCACGACGACAAAGAGAATTGTTCATCATTCATAAAACATAGTAATTGCTATTTTGTGATAGGGTGATTATGAAGAATATCATCCATGCCAATGATAGAATGGATGATATAGTTGAAGTTGGAGTAGCACATATGTGTGTGGATCTGCAGGATCGAATAAAGGATAGAGATGAAACTAAGTAGCAATAAAGCCAAAGCCAACTACCCATACTTTCTCTGCCTTTGCTTAAAAAGGATATGCATAATCAAGTAGATTTAAAAGTTAGATCAGACCTGGGTTGTATCATTTACACCACAGTTAGTAATCCGGAAAGCTTGAACTGCCCAATTCAGGTAGTGTGCATGATCTGCCTTGCGTAAAGGAAACCCTTCCCTGAGAGTTGCTTCATCAATTTGGCTGACCTAGAATTAAGAACATAAACAGCTTCATAAAAGGAGTAGATAAATGGATATGAAAAGAAAGTAAAAAAATAACTTAGGATATGGAACTAAACACAGTCGATTGTCAAGACTTACCTAAATACCAGCGGCCTCAAGGTCCTCCACCTCTTCCTTAATTGCCAAAGAAATTTGCATGCATGTTTCAGACCTAAAGTATGGTTTTATTAGTGGTTTCAATTATAAAAGGAAAGCAGAAAAATAATGGGAAAAAAACACAGCAATCAAGCCCAACTAGCTACTGTTATTAGAAATTATTTTGTCATTACATGGGCTGATCATTTCTTACAACGGACCAATTCAAAATTGTGACAGGTCCAGTAAGCATTCCTTTCATGGGACGAGCAGTCAAGCTCTGGGCATGCTTTGACCAAAAGACAATCATAGGGTTGGGCCCACTGACATCTCCATAGATAATTGGTGACTTAACACAACGAGATCCATAAGACTGAACCCAACCATTGACTGTGAATGCAAATCCCTAAAGCTGCTCTCGAAAGTATTCCACCATGTCATTTCTCTGGAGCATGTGATACAAAACTCATTAGATTTCTTTCACGACATGGAAGATTTTCCATAGCTATCAACCTTCAATTACTAACCTCAGGCTTTCCATGTACAAGGACGTCAATATCAAGCTCTTCTTGCAACTTTACCACTTTGGCAATTTCCTCTTGGATGGTTTTGATGTATTCTTCCTCTGAAATCCTATCAATTTACCATACGAAAATACTATTACAAATTGTCCCTCAAATTATATTAAAAAACAATGTTTCTGAATTACTTTTTACTTAGCTATTCACACAGAGAAACATACTTGTTTGCCTTGTATTCATATCGAACTCTACAAAGTTCAATTGTCTGAGGGAATGACCCAATTGTTGTAGTGGGAACAGTTGGGAGGTTGCGTTTCTTCTGTTGTTGCTCCAAACGGGTTTATATAGGAGTAGTATGGTGGTGGTCAGATTCTTTAAGTGCGGTGGCCTGTAATTTTAAATAAGATAGAGGATTCAAAGTCATCCAAAAGATCACACCTCTAGGTTGACATAATTAAAGCAGTCAACCTTTTTGTTCACTAATAAGCATCTCACCTAGCTCTATTGTGTTTGCAGGCATGATACATTTTGATCAGTAGATTGCACTTTGTAAACAATTTCAGGAAATAAAAAGGGAAAAGGTGAAGACAGTGTTGAATTGATTAAAGAGAACGTGCATAAAAAACTATGAACATACAGCTTTCTGCACTGCCTCATTATTCACCCGAGGCGATGATATCCTTGAAGCTATTGCTGCTGCATTTGAAGCAAATAAAGTCTGTGGGGAGCAATCAATGCAAAAATATCAATGCTCAAAATGTTAGCAAATTAGGATAGTAAAGATGTTTGTATTTCCACTCTAAATTGAAACATATATATCAAAATATGTACTGAAGAGCTTACCTCGTTGTTTGGACCAGACACTGATTTGTCTAGAGCAACTGTTTCATTGATCTTTTGTGCAGCAAATGCAAGCCATGACTTAAGTTCGTTATCGAGCTTTGTTTCATTATCCAAATCAACTGTTGTATGCATGAGGGAACAGGAAGTGGAGACAACTAGCTTGTCTGCAATGAATATCAACAATTATTATATCTGAAATTTGAAAAATTAAGCTATTAAGGCATATGGCTAATTTCAGAGTACAGTCATAATACATAGATGGCAATGGCATGTGGCTACCCTTCACAACTATTTTCTCAAGTTCTTCCAAAATGCTCAATGATGCAGACAAATCATTTGCCCAGATGTTTCATCCATCAACTACTCCAGCAAAGAGGTATTTGTCATTAGGGAAGTCAACCTCCTTGATTAGGTTTAAGGTATTTTTTCCACGGACAAGATCAAAACCGATACCAGAGATACTCTTCCTTACTGTCCAAATAAACACAAAGCACGAGTTCTCCCTAGAGTTTGGACCCATCATTTACTCAAGATAATACATAAGCGAAAGCCTAATAGCAGTAAAGTGTATTATGGGGAAAATGTATTATGCAAAAGGAAGGAAGACTTTCTGGAAATTCACGAAGACAGAGAATTGTTCATCATTCATAAAACACAGTAATTGCTATTTTTTGTAATTTTGATTGCTGCATAAATATTTATTCTTCTATTCACATATACCGTTTTCATTATCAAGTAAAATAAGATAGGGTAATTATGAAGATTTTTAGGTATCTGCTTTTAGTACCTTCGGACAAGGGTTGAACCCACATATAAATTAAAATAAATCTACAAATGAGTAAATACAGTTAAATTCTTAATGCATATAACGCCCAGATCAAGAAAGATTATGCTAAACAAATTTATATCATAAATTTCAGAGTTCTATTAAGATTACATTAAGAAAGAAATTCTTGGGTCAAACCAGAACTTCCTGTATTTTCTTCAAAAACTTTGTTCCGGCTTTTCCAAACCAAAGTATAGAGTTGAGGAAATCCCACGCTCGGTTTGGATACATAAAAATTTATAAAAGTGAGATCAAATTCTCTTTCCATTGCATAAGGGATACATCTCTGTACAACCCTGGAAGCGTCGGTAGTAAACCTCAAAAGATATTAAGTATTGGTCGGCTTGGTTAATAACCTCTCTTGAACAAACAGGTTCTTAAAAAATTTAAACGGTAGGGTTTAGTTCTGGGTCAATCCTTAAAACTATTAACCATATTTCACTTAAAGATTAACGCAGGAGCAACGAAAAACCCTATCTTTTCTTCTACGAAATTGTACCCGGACAAAACCGGAGAGTTCTAATGCAGCAGGTCATGCTACTTACCTTCTTTCTCGGTTTGGAGTAAGCCTGGATTTGCCCTTACCTTGTACCTGCAGCAAGTTCGAGCAGACTACTTAAAACACAGAAAATAAACAACCCTTGTTTTGCAACTGCTAGGTATTTGAAGTATGGGGTTACTGTACTTGAGTCTCCGTCACCATGAAAGAGATCTAGGATTAACCGGTTCATATTTTTTGTCATTAAAAAACCTTGTTATGGCAAACCCCACGATCATAACCTGAATTGCAGAACCTTTGGTATGCAGAGTGGAAGGATAATTTTTTGCATAAGGCTACTATGATCGCATTAGTTTAAAACTTCGTTCGAGGGAGTCTTTGTCGAGTTACTGAAGCCACTTAATGCCCCTGACAGTCTTACAACTGTAGTATTTATTTTTGGAGTGGGCTATTCTCTCGCCCAAATGCACCCGGGGCCCACCGGATGCCGTCCAGAGACCCTGCCGCCGTTAGCACCAGCCGTCCGCTCTCCCACCGGTCGTCCGAACTTCTCCACTCCGGCGACGGCAACCTCCGGCAATTCCCCCGGTCAGTGCGGGTCCCCACGCCGACGAAATTCTGACAGAATCCACTCCATGAATCAAAGGTCAGGATTGGATGGTCCTTGGACGTCACCTCCTGCATTAACTGCATGGCAACCAAGGAATGGAGTGAACTCCCTCGCGCGACGAACTCTGCAATTCGAATGAACTCGCCCGCGCGACGACCTCTGCACCTAGCCCACTTCTTCACGCTACGACCTCTGCTTCTGCACCCAACAGCATCTATTGAACTCCCAACAGCATCTATTGAACTCCTTACTCCTGCGCGACGAAGGCTGCACCACTCTGCACCCCGATCCTGCTCCTGCACCCAACAACTATTTAATAGGTAAGCCCCCACTATCGAATTCGTGATCTTCTTGGAAGTTTCAGTCTAATATATTCAGTGTTTTCATGTGAATACGCTTCAACATTGTCTTCACACAGTTTGAAAACAGATAGATACAATTTTATATATCCATAATGTTCCTCATGAGCCATGGTGAATTGGTGAGTTTATGCCTATAAATAGTGAGCACAGAGTAAGTGAATTTATGCCTATAACAGTGAGCACAGAGTAACACTTTTGAGCTATTAATACAATTTAGATTGAACATTTTGCAGTTATAATGGCAAAGATCCTCCTTCAAGATTTCTGTTAACAGACTTTCTTTTGCCTTTGACTTGGCATAGGCTACTTTTGAGTGCTTCTGTAAAGTTTTCCAGTCTATGGAAATATCAAATTCATATTATGAAGCAACATTATGAATGATATTCAGATGAAACGGGAAACTAGAAATCCCAAGACCTGGTGGGCTGCAGATTGGTGCTTCATGAATTTTCATCATGACAGCATTGAATCTGGACCCGTTGCATGTTGTTTCTGCCTTCAAGGAACTGGGGTCACAATGTTTAAACTTTAGGTTAACCATGGTACACTGTCGGACTATCTCGAATATTACCATTTGTTAAAACCTGTCTTGAGCGTGACTCATTGGAAGCATTTGTCTCTTGTGTTCACATAACTCCATGCTTAGTATTCTTCCGATGTCAAAAATCTTCATTTTTTTGTTTGGAATAGGAATTGAAAAAAAATTCTCTTTGTAAAACTACAAATGCAACTAAATTTTTTCTTAGTAGCTGGATAAAACCAGTCTAGCAACACAATTAATGTTATTTATTCCCTGGGTTTTGGATTAAATTTTTGTTTTGAAGATATTCCCAATGTTATATGAGGGCATTCTATTAATCTTTCAAATATCACGATGTTTCTGATATATTCCTGCCAAATGACATATCATGATATTTTTGAAAATATCTCTGATCTATGTTACTGGAAACTCCACCCCGAGGTGCAAAACATGTTTTGGAGTTTTGGAAAGGTTTCCTTGTACGAAATGCCTCTGAAACATGGCTGAAATGGTAGTTTCAGCCAACCTTTTGACCATTTGGCCATTTCAATTTTCAGTCAATGTTTTGGTTGCTAAAATAAAAAAAAAAAAACAAATTAAAAGAATGCTATTTCACTATACAAATCAAGTTATAAATACAGGGCTTGGGCCTCTCTTCGTGATAACTCTTTTTTTGGCTTTATTTCCAAACTCGAAATTCATGAATGGTATTCCAACGTTTTTATGCCTTCTGGTGTTTTTTCCATATATAAATGTATGTATATATATGACATGAACATTTTGAGTAACACTTTTGAGTTATCCAGTTCCCTCCCTTATATCTTGCCATCAGCAATCTTGAAAGTACATTCATTGGTATTGAATTGTACTAATTATCCAACACCTGTAATCTTTCTTACTGGCAACACCTGCAATCTTCATTATATGCACCATCGAGCATCTTTCATGAGACAATTTGCTGTCCAGCTATTGCATGCTGAAGGATAGAATTTCACCTTCTGGGATTGCATTGTGTGTAACCAATTCTGTCCTTGAAGTCATATGCTGTGTAGCCCCTTAGTACAAGTACAAGCACTTTGAAGAGATTAAATCTGTAAGCATTGTTACTATGAACAATTTGTCTTGGTTACTACAAGAACAAGAGATTGCATTCACTTCAACCTTATTCATTTCTACTTTAGCAATTCATTTTTGGCATTCTCTCTTGTAATTTCCAATACCATAACAAGAACACCTACCCATTTTTATTTTCTCCTTTTTGTCTTAATTACTTTTGGAGGAACTTAATTTCCATCGTTGCAGGCAAGTACTGCTTTCATTTTCCTTCTTTGCTTCACCCTTATATTTTGTTAGCAAGACAGATGCAGCCATCTCTAGATTAATCCTACATCATACCTTCTTACTTGGAGCAATAATGTGATTACTTTATGTAATGCTAATCAAAGAGACTTTCCAATGCTACAATTTATCTTCATAGAATTTGGGGGTGTTTCCAATAAGTGTCATTACAACGTCCTCATCTGCTGCCTCTTATCCACATGCTACAAAATACTACTTGAGGGACTTAAATTGGCTAATACAGGATCCCATGTTCTAAATTGGCTAATTGACTTAAATATATTCCTTCTCGAGTATAATTTGGTTTTCCATAGTGTGATTGATTCAAGTTAATGAAGGCACCTCATAGGTCAAGCATTTCTAAATTAACAATGTGTACCGATATGTATGAATACTTCTGCTACTTGAGAATGATGCTTATGAAGCTGAAGACGAACAGTTTCACCAATGTTATGGGCTGCACTAACACTTAAAAATGGATCCACCTGCAATATCATTTTTGAAGTTTAGACTTCATTGACAACTTAACTCCTACGAACAAATCTGTGTTAAGAAATAGAAAGTGGAATTATTTACAACATTTTCGCATCCATGGCTATTGCAATTATGCTGAGTGCGGAAGAGCTCAAGGAGAATTGACTCCAAACTCAGCAAGCTTGGCAACAATTCCATAACAACATTATAGACAAAGGAACAGGCAGACTTACAATCAGTTAGCTACAGGATATTTTTTGTTGCAATTATCCTATATTTTTTGTTGCAATTACCCTATGCGTAATTTGTTATTTCAATTACCCTATATTTTTTGTTGCAATTATCCTAGCTTTGCTGATTTTTTCATACAAAACTAATGTACTTTGATTTTGTGTATCAAAGGAGAATAAGCATTACTTTTTGTCTTCTAATGTCAAGTTTTCGCTCATTTTTGTAGGCTTCAATACAAAATGGGAAGGAAGAACAAATGGGAGACTTTAGTGGGCTTAGAGTTGCAAGATCCCAAAGACATAAGCATCTTTTCTGGTAAAGATCTTGTTTGGTCTGATGTACATCGAAAGAATGGAATTGATCGAGTTGCCAAAATCCCGTTACATCGAGTCCCCCACTTTATTGAAGGGGAGGAAAAGGATCCTGATGCTCCTTGTACTTTCTATCGTAGCCAAAACAAATCCCCCAAAAAGAGGGATACTGCAGCCTTGAAATATGAAATGTAAGTATTTCAAAATTTAATTGTTTGGATGTTAGCAATCATACTACATTTATCACCTGCATATGTATTAACAATTGACAATATTTTATGCAGATATAATTGTTCATATGGCCCAACTGATAAAAGGGGAGACAAACCGGCTAAACGAAGGGTCAATTCATTTGTGAAAAAAAGGGGCTGCCAATGCCATTTCATTGTTAAGGTCATGGCCAAAGATCCCGAGGTAGCAATACTAACTTATAACATGTACGAGCATGAAGACAAGAGAGGATGGCCTTGTCATGGAAAGCATGATGCTTCGGGTGACCCTAGATCCATGCATAAGTCAAAGTTGTCAAAGGACATCATTTCTTATGTAGAAAGTTGCTTTTCTTGGGATGTGGCAATTGATTCGGTGTGTAAAATGCACATCAAGAAACATGTTGACATGGATGCGGCAGATCGGGATAGAGATTTCTTCTTGAAGAGGAAAGATGTCGTAAACATATACAATCGCTTGGGCAAGGGAAAGTATCAGTTGGACAAAAAAGACTCAATAAGTGTGAATCTTTGGCACCAAAAACATAAAGATGATATTTTTTTCTATCAAAAGCCCAATGGTAGAGATGTCCCGTTTATAATGGGAATCCAAACAAAGTGGATGCTAGAGACAATGGTGAAGCTATCTCATAACAGCTTAATAGCAATGGATGCAACATTCAGTACAAATAAATACGGGGTAAGCATGATGTCAATGATTGATTTAGCATGATCATTTTAGTTGTAGCCATTCAATGATATTGATGACTTAAGTTTGACTGCAATATGTTCTATGGATATGGCAGTATCAACTATACACCCTTGTCGCATTCGATGAGCAGCAAAGTGGGGGTACCAGTTGCGTGGGTTGTATCCGAAAGGAATACAACGCAGGACATTTCAGTATGGTTGGATCGACTCATGCAAAGGTGTTACCAAGCTCGTCCAGATTGGAAAGTAAATGCCTTCATGGTAGACGACGCGTTGGCTGAAATAGCAGCCCTGAGGTAATTCCAATGTTGTTATTTTGCAATGTAACTTGTACTTATTTATTGAATGCCATATTTAAAAAAATTACACATGGCAGGAGGATCACACGTTGCAAAGTTCTCTTATGTGTTTGGCATGTACAAAGGGCATGGTCAAAAAACGCGAGCTGGTTGGCCACAACTGAAGAAAGAGCGAGTGAAATGTTGAAAGACTTGGGCCATATCATGAAACATTGCTCCAATGACGATGTCATTGATGCAATTGATGCCTTTTTAAACAAATATGCTGATGAGGAAAAGTTCTTGGACTATTTCCGCAAGAATTGGGTTTCGGGTGACAAACTTTGTGAGTGTACATACTCTTCCTTGTATATTTTCTTTTGTATATCATGAAGATGGGATATATGCACTAAATTAGTTTTCTACTTGTAGGGATGTGGGTAAAAGGTTGCCGAGATTTTCCACATGCAAATCAAGAGACCAATAATGCAGTGGAGTCATACCATTGCTTTTTGAAGACAAAGTTTCTTTCTGATAGAAGGAAGAAGTGTACCCGTAGAATGGACTGGTTGTTGTATATACTCCTCATAAATGTTGAACCATTTTATCGGTTCAAAGAAATTTTGAAAAAAGAAGGGTATTTGAACAACTATAAGAAAGAGAAGCAACTTGAATCATCAACTGACAGAGCCAAAAAGATTCCAGATAGTGATTGCTGCCCTCATGAGAGCATATCTCATGCATATTGGGTGAGGAGTCAAACCACTCCTGGCAAGCAGTACCTTGTCACTTCGTATCGTCCAAATTTTATGACGTGTACTTGCCCATGGTCTATCCGTGGAAATATTTGCAAGCACACTATAAAGGTTGATTGGTTGTATTGCTCCTTGGACAATGATGCAACACCTTCTTCATGCAATGCTCCTCCTGAGATAAGTATTGATGGACCAAGCCATGATGTGGATGCCGAAAACACTATTATGGCTACTAATAGAGATGTTAATGATGTTGATGCACTACAATTAGCTAGACAGGAGCTGTTCGGTTATTATCAGCTGATTGAAAACAGTCCTCCTGTCACTTTGGAAAAAACTGAAGAACTGATTGGTCTTACTAAAAGAATGTTGAATGAGGCCAACAATCATTCAGTTTTCGATTATGACTTCACCCTTGGATTGGGTGCATATGAGTCCTCTTTGAAGAGAAAGAAGAGTTTTCTTAGCCCCAAAAAGAAAAACAAAGTAAGAAAACAAAATAGCGGCTTGGATATCGATCTAAATGTGCATGCCTCAGAATATGAACCATATCAGTTTCAGTACCTCAAGAAGCGGGGGCGTACTCAATCCAAAAAAGCATCCTCTATTGACCGAGGTGAGTTTCATAGAATAGGACAATGCATGTGCTTAAAATAGTGTATTTAGATGGCCTCTTTTTTTTAAATTACGGTGCATGCATGTTTTCAGAGGCCACTTCTATGGATCATTCAAACGAAGGACTTGCCCAGCTGCAACATCATGACAGCGGGATTACTGCACCATCAAACTAATTTTCAAGGAAATCTAATTGTCACAGGGTATGTTTTCAACCTCGTTAAAGGTGTAGTTTCCAATATTTGTAAGAAAAAACACATACAAACTATGAAATTCCAATATTTGTATTGATTAAATTGTTGTTGGGCATTTTTCTGCAGGTATCCTCGCTATAGGCAACATTAAAGATCCGAAACAGACTCCTAGAACTTGAGGATGTGATCTTCACCAGGCCTCAAAATCCAGAGACTTATTTTGAATTTACAGTCTTTGTTCTCTACACTTTGTAGTGTAACACATATGTATCTCTCTATGTTTTACTGCTTATAAAAGCAACAATTTTGAGAAAGTGGTCATTGAACTGACCTGACCTGCTGTATAGACGATACACAGATTTCTCTTACTACACAGCAGATGATACACAGTTTTTTTTAGTAAAGATTTTTCAAGCTGTATGTATTATGTAGGTTTATCTCACCTCTGCTTTAAAATGCAGGAATGATTCAAATTGCAAGGTTTCAGGACGGGCTATCCACGTTCCATTTTGATTTAAGTTTTTTTAGCTTCAAGTAGAAGCATATTAATTATTTATTAGTAAGCCAGTTCACATGTTGAATGTCTGCAAGCTGTATGTATGTTTGTCTGAAATCATCATGAAATTCACTTCTGAGCACCCAAACAGTAGTGTGAAAAGGTTCTGGGAAATTTGGGATTATTTCTTAGCAGTGTGAAGCTCATAAAAAGTGGTAAAACACCTTGAATCAGCAATAAACAGAAGCATATTCCAATCTGGGCACATAAGTAGTTCTGGGTAGTCTATGGCACACTCCAGACCTTATAAAACAGCTCTGGGCACTTGAGGAACTGTAAAACTGCAAACGAAAGCCATGGATAGAAAATATGGGTAGTTTTAGACAAGCCCTATTTTCAGATCGCTTACTTGTTGGCATTCTGCTCCTTTGTGGCAACACCAATTATATTATTTGTGTGGAAACTAGGTGACTGAATGAGGCATGAGTTATTGGATAGAAGTCAGTAAAAGATTACAGAATAACCTGGCTAGTACAGTATTTTAGCTATATAGAATATTGTCAGTCTTTGAAGTCTTATTTTTCTTGCCAATTATTATCACAGATATCTATTTTCCAGTTTTTCTGAATGTCATTGTAATATACGAAGATACATATAGAAGCAAATCTCATGTCAACAAATATTTGAATCTTTCCTTTCAGTCTCACAAAATATTCCAATAGAATTACGATGCCATCAGCTATTGGTTCAATTTTGACACCTACATGGAAGCTGGAGCTAGAATCAGTGTAAAAATCACATAAGCACATCTCTGATTAGTCTAATGTGTGTTAATTTGCAAACTTCTTGATTCAAGTTTTCAACTATGGATAATGCCATGCCAGACAGAAACAGAAAACGGGTTTTATTTTTTAGTTCAATTCCAATGTTCCATGTATTCCACCCAACCGGTGACTCTTCTTGGTGTACCCATGTAGAGCATGAGATGAAATGCAGCATCACCTTTTTTGGTCGCTCAAATGACTTTTGTGTTTCATGAAATCACTAGAGGACATTCTCTAGGTGAAATACAATGTCAAAAGAACAATTCATTATGGTCATGACTCATAATTGATAAATCTGTATTACTAGTTCTTTAAGAAATATAAGGGCCATTATAGGGGTTGTCAACTGTTGCATGTGAGGGGAACATTGTATGGGCCATTTTTATTATTCTATGGCATGGCATGGTCCGATTGAAGCAAAGGCATGTCAACAGCAATTAAATGAATGGTTCTAAGTATTAGAAGAGTTAACTTTCTTTGTGATGGGTCCTTATTTTTGCAAAATATAGTTGGTTTTATGTTGTAATCTAGCTCATCTGTTTTGTCTACCTTCCTTTCACATTACCATCCTTAAGGGGAGTTGGAGTAAGATTTTCACTAATATACAAGAATGATAAATCCAGGAATAGTATAGATGATTACCATGTTCCGAATATCAAAGCTGTTTTTATATTCAGTCCTGAAATGATTTCTGGTATGAACAGTATTATTAACCAGTGGGAGGTTTCTTTTTATTTGTTTTACCCTACAGGGTGGCTTTGACATTATTTGCAGCGGCCGAGACAAAATTGAGACTCCTGAACAGGTATATTTCAATAACTGGCATATGTTACCCTTTCAAACATAACGTCAGTATTTACAATTAGGATGGCTTCTAGATTAAATGATTGGATTTCTCATGGACACTATTAATACAGGTTGTCAGTGCTCAATGCCAGTGTAACAATGTTCTCTTTTTAGTACCATAGACTGGTTTTGAATGTTCTTTATTTGGAATCTTTAACATAGAGTTATTACTGTTGTTGCTCACTGATATATACTAGCTGAATTTGGCAGCTTGAACTGGCAACACCAACTTTGCAAAAATCCTAGACCAAATCCAGACATAAAGACATTGTTCACTGACCATGCATGTGGACCTCCTAATGGAGCTCGGACACCTACACAGCCTACAGCTTCTCTGGGGGTGCTACCCAAAACAGCCACATTTTCACCTATTGGACCCCATGGGGTATTGGGTCCCTCACTACAACTTCAAAAACTTCGCTGAAATTATTGAAAGATAGCTGTTTGTATTCAATTCTGAGAACCATTGTAGGTAGATTTATTGAGATATTTGCTTTAACAATAATGATCTGATTGGAACATAATCTGCAGCCTTTTCCATCATCAGCAACTGGTACTAGTGGCTTGGCTAGTTGGATGTCCAATCCCAACACAGTGACATCTCCCCAGGCTCCTGTTGCTGTGGGATCTAGTGTTCCAGTGCCACCTAATCAAGGTTGTTTCTTTATGTGATCCAATGACATCTTTTTTTGGTTATATTTGTTGCCAGCTTATGTATGTATATTATTTTATTATTAACATGTTGAATACCAAAACACCCACTTGAGTCAGATAAAATGTTATAAAATGAATATCAAGAGGGGACCCTTTCTTCTCAATGCTAGGATTTATAACATTCTATTGTTTGGGTGTAATTCAAAATTTTAATTTTAATTTTTGTGAATGCTCAGGATGCCTTCAAATTACTGCAACGAAATGATTTTGGTTTCAAATTTTTGATCTCGACTTGACTTGTTGATAAAGTGTATTAGCAACTGGTCTCATGCTTAGATTGTTTTTTTGTCACATTTTAAAGATGTTGAACCTGATTATCATAACTTCATCCCTCAATCTGCTAGAAACCTGTCTATTTTATTTTATATTTGGTTTCTTTTCTACAGCTACTCTTCTAAAACGTCCCAGAACCCCTCCAGGCAGTGCAGCTGTGGTGGATTATCAAACTGCTGATTCTGAGCAATTAATCAAGCGCTTCCGCTCTGTATCCCAGTCTGTTGATGAGGTGCAAGTTGATTCTGTGATAAAGATTTTTCTTATGCTTGCAACTATCTTATTGCCATTAAAATCTGGCTGGTTGATATACATTTTTGTAGTTATTTCCTTACATTGGATTGCAAGTTACTGGCTCAATAAAGCTGTAGAACTTTATATGGCTTAAAAAATTGATTAGTGTCTTGACATTAATGTTAAACTCTCATTTGAAATTTCATGTCAACATACTCTGCAACATTCACAGGTGACCTATCCAGGTCCTACTCCGCGAGTATCGTGGTCAACAGATGACCTTCCAAAGACACTAGCTCGGACACTTAACGAAGGTTATCCTGTTACGAGCATAGATTTCCATCCCTCTCAACAAACATTATTATTGGGTAAGTCTTTATTTTTAAAATTTGCATGTAATTGGTGGTCTATAACTGAGTGAACTTATCCAATAGCTTTAGTGAGGTGCAATGAAGAGAATAAAAGGGACTGTTTAATTACACAATCTTGCAGTGGGCACCAAGAATGGAGAAATAGCATTATGGGAGGTCGGTTCAAGAGAAAGGCTGGCTGTAAGGCCCTTTAAAATTTGGGATATGGCAAATCGCTCCATGCATTTGGAGGTACAGTGCCCAAACACTAGCACTAGCATTTGGAATGGGTTGGCCGATCAGCTCTCCAAGGAAGTGACGCAGCAGGATTTAGCACTCGGCACTTGGAGGATTACTATTCATTCACCAGAGGGCACTTTCAGTTATTATCACAGACCTTTTCATGATGATATTGAGGCACAGCATTGAGCAAGCTCAGCTTTTGTTGACCAATGATGGTTACGTTCTTTCATTTCTGTTACAGATTTTATGTAATAGGATATATGCGGGTTGTATGGACAGCAGTAGTATTGTTTTAGTTGTATGTATGGGATATCAGATATGATGATAATATGGGACAGAAAATATGTGACAATGTAGGGATCTCAGTGATTCTACTACATGTGCAGAATGTAATTTGTTCATCTATTTGAAATAAAATTACGATTTTTTCCGAGAAAAAAAAAACATCAAATTAAACACCATTATATATATATATTTGTTAATAAAATGGTGTTAATTATAATTATTTAATTTACTTTATTTTTCCTCATGGTGTTAATTTTATCAGTTTCGTATCTGCTTTTTGGATTGCAATGTAACATGTACCTCAATGAAATTTTCATGATTATTGTTACTATGAAAAACTGACACGCAGCATCATTTTTATCGCAACAAAAGGGCTGTGCAAACTCTTAATAATTGTCAATTTGGCGTTGACAAACACTTAGGAACAGTGAAAGGGTAGATTGAAATTGAATGGGTAGTTGACACACTTGCAGACACTGTGAAGGGCAGGATTCAACTAACTTATTTATGATAGCTAATTTTCATCCAAGTGGCAATTGATAATTTGACATTATGAAGACCGCTAAACATTTTGTGCAAGTGATACATTTTTAGAAACAAGCTTTATAAATGAAATCACTGGTTTCATGAGCCAGCGATTTGGCTTGGCAATTTTTGTTTTGTTTTCAAGTAGATATGGAACTCCTGTTCAGTGCCTTATTTAGTGGCATCATTTTTGTAGGAAACATTAGAGGGATGATTCTTTTCGAAAATTTATGTTCAAGTCTGTATTTACTTACATATCTTAAACTGAAGTCTTTGAGGTTGCTTGCAATTGGGAAATCTTCTAACTTGCACCCTATCCTTGGAGATGTAGTGATATTTACGGAGTTGAAAAAGTCCAAGATATCAAAGTAGGGCCCTTTTGAGAGCTAATGACAAAGCTACCATTCTGCCATGATTTTGGTGTTTTGGAAAAATTATTTAGAGGGGTTTTGGGGTTTGGGAAAGTTTCTCTACAGGGATTTTGCTGTTCTAGAAAGTTTTTGTTGGTGGGATTTTGATGTTCAGGAAAATTTCATTGGTGTAGTGACTGACAAAAACTCGGATGTTGACAAAGTAGAATGCATGAACTTTTTCTATAATACAAAATTGTATCTGATATTGGTAAGAAATCAATTGCATTTTAAGCATTTTGGCATGGAACACAATGAACAAGTAAATAACGTTCATTACTATCAGCAGTTGGAAAGAAAATTGAATAAGCAAATAACATTTATTTCTATCCGCAATAGGAATGAAAATTACTTTTGATGGGCATTTTGACTGTATAATTTGAAGTTGATCTTCAATAGTGAAAGATTCAATTTCTTAAATGAAATGTCCAAATCAAATCAGAATGCCCATATTTTCGCCATTCCATCTAATTCAAGATCTGTTAGTGTTTGTTTCAGTTTACAAGCGTGAGTTTTGCAGGTTTGTGCAGATCTGTTATTGTAGCAGCCAGACGTGTTTGCATCAAAATCACTTCTCCAAGTGTGGAACATAGATCTTATTATTAGTTGATATGCCAATACTTGAAGTTAAATAATTAGTTTAGCATCTCGAGGACAAATTACAATAGCACAGAAATCTAATGTGGGTGAATAGGACGAATATAATTGATAAGATGAATATTCTCAACCACTTGATTATATAAACATGCTAAATGTAACAGCAGACAAGTTAATAATTAAAAACAATTTTCTTTTTTGATTCCTTTTAAGGAATTGAAACACCACAATATTTCATATACTTGACAAACACAAAATTACAATATAACTAACTCCAATGCTCAAGATGACTAAAAAACATTCCACTCACTCATGTATATGTTGTGTCATCCTTTTCAATTTCTCATAACCTCCTTCCCATTGTACCAGCTCAAAGAAATACAGCAGCCAAGAGAAGACAATGCCAGAATATAATACCATGTAAATGCAAAAAGGAAAAAATCAAGACATACTAAATGAAAACCAGATCTAGACAGAACGAAGAATCCTCATATATAGGCCGGGAATTTGCAAGAAATTTTTTATCTAAAAGTAGGGATTTCAATCACTGGAAAAGGCGATCAAGGGTATCCCGCATTCTCCTTCTTATTGTACAACCTCAAAGCAATCTACTAGCCAATAGAGATGAAAATGCAAAAGTTGAATACCATGTAAATGCAAAATGACAATGATTTAAGATCTATTCAATGAAAACCAATAGATCTAGACAAAACCGAAGAATCCTTAGATATAGACCAGGCGTTTATAACAACTTGTCCATTTAAAAGAGTAAGAATTGCATTCACTGGGATGCTTATGCCATGCATAGAAACACCATAAGGAAATTTATTTAATTGTACTCAAATACAAATATCATCAATTCTAGAATTCCCATTCAATTATTTTCTTGGTGTAATATTTTTTTTTCATTTTGTTCTACATTCGTTTGAAAAAACTACCTCAATATTGAGTATATTCTACATAGCAGGAAATTTTTTTAGGCATGACACTAAGACTAACAAAAACTTCAGCAAAACAAAATGCATTTTTCTGCTCCAAATACATGAAAGTGCTTTTCAATTTGCTTGTTGATAAAATGCATTTCATAAAACATATGGTGGCTTTTAGACAGAATAGCATGGGAGCTTTGCATTGGGTCTTGTTGTTGCAGGCATTGCTCACTATCTTAAGGTTTCCTCTGGAATTTCAAAACTGATACAAAGCTGCTTCAGACTGGTGGATGAAAAAGGGTTGTAGGGCATGGAAAAAACAAAGGTGCAGGCAAGCATGCATGCCAAGCATAAAGTTGTAAACATGGCAGCAAAGGTATGGCAGAAATTGAACAAGCATTGCACTGGTTTCTATGAGATTTTCTGCAACACACCGAATTCTCTCTTTGCACATTAAAAGCACAAATCATTGATCCATGATGTGTGTTGTAGATTGAAGATAGGGAAAATTGACTCTACTTATATATCATAATCATGATATATTTGCTACATGAAATATTTTCAAAGAAAACATTCCATATAGCATCTTATAAACAACAAACCAATATCTAAAGAAGCCCCTCTTCCACAATTGGTATCCTTTACAAGCTCAGTTTAGAACAAGACAATAAAGTATGTCTAACTCAGAGGAGGACACTTTCATAACTCCTCTATCTATGATTGCAAAAAGAGCACTTTACAAAATGCTGAATCACCTCATCCCTGAAGTGATGCATCTACCCACCTGCTTTAGGATCTAGACTCTAACCATAGGCATACACAAATTCATTAGAATAGAACTCATAAATTTGTAAGATGTGGCCAATTCATTTTGTTGCTGGACCAGAGCTACCTTATTTGGTTTGCAAGCATTTTATATGGGTTGTGGAAACAAATTCATTCATAGCGACCTGGCAACTTTTAGTAGTTACAACTTGCATTTTTTTGGACTAGAACTAGAGTGACTGCCTAGTTCAGACATCAAAATATCTACTGAATCTGAAACCCGTGAGCTGAACTATATGGGGATAGAATGCATTTAGTACCATATTGCAGAGCACACTCAACTTGACACATAAGTGAAAATAACACATTCATTTCGGCATATCCTAGGAGTAACAAAAAGGCCTGTGGCTCACGTCCCTTTCAGTTTACAAGCGTGAGTTTTGCAGGTTTGTGCAGATCTGTTATTGTAGCAGCCAGACGTGTTTGCATCAAAATCACTTCTCCAAGTGTGGAACATAGATCTTATTATTAGTTGATATGCCAATACTTGAAGTTAAATAATTAGTTGATATGCCAATACTTGAATAAAGTGAGATATTAAACCAACATTCACTAAATAAAAACTCTCGAAGCATGTTGCTGTAATGAAACACTCACTGTTACTAAAAATAGCAGCAAACTCAAAAAATTCCAGAATTATTAGCTTGCTTTCTCAAGGTTTTTACAGCAGTGAATTAAGCAAGAAAAATCATGAAATTTTAGATATATGTGGTAACCAAAAATAGACAAAAATAACTCCATAAATATATACTCAATATTTTTTGTGCCACAAAGTTTAGACAAAAGACGCCGTAGGCACCACCATTCTATACAAGGCATTCTTGAACTTGTCACCTAGACATGACACCCCATCCATTACATGGTGGCCCAATCACATGCACTATAGTATTGGGTTCTTCTTTATAGAAAGTCCCACACCATGAGGGACACCAAAACAATTATAAGAAAAAAACATACACATAACAAAGATGTGTAACAGCATCCATCAATAATTTTTGAAGGAACATATGTTGACGCCATTTCAGTTTTCACACCTTCGCCTAGACTTGAGATTTTCCCACACAATAGACCATTGGACATTCTCTTAATATCTGAATGGTGAGATATCGTAAAGAAATGAAATTGACTAACAATGGCTCTTGCTTCTCTATGAAGTGGTTTTAGATTGGATTTTCTAACTTGGTACACTCCCTTCATCTGGTTACAAAGAAGTTCTGAATTGGTGAAGACAGAAACATTGTTAGCCCCATAGATTTTCGCTGTTTTCAGCCCTTCAATAAGGGCAAGGTAGTATGCTTCGTTGTTAGTTGTCACCCCATGTATTTCTCTCCTTTTTTGGACAACCTTATTCAAAGCATTATCCTTCAAAACATATTCAAAGTTTCCTTGTCCCGGGTTGGGGTAACAGGACACTTGAATACAGAGTGTCCATGTCTGCACCATCTTGTCTTTTTGAATGAGCTACAGAAACAAAACAATTAAAACAATTTTTGATGAGATGTCAATGGCATAATAAAAACACATGCTTAAAAAATGTAACAATTAGCTGAAAGTAAGGATAATCAATGTTGCCAAAAAAAACACAACTTTATGTTGATGAACACTCTCATACTTCCCAAAATTTGTGTGTGTAACTGGTAGCCAAAAATGATGATAAAACAAGCTTGTTTGCAAATACCCTGTATTTAAATGAAATCCAAGTGGGCTCCTTAGTGAGATGGAAATGCCAACAATTTCTAAGTTTATAGTTAGAGTTAAGGTCGGTTTTGCAGGATGTTTACGAAATATATGGAAACCATAAAATTTGGAGACATTGTCTACCTTCAAACCCTCCAAAGAGATGATTATCAGTTGAAACAGTCTAAATGCGTGGGGCCAATTAGGTTTTTATCCAATGATTTGTTGCCTTAAAGGAGGCTTGAATCGGGGGTGGTTTAGGGTTTTTGTGAAAAATAAAATATAACATCTCTCATGTGCTATATGATGTAACCCTAACTAGGGTTTCCATATTTAATGATCTACTTTTCCACATTTAATGTAACCCTCTAAGAGAATACATTTATACTGCATCTAAAAAAAATGATTAAATCCCAAAACAACAAAAATATTCATTTATGTCCATCCCCTGGACTACTAACATTGTCCATATGTAAAAATTCATCATTGTATTTATCCTTATAGTCTTCTTCAGGGGCATCTTCCTGGCTGTCACTATCAGAAATGTAGATAATTTCATCCTTGGGTAGATTAAGGTGTTGCCTTAGCTCTCGAGTTTTTTTCTCCCGTTTAAGATATTTTTCCCTGAGTAGATCAAAACCTGCTTTAGCCATGGTGAGCTTGAAAATTATGTGGACATGTTGTTTGCTTTGAATTTTGGTGTGCACATTGGTCCACGTTTGAAGTGCTTATCTTGGACCTTCTACAGGACAAAATTATACTTCCAATAATGCATACAACTCTTACTCCTTACAAGCAGGTTCCAAATTTCAGCTTTAGCCCTGATAACATACCCCAGTGGATAAGTATACTTCCCAACTGATATACCATTAACCCAATAAGAAGATCTATTAATTCCAGTGGAGAAACAACATAGAGCGACAGTGAAATACTACAAAGTCTTTTCAGTAGATTCTGGAGTATGTGATATGTTCTTAGAGAAAACACATAAGGGGGAAGTCCCAAGGTATTCCAATGCACACTAAAACTCGCTTCCTTAATATTCAAAATGCACAAGAAGATTAGTACTCGTATATCCAAAAATTTGAGGAGAGGATCCATAATTTGTAGAAAACTAGTAGCAAATGTGGAGGGCGAAGGAGGAAAGGAGATTGACATCACAACCATAGTATGTGGAGTGGTCCAATCCTAAAGAAACCAAACCAGAATGAATGTTTTGCATTGCAGGTACTAGAGCAAAGTCTAATTTCTGAGGAAGTTATCTCGCCACTCATTACAATACAATACTGAGGAAGTTATCTCGCATCTAAATTGTATTAATAGCTCAAAAGTGTTACTCTGTGCTCACTGTTATAGGCATAAATTCACTTACTCTGTGCTCACTATTTATAGGCATAAACTCACCAATTCACCATGGCTCATGAGGAACATTATGGATATATAAAATTGTATCTATCTGTTTTCAAACTGTGTGAAGACAATGTTGAAGCGTATTCACATGAAAACACTGAATATATTAGACTGAAACTTCCAAGAAGATCACGAATTCGATAGTGGGGGCTTACCTATTAAATAGTTGTTGGGTGCAGGAGCAGGATCGGGGTGCAGAGTGGTGCAGCCTTCGTCGCGCAGGAGTAAGGAGTTCAATAGATGCTGTTGGGAGTTCAATAGATGCTGTTGGGTGCAGAAGCAGAGGTCGTAGCGTGAAGAAGTGGGCTAGGTGCAGAGGTCGTCGCGCGGGCGAGTTCATTCGAATTGCAGAGTTCGTCGCGCGAGGGAGTTCACTCCATTCCTTGGTTGCCATGCAGTTAATGCAGGAGGTGACGTCCAAGGACCATCCAATCCTGACCTTTGATTCATGGAGTGGATTCTGTCAGAATTTCGTCGGCGTGGGGACCCGCACTGACCGGGGGAATTGCCGGAGGTTGCCGTCGCCGGAGTGGAGAAGTTCGGACGACCGGTGGGAGAGCGGACGGCTGGTGCTAACGGCGGCAGGGTCTCTGGACGGCATCCGGTGGGCCCCGGGTGCATTCGGGCGAGAGAATAGCCCACTCCTTTATTTTTGATCCTGTCCTGTCAAGTCCTTCACGTGGCCAGTTGCCGACGATAGGCCAAGACACCACTCCCATCGCCATCAGTTTAATGGCTTGGTAGTGAGTCATGGGTTTCGTACCGAGGTCATGGAGTTGTCGTGCCACCTGTATAGGGGTTGATATTTTTTTATTGTTTATGCACCTTGGTATATAGTCTATAGTTTTGCTGAGAGTCATCCTTCAAATGTATGCGCCTTTTTACCTCCCTTACTCCTAGTCTTTCTAGTTCGATTAGGTTGAGTTTAGTATGGGAAGGATCGGGCTAGGGGTTTAGCACCCTCCGCTTGAACTTTGGTTGTTGTTGGAACTTTTTACTGTAGGTAGCATTGTGTAGTTGTAAGGCTCTTGCTGTAGTCTTCTTAAACCCTGCATTTAAAGAAAACAAATTGTGTTAGCCATAAGCTAAGTAAACAGCATGTCCTTCTTTCGAAAGCTCTCCACTTTGAACGAGAAAACATAATCGAGAAATCTTACTAGCTAGAAATCTTTTTCTATCTTTACTTAGTAAGAAGGAATGGAGCCTTTACTCCTTTCTTGTTTTTTTAAATTTGGTAGTTGTCTTAACATTATTTCCTTTACAGAATTACTGGGTACGTGAAGGTGTTAGTCTTAAACGTTCTATTAAGTTTTTTTTTATGGTATTATGGGGATGTGACAGGCATACAAAAGTGAAAAGCCGAAAGAAGATATAGATGTGACAAACACATTACCTTGGATATGATAGTGGATATGGAATGCATCATAGTTTCATTTCAAGCCAAATTTCAATATTAAGGCCCATTAAAAAATATGAAAATATGCACACTTGCGACACAATTCAAATTTCATCTAACACAATAAGTGCCAGGATGGCCTCAAAGAAATGATCCCTTAGAGAACATGTATTGAAAAATAATCCAAGTTGTATACTATTAATGTTACAATTTACTAAATTTTAACACTTCAGATGGATTCAGAGACCCCCCCCCCCTTTTAACACCCTTTTAACACTGCAGATGGATTCGGAGACCCCCCCTTTTAACACTGCAGATGGATTTGGAGACCCCCCCCGAAACCCCCCCTCTAGGGAGAGGTCTCCGAATCCATCTGCAGTGTTAAAATTTAGTAAACTGTACAAATTCATTATCAAAATTATAATTTTCCACTGTCGGAATGACACAACTAAAAATGACCAAATAAATGACCAATTGTTATGTGGTCATTTTAGTTTATTTCTTATCTCGTGACCAAACTGGTCATTTTTAGTTTAGTTCTTATCCCGTGACTAAAGTGGTCATTTATCTTGGTCATTTTTAGTCAGCTCACTTAAAATTTCTCAATTTTGGTCATTTATCCCTTGAAAAGCCAGCGGTGACCAATTTGTTTGGTCGCCTAGTCACATATCTCTTATTTTGTACTAGAGTAGGCTATGGACTCCATACTACTGGATCCACGGAAGAAAATGAAAGAAAGTCAACAAAATTTTGCAATAAGCATACTACAAAAATCTAAGTAAAACGATGTACATTCTAACTTTGATACTTGAGAACCAACCTTTTATTTCGATAAAAGTAACTATAACTTCATCTACGAGGCTATATTTTCTGATATAGCATTCCATGAAAACTAGAAAAAGAATATACAACAACCATGCAATCCTAAATAAATTATAGCTACGATAATTGAAGATTTTCATGTGAGTTTGCATAATCTAACAAACTTACTTCTTTGGAGTAAACTGATAATACTACTCTCTAATCTAATGAAGCTCATAGGTAGTGTACATAGTCATTCTTATAACAACAACTATAAGGAGGATCTTGTTGATATTACTATGAAATTTTGAATTTTCTTATTAGGTCAGGCTGCATGTCAAGAACACTCATTCATAATCAATGGAATAACATATTTCGCTAAAGTTTTACATATCTTTATCTATTTCTTAGACTTAGGAGTTTACAATATGACATCAAGTTATGAATCAACAATCAACAAAAAGATTTATGATGCTTCTATTCTCTTTTAACAAGTTTTTTTCCAATCACGATACAAAAATCACACATTTCACATCAATCTAAGAAAAGACATATAACATCATCTATATTGATACATCCTTCGTATGAGATATTTACATACTAGTATTTATTTGCTACTTTCAACCTTTCATGTATTTATTTGTACATACTTCATCTAATTTGATCCTTATAACTATGTCCTAGAATATGCTTTTCAAGGTAACATTTTTTGTGCCATTTCGTAACAAATCTAATTACTTCGATGAATAATGACTCATTCTTTTAGGCAAGAAATAATTTTATTTCATTGATTAAAGTATTGCATATGCATACCCTATTATAGATTTCAATGGAAATCTATCACTCATAAACTTGTATCATTAAATAAAGTCAACTAAGTATGAGTAATTTTATACCTTAAGTAAATCTCATAACCACATTTCACATGTACTGAAATCATTTCAACAAATTATCACCCTCCATGACAATACTATTCATCCATGTGGGTATCTATACCTTTTATTTAACCAGGGAACTTATGACAAAGATAACATACCCGACTCACAATTTTATGAGGATAAAATAATTATCTTTACTCTTTTGGAGAAACTTGAAGTTGAACTCGAATAACTTTTTCCCCTCGTCCAGTCCGATCCATGCATCCAAAACAAAACAAAAACAATTTGATTGATTAGTTTATCAAACTTCATAATTACTTATCTCATGTTGAGCCTAATAGGCCCGAGTGCTATAACCTAGCGCTCTGATACCATATGTCACATACCCAAATTTTGAATTTTATATTTTGGTGAAATTTTGAGAAATTCTTCAATTTTCTATGGTTTCCTAAAAATGCAAAGTACCATTTCTCCTTGGACTTCATTTACATTTTTCTAGTTATACAGTTCACAATGTTCCCTACTTCCTTCATAATTTAACATCCTAAATATATAACTATTTAGACACTAACATTTAATCCTTACATAATGGAAGAACTTAAATACAAATGTATTTGATTTTTAACATAAGCCACCATGAATATTTTGTAATGACTATTTAAACAAAAGACCCAAAGAGGTATGTTATTTAAACTTCCCTTGAATGATTTCCTAAACTGGAAATTGTATAAGACCAAATACTTCATACAACTTTTATCTTAACTTATATTGGAATATCATTCATCGTTTCTCATATAAACATGGTCTATTATGCAAAGGTATAAATTTATAATTTCATCATCTTTCATAACAACAACATTATCTAATTTTACTTAGGATGATTATATACGTTACCTTGTACTCTATGTTCTTTCCAACAATACAATTGATCAATATATATTTATGTGAAAATTCTATATTTAACATAAAAGCTTATAATCAAAATCATGATTTCATTCGCTATATTAGACCACACCTAGGAAAACAAATGACCATGAGTTACATCATCGCAATACCAAGGAATTAAATACGCATAAAAGGGACACAACAACATGGACACCATTTTACCGTGGTTCACCCAAACTTGGGCTACGTCCACAAAAGAGGGTCAATTCTTTTATTATTCAATAAGACGAGGTTTACATCTACAACAAATTGTTGCATTCGTCAATTTCCAACATTCCCAAGGTTTTCTATTAGTCTAGATAGAAATCTTTCTATCAATAAGAGGAAATAAATAATTACATTTTTCAATACTTTCTCACTGCATACTGGAAATAACTACTAGATCAGGTAATAAGGTATACAAGGGATATTCCCTTCATTTCATACCTTGGGGTATATTCAACATCACTTTTCGACTTGAACATTATCTTTTATGACTTGTACGTAAATATGAGTTACATTATATCTTATAACCCTTTCACCCTATTAATGAATAATGTCAACCTCTTCGCAAATATGCATATATATTCTTTATTAGTCTAACACTATCGTTTTCCCAAACAAGGACTATGTCCTTGCTAAACTTGAATAGGATAATTTATATAACAATCAAAAGAATATATATATGTTTAAGGGATCACCCTTTTATATATATATATATATATATATATATATATATATATATATATATATAAACTTGAATAGGATAATTTATATAACAATCAAAAGAATATATATATGTTTAAGGGATCACCCTTTTATATATATATATATATATATATATATATAACTGAGTTCATAATTTATATAAGGGAAATACTAAATTTTGTCGACATACTATGTCAGGATAACATTACCAAAATTTCTAAATCAAACAAAATATCATAAATCAACGCTAAATCTACAATTCAGGCCTCGGCTGAAAATAGTAAGAACTTAATACATAAAATTTACATGCAAATCGCTTGAAACGATGTAAACAAGACCTTTATCGAATTAGATCGCTTGATGTGGCTAAATGTGTTTCAGCAAAGACCAATTTCCAACTTGATCGGTAGCATGTGCTTTAGACAACACTAAGGAAGACAGAGGTCAAAAAAAAAAATCCAAGATACTCACTCTGTCAACAAGTATGTATGGATCGAACTATGCAAAGAGAAATGAATCTAATCATGATCTTTGTTTAATAATGTACGTAAGAATGGATCGCTCTATTAGTCCCTCACAAAGGTAACCGAGCATGAGATCTGTCAAGGAAAGGATCATTTAACTGAGCATGAGCTCTGTCAAAGTAATATCGTGGATGCACAAATCGTTTGAGATATAAACACTATTGATCAGTATGTGTATTGATCGCCGATCAATATAATCTATGATGTTATTTGTGTATGCACAAATCGAATAAACGATTCCTTAGTAAGGCCTCTCCCTTCTAAACAATTTATTAAAGATCCTCCAAAATGCTCGAATGTCTAAATGTATACGCAAAAGGAAATAAGAACCCCCGAAGGATACCTCGATGCATACATAAATCCAAAAACAAACAGAGAACAATACTAACCCCAATACATGAATCTGGGCGCTAACTTATCAAAGAGGACAGAGAAGCAAAAAGAGACGACCATCCAATGGTTGCTCCAGTCGGATGCATGGAATGATCCTAAACATGGAAAATGCATGCACATCCTATCCTCGATTACATACTGATTAAAAACATTAAATAAATCTATATTCTTTCTAGATGGCAAGGCGGGGTTTCATATATCAAGCATAAATATAAATAACAGCGTTTGGTATTCTCCACATGATGCTACCCGAGACTCCATACTGGATATATGCTGGCGAAGAAGTAATATAGTAGATCGTACCAACAAAGATGTGTACCACTCACTTCAAGTCAGAAAATGTAACAAAAATACATACAAATGGAGATGTGTTCCAACATAAGATCCTCTATCTTCGGTGCAGAAAACGCCCTCACTGAGATCGATCAGTAATGAAAAAGAACCAGACCAGCTAACTCTACTATATACTCATACTGCTATCACAACATTGAAAGAGGCATAGAGATCGCTTACGGAATTTGTTTTCATCAAAGATTCTATAGAATTCATGCAGGGATGAGTGTATACAACCTTACCTGAGATCGATCAGTACTAAGGTTGCTCTTTTTTTGAATTCAGGGCTGATCTGAGATCACTTCGTCGAATCTTTGGAATCCATGGCGAAACAACCTTAGTGTGCGATGTGATCTTCTCCTCCATCAGGTAAGCAGAAAAACTAAGAAGTATCCCCCTCCTGCACTCTTAACCAAAAACATTACACAATCTAACAGATAAAAGAAATAGCACAAGCAGATTAACTATCTTAGGGTTTTTCCTGTGGTCTCCCCAACAACCTATTCTACGATGGAATATTTAACATGCAGAGATCCACCCCAAACTGTGGCAGCATTCAACCTACCGAGCGCCCCAATAGAGATTACCATTGCCCTACACTTGGCTCATCATAAAAAGACATATGGCAGAACTTAGGTGAAAAATGCTTTACTAAGGCGAAATCCTTGATGGCTTGTCTCCTTAGTGGAGAGAGAGGCCAACAAGGTTTGTTGAATGATCCGTTGGTGCTAAACTTAACTTAAATGCATGTGAGATGGGTTTTGGTCCTCTAATGAGAGGTCATTCTCATTAATGTGCTAAAATAGCTCAATTGCTTACATCGCCAAAATAGAGAGGCATAGCCCCCTTAAGGATTAACAAAATTTTGGATAGAAATATTCTAAGCCCCAAATAAAACATTATCCCTTATTTTTAAATAAGTTAATAGTCTTATACTTTGAATCACTTCCTTTTACCCAAACGATTCATATATATATATATATATATGACAATATTGTCATAAGTTAAAATGAGACTACAATAGTTATATATATATGTATTATCATATATATACTTATATATATATATGTAACACTCATTTTTATTCATATTCTCATTACTATAAATTTATTTAATCCATAGTATAACTTAAATGGAGTATACTTAGTAACTTATAATTAATATCCAACCCATAGTATATTTATAATTAAATATACTAATACTTGTAGTCGAGTGTACTAATAAACCGAGTTTTATCAAAATAGCTAATAAGCTATGCTTACCGATATCTCTATAAACTAAACTTACCCAAAATCATCAATTTTTTTGAAGGATATACTCACCATACTTCTTGGTTAAGATAATTTATCCTTTTTCTAAGAATACCAACTTATGTAGGTATCTTTGTATACCTATATAAATTTCTTCTTGCATTATCTTTATTATGCATTACAATGCAAGATATATATATATATATATATATATATATATATATATATATATATATATATTATCAAACTCACTAACATCTCTTAGTATCACTTATAACTCCATAGATAAGCTAAGCTTCATTTGCTGTAAGAGTTTGTGATGTTCTTTTAGCACACTCATTAAGAGGTGACATCATCAAGACTTAGTTAGTCTATCTAGTGTTACTAGTTAGCTTCTAGGAAAATTATTTGCTAATGGTTTTCGGTGACGATCTTAATCTTACCTATCCTTAGTGAATTTGGTTGTCGTCATCGTCTAAATGTGTCACTGCTCTTAAACCCCTAAGATTAAAATAACACTTAGGAACATATCACTAGTTTCAAAGTCCACTGATGGGGCCTTGGCCTTGAGCTCCTCACCAGGACCACTTACACATAGTTACAATAATTATTTACATTTATAAAAATTATTAAGTAAAAAATGAGGGATGTTACAGTATCTATTATGTTTATCTAATGCATACACATCTACTAGTAATGAAATATGCATCACATTTAATATAAATCAAATTGTTTCATTTCACAAATTATTCTTAACAAATCTTATTATTAGGATCCAAACCTGAAGTTCTTCTAGACATTTCACATTATTTAAGGGACGGTAATCCCGCATGAAAAAGATAGGTAAAATCATAACAAAATATATGCATATGAATATATACATCATAATTTAAATATCATCTCATGATATCAATGCCAAATTACTTTCATAATATCCCTACATTAGTTCATTGTGCTTACACAATTATGCTTTCGTAACATTCCAATGGTTTTATAACAATTAAGAGTTTCAAGTCCATTGGCTTATCTAGCACAATGACATTTATCCTAGGTCAATATCAAATTTTTGAAATGAAACATTTGGATTTAAATTATGTTATATGCATATTTCACTAGTCTACTTATGTGTGTAAATGTAGATCTTGTTTTCAGATGATGAGGGAAATTGTAAGGACCTCACCTGGTCTTTAGTTTTAATTAATGTAAATCTAGCAGTTTTAAATTTGATCTACTTATTTTGTTGAAGTCTACATGTTTCCTTCAATGTTTCTGTAAAAATAATCTTTCTATTTATGATATAAATTTCATTTATGAATGTAGAAATAAACATATAAGCAACATCAATCTATTTTCAGTTCCAAGTATATTTATTTTCAACAATTTATACAATTTACATTTTCAAAATGTAAAACTTGAATTTCCTACCAGTAAAATACCTGTAGGATAGCAGTTTGTCCTAGTAGTCTATCTAGCTAGTTCCATGTAGGTATTTCAGGAAACTCAACTGCAAAACAAATTTACCACCCAGCCAGCTAGGAACAGTCTTGCCGACTCCCTAGCTCCAAGGAACCCATATTCCTTGGCCCTCCGTGCCCGAAGTCCCCAAGAACAACAATAGCCACATAAGCAACCTTCTAGCAGGTCTTGAGATCCAACTACCCCTCTAGTTCAGATCTCTTTCTGGTTTCCCCCATGGGTTCCCAGCTTCAACTCCCTTTCACAACTTCTTTGCCTCTTTCCTTTTCATGGTTCCTTCCCCAAAATAAACCCTCAAAATAATATCCCAAAATCCTCTCCCCCTCTTCATCTTCCCTTCTCCCTTTTAAGTACTTCCCACCGCCTCTTTATTCGGGAGGAGTACCACACTACCCCCAAAAGAAATAGTTTTTAAATCATGCTCATATCCATTCACCTACTTTTGTGGTTAATATGTCTAGTCGATTTAAATATTTTCAAGTGCACCATTTTCTAAAAATATTTAAGACAATTAAATAATTAATTTAATGCATAATCATATCTATTCGTTTAATTCCATTGACTTGATATCAATTCGGATAACTTCAGCTACACTTTTTTTTGAACAAAAATATTAAAATATTCATTTTGAATTGCAACCATATCTACTCATTTAGTTTTGATTGACATTTACCTAACAATCCAATCAATTTAATTTGCATGCTTTCAACCTTGCTTAAATATTGTAAATAATATTTTAAGATTTCAATCCTAATAAATATTAAAATTAAATGTATCTAAATAAGCAAAAATGAATATTAAATCAAATACACATTTAGTCATTAATTTAATGTATAGTTAACCCAATAATCCTCAATACAAATAATTATAATACAATTAATCATGTTATTAAATAATAAATCTATATTTGAATAATACTAGCGTATGCACACAAGGTATGTAAGTGTAGCTAGTACTTATGTAGCTTGTGTGTGTACTAATAATAGCATGTTGAACCTCTACTGCATATATCTTATTTATCACAAGCAACCATACAAGGAACAATTCAGTAATAACATTATTTAACAATAATTACTAACTAGTCATAATAACACAACATCAACTGCATGGTATACTAAGTTTATCATACATGAGGAAATGAACAGTTTTAGCACACATACAAACATCCAAGCTGTTTTACTGACTCAAATCATAATAATATATGAAACAACATAACATATTGAATTACGACACATGACTCAAGCAAAGGTTTTCAGTACACACACAGAATAAATTATGTTTCCCTTTAAATTTCCACAACATTCCTATCTACCTACCTCTTTCTTCCTAATTCATAACTAACTTCCACATCCTATCCTTCCTCTGCTGGACTACCCTGAAGTGTCATGCCATGACCGACTCCAGTTAGAACCCGTAAGCGGAAGTGTCGAATACATCGACCAAGCTTCCCCAGCAGGCACCCACTAGTCATCATCACACACCTTGGGGAGTGCGCTATAGCGCGACCCTCCCATGACTCCGGGTTTTGGAGGATAAATGGTGGGTAATGCCTCCACCCCTCCTATGGAACAAGGGTCAACACCCTTCATAGTCATATTGCATTGCTATTGTTGTTCTTAGGGATTTCGTCATCGAATAACCAGTTTGGACAGTTGAGTTTCCTGAAACCCAACACCTGCCCACACATCATGATAATAAACCAATACTCATATAGAACAATAATGCATCACTTGTATACCATTTATCTTTTGGAATTCATGTCCCCGATGTATTTCCAACTCTTAGGACATAGCTATCACTTAGCTTTTTTTTTTCAACCTATGGGTTAGTCTCCAAACGCGAGATCATAGAATATCATGCAATCATTAACATGTATGCATGTTTCATCACTAATGATCAATAATAAAAATCATTTTTCTATGTACCATGCATCTAGTTTCACATTCATCAATTCAACTATCATATAACTCTAACTTGGTATCCACATACCCATCAACTTTTAAATTTGCATGCTATGGACAAAATAAAATACGACAATCATTCATACTATTTAACATCATGCACTCATATATATGTCTTCTGCGGAATAGTAATTTCATAGGTCGACAGTGTCCAAATACTGACAAATATCCAAAATCATAAGATAATATAAACAAGAAATGGTAGTTCATGTGGTAAATTCAAAATGGGGCATTACATACACCCACCCTTCAAGAAACTTCGTCCCGAAGTTATGAGATCATTCCCAATCATCAGGAAAAGAATGATGCAATACCTTGTGTCCTCTAAACTTTACTCATTTTATCACATAGAAGATGTCTCTATAATATTTAAAGTGTGGTGTAGGACGTTTGTCTTATCACCTCCAGGCTCCTTAATGCATTTATCTACACAACGTTATACCCTTGTTAAAGTTGTTCATACTATTACACATTGTAAATCTAGGAACACATAAGTCTTTAATATAAGTTTATTTATTTATTTTATCTTTCTTCTCGAGTATTATTACGACTCTTGCATTATTTCACATATTTAGTTAACCACTTTTGAACACGTTCTTGTTAATGATTTACATACTAGTTCGCAACACTTCTATGAGCTCTAACATATGAGTTTTGCAATACACCATTTCATTTTATAGTTTTAACTTATACATGGTGACCTTCTTCTAGAATACTAACACCCCATGCTCATCATGAGTTTTAAGCTACCAGCCTATCATGATTCGAAACATTCTTTGTACAATTTGCATATTTATTTGTCCTCTCAAGGTAATTAACATGCTTTCGTTGGACATACAAAAATCATTCGTATATACTCCATATAACACATATGGCTAGGAATTAGGCACACACACTCATCCTATCCTTTACACAATACTTAGCAAGGATTTACATGCTCCTAAGACTCATGTGCGTACGCTTGTAATTTGATCAAAGTTTTAACTTGGGAAGTGCGTTATTGCACCAAGACACCCAATATGATTATAACTTCCTTAGGCGATTCTTTAACATGCTTGCTAGATACATAATCAAAATATGAACATAATTCATAATATTAACATCACACCGATATATAGAATTTCCGCCAAATAATCAATCCATATGTTCACAGTGTCATCAAACTAATGAAGTTCCACAATAATAAGCAAATACAACTGGTGATGATAGTTCTAATGGTAAAGCCAATACGGGGCATTACATACACCCACCCTTTAGGAAACTTTGTCTCGAAGTTATGGTCCTTTGCATCATAGGGAATTTCCATGACATAATATCTTTGTGCCTTGCTATCAAAATACCTCAGGCATACTAGTCCCACTGGACCTTCACTTGATAAAACATGTCAATTCCATCTAGAGTTTTAATGTATTTATCACAAGGAATGCACTCTTATATTACACTCTACATCCTGTATACATAGCGAGTCTATCCTTCTTAATGTTGATTAGACACATCTCTCCGCCAAAATAGTTAACACACTATCAATTTTATGGTTCTTTTCTGTAATTGAATTCATAGGAAGACCTTGTTCCCAATAATACATTTTCTTAGGTTCAAAATTTATTTTTATGACCCAATTACTACTACTTATTATTATTATTGTTCTCTACTTCTAACATACTCACTTATTTTTTCATTTCATGGCTTAATTACATCATGTTCGAGATGATATCGAAAATGATACCAGGTGTAATTCTCATATTAAAGTATAGCTCGTTCATTTAACCCCTAGTCAAAACCTTATCTTCTCATTTGAATCCTTCCAAATTATAAATAAAACTATACTTGAATTCCTATTATCATCTTAGCTAGATTATATCTATTCTACCACTCCTTAAGGGGTTGGTATACCATAGTCTTCTTCGGCTTAGGTACATTTACCAAAAAATTATTAATTCACACCTAGCATATGCAATTACTTCACAATTTGTTGATGAAGACTATCAATCTTATTTAATCATTTCATCACATTGGAGGTGTTCTTATAATTTGTTAATCATTTGCGTAGTTTTTTTTTTTTTGGTTTGATCTATTTAAGGTTCAATACTATACGTAATCCATAGAGTAGTTAAATTCCTGGTTAAAGTACATTGTATTTTCTATACTGTGATTCATAAGATTATGTTGTCTTCTATATAACTTCGATTTGCTTCTAATTCATCATTATGGACCCTTCATTGATTCTCATCCTCATTTGACTTACACTATTCATTGATCAATTACTTACATATTATTACTCAATACTTTCAAGAGGACTCTGACTCATGAGCCTCAGGATATGCCCCTTTCATTCACAGTTCAAACCTAGGCACACAGGTTACTACCTTATGGATTACAACCGAATCACTCCCACCGTGAATTTCAACCTACTACATCTACATAAGTTCCTTGTAGGATCATACGATATGCCAAGCTTATAGTATTGTCAATTTTATCTTGTCTATCCCTACAAGGTGAAAACATGGCTTTATTGGAATCAATCTTATATACTCAGTTAACATGAATGACTAGACATTATTTATTCATACACATCCTACTCTCCTAGTCAAATATTTCGTAAGGACATGCATACTTGGATACCGTTGCTATTTATCTACTTGTTATCACCTATATTATAATGCTTTACTTTCAATTTGGCAATAAATTTTGAAATGTACTTATCAATACATATTCATCACTTTTATACTTACATGCATATCTCATTATGTTAAATGTCCTTCTACATATGCTATATTCTTACACCTATATTTGATTTCATTACTACCTTTTACTTTTCTAGTTTTATTTAGCACCTTTTTGAAGGATGTGTTATTACATTTATCTGTATAGTCTTTCTTGTCCTCCGTGTGTTTCTATAACTTAATGAAACATCATGTCACTTGGATAATTTCTCAAGTATTCTTCCTGGTTAGGGTTTTGTATTAGGATCAAGTTCCTTCTTAACCTCCTACAAATTTATTAACTGGAGGACAACCTTTAAATCACATGTAGTATACAATTTTTCTTGTGAACACGTTTCTTTCTCTAGTTACTAAATTTTCTAATACTTCATGCCAATCTTTTGGCATCATAATATGTGTATATATAGAGTATCATTCCTATATATATGGTATCTTTCTTTCACTTATATATTTAAGCTTACCGTTTCCATATTATTTTAGTTAATAATTATTACCAACTTTATATGATTTATATACATTAACATATAACATGCTTATTATTATACACCCTAATTTCTTCATATTAGCCCTCTTTTTCATTTAAATTTTTATACTTATGTGTATTATCATTATTATAATACTAACTTATTAAATACCATGCTTATTAATACCTATTACTATTATATATATATATATATATATATATATATATATAAAAGAAAACCATCATAATATCTTCATGCATATAATTTTCCTACATAAAAATATCTCCCCCTTCCTTTAACTTTTTTTTTTTTTTACTATGATAAAAAGTTATTTATTCCAAAAATATAATTTTATTAATAATAAAACAACTTATCCCATTACCCACGAAGAGTTGGATAGTCTATATGTATAAATAAGGATTCCATTCAAAACCCTATTATATCGAAATAGATCCTCCAATTTAATACATTTTTTTTTTATGTTTTTTTTTTTTTTATCAATAGCACTCACCTTAATAAAAAGGTAATTAATATTGTATGCTGATTCAGTTAATAATTATTTAACTAATTCATAAATATTATTTATATAAAAATATGTAATTAATAAAAAATAAAATAAAAGAAAAATAACATTTAATAAAATAAAATCCATTACGTTTTTTTTTTTATTAACTAAAAGTAAAGTTTATAAAATTCTCCTCTAAAACTTTAATAAATTGAGAGCGTTGTCCACCTTTTCTCTCTTTTTTAGCTTATGGCTTTGCGTGAAGTATACTCGCGTCAATTTCAAGAAATTGAGAGTGATGTCCATTCTCATATATATATATTTAAACTAAAGGCTTTACGTGATATATACTCGAGTTAATTTTGAGAAATTGACCGTTGCAAAACTGAATGGAAATGGATACGGGCAAGTGGCATACAACCGTGTCATATAATTTAAAAGGCGGGCTGTCCATTTGGATCACACGTAGTTTCATGTTGCCAAATTAGTCAGCAAGAGTTAAAGGGATATTAAAAATTAGCCATTGTTGCCAAATAGAGGTTGCCTCCTAAATTCGCTCTAGCAAAATTGCTTTGTTGCCGGTAAGGGTACTCACTATGTCATTATATTTGCTCTCACTTTGTTGCCGGGAAGACAAAGTGGAGAGAGAAAAAGACGTTAATATTATTATTATTTTTGTTTGTTTGTTTATATTGCAATATTGATATTTTTTTACGGACTCAAACCTTCAAAAACCCAAAGTTGAACCCGACGTGAAATGAACACTGAAACTTTCGGTATTAAGTGAGACAAACCTCATTTTTTTTTTTATCAATCCATGATCCACAATGGTATATACATAAGCGATGTTGGGCATGCCTTTTCCATTACGGCTAACTTAGAAATATGTTAGCGGCGAATCCACGAGGTAAGAGTCATTATCAACTTTTGGAGCTTAGCTAAATTTGTGGGTTTAAAATAAATCGACTGCATTTTCGTAAAGTTCGTTTTGTTTATTTGACTTTGAATAACACGTCAAACCTGAAACTAAACAATTATTATTAATTTTTGTTTTTTTTTATTTGGAGAATGAACTATCCTCACGCTTTTGGACATAGCTCCGTAAATCAAACAGCACCTTGCTTTAATTTCTTTCATCTACCACCATAGACGACCACCTGCACGGGCACGTGGGTCAGTCTCTACATGTAAGACGCGTGCCCCCTCTGTGTTTACCAGAACTAAAGCACCGCCAGCGGCCTCCTTTCCCAGTTTTCTCGATAGCATGAGGAACACCCTCTCTCTGTGAGCGAGAGCTGTTGCGGGTTGGAGCTTGAGCTACAGGCATACAGAGTACCATAACACATCATTTCCTTCGTTATGTGGTTGTGTGGCACGAGTGGCCATGGAAGCCATGCCTATGCCTCTCCGCCCTCGGCTGGGACACGCTAGCAACCTGAATGGTCTGTCTTCCCTAGGGCATGCACACTCTCGTTCCATGCTAGTTTGGGACGCAGCTTTACCACCAACGGGCGCAACCGTGAAGGCTCTCTATTCATAAGCCACGAGCCTTGCGTTCAAACCCCCGTGTGCAACTCAACTGCGGGTTTTTTTCTCTCAGAAGAGCTGCCAAGTATGGAAACATTGGTACCCTCGGGATTTTTCACAGTGCACACACCTGAGGATGAAAATGCAGCCTCATCAAGCCATCCCCTCACTTCTTAGTTCGGAACCTAGTCTAGTATTCTCCCATTGTATCCGCAGTGTGGATCCCTCATCTCTTGAGTGGCTTACTCTCGACCATGGAATCGTTGTTGGATTGGGACACAGCATGCACATTATATGCCCTAGTTCATGAGGCAAGCTCACTCGACACAAGCTGGTTCACGGCTTAAAGACTCATCTCGGCCTGTAGGCATTTTGAGGAGGGCGCCAGGTTTCTACGAGTAAGTAAGAAATCTAGAAATCTTACTCTGAAATTTTCTTTGCAGAGCAGTTTATGCTTATTTCCTTATCTTGACTGGAGACACTCTTTATACTTCTGTACAAGAATCTATATATATATATATATTTGAAGGTTTTGGCTAACAGTGATTTCATGGGTTATGCCATAGTTTTCTAGGTTTCTTGAACAATTATTTTCTAGTTTATGAGCTAGTTTAGGTTATGCTTTGTTTTTCTTTTAATAATGTTAAAATTTTTCCATTCATTGATGGAGCCGAACTTATTTGTTTGATATTCTCGGCTGGGCGGCCTCTGGAAAGAGAGAGCCAAGCTCCCTTTTGTTTTTTTTTTAGGTTGGTTATGTGCTCAAGGTTTTGAACATAGGCTCCATTGTGGGCTTCGCTTGACACTTGTTTCAGGACCCGAGGTTGGGCTAATGCTTCCGAATTGGTGAGAGCTCGCTATGATTTTGCTAGTAAATCCCCAAACACTTTTTGGATATAGAATATGTTTTAGGGTTTCACCCCATTGATGTTCTCACTGCATAAGCCTGTAGTTCTCATTCTTATTCTTCATATTCTTTCTGCAGTACGCATGGTATGTTCTGTTGGAGCTCATGCAAAATATACCAAGAGCTGAAGCTCATATATGAGCTTTTTTTTTTTTTTTTTAGTTTTTCTTTAGATGATTTCCGAGAGAAGTCGACATTCTAAAGTTGACATTCGAAAATATACTTTTTATGCCGCTCTTGCAATCTCCTACCTGATAAATAGAAATATATAAATGCTACTAACCCCAACTATTTCTTCAGTATGTTCCTACCTTCCTTCATGGCTAGATTTAAGCATCTAACTTGGCATGCTTCTACTAGATATATGGCTTCTCAATGTGTAGATTTTAATTGCAGTAGATTTCAGATTGCAGATATAACTTCCAACAACCTCACACTAGTTTAGCAACCTTGGCATACTAGTTTCCTAATGTTTCCATTGTATAATGAGTTTTGCAACCCTTTGTAACACTTCTCTTGTCTTATGCCCATATTATAGTGTGATTAAAAATATGACATAATCCTTACCATAATTTCTTTTATTTAAAATTTTTCTTTATCATATTAGAGGAAATTTGTTCATTCTCTTCTAATTAGAATTGTGCTTTGTTCCTATGGCAGGTTATTACAGGTAAAGTGAAATGATTTCAGCGAAAGAAGAAAGAAATGGTAAGCTTATGGGTACCTTCTCTAGGGCTCGAGGCATCCTCTTCAACCCATTTAGAATCCTTTTGAGAGCAACCCTTTTCAAGCTCTGCTCATAATTTCTGCTCATTTATGAGCTGCTATTTTTTTTTGTAAGGCAGCCTCTCTAAGTGCTTGTCCACTTAGTTCTGTTTGGAGAATTTTCCGAACTTGGACTTTCAAAACAATTGTAATCTAGATACAACTTTCCACATGAATAATAAAAAAAACTTATGTAATTCTTGTTACGCTTTATTTAAAGTGTTGTTTTAATTTTCTTTTCTAGTTTTGCTACTGTTTTTTTTGTTTCCTTAAGGTTTCACGGGTTTCCTGGTTTCACGGTTTCAAGTTTATAGTAGGCCCTATGGTTCCAGATTTGGAACCATGGCTCTGATACCATGTGTAAGGACCTCACCTGGTCCTTAGTTTTAATTAATGTAAATCTAGCAGTTTTAAATTTGATCTACTTATTTTGTTGAAGTCTACATGTTTCCTTCAATGTTTCTGTAAAAATAATCTTTCTATTTATGATATAAATTTCATTTATGAATGTAGAAATAAACATATAAGCAACATCAATCTATTTTTAGTTCCAAGTATATTTATTTTCAACAATTTATACAATTTACATTTTCAAAATGTAAAACTTGAATTTCCTACCAGTAAAATACCTGTAGGATAGCAGTTTGTCCTAGTAGTCTATCTAGCTAGTTCCATGTAGGTATTTCAGGAAACTCAACTGCAAAACAAATTTACCACCCAGCCAGCTAGGAACAGTCTTGCCGACTCCCTACCTCCAAGGAACCCATATTCCTTGGCCCTCCGTGCCCGAAGTCCCCAAGAACAACAATAGCCACATAAGCAACCTTCTAGTAGGTCTTGAGATCCAACTACCCCTCTAGTTCAGATCTCTTTCTGGTTTCCCCCATGGGTTCCCAGCTTCAACTCCCTTTCACAACTTCTTTGCCTCTTTCCTTTTCATGGTTCCTTCCCCAAAATAAACCCTCAAAATAATATCCCAAAATCCTCTCCCCCTCTTCATCTTCCCTTCTCCCTTTTAAGTACTTCCCACCGCCTCTTTATTCGGGAGGAGTACCACACTACCCCAAAAGAAATAGTTTTTAAATCATGCTCATATCCATTCACCTACTTTTGTGGTTAATATGTCTAGTCGATTTAAATATTTTCAAGTGCACCATTTTCTAAAAATATTTAAGACAATTAAATAATCAATTTAATGCACAATCATATCTATTCGTTTAATTCCATTGACTTGATATCAATTCGGATAACTTCAACTACACTTTTTTTTGAACAAAAATATTAAAATATTCATTTTGAATTGCAACCATATCTACTCATTTAGTTTTGATTGACATTTACCTAACAATCCAATCAATTTAATTTGCATGCTTTCAACCTTGCTCAAATATTGTAAATAATATTTTAATTTGCATGCTTTCAACCTTGCTCAAATATTGTAAATAATATTTTAAGATTTCAATCCTAATAAATATTAAAATTAAATGTATCTAAATAAGCAAAAATGAATATTAAATCAAATACACATTTAGTCATAAATTAATGTATAGTTAACCCAATAATCCTCAATACAAATAATTATAATACAATTAATCATGTTATTAAATAATAAATCTATATTTGAATAATACTAGCGTATGCACACAAGGTATGTAAGTGTAGCTAGTACTTATGTAGCTTGTGTGTGTACTAATAATAGCATGTTGAACCTCTACTGCATATATCTTATTTATCACAAGCAACCATACAAGGAACAATTCAGTAATAACATTATTTAACAATAATTACTAACTAGTCATAATAACACAACATCAACTGCATGGTATACTAAGTTTATCATACATGAGGAAATGAACAGTTTTAGCACACATACAAACATCCAAGCTGTTTTACTGACTCAAATAATAATAATATATGAAACAACATAACATATTGAATTACGACACATGAATCAAGCAAAGGTTTTCAGTACACACACAGAGTAAATTATGTTTCCCTTTAAACTTCCACAACATTCCTATCTACCTACCTCTTTCTTCCTAATTCATAACTAACTTCCACATCCTATCCTTCCTCTGCTGGACTACCCTGAAGTGTCATGCCATGACCGACTCCAGTTAGAACCCGTAAGCGGAAGTGTCGAATACATCGACCAAGCTTCCCCAGCAGGCACCCACTAGTCATCATCACACACCTTGGGGAGTGCGCTATAGCGTGACCCTCCCATGACTCCGGATTTTGGAGGATAAATGGTGGGTAATGCCTCCACCCCTCCTATGGAACAAGGGTCAACACCCTTCATAGTCATATTGCATTGCTATTGTTGTTCTTAGGGATTTCGTCATCGAATAACCAGTTTGGACAGTTGAGTTTCCTGAAACCCAACACCTGCCCACACATCATGATAATAAACCAATACTCATATAGAACAATAATGCATCACTTGCATACCATTTATCTTTTGGAATTCATGTCCCCGATGTATTTCCAACTCTTAGGACATAGCTATCACTTAGCTTTTTTTTTTCAACCTATAGGTTAGTCTCCAAACGCGAGATCATAGAATATCATGCAATCATTAACATGTATGCATGTTTCATCACTAATGATCAATAATAAAAATCATTTTTCTATGTACCATGCATCTAGTTTCACATTCATCAATTCAACTATCATAACTCTAACTTGGCATCCACATACCCATCAACTTTTAAATTTGCATGCTATGGACAAAATAAAATATGACAATCATTCATACTATTTAACATCATGCACTCATATATATGTCTTCTACGGAATAGTAATTTCATAGATCGACAGTGTCCAAATGCTGACAAATATCCAAAATCATAAGATAATAGAAACAAGAAATGGTAGTTCATGTGGTAAATTCAAAATGGGGCATTACAGAAATTGTATGCTAATGTGGTTGGTTGAATATTATAACTAGTAATGGTGTTGGAAAAATACATAGTCAAGGGTAGTTGAACATGGATGGTATATTATATTTTTTTAAGATGTTATGATTTAAATGACTTCATATTAGAAAGCACGGGAGGATGAAGATTTTGAGTGTGTTAAACTTGTGAAACTTTGGTTAATATTACCCATGAAATGCATGAGTATGCACATTGTAAGACAATGGAAGGTTAGTTATGGTAAAGGTTGGTTATCAAATAGAAAATTTATTATGAATTCAGCTTTCTTTATTTAAAGATTGTTTGAATTTTTTTAAACATGTGCTCAATGGTTAAGGTTTTTGAATTAACAATGTTCACTTCGAATTTTTGGTTTTTTGGTTTTTTTTGGTTATGAATTAATAACGTTCACTTTGAAATTATGTTTTATTTTGCTTTGATTTTGGTGAAACTTGAGAATTGGTTACCCAATATTCATGTACCAAAGCTTTAACACTTTCTCCAAGTCTATCTTTGTAGGGTTTTTTACAAATAATTAATTAACAAGTAAGCTCACCACTTTATCTATTTGCAATTGGAATTTGTTATATTTGTACAATGTTTTCGTGAGGTTCTTATCACTTTTTCTATCTGTCTTGTCAAACATTTTTTTGTTTTACTAGATGGAATAATTGTTACTTGTATTCTCTATATGTAGCACTATTATCTTTTTTTACTGGATCTTCCAAAGGTTTTTATTGCACGAACTATATTTGCAAACACATTTTGCTTTATCTTTGAATCTTTGCATCCTTTTGAATACCCAATAATGATGTAGCTTCCTTTAACTTTTTGGACACCGATAAACATCTCAAAATTTGAGCTTGTATTGCCATTGATTTAGTTTTTAGAAAAGATTCATAAATCCATTGAAAACAATATCATATTAGGTATTTTGACCCCAAATTTGTTGCTATCCATGTTTTGCAACATTTCATCTTCAATGTTGATAATGCTATATATTTCAAATAAATTTAATTTAGCATATAAAATATACTAAACTAGAAACATAAGAAACCATAGATATCACATTTATTAATTTATTTTAAAAATTCAAAACTCAATCATGAATTAAAATAAATTCATCGATATTTCTGCTTCATTATGGGATTCATTAATGTCTTCAACATCTTGAGCAACATTAGGAGACAAATCTCTACCTTTGTTATGACTTCTTTTCAAAATTATAATAAATTATAAACAATAATTTATTGGATTTAAGTATATATATATATATATATATATATATATATATATATATATATATATATATATATATATATATATATATTTGTTTGAATTTTCGTGTTTTTGAATTTTATTTTCAACATTCATTTCATCAACATTAGGATGCAAATCCATATTTACATTATCAACATGTATCTCTCTAATATCTGCAAGCTTTTATTTTTTTAGTAGAGCTTTTTCTTTTCATTATGGAAGGCATCATCTCGTGTGCGATCATATTTCTTTTTGTATTCTCTTTTAATGCCCATGATTATTCAATCTACATAGGTTTTCAAAATATCAATATCTTATAATGAAAAATAAAAATTTCAGTTTCAAAACAAATTGCAAGTTATTTAAAAATGATAATTTGAAACTTTGAAACTCTATCTAGATCAACAGGAAATTTATATTAAAAGAAATAAAATAGATAATTTCATAATCTCACCTTAAAATATTTGCAGAAAATTGGTTAAGAGAACCTTCACTTCATAAGAAATTGGCTAAGAGAACCTTCAGCCTAGAAGAAAATGGATAAGATATTCTTCACCTTAACAAAAATTGGTTAAGACAACCTTCAAAAAAATTTCACCATAAAATGTTTTAGCCAAGAGAACTTTCACTATAAAAGAAATTGCCCATGAATATCTGTAAAACCCACTATTAAAATGTGTTATGTTTTGAAAAATGTGAAATTATGTATTTGGGTTAATGTACAAATATGATTTGCAAATTTATTAAACATTTTTTATAAATAGCATGTTTTCGGTCGAACACATATTTTTGGCCAAAACATTTTCCGTTGAATCAAACGTTCGACCTAAAATATTTAAGTTTTGGCCGAAAATATTAATTGTTTCGATTGAGCTATTAGTTCGGCTGAAAACCTGCAAATTTGTAGCAAATGCTGGGCTATTATTCCTCTCCAAATTTCTCCAACTTCAAAAGGAGCAAATGTAATTTCAAAACTAATACAGTTTCTTTCATAGTGGAATCTATTTTCAAAATAACTAAATATTGTTTTTTGTTTGTTTGTAAGAAATGTTCGTCACTCAGGGCAACCTTCAATTGTGTTGGATTTTTGGGTGTCACTTCCCAACTAACTCACTCAAAGAGGATTTGAACCTGGGTCGCTCTTGGTGAATACCCGTCCCTAGACCAAGTAAGCTAGCGAGAATTGACCAGAATCAAATATTGTTGATTAAGTTGTAATCTGCTCATTTTAATTAATTTTATGTTAAAATGTGTCTATATTTTTCTAAATGTTATTAAAATTCAGCGAAATGGAAAATCGTTAACTTCATAAAAACATAATGAAAAAAAATGAAAAAATAATAGTATGGAACGTTGGAGTGTCTCCGTCAAAAGGGTAGTATTTTAGATTTTTTTTATTTTTGAGTGGAAATTAGGGAATATGTTGAGCAATAAAATAATTAGTGTATTCAGTTGTTGGATACAAAAGTATAGTCATACTTCTGTCCAGAGTGTCATAGCATATTCTTTTTTTATTTAACAAAAGTTTAAAAATGAATAAATGGAAATCTTAAAATATGACCATTTATCCATCCTTTCATTTTATAAAAACATATTGTCAAGCAAGTGCTAAATTGACATATCAAAGCTCAATTAAAAAAATAAGAAAAATAATGAATAGAAAGTTATCAAAATAATTCAGAAGTTTTGTTTTTACTCAAAAATGAAATTATAAATTCAAAAATAACTGTTTTTTGCCAGAAGTTGAAACAGCCTTGAAACAATAGTGATCGAAGTATAAGTGAATCTATGGAATACATAACTTTCTTATACAAACTCTAATTAAGGTGATTTTTACATTATTGGAAATCTAGTATGTCTCACATAAATATGTTATTTTTATAGATATCATTTAGTTTCTTTTTTAGAATTATCATTTCAAATATTGTTTTCTTTATCTTTATGGTCTTTGTGATTCTCAATTTTGTTCTTTATAGTTTTCTTGTTGTCAAGCTATTTCTTTCTTTATCCTTCATAATTATTGGTTTTATTTATTATTATTGTTAATTGTATCATTTGTTTTGAATTTTTTTTTGGTCAATATCTTATTTGTAGTTAACTTTTTGTAAGCCCCACGATGATTAAAACAATGTTAGAGACATAACAACTTTGTTGACAAAATTTGACTCCAAAAGCAATTGTTTAATGTCCCAAATAAGTTCCAAAAATTTTAAAACCTCAGATCACCTAAAAATGATTCTAAAGTTAATGTTACAAGTCCATAGTTTTATTTTATTTTTTTCATTTAAAAAATGCCAAAATAAATAATAAATTATATAAAAATGCATTGTGAAAAAAAAATGTACATCAAGTAAAATTAATTAACAAGAGGGAAAGCTGCATCGACAGCTTATTCCCTGCCAATTACATTAGAGGATGGAACATTTGACATAGGAGGAACATAATTTTTTTTTGCAAAGTACGAATCCTTAAGCAAAGCACTCATCCAGATCTTGACGTATTTAATAATGTTTGGGTTCATCTACTTAGTCCTGCTCCTTTTAATATATCTCATAGAACTCTGCAGGTACTCCAAGCATTCCTTAACGATGATGGTGAATTTCCCGTTATCCGAATTAGTAGTGAGCAGCTGTTTGGAGTAAAGATAATTTTGTGTGGTTTCCTCCGAGAGAGATCCATCGCTGCACCAATGATTTCCTCTGGCCCCTCATTTTCACTAATGTTAGAATTGTCCTGCAGAGATGACTTGCAGAGGGTCGGGTACTGTGATGCCTGGCACGCTAAATCTATGCTATTGCTAGCAGAAGATTTATAGTCATGATGGATGTGATAGTCGACACAGGAAGTGACTTGATCTAAACGCAGTGCCAACCTTGTGATAATTATTGTATTCCACAGGATGATCCAATGTATAATCCCGTTTAGTCATCGTCTTACAGGAATGCTTCTTGCTCTAACAATTTGTGTTTCGCGGTGGGAGCATATCATTGCCATAACGGAGCAAATTGCATCTATTACTATCAGTGTGGAGATTCTTCCCATACCTCTGGAGTTTTAGCTTACAAAACGTTCAGCCTTCTGAGAGCAGCACTGCGGACAACGACATACATTCCACAAATTGCATGTGGATGTGGTTATGACCAAGGTGGATTTTTTGTTGATTCGGTTGGCATAGTTGGCCTAGGTATAGGGCCTCTATCACTAGTTTCCCCAATTGGATCCTCCATTGACGTCTTCTCTTAATATTTTTTAGGATCCATGGATAATGAATCACAGATCAACCCTTTATTCTTGGGTGGAGCTAGTACCTTAGGAGCCGGTTTCATGTCACCCCTTTCATTTGAGGCAATGCTTTCCCAACTTTCTACTATCTCGGCCTAACTGGAATCAATGTGGCGGGAAAAGCAGTCCAAATTTTAGATGATACATTCAAAATTCAACCTTATGGAAGGGGAGGACTTAAAAACCGATTCTAGAATGACCATTTTGGTGGATCTGGCATACACGCGGCACGCCCTTTCTCACTGATATCTAGTCCATGATTCAAGCTCACCCAGTTGATTAAACTGAAGTCCTTGATCTCTGTTACAATGCTAAGTTTGGTCTCCTACTTCCAAGTATTAGTTTTAGTTTTGCAAGGGCCGTAGAATATTTTCTGCCACTTTCAACAATGTTGAAAGACAAGTATATAGCTTGTGAGGTGTGCAAGAGCTGATGGAAGAATTATCTACGAGTCCAATAAAATCTTATATGTTTAACTTAGAGCAGAGCAGTAATCTCAAATCTTATATGTTTAACTTAGTGTAGAGCCGTAACCTGAAACCGTACCAGGGAGTTTACAACGTGGCAGTTTTGTATAATTTTAATTTAAAAGTTAATTTTATTTAATTTTAAATTTTGATAAATAAAAGCACTTCTGCATGGATTTTTGTCTCATCAGAAATAGATCAATAAAAAAATCAGATTTTTGTATTTTAAAATTTTAAAAATTTATTTTAATTTTTAAAATATTATATTTAATACTAAAATTTTATTGAACATTATAAAATAAAGCAAAAATTTGTGTTTACACAATGCAAATAATACTCGTAAATGTAATTTGATTTCCGAATGAAAAATATATCCCTACCTTGATAGTGAATAATAAAATAAAATATAAAAAACTTGCATATCGTGATACTCATGTACTCTTGAAGCACATCATAAAGTGATCCCTAATTACTAAGGAAGTTGAAACCATGAACGATATACGAAGTCCTTCGAGTTAGATATTATAGTAATGTAACAAAACGAACAATACGAACGTAGACAAATTGGTAGATTGATCAATGTAGTTTAGGCTCTCTTTTTTCTTTATTGTGATTGTTTTAATTATTTAATTAAACATTAAGTTTGTTGTTGTGTATAGTATTGGTGATTATTTTTTTAATTATAATTAATTAATTAATTAATGATGTGTACCTAACTCGAGAAAGAAGGCAATGCATCTTTTTTATATATATTTGGCATGTTTATAATAATATTGTTTAACATATTCTCTTACTTGTATTAATTTTATAATTATTTATAATTTCTTAGAATATACTTTCATATGTATTTGGTTTATAATTGGTAATTTTAAAAGGGGATCTACCAAGTATTGAGAGGGATCAAATCTTTAGAGATGCAAACCATTTTTTAGAGTGTAAATGTTGAAGAGGTTTCTTAATTTATCTAGTTTTATATATATGGCTTTGTAAATGTTTTAAATCTAATTTGAGCTGACATATTATTTTTTTTATAATATTTTACTATTTTTTAAAAATGACACACATGATGAGCACGAAAGGAGTTACACATCCCCTATTGGATTGTAGAATGCACCTCTTCGGTGTAATAATCTTACTTTTTAAAAATATTAGGTTCAAAAACATATTTGTATAATCCATTACCAAAACCACATTTGTATAATAATGAAATCATGAGAACTTTACATATCAAAATATAATTTATTTCAATTTTCTTATGTATAAAAGGATATGTTTTATAGCATTCAAAAATATAATGTATGTTGATTTACAGTAGACATTTAGCCATTTTCAATAAAAAAACATTTCTCGTATACCAAGTCTACAAACACAATAGTTCTCCTTGTTTTTATTCAGATATTCATAACTAGCAACAACCACATTAATAATAATGTGTATGACATACATGGATAGGAGTATATTTAGCACATTAATAATGTTTTCTAATGTATAATATGCCAAATATATGCTTATCGACGAATTTAATAAGATATTATCCAATAAGGTATTTAATAATATAAATATAAAGTATTTAATATATAAAATGTATTCACATTTATTTAATATTTACAATTAAATTCGTAATAAATAAATAGATATAAATTGTGGATAAAATTAATAATATATTTAATATTAATTTTAATAGATGATATTAAAATTAAATTTATGTTTAATATGAAATATTTAGTAATAATATTGATATTATTGTTTTAAGATTAAATATTTATGTTTAATTTTAATATTTAATATTATTTTTAATTTTAATATTCAAATTTTGTATTATTTTATAAATGATATAAATAGATAGATAGATATATAAATAGATAGATAGAATGAATGAATGAATTAATTAATTAATGTCAAAATATCGAGATTTTATGTTGTATTATGATGTTTATGAAGGGTTATGATAAATTGTGACATTTGTGAATGGTAATGTCACATTGTGACGTTAATAAACATGCAGTTATATGATGAGCTAGGAATGTGGAGTAAAACATGTGGCATTGCTACAATATATAAATGTATGCCACATTATGATGTTCCTTAGAGTTATGTTGGATTGTCATGTTCTTCAATGGTTATGTTGGAATGTATTGCTTATTAATAAATACATGGCGATGTGACACATTATTTATTGGTTATCTTGGATTTTTATACACATAAATAGTTAGATGGCATTGTGAAACATAGAGATGAATATGATGTGTATATCTATTCTAACACTCATCTTAGTTGACTGATGCCAACTTGCTATGTCACACAATAGTTACATCACATTACGATGTTCTTCAATGATTATGTTACATTGTGATGAATTATGAAAAACAAAATACATCCACTCACAAAAAGTTCAATTGTGCAAACTAAATTCCAACCAAAGATGGTGATCAATAATTTTGCACTTAGTAAACATCAACTTCAAATTCAATGAAAATTGATGGCCTTATACCTCTAAGGCCTTCATGTGGAGATCTTCAACTATAAGTGTAAAAGCTGTTACACTATTTCTAGATTTCTACCTTTATAAATTTAACGTTTAACACATTAAACCCTTAGTATTCAAATGGACAGAGTACCTAACTTCTGACTTCTTGTATGTTTATGCCATAATACTCGGTGTTTGGCACATGACCTCCATATGAATTACCTTCTCATTTGCTTGACCCTCGTCGAAATTACAAAAGCGCTTAACCATAACTCTGCTCCTTGTGCACATGACCAATACTCCACGGTCATAACCCTTTCGCAATGACAAAAGGTAGTTAACTCCTGCGCCTCTTTGACTATTATATGCTCTTTCAATTGTCGACCAATTCAACAATGGACTTCCCTCGTCGATCCATAAAACGGCTATAAAGACTATTTTACACCATTGATCGATCATCAAAATACTTAAAAATCGTAGATCTGTCCCTACATCGCACAACTACCGTTGATCTTTCCCAATGGCACTCAGGAGCCGCCGATTGACTGGGAAAACCATTCATATAGAATCTGCACAGATAAACAATGAATTCCCTACAATTTCTTGATGGATATGATCGTCCATACTACCTCTGCGTACCAGGAAATTAATCTCTGCTAACGTTTCTCAATATATAAAAATGGATCTTGATTAATTTATTTGGATCTCAACTGATACAAAATATATGAATTTAAATAACAAAAGAAAATTGATTCCGATTCAAACTAACAACTTCAATCAACCATTCCCTCTGCGCAAATGAATCTCTATGTGAACCAGAAATTAACTCATTGATTCAGTCATACAAGAATTTGATCTATTTCACAAAAAAAATAACCTTATCTGAATTTAAAACAATGGCCAGATCATTACAAACAGAGACCTCTCTCTGTATAAGCTCCAAGAATTCAACCTCTGAGCTTTTCCTCTCTTGACCTAACCTCCTTCGAACTAATTCACCTTCAAATGAGCTACCGAATGCTGTCTAACTCACAAACCCCAACTAGAATAAATACAATTTATGATCTCCCTCTTTGATCCTACAAAGAAGGAACATAATCCATAATTAACTCAACAAACTGATGACTCATTTGACCAAATCACTAACTTCTCTCAACAAATTCAACCAAATCCTATCGACTACAATTGGAAGAGGATCAAATATCCTTATCTGATCTTTTATTCAACTTTTAAACAAAATAAAGCAAATTACAATCATATGAGACCCTAGCTCTCCTTGAGTTTTCCTTGACATAGTGAAGTCATAAGTGACTTCACTTACACAGTCCATGCTCCTGAGTCTTGCATCAGAATCTCCAGCTTGAAACTGTTCACGGGCTCCTGTCCATGAGCTCCCTTCCTGCTGTTTTTATTTAGGATTGCAGCAGAGACCCAAGATATAAACTTGGGTAGTGTTCTCATTTTGAACAGTCCCTTCAGCCATGTTTTCCAGCACTGTACTTGCAGCAGGTCCTTTGGTTCCTCCCTTATATGGTCAGACTTAGAACACACAAGTTCTTCTTCTTTCTGTCCTGCAGGCAACTTATCAATAGATTTTTCTTCATCTGCATATAAACATTTCAGCCTCCCTATTACAAAAACAAACAGAAAACTCATTAGCATAATGATGTTTGTCACCCAAGAATTCTGTGTATGAATTCTTTGGTCTTCCTTCCTTTTGCTTGCCTCTTTCACATCACTATCCTTAGTGATTTCTTTAACCATAAACTTTCCATCATCCTTTATGATTTCATATTGTGCTTCCTCCATCAATGCCATGCTTGCACTTGATATTTCCTATTGATTTGTTTTCTCCTTCATCCAATTATTGCACACTATGTTAGTCATTTCAACCTCATAATCATTTACTTGCAAATTTTCTGCTACCTTTGTTTCAACTTCCCAATCAGTCACCATTCTCTTATCAGTCATTATTCCTCTTACCCTCATGCATTGCTTCTCTGTCAAACTGCCAAGACCTACCTAATAAAATATGACAAGTATCCATTTCTATAATGTCACATCTTACCTCATCCTGATAGCTTCCAATCTGAAACTTTACCCGGCATTGTTCACTCACAAGAACTTGATGACCTTTCTGCAGCCATGCAACCCTGTATGGTTCTGGATGTACTGTCTTATTCAACTTCAATTTATCCACCATTTCTATAGACACCAAATTATCAGTAACAATTAATTTATAACATTTACATTCAACTTTGCAAATTGTCTTGAACCGACTCCTCCTCTAAACTGACTCATCAATTACCTTCCTCATCAACAAGGCTTCACCTTGTTCAGGGTAATTCTCAGTCACCTCTAGTTCCTTTGGGACTTTAGGTTCAGCTTGCACTACTTGTGCTTCTCTTTGTCTTGCAACATTCTCAGGACAATTCCATGACATATGGCCAGGCTATCCACATGTGTAACATCTCACTTGTCCACCTTTTCCTCTACCTCTTCCTCTTGAAACATTTATTCCACCTCTGTTATCATTGTTTCTGTCAGGCTGTACTAGCTGGTTAGAACTGCTAGCTTCATATTTCTGCTGCTGTTCCTTTCCTCCAGAGCTTCTTGCCCTAGATCTCTGACTCTGTCTTCTCATCATCTTCTCCTCAGCCTTCATAGCAATGTGATATGCTTCTTCAACAGACTTTAATGACAACAAACTCAATTCATCTTATATATCAAATATTAAACCATTAACATACCTAGCTACCCTCTTAGGTGTATCTTCTATATGTCCATATATGATATTTACCTTGTAGAATTCCTCAGTATACTCCCTAACTATCATTGATTTCTGTTTAAGATTTTGCATTTGCCTAAACAAAATCAATTTATAATCTTGAGGGAGAAATTTACCTCTCAACTTAGGTGTCATTCTGTTCCAGTAATTGATCTTGTCTTTGTTCTTCAAGGTCCTCTCCTCCTGCACACCATGCCACCACAAGGATGCATGCCCTCTTAACCTTGTGACAGCAAATCTAACTTGGGTGTCGTCCTTCACTTCAGCAAAATCAAAGTGTTTGTTCATAACATTGATCTAGTCAACCAGTTCCTCTGGATTCAAACTTCCACTATAGAATGGCACATCTGCTCTTGAGCTAGAACCTGCACCAAAAATGGACCTCAACATTTTTACCTCGGGAGTTTCTGCAATTGTCTCCTCCTCCTCTTCAGGTATCTCTTCATCACTTGTGTCTCTAGTGTGCTCATGATGTCTATCAGTTTCTAAGGCTTCAGCATTGCTCTTAGATTCCTTATCTCATCTCTCAATTCTGCATTGACAACAAGTCTTCCTCGCCTGCCCCTACCTCTCCCAACTCTGACCTCCATCTCTTGGCACAACAAGTCACGTCTTGACACAATCTTACTGTCAGTAATATCTTTTTTCTGAATCTGTTAGCAATGCACGAGTAAACACAATCTCGCTTTTCATTCAAGAAAACTACTCCAATCCTTAACACTAACAATTTCACAATATTCAAAAATAAAAGACTAATACCGTCCTACTCTGATACCAAAAATTGATGGCCTTATACCTTTAAGGCCTTCATGTGAGGATCTTCATCTATAAGTGTAAAAGTTGTTACACTATTTCTAGATTTCTACCTTTATAACTTTAACGTTTAACACATTAAACCCTTAGTATTCAAATGGACAGAGTACCTAACTTCCGACTGCTTGTATGTTTATGCCATAATACTGGGTGTTTGGCACATGGCCTCCATATGACTTACCTTCTCATTTGCTTGACCCTCGTCGAAATTACAAAAGAACTTAACCATAACTTTGCTCCTTGCGCACATGACTAATACTCCACGATCATAACCCTTTCGCAATGCCAAAAGGTAGTTAACTCCTGCGCCTCTTTGACTACTATATGCTCTTTCAATTGTCGATCAATTAGACAATGGACTTCCCTCGTCGATCCATAAACCGGCTATAAAGACTATTTTACACCATTGATCGATCATCAAAATACTTAAATATCGTAGATCTGTCCCTACATCGCACAGCTACCGTTGATCTTTCCCAATAGCACTCAGGAGCCATCGATTGAATGTGGGAAAACCATTCATATAGAATCTGCACAGATAAACAATGAATTTCCTACAATTTCTTGATGGATATGATCGTCCATACTACCTTTGCGTACAAGGAAATTAATCTCTGGAAACATTCTTCAATATATAAAAATGGATCTTGATTAATTTATTTGGATCTCAACTGATACAAAATATATGAATTTAAATAACAAAAGAAAACTGCTTCTGATTCAAATTAACAACTTCAATCAACCATTCCCTATGCGCAAATGAATCTCTATGTGAACCAGAAATTAACTCATTTGATTTGATCATACAAGAATTTGATCTATTTCACAAAAAAAACCCTTATCTGAATTTAAAACAATGGCCAGATCATTACAAACAGAGACCTCTCTCTGTATAAGCTCCAAGAATTCAACCTCTGAGCTTTTCCTCTCTTGACCTAACCTCTTTCGAACTAATTCACCTTCAAATGAGCTACCAAAATTTGTCTAACTCACAATCCCCTACTAGAATAAATACAATTTATGATCTGCCTCTTTGATCCTACAAAGAAGGAACATAATCCATAATTAACTCAACAAAATGATGACTCATTTGACAGATCACTGACCAAATCACTAACTTCTTTCAACTAAATCAACCAAATCCTATCGACTACAATTGGAAGAGGATCAAATATCCTTATCCAATCTTTTATTCAACTTTTAAACAAAATAAAGCAAATTACAATCATATGAGACCCTAGGTCTCCTTGAGTTTTCTTTGACCTAGTGAAGTCATAAATGACTTCACTTAGACAGTCCATGCTCCTGCATAAAAAATTAAAGAGCAATCAAACCATTTAGAGTTTTATATGGATCACTTATTATTAATTAATAACTAGAGATGCCAAATATTATAAATTTTTGTAAAATATTAGTAATATTTACTAATGTTAAAATATAATAATAATAAAATAATCATATGTAGAAGGTCATATTATTAATGTGAAATATTTCAATGTTCTTTTTCCCATGCATACATTTCCATCCAAATGTGGAGCGTGGAAGAAGGTCATATCTGTAAAGTGAAATATTACATTGTTTTCTTTCCCATGTATATATCTTCATCAAAATGGGGAGAGTGGAATAGAAATAAACATGAAAATGGGTCTGGTATGTATAGTCATCCAAATAATCTATCAAATTGTTGGAAAATATTTTCCCACAACAAATGTTGCGAGTATAAAAATGTTTTTGGATAAATTATAATGTTGTAATGTGGAATTGGATAGTCCATACTTGTTAAGACAGAAAAAAAATTATGAGATAAACAACAACTATGAAAAATGGAAATATATTGAGTAATAGAAATGACCCATAAACATGTGCTTACCTCAAACTCTTAATTGTAGATGGTGTTTTGACTGAAAAAATGAGTGGAAGGAATTAGTCCATACCTGTTGGGACAGAAAAAATAATTATGAGATAAATAACATGTGTGAAGAATGGAAATATATTGAATAATCGAAATGATGAAAAACATGTTCTTACCTCATCATCTGTAACATTCCGAATTTTCATAAAAATTAAAAATTTTTGATAACAGCATTAATTATGATAATAATAATTGCGGAAGTAATAATTGAGATTATGACAGCATTAACTGTAAAGTTGTTAGTACTACACATGCTTTAATTTATGTTCAGGCAGCAATATGATAATGACAGTTTTAACACATAGTTAGTGGACATGATTATGATAACAATGTACTAACAGATCGGAAATGGAATGCGACACTATTCTTTTGCAATGATACTGACAGTTTGACTTTTCTACATAAGGGTGTCCTACGAGGTACCCTGGAGCTTACTTATCTGCAACGCTAAAGCATATTGAATGTCCTATGTGTAGATGCCATGTAAGAGCGAAGTATGTGTATAGTTCAATTTCAACGCCATAATTAAATAAAATGTTATAAATTCTGTTGCAACTCACCAAAAGTGTGCAGGTATGGATTTCGTAGCTATAATTATTGTTTTTCAGATGTAAGTCTTATAACTCCATAATGTTTAAAAATGAGTCGTCTATGTACGTCATCCTGCTAATCATTTTATCACTATAATTCTTGTTGTTGTCATAGCTGGTCTTGTTGTCCTCTTAAAATAATTAATTATCTTTATATTACTGATGTAATAGAGGTACCACAAAAACATTAAAAGCTTGGATGAGAAAGTATCGTAAGGACTCATAGAATTTTAGTCAGTCTTCATGCTAAATATAATCACAACCATAGTTGCAAACGTAACATTATAATCTCCTAAGTATGGGCTATCCCATTCATAACCTTACTGATACTTATAACCCTTTCAAAGGCTTGTATATATTTTGTATGAATGGCATAAGTGAGACTATGTCAAAGAGTGACTATAGTTGTCCTATCAACTATTATCTAAGTCATATCTTTATTATTTAAATCCACAAATAATAACTTGAGACTATATAAACTTCGAATTGTTGTTCTATATAATAATATGAATCTAGCGTTGCGACCTAGACTTGGGACTATAAGAATATATGTATCATCGTTGGTTTGAAACAACACAATAATATGTGTCATGAAATGTAGTCTTGGAACCCATACGATCTTTGGAATTTGAGTTATAAAAACAATTAATGTTATAAGGTGATGTAACAATGTATGAAATCATACAGTTTGAACCTGTATCCATTATGCAAACAATGTTTTGAGTTTTAATAAAGTCCTACATGAAGGTTTGAATATCCAATGAAGTTATTTCGTAAGTCTCGATGACACTGACATGCAATGAATGTTGACAAGGTGACAAGTGCTAGTTCATTAATATGACAAGAACGTTGAGCTATCGTGAAGATTGTCCTTCGATCCTACATTAATAACTTGGGTCGACTCCTCAGCTGACAAGGATTGCCAGCGATCCACGTATTATGAATTCTATGTAATCGTTTCTGCAATTGTCCATGTGTAATGGTTAAGTGTTTGAATCGCCTTCAAACTAGTTGTTGATCGGTCCTCTCTGTGCCATAGTGGCATTACCAAGCTGGTACTAAGGAGTGGAGCATTAAATGTAAATGTTGCTTGTCTCAATGCTAAATCACTAGCACAAATGTGATCGTTGATGGAAATGAGTTTGGGCCGTTAGATTGCAACCCTAACTCCTATCGTTGATTTGGTTTATGAGATAGAAATGTTGTTTATTGTTTCCATTGTTTTCGGTCTGTGGCCGACAGGCTGCCGAAATTTTTAGGGTTAGCAAGCTTGCAGGAGGTTTCGACCTCGAGTCCCGTAGAAAGGTTTTGAGTTGCAGGTTTTATACCATTTAAATGGCGTCGTGTTAACAGCTTGAGTCCCTATCTACAGTGTCGATGGTTGATAGTTTTTGGAACTTTTTGTTTTAGTTTGAATGAAAGAATACACCGTGGTGAAAATGGACAGAGGGTTTCCCTATCTCGACTACAGTGTGGAAAAATCAACATTTAACAGGTGAAAGTGGAAAGCTTTGGTTGCTTACAGCAAGGTAAACTTTCTTGAAAAGAATAGTGATATTCCTTTGTTGCAATTCATCTTTCAGTTTGAAAAGTATCAGTTATGTAATCCAACGATTTCCTTGTCAGTTGCAGGTTATGAAGGAATGGTTCGAGCAAGGGTTTGGAAAGAAGGGCATGCTTCCAAACTGGTAAGCTCCGGGTCTTCCAAAACCTCATAGGTGCTCTCCATCTGTGTATTGAAGTGGTTTCCATGGTTGTGTCATTGGTCCTGGACGTGACTCGTCGTGGTTGTTATTTGAAAAACTTTGAAACACATTTTATCATTCAAAAGCTATTTGTTCAGTACTGTGACTCTCATCTGATTATGTAATACTTGCTATTAAACCTTGATACTTATCTCCGTCGATTTGGGCAATGTAAAACTCGTTAAGCCGAGGGTTTAACAACTCGTTTCAAATGTTTGAACTTGGGAATCTCCCTGTTATGATTTTGTTTTGAAAATCATGTTGTAATTTGTTTTTCTGAGACCATAGAGTTCGTTTTAATGAGAATGGAACTTGTGATGGTTTAAGCCATTGAGCCACGACCTATTTTGTTTAAGTAATAAGGAATGATTCAAGGAGCCAAGGCTCGTTTATAGTGAATACGTTGCTCCCTTCTCAGCAATGGAAAAGTATGCCAATTGTTTCTTGGTAAAAATTGTGTGTGTTAAATAAAACGTAATGATGTAGGTTGACATCGTGTTTTCTCATCTATACTAGGGTTTGTAAAACTTGTTTTAGATAACAACTCTGGAATGTATGATGTTTTGAAATGGTATTATTTTCGTTTGTAACGGAAATAAGAGGTCATACCCTAGTTCGGGTTTTGAATAGAAATTAAATGTTTGAAATAAATCTTTAAAAGAAATTGGGTTCGATCCAAAGCCTGTGTAGATTGAGTTTGCAAAACGATAATAATGGGAATCGAAAAACTAACTAGGTTTTGATATCAGTCTCAGTTTGGAAAATCAACACTTTCAGTTTAGAAATATCTATGGAATTAAATGATAGATGACAATAAAATGTTTATAATAATTTCAATATATGTTTGAACTATAAAATTTAGGCAATGGTTATAGTAAGAATGAAAACAATGGGTGTATGTGCAATGTGAAACATTGTGTGATGACTGTTATGTACAACCTTGATAAAAAGAACACCTATTTATTTATTTGCAGTTATGATATTATATTGCAAACATAATATGTTAGATAGAAATATGCATTCTATCTTTTTCCTATATTCATAGTAATGATAAGAATAATGCAATGTACTGTACAAGAATAATCGATATATAGAAAATTGGATTCTAATTATTTCTATGAACACAATAATGATAAGGAAATACAATATTACTATACAGGAGTTATACAATGTTTTTTTTCATAAAACTAAGAAACATTCTATAATATACATTAGATATTATATAGAACTTTCTACTATTATTAATTATAGGATAGAAACTGATAAACATTTAATTACTATTTTTATCTATCGAATTCAATGGAAAATTTCCTATCCTGTAATCTATTTTTAATTTGCGTATCTATACTAGAGTATGATGCATAAAACAACATGTGGAAAAATATATATATTGGCTTATCAATTTCAATTCATCATTAAACTTTAACATTTGGACTTTAAACAAATCTAGAATTAAATTCTTTTTCAAAACAGAAAACTGAAAAATACTAACTATACATAAGAGAACTACTCGCTGAGATAAACTAGAAAATTTGTAAAACCTAGATAAATCTGTAGGGCAACAAATAGCCCAAGAAGACTGTTCCAACCTACCAATTCCTGAAAGCAGTTAAGTACTTGCCTTAGGACCCCCGAGCCTATTCACTGAACCACCAAGAGGAAGAAACTCTAGGAAATAGGACTTCTTCTTGCAGTAGCAAATAAATTCTGAATCTTTAATAGCTAGCAGTCCAATACACCTGCACCAGCATCTCTGGTTATTCTCAGCAATATGCAAACTTAAGATTGCACTCACAACTAGCCTCCCTAATTCGAATCTCTCAATGATCACCTGATGCACATGAGAAAAATATTCTACAGAAATATTGTGTAAGAGCTGCCTGCTCAATTCGAATTTACCTTTTGTAGGCTGCCTATGCCTTTTTAGATGTTATTGTGTCATTAAATGAGCCACATGCTCATTTCCTCCACCTGGGGGATAATGCCACATTTTTAGGGGTAGTTGTCCCATAACCAACAACTAGTCGTGTGATGCAATTGTTGCCATCTGTCCCATACCTCCCAACAGCTTCCATTCCTCCTAGTGGGTCAGTGAACACTCATTTAACAGTCCTCTTGGGTGTTTGTCTCCTAATTAATTTATTTAAATAATAATATTCAGTAATTACATTCATCCTTGATCAAAACTGATCATAATTACAAAACTTTGTATTTAAATTTAACATAAAGTATTTTGCAAATAAAATAATAATTTTCAGAAATTTGGGTAGGTGACATACACCCCCTCTTAAGTCTCAACATCGTCCTCGATGTTGGTTAATCACTCCTTGAGCGTTCCTGAAACAGAGTTGGGTATGATGCCTGCATACTACTCTCCAACTCCCATGTTGCCTCTTCTGGGCTAAGGTGCTTCCATTGCACCTTCACTTGCCCAATGCTGCGATTCCAGAGTATAGTTTCCCTCCTTCCGAGGATACAATCCGGTTCCACCGAAAAATATCCGTCTTGTCCCACCTATACATCATTCCAATTTACAACATGAGTAGTATCATGCACATATTTATTTAAACATGATATATGAAAAACATTATGTATTTTTAAGTTGGGTGGCAAAGCCAGTTAGTATGCCACTGCTCCAACCTTAGACAATATTTCAAAAGGACCGCAATACCTGGGTGTCAACTTGGCACAACTCCCCAATTTCAGTGAACTCTTTTTCGGTCTTACCTTGAGGAATACATGTTCACCAACCTGGAACTCTTTATGAGTTCTTTCTGAATCTGCTTGACTCTTTTGCCTATCCTCGGCAGCTTTTAAATGTCCTTGCACCTGTTTCACAATTAGTTCTAACTCCTGCAATAATTCAGGTCCTAAAATAATTCTATATACTGGATCATTCCACGAAACAAGTGTATTACATTTCCTACCAGAAAGATTTTCAAAAGAACTAAGTTTGGCCGATGCATGATAATGATTATTATAAGCAAATTCTGCTAAGTGCAAGTAGTCTTCCCACTTACTAGGCTGATCCTTAACATACATTCTTAATAAATCTTCTAAAACTTTATTTATCCTTTCTGTCTGACCATCCGTCTGTGGATGAAATGCTGTATTGAAATTTAAAGTTGTGTTCAACCCCTTAAACAGTGACCTCCAGAAGTTTCCTGTAAACTTCGAGTCACGATCTGAAATTATTACTTTCGGTATTCCATGTAGTCTAAAAATCTGTTTCATAAAGATCGCTACAATATCTGGAGCTTTATGAGTAGTCTTTACGGGTATGAAATGTGCTTCCTTGCTGAGTTTGTCCACTACCACAATGATAGAATCATGTTGTTTCTCATTTTTAGGTAATCCAGTAATAAAGCCTATGCTGATCACCTCCTATTTCCAAGTTGGTATCAGTAACGATTGCAACAATCTAGCAGGATGTTGGTGTTCAAACTTCACTTTTTGACAATCCAAGCATTTAGCTATGTAGTCTGCTACTTCATCCTTCATTATGGGCCAATAGTATTCTTTTCTCAACATAGTAATGGTCTTTTGATAACCTGGATGACCAAAATAGTGACCTTTATACATCTCATTTAATATCAGAAATTTTATTTCTGGTGTGTCTGGTACATACAATCTATTTTTAAACAGTAATAAATCATTTTCCTTCATGTTGTAATCTGCCATACAATTTTCAGAACTGTTTTTTGTTGTCTTTTCCTTCATTTTTCTGTATTCTTCATCTATTTCACTCTTTTCCAGAATCTGATTTTCCAAATCAGTTGAATAAATACTTATTACTGAAATAAAATTTTGTTTTTCCTTACGACTCAAGGCATCTGCAACCTTGTTCTCCTTCCCTTTAATATGCTGAATTTCGAAATCATACTCACTTAAGAACGTCAACCATCTAGCTTTTTTAGCGTTCAGGTTTTTCTGATCTAATAAATATTTCAAACCCATGTTGTTTGTCAATAATGTAAATTTCCTGCCAATAAGGTGGTGACGCCACATTTTCAAGGCATGAATAATTGCCAATAACTCTAAATCGTAGGTAGAGTAGTTCTTTTCATGTACTTTCAGCTTTCTAGATTCATCTGCCACCGCATGCCCTTCCTGTGTCAGGACTCCACCAAGTCCATCACTGCATGTGTCTGTACAAACTACAAAATCCTTGTTGGGGTCTGGTATCCTCAAGATAGGTGTTGTCACCAATAATTCCTTTAATTTCTTAAAACTATCGGAACATTTATGATCCCAGACAAATTTCTTCCCTTTCTTCTGCAAGGAAGTTATGGGGTTTGCAATTTTTGAAAAATTCTCTATAAACTTTCGGTAATACACAGTAATGCCCATAAATGATCTTACATCCGACACATCTTTAGGAACCGGTCAGTCATTAATGGCCCTTATCTTGTCGAGGTCAACCGAGATTCCTTCTGCCGAAATTATGTGTCCTAGGTACTAAATATTGTCTTTGTGAAAATCGCACTTACTAAACTTAGCGTAGAGTTGATGATCTCTCAGAACTTGTAAGATAATCCGTAAATGTTCATCATGCTCTTCTTTACTTTTTGAATACACTAAAATGTCGTCTATGAACACAACAACAAACTTGTCTAAGTATTTATGCATAATAGTATTCATCAGACACATAAATACAGCCGGGGCATTAGTCAAGCCAAATGGCATGACTACGAACTCATAATGTCCATACTGAGTTCGGAAAGCTGTCTTGAAATTATCTTCATCCTTAACCCATACTTGATGATATCCTGATCTTAGATCAATGTTCAAAAATACTGTTGCTCCACGCAGCTGATCAAACAAATCAACTATGCGAGGCAACGGCTACATATTCTTGATTTTCATCTTATTAAGCTGGCGATAATCTATGAACAGTCTCAAGGTTCCGTCTTTCTTCTTAACAAAGATGACAGGTGCTCCCCAAGGAGACACACTGGGTCTAATATACTTCTTGTCAATAATTTCCTTCAACTATGATTTTAGTTCCTTTAACTCCAGTATGTTCATTCTATACAGAGCTTTTGAATTTGGTACTGCTCCAGGTATTAACTCTATGGTAAAATCTAAATCTCTTTTGGGTGGTAATCCTGGAATCTCCTCAGGAAATACATCCTTAAAATCCTTTAGGACAGGTAGGTCCTCTAATTTCAGTTTGTCATCTTTATTCATAAAATCATCATTTACCATGTTTACTGCAAACATTTGGCATCATTTCCTAACTGCCCTCTTAACTTGCATGGCTGAAATCTGTCTAAGGGTTACTTTCCTAGGAATGCATTTTATTTCTATAGTTTTTCCTTCGTCATTTAAACATGTAAAACTTTTTCCATAACAGTCCAGGACGACATGATGGGCTTCTAACCAGTCCATCCCAACTATAATATCATAAGAACCTAAAGGTAGAATATTCAACTTGATTTGTGTTTGTAAATGATTCATGAACAAAACACAGTTTTCTATAAATTTTGATACTTTTCTCTTTGTTCCAGTTGCTAGTCTAACTAGCCAAGATTTACTAAACTTTTCAGTTTTCAATTTAAGATTTTCCACAATGTCTGGTGATATATAACTTAAGTTAGCACCTGAATCAATTAAAACAGTAACAGGATGATCATGTAGCATACCTTCAATCTCTACCATGGAGATTTGATGATCTGCTTGCCTGTTGTCAAGTTCTGCATTGATTCTGGGCATTTCCCTTGCCACATCTCCCATCGTAGGTTCAGCCTGTATAGAGTTGATGTTGTTTGCTTTCTGCTTCCTCAAGGGACATTCTGATGCGTAATGAGGACCTTGGCATTCAAAACATTTGATAGGTTCCTTTGGCTCACTGGTCTTGGCATTATTAGGTGCATTTCTAGGTGCTATAGAATTCTGTTGTGAATTGTTTCTGGAATTGTTCCCTTGATAATTCCTATTCTGAAAATTTTCTTTTGAAATCAAAAATTTCCACTGAATCTGAAAATTTTCTTTTTCTACTCAAAATTGTTGGGCTTATGATTTTTCCAGTTTGACATTCCTTCTCTTTTCCGATTTGTGTCAGAACAGAAAACTGCCTTTCTCATTGCCTCTTCCAAGTTTTTAGGTCTGTCGTACTCGATTTTGTCCTTAATATTGAAAGGTAAACATCTCAAGTACCTTTGAATTTTCAGTTTCTCTTCTATGAGGTATGGTACATATGTTAGTAAGTTCAGAAACTTACTGTTCATTTCCTTCATGTTCATACCTCCCAGCTTCAAATCATAGAACTCTTTGGATTTTTCTTCATAGTACTGTTCAGTTTAATACTTCTTCTTAAAATATTGTTTAAAAGTACTCTAGCTTACATCTTTATCTTTGATTCCCTTTACTCTTTTGTTGTCCTGCCACCAAATATACGCTTTTCCGGTCAAGTTATATACAGCCATTTTAGCCTTTAGAGACTCTGAATAGTTATAAATCTGGAAGTATTTCTTCATACCGGACAGCTAAGATTCAGCTGTCTCTCCCTTCTCATTTTCTCCATTGAAAGTTGGAGGTCTAATCCTTTTGAACTCCCCAGAAATCTGCTCATATTCCTTTGATTTTTCTTTCTGGGTTTGAAATCTCCTTGACTGCTATCGCTGGTGTAGTTTCATTTCTTTCTGCATGTTTCAATAGCATCTCTTGATGAGGTTGAACTGTCGTTCACCTTGTTGATTTTCATTTTCTTGTTTTTATCAGCATGAGGCAAATCCTCAACTTTGGAAATATCTTCATTATCTTTCTCTTATTCCTCAGCTTGGCTCTGTTCAAACAGCACTTGGTTTAATTGTTCTTGTGCTTGCAGAATCCTTTCATTGTCTTGTTTCACCGATCTGATTTCTGCTTTTAATTCATGAAAGGCACGTAACAGTTCTGTCGAACTGCTATTTAGTTCACCGTGACCTTCTGCTATATAGTGTTGTCCCGAACTGTGACTGTTTGGCTGAAATCTGTCGTCTAATTGTTTAGCTGAGTTCTCCATACCTGTAACTGAAAATAATTTCTGTATAACATAATAATTAAAATTTCAAATTAGTACAATTTTCTGCTGTATAATATTTTCTGCTGTGTGTGTTTGGACTTCTTTCAGGCCTAGTGTTCGAATCTGAGCTCTGATACCACATGTAACATCCCGAATTTTCATAAAAATTTAAAATTTTTGATAACAACATTAATTATGATACTAATAATTGTGGAAGTAATAATTGAGATTATGACAACATTAATTGTAAAGTTGTTAGTACTACACATGCTTTAATTTCTGTTTAGGTAGCAATATGATAATGACAGTTTTAACACATAGTTAGTAAATATGATTATGATAACAATGTACTAACAGATCGGAAATGGAATGCAACACTATTCTTTTGCAATGATACTGACAATTTGACTTTGCTACATAAGGGTGTCCTACGAGGTACCCTAGAGCTTACTTAGCTGCAATGCTAAAGCATATTGAATGTCCTATGTGCAGATGATAGGTAAGAGCGAAGTACGTGTATAGTTCAGTTTCAACATCATAATTAAATAAAATTTTATAAATTCTGTTGCGACTCACCAAAAGTGTGCAAGTATGGATTTCGTAGCTATAATTATTGTTTTTTAGATGTAAGTCTTATAACTCCATAATGTTTAAAAATGAGGCGTCTATGTACATCATCCTGCTGATCGTTTTATCACTGTAATTCTTGTTGTTCTCATAGTTGGTCTTGTCGTCATATTAAAATAATTAATTATTTTTATATTACTGATGTAATAGAGGTACCGCAAAAACATTAAAAGCTTGTATGAGAAAGTATGGTAAGGACACATAGCATTTTAGTCAGTCTTGATGCTAAATATAATCAAAACCATAGTTACAAAAGTAACATTATAATCTCCTAAGTATGGGCTATCCCATTCGTAACCTTAGTGATACTTATAACCCTTTCAAAGGCTTGTATATATTTTGTATGAATGGCATCAGTGAAACTATGTCAAAGAGTGACTATAGTTGTCCTATCAACTATTATCTAATTCATATCTTTATTATTTAAATCCACAAATAATAACTTGGGACAATATAAACTTCGAATTGTTGTTCTATATGATAATATGAATCTAGCGTTGCGACCTAGACTTGGGACTATAAGAATATATGTATCATCATTGGTTTAAAACAACACATTAATATGTTTCATGAAACGTAGTCTTGGAACCCGTACGATCTTTGGAATTGAGTTAACAAAATAGTTAATGTTATAAGGTGATGTAACAATGTATGAAATCATAAAGTTTGAACCTCTATCCATTATGCAAACAATGTTTTGAATTTTAATAAAGTCCTACGTGAAGGTTTGAATATCCAATGGAGTTATTTCGTAAGTCTCGATGACACCGACATGCAATGAATGTTGACAGCGTGACGAGTGTTGGTTCATTAATATGATAAGAACGTTGAGCTATCATGAAGATTTTCCTTCGATCCTGCATTAATAACTTCGGTCGACTCCTTAGCTGACAAGGATTGTCAGCGATCCATGTATTATGAATTCTATGTAATCATTTATGCAATTGTCCATGTGTAATGGTTAAGTGCTTGAATTGCCTTCGAACTGGTTGTTGATCGGTCCTCTCTGTGCCATAGTGGCATTGCCAAGTTGGTACTAAGGAGTGGAGCATTAAATGTAAATGTTGCTTCTCTCAATGCTAAATCGCTGGCACAAATGTGATCGTTGATGGAAATGAGTTTGGGCCATTAGATTGCAACCCTAACTCCTATCATTGATTTGGTTTATGAGATTGGAATGTTTTTTATTGTTTCCATTGTTTTCAGTATGTGGTCGACAAGCTTCCAAAATTTCTAGGGTTAGCAAGCTTGCAGGAGGTTTCGACCTCAAGTCCCGTAGAAAGGTTTTGAGTTGCAGGTTTTATACCATTGTAATGGCGTCGTGTTAACAGCTTGAGTCCCTAGTTGCAGTGTCGATGGTTGATAGTTTTTGGAACTTTTCGTTTTAGTTTGAATGAAAGAATACACCCTGGTGAAAATGGATAGGGGGTTTCCCTATCTCGACTACAGCGTGGAAAAATCAACGTTTAACAGGTGAAAGTGGAAAGCTTTGGTCGCTTACATCAAGGTAAAATTTCTTGAAAAGAATAGTGATATTCCTTTGTTGCAATTCGTCTTTCAGTTTGAAAAGTATCATTTATCTAATCCAACGATTTCCTTGTCAGTTGCAGGTTATGAAGGAATGGTTCGAGCAAGGGTTTGGAAAGAAGGGCATGCTTCCAAACTGGTAAGCTCTGGGTCATCCAAAACCCTCGTAGGTGCTCTCCGTCTATGTGTTGAAGTGGTTTCCATGGTTGTGTAACTGGTCCTGGCCATGACCCGTCGTGGTTATTATTTGAGGAACTTCGAAACACATTTTATCATCCAATAGCTGTTTGTTCAGTACTGTGACTCTCGTTTGATTATGTAATACTTGGTTTTAAACCTTGATACTTATCTCCGTCGATCTGGGCAATGTAAAACTCGTTAATCCGAGGGTTTAAGAACTCATTTCAAATGTTTGAACTTGGGAATCTCCCTGTTATGATTTTGTTTCAAAAATCATGTTGTAATTTGTTTTTCTGAGAACATAGAGTTCGTTTTAATGAGAATGGAACTTGTGTTGGTTTAAGCCATTGAGGCACGACCTATTTTGTTTAAGTAATAAGGAATGATTCAAGGAGCCGAGGCTCATTTATAGTGAATACATTGCTCCCTTCTCAGAAATGAAAAAGTATGTTAATTGTTTCTGTGTAAAAATCGTCTGTGTTATAAAACGTAATGTTGTACGTTGACATCGTGTTTTCTGATCTATACTAGAGTTTGTAAAACTTGTTTTAGATAACAACTCTGGAATGTATGATGTTTTGAAATGGTATTATTTTCGTTTTTAATGGAAATATCAGGTCATACCCTAGTTGGTGTTTTGAATAGAAATTAAATGTTTGAAATAAATCTTTAAAAGAACTTGGTTTCGATTCGAAGCCTGTGTAGTTTGAGTTTGCAAAATGATAATAATGGGAATCAAAAAACTAACTAGGTTTTGATATGAGTCTCAGTTTGGAAAATCAACACTTTCAATTTAGAAATATCTATGGACATAAATGAATGATGACAATAAAATGTTTATAATAATTTCAATATCTGTTTGAACTATAAAATTTAGGCAATGGTTATATTAAGAATGAAAACAATGGGTGTATGTACAATGTGAAAGACTATGTGATGACTGTTATGTACATCCTTGATAAAAAGAACACCTATTTATTTATTTGCAGCTATGATATTATATTGCAAACATAATATGTTATATAGAAATATGCATTCTATCTTTTTCCTATATTCATAGTAATGATAAGAATAATGCAATGTACTGTACAGGAATAATCGATATATACAAAATTGGATTCTAATTATTTCTATGAACACAGTAATGATAAGGAAATATAGTATTACCATACAGTAGTTATACAATGTTTGTTTTTCATAAAACTAGGAAACATTCTATAATACATTAGATATTATACAGAACTTTCTACTATTATTAATTATAGGACAGAAACTGATAAACATTTAATTACTATTTTTATCTATCGAATTCAATGGCAAATTGCCTATCGTGTATCTATTCTTAATTTGCGTATCTATACTAGAGTATGATGCATAAAACAACGTGTGGAAAAATATAGATATTGGTTTATCAATTTCAACTCATCATTAAACTTTAACATTCGGACTTTAAACAAATCTAGAATTAAATTCTTTTTCGAAATAGAAAACAAAAAAATACTAACTATATAGAACATAAATACTAGCTTAGATAAAGTAGAAAATTTGTAAAACCTGGATAAATATGTAGGGAAACAAACAGCCCAAGAGGACTGTTCCACCCAACCAATTCCTGAAAGCAATTAAGTACTTGCCTTAGGACCCCCGATCCTGTTCACTGAACCACCAAGAGGAAGAAACTCTAGGAAATTGGACTTCTTCTTGCAGTAGCAAATAACTTCTGAATCTTTAATAGCTAGCAGTCCAATAGACCACCACCAACATCTCTGGTTCTTCTCAGCAATATGCAGACTTAAGATTGCACTCACAACTAGTCTCCCTAATTCGAATCTCTCAGTGATCACCTGATGCACATGAGGAAAATATTATGCAGAAATATTGTGTAAGAGATGCCTACTCAATTCGAATTTGCCTTTTGTAGGATGCCTAGGCCTTTTCAGATGTTACTGGGTCATTAAATGAGCTGCATGCTCACTCCCTCGACCCGGGGGATAATGCCACATTTTTAGGGGTAGTTGTCCCAAAACCAACAGCTAGTTGTGTGATGCAATTGCTGCCATCTGTTCCATACCTCCCAACAACTTCCATTCCTCCTAGTGGGTCAGTGAACACTCATTTAACAGTCCTCTTGGGTGTTTGTCTCCTAATTAATTTATTTAAATAATAATATTCAGTAATTACATTCGTCCTTGATCAAAACTGATCATAATTACAAAACTTTGTAATTAAATTTAACATAAAGTATTTTGCAAATAAAATAATAATTTTAAGAAATTTGGGTATGTTTGTGTCAGAAATTGTTACTAAGGCTAGGGTAACAAGCCAACACAATCTCAAAAATAAAATCAATCCAAACTAGGTTTTTAGGGTTTTGTTTTGTAGGTTTTGGTTAGAAACTTCAAGAGCATAAGGGAATACATTCAGCAGATAAGTAAAAACTAATTCATACACATATATTTATGAAGATGCATATATATCTCAGGAATCCAACAAAAGATTGCAATGAAGTTCATACAATAAGAGACAAGCATCACTGGAAATTACACATAAAACCAGAAATGAATTTGTCAATCAAGAAACTATATAAGTTCAAAATGAAGCCAATACATATCAGAAATGGGATAAGGAGTCATATATTCATAGTTTCATCAAAAATGCATATGAGAGTTTACAATACTTAGCAGTGAACAAGTCTGGAAGAATCAACAGCTTGCAGACCTCCTAAAGCTCTCCAAAAATTCGAACCCTCTTTCAGTCCCTCTATCTCCCTTTTAAATTTACAAAGAATTCATTCTATTTCCCCCTCATTAGGTCGAAATTCAAACTTCCTAGCAGTTACATTAACTAACTAACTCAACTAACTGACTAAAAATAGCAAATCGGATTACTGGCAAATATGGCGAATTTATGGAAAATAGGTGTCAAAGAAGCTTCCATATCTCTCGATTGATGACACCTGTGTAAAAACTGAGAGAGGTTTTTGTTAATGGGTCCGTGATGGAAAAAAACCTCTCTTGGTTTTTCAAAATTCATCTCCAATCAATCATAATCGGCCCCGCAAAATGAACACTAAAACAGGAAAATATTAAATATTTTCAATCCATGGAAAATAGGCTGCAAAGATTAAACCGAATCTTTTAAACCTTGACAGCTGTTGCAAAACTGAGAGAGGTTTTTGTAGATGAGTATCTTATGAACAAAAATATCCTTCGGTTTTCAAAAGTTCCTCTCCATCAGCTCGCGGTCTGCATTTGACTTCAATCACTCAACACAGGACTGCAATGTCCAGACTATTCAATGTAATGGAAAACTGTCAGTGAATATGGCTGTTTTATATCAATCTTTCACTTTAATCTCTGGAATAGACTTCTCTTCTTCAAACATATACTCCTCATCATCTGAGAGGACTGTGATGGGGCTTCTTGGCTGATTATGGACTTCTTCTTTAGCTACAGGAATCACTTTGATATCAACTTTCTTCTCTTCTTGAGAATCTGCTGTAGGTGGTGACTTCTTTTCAAGCAATTCCTTTTTGTCTTCAAATAATGAGAACTTGACATTACTGTGATCGGGAATTTCTTGAGGCTGACTATCATTCTGTCCTTCATCTGCTACCTGTTTTGTTTTCTTTTTAGCTTTAATGAGACCATGATGAAACAGTGATTGAGAAGTATGATCATCATGCTGTTTTATTTTGCTTGACATTTTCTGCAGGCTTTTAAAGAAAAAGAATGGCAAATTCATTTTAGAAACCCTTGCCATGTGCTGTAGGAACCTGAGATGATATTTGAACACTAATGAATACCTTCCTTCACAAGTCACATAACTCTGAAGAATCCTTATAGGTTCAATCCACTCCTTCCTGAAATTATGTATGAGAATACCTTTGTTCCAGTCAGGAATAACATTAGGCAATAAGTATCTTTGAGGATCAAACTCAAAAGGAGACTTCTTAAACCAGAGCTCGCCCTCATTACTAATCTCAGTGGCTTCTGAAATTAATTCCACAGTCAATTTGAATCTCAAAGGATCCATTATAATCATCTCATTTTTAAGTCCTTTAGCAAAACTGCAGGACACTTGAGCATTAAAACCATCTATCTTTTTGAAAAATTTCAACCAGCCTGCCTGTTGGAACAACTCTGCACAATCTGGAAGTTTCTGAATCCATGTAAAGTCTGTGGGCTCAGCCCTGTTAACCTTACCACTTTTGCTACCTTTTCCCATATCCTTCTTTTCAGGGAACAAGCACAGTCTAGTTTCAGATTTCAAAAATGTTTTATAAGCTGTTTTCTGCACAATCCTGGACAGTCCTTTAAATCAATGTTTTCTGAGTAAATAATTTTACAGGCAATAATAATTTTCAGTGATATTTAAACCACTTGCACAAATTAACCGAACCCTTCTGTGTAACACCTGCATCAACTAGCAAAATCCCTTCTGTGTGAAAACTGAGCACTACAGAAAACTCAGTGAGTCCTTTCGATGCTATACTCTGTATATTAGGTCATGAGAACAACATTTCATGCATGCTTCTTCTACCGGCTTTCAGATAGCCATTTCGGTGATGAATTCCTTATTTTAGGATCTAATATATCTTCTTCAGCAACCAATTTCTCCAGAAACTCGTGCAGCGACAAAAACCCAAATTTTCCAGCTATAAGGGTTATAACAGAATACCTATCAATTGCTCGTCTGTTGTGGCTTAATATCTTCAATTTGAGGTGTCAATGATGTCCTCTTACGAGCATAGGTGTCCTCATGTCGTTTCTTTAGCCACTGGTGAATGAATCAAAAAGCCCTAATTTTCGCTGGCGATGGCACACACCTGTCTCCTTTCCACGGCAACGCAATCCACCGTTCAACAGTGAACTCTCCTGCACAAACACTATCTCTCCTGCAGTGATGCGTGTAACAAGAGAAAACTGACAGCTAAACCGGAATTGGCTGGCTTCTGTGCAACTGATCCCGCATACCACGCAATGATGAACTCATTTGTCTTCGTGATTAGCAACCAACAAAAATCATGCTCAAATTGCTGCAACCACGTGTTAAAACACTCACACAAAGCGATTAGACACTCCCATTCTGCATCATGATTGAAAACAGGTCAAAAATTGAAAAAAACTCAGGCCACGATATTCCTGTAGCGCGCCCTTTGTTAAAATTTTGCCCAGCGCTACAGGAATAACTGCTATGCCAAAATTTAGCAGTTTTTTCACTTTCTGCTAATTTTTCGGAGATTCTGGCAGCTATTTGGTTTAGGACATAAGTTCAACCACTCTCTAAAGTCATTAATGATTCTTCCTTTGAAAATATAACTCTCATTGACCCCCTTTTCAATATAAAAAGTCACCAAAATCAAATGAAATCTGAAAAGACTGGGTTCAAACTTTATTCAATCAACCATATAGTTTCTAAGGAGATTAAAACTTAAAACTCAAAACAAAAAATTTAACTGAGGTAGATTCAAAACAAACCAAAATTGGAGAAAATAACTCAAAAATGGAGGAAAATTTACTGACTTAACATCTGGCTCCAGCTGCGGGATGAAGTCCTCCCTGTGAGGCTTCAAGAACCTGTAGACTAGTGCCTTCAGTCTTCCATTGGGCTATGGAGTCTTTATTCAATCTCACTCACACCGGTATAGACAATGAAAGTCAAATCTCTTTCTCTGAGGAACCTTCCAACTACTGAATCAAATAGAAATCCCATTTCCAATGTAACCAAGAAAAAATTTGATCAACCCACCAAAACTTGTTTCCAACTCCAAATATATATATAATCAGAAATATTGGAAAACATGAAGAGCAGAGATTTAACAACTTATACCCACCTTCATCAAATAGTTTCTCTGAAATAACAGATTTATAACCTGGTATTGACTCTAAATAATCTGCTACTGGATCATAAAAACTTCCACAAGTTACCTCTTCCTGCTCTATGAAAAAGACAAGCTGTCCATGAGAATATTTTGTTCCATGAATATCAATCAGGCATTGGCGATAAAAGACATCAGGGTCAGCCTGAATTTGCTCCGGAAATTTTTGAATAGTATCACCAATAATGTCAACACTTTGAACCTCCTTTTCCACACTGTCTTCCAATAAATGACTATCATGCATGGGCTTTTGCTGTTCGAGAATAATAGATTGAATGCATACTTGAATCTGCTGATCAGATTGTAACATATTACACTCCTCACAGATTTCTGGGTCTTTATTTTCAATTTCATCATCATATTTATTAAAAATTAGACCATCTTCATAATGATTTTGAACATCAGATTTATCATAACCATGAATAAAAACCACTTCTGAAAAATTGTGACCAGCCTGACCTTCATCAAATTTAGTATCAAAATCAAGAGGAATAGGATCTAATTCATCACAAATTTCTTCACTTGGAAACCTAATCTCTTCATCATAGCAAGGAGTAATCTGAAGAATTTCTAATGATGATGCTAAAGGTTCATCTTTTTCTTCAATACAAAGCTGATCTTTAACACAACACTGATTTTCAAAAGTTTGTTGAACTAGAGATTGATCTTCAAAAGGGTTATCATTCAAACTGCTATTAAGGCTGTTGAAATTGTTATGAGAATGTTTCAAACTGTCTTTACTGATCTCATCACTTGCACAATCCTCAAACTGTCCTAAAACAACAACCTGGTTATCACAATGATTATAGCATTCTTCCTTGACAGCAGTATCTAAAAATATTACCTTCTCATCTTCAACAAATTCTGAAACTTCAACTTTTTCATGACATGTTTTGAACTCTTGTCTGTACTCATCATCATGGTTTTTTAAATCAGGAATTGTATGATAAACATCAGCCTGCTCACAACAATCTTTTACAAAGAGTTCAGCTAAGTACAGATACTTACAATGTTTCCGAAAGCATGTGTGGAATTCTTTCAGTGAGGAGATGCTAGCAGCGGGAAAACAAAAATACCAATCTCGTGCATCTTTTTCAAGTGAATACATGAACATTTTCATGAGCACATCTTCATGCTGGATATTTAACTGGACCATACATTGATGAAATTTGATGAGGTGATCTGAAGGATTATCCTCTTTGCTTTCTCTAAACCGTGGCAGACAATCTCCCCAAACATCCATAGTAGGTACTGGATTTGGAAAACCTGGAATATCAGAAAAATTTAAAGGGGCAAACCTTCGAGCCATAATAGCTTCCATGGACATTGGTCTCTGCATCTTGAAATAGTGGAGTCGCCAATCAATTTGTCAAGAGAGATTTTGTTTCTTCTTCTCAGAAAGAGAAAGGGGTGACAGTGGCTCAAATTAATCAAGGCTGTATAAAGCTAGGCATGACTGAAACCTTCTAATTCTTCTAGCAGCCACTCTGTCAAACCTGGTGAAAATATAGCCTTCAAAGTGCTGGTTTAAGTCCACCTCTTAAACCAGGAAAACTGATAAGTATCTTAGGGAAGATATGCTTCAGCTTCGTCCCCGGCAACGGCGCCAAAGATGTTTGTGTCAGAAATTGTTACTAAGGCTAGGGTAACAAGCCAACACAATCTCAAAAATAAAATCAATCCAAACTAGGTTTTTAGGTTTTTGTTTTGTAGGTTTTGGTTAGAAACTTCAAGAGCATAAGGGAATACATTCAGCAAATAAGTAAAAACTAATTCATACACATATATTTATGAAGATGCATATATATCTCAGGAATCCAACAAAAGATTGCAATGAAGTTCATACAATAAGAGACAAGCATCACTGGAAATTACACATAAAACCAGAAATGAATTTGTCAATCAAGAAACTATATAAGTTCAAAATGAAGCCAATACATATCAGAAATGGGATAAGGAGTCATATATTCATAGTTTCATCAAAAATGCATATGAGAGTTTACAATACTTAGCAGTGAACAAGTCTGGAAGAATCAACAGCTTGCAGACCTCCTAAAGCTCTCCAAAAATTCGAACCCTCTTTCAGTCCCTCTATCCCCCTTTTAAATTTACAAAGAATTCATTCTATTTCCCCCTCATTAGGTCGAAATTCAAACTTCCTAGCAGTTACATTAACTAACTAACTCAACTAACTGACTAAAAATAGCAAATCGGATTACTCGCAAATATGGCGAATTTCTGGAAAATAGGTGTCAAAGAAGATTCCATATCTCTCGATTGATGAAACCTGTGTAAAAACTGAGAGAGGTTTTTGTTAATGGGTCCGTGATGGACAAAAACCTCTCTTGGTGTTTCAAAATTAATCTCCAATCAATCATAATCGGCCCCGCAAAATGAACACTAAAACAGGAAAATATTAAATATTTTCAATCCATGGAAAATAGGCTGCAAAGATTAAACCGAATCTTTTAAACCTTGACAGCTGTTGCAAAACTGAGAGAGGTTTTTGTAGATGAGTATCTTAGGAACAAAAACCTCCTTCGGTTTTCAAAAATTCCTCTCCATCAGCTCGCGGTCTGCATTTGACTTCAATCACTCAACACAGGACTGCAATGTCCAGACTATTCAATGTAATGGAAAACTGTGAGTGAATATGACTGTTTTATATCAATCTTTCACTTTAATCTCTGGAATAGACTTCTCTTCTTCAAACATATACTCCTCATCATCTGAGAGGACTGTGATGGGGCTTCTTGGCTGATTATGGACTTCTTCTTTAGCTACAGGAATCACTTTGATATCAACTTTCTTCTCTTCTTGAGAATCTGCTGTAGGTGGTGACTTCTTTTCAAGCAATTCCTTTTTGTCTTCAAATAATGAGAACTTGAATTTACTGTGATCTGGAATTTCTTGAGGCTGACTGTCATTCTGTCCTTCATCTGCTACCTGTTTTGTTTTCTTTTTAGCTTTAATGAGACCATGATGAAAGAGTGATTGAGAAGTATGATCATCATGCTGTTTTATTTTGCTTGACATTTTCTGCAGGCTTTTAAAGAAAAAGAATGGCAAATTCATTTTAGAAACCCCTGCCATGTGCTGTAGGAACCTGAAATGATATTTGAACACTAATGAATACCTTCCTTCACAAGTCACATAACTCTGAAGAATCCTTATAGGTTCAATCCACTCCTTCCTGAAATTATGTATGAGAATACCTTTGTTCCAGTCAGGAATAACATTAGGCAATAAGTATCTTTGAGGATCAAACTCAAAAGGAGACTTCTTAAACCAGAGCTCGCCCTCATTACTAATCTCAGTGGCTTCTGAAATTAATTCCACAGTCAATTTGAATCTCAAAGGATCCATTATAATCATCTCATTTTTAAGTCCTTTAGCAAAACTGCAGGACACTTGAGCATTAAAACCATCTATCTTTTTTAAAAATTTCAACCAGCCTGCCTGTTGGAACAACTCTGCACAATCTGGAAGTTTCTGAATCCATGTCAAGTCTGTGGGCTCAGCCCTGTTAACCTTACCACTTTTGCTACCTTTTCCCATATCCTTCTTTTCAGGGAACAAGCACAGTCTAGTTTCAGATTTCAAAAATGTTTTATAAGCTGTTTTCTGCACACTCCTGGACAGTCCTTTAAATCAATGTTTTCTGAGTAAATAATTTTACAGGCTATAATAATTTTCAGTGATATTTAAACCACTTGCACAAATTAACCGAACCCTTCTGTGTAACACCTGCATCAACTAGCAAAATCCCTTCTGTGTGAAAACTGAGCACTACAGAAAACTCAGTGAGTCCTTTCGATGCTATACTCTGTATATTAGGTCATGAGAACAACATTTCATGCATGCTTCTTCTACCGGCTTTCAGATAGCCATTTCGGTGATGAATTCCTTATTTTAGGATCTAATATATCTTCTTCAGCAACCAATTTCTCCAGAAACTCGTGCAGCAACAAAAACCCAAATTTTCCAGCTATAAGGGTTATAACAGAATACCTATCAATTGCTCGTCTATTGTGGCTCAATATCTTCAATTTGAGGTGTCGATGATGTCCTCTTACGAGCATAGGTGTCCTCATGTCGTTTCTTTAGCCACTGGTGAATGAATCAAAAAGCCCTAATTTTCGCTGGCGATGGCACACACCTGTCTCCTTTCCACGGCAACGCAATCCACCGTTCAACAGTGAACTCTCCTGCACAAACACTACCTCTCCTGCAGTGATGCGTGTAACAAGAGAAAACTGACAGCTAAACCGGAATTGGCTGGCTTCTGTGCAACTGATCCCGCATACCACGCAATGATGAACTCATTTGTCTTCGTGATTAGCAACCAACAAAAATCATGCTCAAATTGCTGCAACCACGTGTTAAAACACTCACACAAAGCGATTAGACACTCCCATTCTGCATCATGATTGAAAACAGGTCGAAAATTGAAAAAAACTCAGGCCACGATATTCCTGTAGCGCGCCCTTTGTTAAAATTTTGCCCAGCGCTACAGGAATAACTGCTATGCCAAAATTTAGCAGTTTTTTCACTTTCTGCTAATTTTTCGGAGATTCTGGCAGCTATTTGGTTTAGGACATAAGTTCAACCACTCTCTAAAGTCATTAATGATTCTTCCTTTGAAAATATAACTCTCATTGACCCCCTTTTCAATATAAAAAGTCACCAAAATCAAATGAAATCTGAAAAGACTGGGTTCAAACTTTATTCAATCAACCATATAGTTTCTAAGGAGATTAAAACTTAAAACTCAAAACCAAAAATTTAACTGAGGTAGATTCAAAACAAACCAAGATTGGAGAAAATAACTCAAAAATGGAGGAAAATTTACTGACTTAACATCTGGCTCCAGCTGCGGGATGAAGTCCTCCCTGTGAGGCTTCAAGAACCTGTAGACTAGTGCCTTCAGTCTTCCATTGGGCTATGGAGTCTTTATTCAATCTCACTCACATCGGTATAGACAATGAAAGTCAAATCTCTTTCTCTGAGGAACCTTCCAACTACTGAATCAAATAGAAATCCCATTTCCAATGTAACCAAGAAAAAATTTGATCAACCCACCAAAACTTGTTTCCAACTCCAAATATATATATAATCAGAAATATTGGAAAACATGAAGAGCAGAGATTTAACAACTTATACCCACCTTCATCAAATAGTTTCTCTGAAATAACAGATTTATAACCTGGTATTGACTCTAAATAATCTGCTACTGGATCATAAAAACTTCCACAAGTTACCTCTTCCTGCTCTATGAAAAAGACAAGCTGTCCATGAGAATATTTTGTTCCATGAATATCAATCAGGCATTGGCGATAAAAGACATCAGGGTCAGCCTGAATTTGCTCCGGAAATTTTTGAATAGTATCACCAATAATGTCAACACTTTGAACCTCCTTTTCCACACTGTCTTCCAATAAATGACTATCATGCATGGGCTTTTGCTGTTCGAGAATAATAGATTGAATGCATACTTGAATCTGCTGATCAGATTGTAACATATTACACTCCTCACAGATTTCTGGGTCTTTCTTTTCAATTTCATCATCATATTTATTAAAAATTAGACCATCTTCATAATGATTTTGAACATCAGATTTATCATAACCATGAATAAAAACCAGTTCTGAAAAATTGTGACCAGCCTGACCTTCATCAAATTTAGTATCAAAATCAAGAGGAATAGGATCTAATTCATCACAAATTTCTTCACTTGGAAACCTAATCTCTTCATCATAGCAAGGAGTAATCTGAAGAATTTCTAATGATGATGCTAAAGGTTCATCTTTTTCTTCAATACAAAGCTGATCTTTAACACAACACTGATTTTCAAAAGTTTGTTGAACTAGAGATTGATCTTCAAAAGGGTTATCATTCAAACTGCTATTAAGGCTGTTGAAATTGTTATGAGAATGTTTCAAACTGTCTTTACTGATCTCATCACTTGTACAATCCTCAAACTGTCCTAAAACAACAACCTGGTTATCACAATGATTATAGCATTCTTCCTTGACAGCAGTATCTAAAAATATTACCTTCTCATCTTCAACAAATTCTGAAACTTCAACTTTTTCATGACATGATTTGAACTCTTGTCTGTACTCATCATCATGGTTTTTTAAATCAGGAATTGTATGATAAACATCAGCCTGCTCACAACAATCTTTTACAAAGAGTTCAGCTAAGTACAGATACTTACAATGTTTCCGAAAGCATGTGTGGAATTCTTTCAGTGAGGAGATGCTAGCAGCGGGAAAACAAAAATACCAATCTCGTGCATCTTTTTCAAGTGAATACATGAACATTTTCATGAGCACATCTTCATGCTGGATATTTAACTGGACCATACATTGATGAAATTTGATGAGGTGATCTGAAGGATTATCCTCTTTGCTTTCTCTAAACCGTGGCAGACAATCTCCCCAAACATCCATAGTAGGTACTGGATTTGGAAAACCTGGAATATCAGAAAAATTTAAAGGGGCAAACCTTCGAGCCATAATAGCTTCCATGGACATTGGTCTCTGCATCTTGAAATAGTGGAGTCGCCAATCAATTTGTCAAGAGAGATTTTGTTTCTTCTTCTCAGAAAGAGAAAGGGGTGACAGTGGCTCAAATTAATCAAGGCTGTATAAAGCTAGGCATGACTGAAACCTTCTAATTCTTCTAGCAGCCACTCTGTCAAACCTGGTGAAAATATAGCCTTCAAAGTGCTGGTTTAAGTCCACCTCTTAAACCAGGAAAACTGATAAGTATCCCAGGGAAGATATGCTTCAGCTTCGTCCCCGGCAACGGCGCCAAAGATGTTTGTGTCAGAAATTGTTACTAAGGCTAGGGTAACAAGCCAACACAATCTCAAAAATAAAATCAATCCAAACTAGGTTTTTAGGGTTTTGTTTTGTAGGTTTTGGTTAGAAACTTCAAGAGCATAAGGGAATACATTCAGCAGATAAGTAAAAACTAATTCATACACATATATTTATGAAGATGCATATATATCTCAGGAATCCAACAAAAGATTGCAATGAAGTTCATACAATAAGAGACAAGCATCACTGGAAATTACACATAAAACCAGAAATGAATTTGTCAATCAAGAAACTATATAAGTTCAAAATGAAGCCAATACATATCAGAAATGGGATAAGGAGTCATATATTCATAGTTTCATCAAAAATGCATATGAGAGTTTACAATACTTAGCAGTGAACAAGTCTGGAAGAATCAACAGCTTGCAGACCTCCTAAAGCTCTCCAAAAATTCGAACCCTCTTTCAGTCCCTCTATCCCCCTTTTAAATTTACAAAGAATTCATTCTATTTCCCCCTCATTAGGTCGAAATTCAAACTTCCTAGCAGTTACATTAACTAACTAACTCAACTAACTGACTAAAAATAGCAAATCGGATTACTGGCAAATATGGCGAATTTCTGGAAAATAGGTGTCAAAGAAGATTCCATATCTCTCGATTGATGACACCTGTGTAAAAACTGAGAGAGGTTTTTGTTAATGGGTCCGTGATGGACAAAAACCTCTCTTGGTTTTTCAAAATTCATCTCCAATCAATCATAATCGGCCCCGCAAAATGAACACTAAAACAGGAAAATATTAAATATTTTCAATCCATGGAAAATAGGCTGCAAAGATTAAACCGAATCTTTTAAACCTTGACAGCTGTTGAAAAACTGAGAGAGGTTTTTGTAGATGAGTATCTTAGAAACAAAAACCTCCTTCGGTTTTCAAAAATTCCGCTCCATCAGCTCGCGGTCTGCATTTGACTTCAATCACTCAACACAGGACTGCAATGTCCAGACTATTCAATGTAATGGAAAACTGTCAGTGAATATGACTGTTTTATATCAATCTTTCACTTTAATCTCTGGAATAGACTTCTCTTCTTCAAACATATACTCCTCATCATCTGAGAGGACTGTGATCGGGCTTCTTGGCTGATTATGGACTTCTTCTTTAGCTACAGGAATCACTTTGATATCAACTTTCTTCTCTTCTTGAGAATCTGCTGTAGGTGGTGACTTCTTTTCAAGCAATTCCTTTTTGTCTTCAAATAATGAGAACTTGACTTTACTGTGATCTGGAATTTCTTGAGGCTGACTCTCATTCTGTCCTTCATCTGCTACCTGTTTTGTTTTCTTTTTAGCTTTAATGAGACCATGATGAAACAGTGATTGAGAAGTATGATCATCATGCTGTTTTATTTTGCTTGACATTTTCTGCAGGCTTTTAAAGAAAAAGAATGGCAAATTCATTTTAGAAACCCCTGCCATGTGGTGTAGGAACCTGAGATGATATTTGAACACTAATGAATACCTTCCTTCACAAGTCACATAACTCTGAAGAATCCTTATAGGTTCAATCCACTCCTTCCTGAAATTATGTATGAGAATACCTTTGTTCCAGTCAGGAATAACATTAGGCAATAAGTATCTTTGAGGATCAAACTCAAAAGGAGACTTCTTAAACCAGAGCTCGCCCTCATTACTAATCTCAGTGGCTTCTGAAATTAATTCCACAGTCAATTTGAATCTCAAAGGATCCATTATAATCATCTCATTTTTAAGTCCTTTAGCAAAACTGCAGGACACTTGAGCATTAAAACCATCTATCTTTTTGAAAAATTTCAACCAGCCTGCCTGTTGGAACAGCTCTGCACAATATGGAAGTTTCTGAATCCATGTAAAGTCTGTGGGCTCAGCCCTGTTAACCTTACCACTTTTGCTACCTTTTCCCATATCCTTCTTTTCAGGGAACAAGCACAGTCTAGTTTCAGATTTCAAAAATGTTTTATAAGCTGTTTTCTGCACACTCCTGGACAGTCCTTTAAATCAATGTTTTCTGAGTAAATAATTTTACAGGCTATAATAATTTTCAGTGATATTTAAACCACTTGCACAAATTAACCGAACCCTTCTGTGTAACACCTGCATCAACTAGCAAAATCCCTTCTGTGTGAAAACTGAGCACTACAGAAAACTCAGTGAGTCCTTTCGATGCTATACTCTGTATATTAGGTCATGAGAACAACATTTCATGCATGCTTCTTCTACCGGCTTTCAGATAGCCATTTCGGTGATGAATTCCTTATTTTAGGATCTAATATATCTTCTTCAGCAACCAATTTCTCCAGAAACTCGTGCAGCGACAAAAACCCAAATTTTCCAGCTATAAGGGTTATAACAGAATACCTATCAATTGCTCGTCTGTTGTGGCTTAATATCTTCAATTTGAGGTGTCAATGATGTCCTCTTACGAGCATAGGTGTCCTCATGTCGTTTCTTTAGCCACTGGTGAATGAATCAAAAAGCCCTAATTTTCGCTGGCGATGGCACACACCTGTCTCCTTTCCACGGCAACGCAATCCACCGTTCAACAGTGAACTCTCCTGCACAAACACTATCTCTCCTGCAGTGATGCGTGTAACAAGAGAAAACTGACAGCTAAACCGGAATTGGCTGGCTTCTGTGCAACTGATCCCGCATACCACGCAATGATGAACTCATTTGTCTTCGTGATTAGCAACCAACAAAAATCATGCTCAAATTGCTGCAACCACGTGTTAAAACACTCACACAAAGCGATTAGACACTCCCATTCTGCATCATGATTGAAAACAGGTCAAAAATTGAAAAAAACTCAGGCCACGATATTCCTGTAGCGCGCCCTTTGTTAAAATTTTGCCCAGCGCTACAGGAATAACTGCTATGCCAAAATTTAGCAGTTTTTTCACTTTCTGCTAATTTTTCGGAGATTCTGGCAGCTATTTGGTTTAGGACATAAGTTCAACCACTCTCTAAAGTCATTAATGATTCTTCCTTTGAAAATATAACTCTCATTGACCCCCTTTTCAATATAAAAAGTCACCAAAATCAAATGAAATCTGAAAAGACTGGGTTCAAACTTTATTCAATCAACCATATAGTTTCTAAGGAGATTAAAACTTAAAACTCAAAACAAAAAATTTAACTGAGGTAGATTCAAAACAAACCAAAATTGGAGAAAATAACTCAAAAATGGAGGAAAATTTACTGACTTAACATCTGGCTCCAGCTGCGGGATGAAGTCCTCCCTGTGAGGCTTCAAGAACCTGTAGACTAGTGCCTTCAGTCTTCCATTGGGCTATGGAGTCTTTATTCAATCTCACTCACACCGGTATAGACAATGAAAGTCAAATCTCTTTCTCTGAGGAACCTTCCAACTACTGAATCAAATAGAAATCCCATTTCCAATGTAACCAAGAAAAAATTTGATCAACCCACCAAAACTTGTTTCCAACTCCAAATATATATATAATCAGAAATATTGGAAAACATGAAGAGCAGAGATTTAACAACTTATACCCACCTTCATCAAATAGTTTCTCTGAAATAACAGATTTATAACCTGGTATTGACTCTAAATAATCTGCTACTGGATCATAAAAACTTCCACAAGTTACCTCTTCCTGCTCTATGAAAAAGACAAGCTGTCCATGAGAATATTTTGTTCCATGAATATCAATCAGGCATTGGCGATAAAAGACATCAGGGTCAGCCTGAATTTGCTCCGGAAATTTTTGAATAGTATCACCAATAATGTCAACACTTTGAACCTCCTTTTCCACACTGTCTTCCAATAAATGACTATCATGCATGGGCTTTTGCTGTTCGAGAATAATAGATTGAATGCATACTTGAATCTGCTGATCAGATTGTAACATATTACACTCCTCACAGATTTCTGGGTCTTTATTTTCAATTTCATCATCATATTTATTAAAAATTAGACCATCTTCATAATGATTTTGAACATCAGATTTATCATAACCATGAATAAAAACCACTTCTGAAAAATTGTGACCAGCCTGACCTTCATCAAATTTAGTATCAAAATCAAGAGGAATAGGATCTAATTCATCACAAATTTCTTCACTTGGAAACCTAATCTCTTCATCATAGCAAGGAGTAATCTGAAGAATTTCTAATGATGATGCTAAAGGTTCATCTTTTTCTTCAATACAAAGCTGATCTTTAACACAACACTGATTTTCAAAAGTTTGTTGAACTAGAGATTGATCTTCAAAAGGGTTATCATTCAAACTGCTATTAAGGCTGTTGAAATTGTTATGAGAATGTTTCAAACTGTCTTTACTGATCTCATCACTTGCACAATCCTCAAACTGTCCTAAAACAACAACCTGGTTATCACAATGATTATAGCATTCTTCCTTGACAGCAGTATCTAAAAATATTACCTTCTCATCTTCAACAAATTCTGAAACTTCAACTTTTTCATGACATGTTTTGAACTCTTGTCTGTACTCATCATCATGGTTTTTTAAATCAGGAATTGTATGATAAACATCAGCCTGCTCACAACAATCTTTTACAAAGAGTTCAGCTAAGTACAGATACTTACAATGTTTCCGAAAGCATGTGTGGAATTCTTTCAGTGAGGAGATGCTAGCAGCGGGAAAACAAAAATACCAATCTCGTGCATCTTTTTCAAGTGAATACATGAACATTTTCATGAGCACATCTTCATGCTGGATATTTAACTGGACCATACATTGATGAAATTTGATGAGGTGATCTGAAGGATTATCCTCTTTGCTTTCTCTAAACCGTGGCAGACAATCTCCCCAAACATCCATAGTAGGTACTGGATTTGGAAAACCTGGAATATCAGAAAAATTTAAAGGGGCAAACCTTCGAGCCATAATAGCTTCCATGGACATTGGTCTCTGCATCTTGAAATAGTGGAGTCGCCAATCAATTTGTCAAGAGAGATTTTGTTTCTTCTTCTCAGAAAGAGAAAGGGGTGACAGTGGCTCAAATTAATCAAGGCTGTATAAAGCTAGGCATGACTGAAACCTTCTAATTCTTCTAGCAGCCACTCTGTCAAACCTGGTGAAAATATAGCCTTCAAAGTGCTGGTTTAAGTCCACCTCTTAAACCAGGAAAACTGATAAGTATCCCAGGGAAGATATGCTTCAGCTTCGTCCCCGGCAACGGTGCCAAAGATGTTTGTGTCAGAAATTGTTACTAAGGCTAGGGTAACAATCCAACACAATCTCAAAAATAAAATCAATCCAAACTAGGTTTTTAGGGTTTTGTTTTGTAGGTTTTGGTTAGAAACTTCAAGAGCATAAGGGAATACATTCAGCAGATAAGTAAAAACTAATTCATACACATATATTTATGAAGATGCATATATATCTCAGGAATCCAACAAAAGATTGCAATGAAGTTCATACAATAAGAGACAAGCATCACTGGAAATTACACATAAAACCAGAAATGAATTTGTCAATCAAGAAACTATATAAGTTCAAAATGAAGCCAATACATATCAGAAATGGGATAAGGAGTCATATATTCATATTTTCATCAAAAATGCATATGAGAGTTTACAATACTTAGCAGTGAACAAGTCTGGAAGAATCAACAGCTTGCAGACCTCCTAAAGCTCTCCAAAAATTCGAACCCTCTTTCAGTCCCTCTATCCCCCTTTTAAATTTACAAAGAATTCATTCTATTTCCCCCTCATTAGGTCGAAATTCAAACTTCCTAGCAGTTACATTAACTAACTAACTCAACTAACTGACTAAAAATAGCAAATCGGATTACTGGCAAATATGGCGAATTTCTGGAAAATAGGTGTCAAAGAAGATTCCATATCTCTCGATTGATGACACCTGTGTAAAAACTGAGAGAGGTTTTTGTTAATGGGTCCGTGATGGACAAAAACCTCTCTTGGTTTTTCAAAATTCATCTCCAATCAATCATAATCGGCCCCGCAAAATGAACACTAAAACAGGAAAATATTAAATATTTTCAATCCATGGAAAATAGGCTGCAAAGATTAAACCGAATCTTTTAAACCTTGACAGCTGTTGCAAAACTGAGAGAGGTTTTTGTAGATGAGTATCTTAGGAACAAAAACCTCCTTCGGTTTTCAAAAATTCCGCTCCATCAGCTCGCGGTCTGCATTTGACTTCAATCACTCAACACAGGACTGCAATGTCCAGACTATTCAATGTAATGGAAAACTGTCAGTGAATATGACTGTTTTATATCAATCTTTCACTTTAATCTCTGGAATAGACTTCTCTTCTTCAAACATATACTCCTCATCATCTGAGAGGACTGTGATGGGGCTTCTTGGCTGATTATGGACTTCTTCTTTAGCTACAGGAATCACTTTGATATCAACTTTCTTCTCTTCTTGAGAATCTGCTGTAGGTGGTGACTTCTTTTCAAGCAATTCCTTTTTGTCTTCAAATAATGAGAACTTGACTTTACTGTGATCTGGAATTTCTTGAGGCTGACTGTCATTCTGTCCTTCATCTGCTACCTGTTTTGTTTTCTTTTTAGCTTTAATGAGACCATGATGAAAGAGTGATTGAGAAGTATGATCATCATGCTGTTTTATTTTGCTTGACATTTTCTGCAGGCTTTTAAAGAAAAAGAATGGCAAATTCATTTTAGAAACCCCTGCCATGTGGTGTAGGAACCTGAGATGATATTTGAACACTAATGAATACCTTCCTTCACAAGTCACATAACTCTGAAGAATCCTTATAGGTTCAATCCACTCCTTCCTGAAATTATGTATGAGAATACCTTTGTTCCAGTCAGGAATAACATTAGGCAATAAGTATCTTTGAGGATCAAACTCAAAAGGAGACTTCTTAAACCAGAGCTCGCCCTCATTACTAATCTCAGTGGCTTCTGAAATTAATTCCACAGTCAATTTGAATCTCAAAGGATCCATTATAATCATCTCATTTTTAAGTCCTTTAGCAAAACTGCAGGACACTTGAGCATTAAAACCATCTATCTTTTTGAAAAATTTCAACCAGCCTGCCTGTTGGAACAGCTCTGCACAATATGGAAGTTTCTGAATCCATGTCAAGTCTGTGGGCTCAGCCCTGTTAACCTTACCACTTTTGCTACCTTTTCCCATATCCTTCTTTTCAGGGAACAAGCACAGTCTAGTTTCAGATTTCAAAAATGTTTTATAAGCTGTTTTCTGCACACTCCTGGACAGTCCTTTAAATCAATGTTTTCTGAGTAAATAATTTTACAGGCTATAATAATTTTCAGTGATATTTAAACCACTTGCACAAATTAACCGAACCCTTCTGTGTAACACCTGCATCAACTAGCAAAATCCCTTCTGTGTGAAAACTGAGCACTACAGAAAACTCAGTGAGTCCTTTCGATGCTATACTCTGTATATTAGGTCATGAGAACAACATTTCATGCATGCTTCTTCTACCGGCTTTCAGATAGCCATTTCGGTGATGAATTCCTTATTTTAGGATCTAATATATCTTCTTCAGCAACCAATTTCTCCAGAAACTCGTGCAGCGACAAAAACCCAAATTTTCCAGCTATAAGGGTTATAACAGAATACCTATCAATTGCTCGTCTGTTGTGGCTCAATATCTTCAATTTGAGGTGTCGATGATGTCCTCTTACGAGCATAGGTGTCCTCATGTCGTTTCTTTAGCCACTGGTGAATGAATCAAAAAGCCCTAATTTTCGCTGGCGATGGCACACACCTGTCTCCTTTCCACGGCAACGCAATCCACCGTTCAACAGTGAACTCTCCTGCACAAACACTACCTCTCCTGCAGTGATGCGTGTAACAAGAGAAAACTGACAGCTAAACCGGAATTGGCTGGCTTCTGTGCAACTGATCCCGCATACCACGCAATGATGAACTCATTTGTCTTCGTGATTAGCAACCAACAAAAATCATGCTCAAATTGCTGCAACCACGTGTTAAAACACTCACACAAAGCGATTAGACACTCCCATTCTGCATCATGATTGAAAACAGGTCGAAAATTGAAAAAAACTCAGGCCACGATATTCCTGTAGCGCGCCCTTTGTTAAAATTTTGCCCAGCGCTACAGGAATAACTGCTATGCCAAAATTTAGCAGTTTTTTCACTTTCTGCTAATTTTTCGGAGATTCTGGCAGCTATTTGGTTTAGGACATAAGTTCAACCACTCTCTAAAGTCATTAATGATTCTTCCTTTGAAAATATAACTCTCATTGACCCCCTTTTCAATATAAAAAGTCACCAAAATCAAATGAAATCTGAAAAGACTGGGTTCAAACTTTATTCAATCAACCATATAGTTTCTAAGGAGATTAAAACTTAAAACTCAAAACCAAAAATTTAACTGAGGTAGATTCAAAACAAACCAAGATTGGAGAAAATAACTCAAAAATGGAGGAAAATTTACTGACTTAACATCTGGCTCCAGCTGCGGGATGAAGTCCTCCCTGTGAGGCTTCAAGAACCTGTAGACTAGTGCCTTCAGTCTTCCATTGGGCTATGGAGTCTTTATTCAATCTCACTCACATCGGTATAGACAATGAAAGTCAAATCTCTTTCTCTGAGGAACCTTCCAACTACTGAATCAAATAGAAATCCCATTTCCAATGTAACCAAGAAAAAATTTGATCAACCCACCAAAACTTGTTTCCAACTCCAAATATATATATAATCAGAAATATTGGAAAACATGAAGAGCAGAGATTTAACAACTTATACCCACCTTCATCAAATAGTTTCTCTGAAATAACAGATTTATAACCTGGTATTGACTCTAAATAATCTGCTACTGGATCATAAAAACTTCCACAAGTTACCTCTTCCTGCTCTATGAAAAAGACAAGCTGTCCATGAGAATATTTTGTTCCATGAATATCAATCAGGCATTGGCGATAAAAGACATCAGGGTCAGCCTGAATTTGCTCCGGAAATTTTTGAATAGTATCACCAATAATGTCAACACTTTGAACCTCCTTTTCCACACTGTCTTCCAATAAATGACTATCATGCATGGGCTTTTGCTGTTCGAGAATAATAGATTGAATGCATACTTGAATCTGCTGATCAGATTGTAACATATTACACTCCTCACAGATTTCTGGGTCTTTCTTTTCAATTTCATCATCATATTTATTAAAAATTAGACCATCTTCATAATGATTTTGAACATCAGATTTATCATAACCATGAATAAAAACCAGTTCTGAAAAATTGTGACCAGCCTGACCTTCATCAAATTTAGTATCAAAATCAAGAGGAATAGGATCTAATTCATCACAAATTTCTTCACTTGGAAACCTAATCTCTTCATCATAGCAAGGAGTAATCTGAAGAATTTCTAATGATGATGCTAAAGGTTCATCTTTTTCTTCAATACAAAGCTGATCTTTAACACAACACTGATTTTCAAAAGTTTGTTGAACTAGAGATTGATCTTCAAAAGGGTTATCATTCAAACTGCTATTAAGGCTGTTGAAATTGTTATGAGAATGTTTCAAACTGTCTTTACTGATCTCATCACTTGTACAATCCTCAAACTGTCCTAAAACAACAACCTGGTTATCACAATGATTATAGCATTCTTCCTTGACAGCAGTATCTAAAAATATTACCTTCTCATCTTCAACAAATTCTGAAACTTCAACTTTTTCATGACATGATTTGAACTCTTGTCTGTACTCATCATCATGGTTTTTTAAATCAGGAATTGTATGATAAACATCAGCCTGCTCACAACAATCTTTTACAAAGAGTTCAGCTAAGTACAGATACTTACAATGTTTCCGAAAGCATGTGTGGAATTCTTTCAGTGAGGAGATGCTAGCAGCGGGAAAACAAAAATACCAATCTCGTGCATCTTTTTCAAGTGAATACATGAACATTTTCATGAGCACATCTTCATGCTGGATATTTAACTGGACCATACATTGATGAAATTTGATGAGGTGATCTGAAGGATTATCCTCTTTGCTTTCTCTAAACCGTGGCAGACAATCTCCCCAAACATCCATAGTAGGTACTGGATTTGGAAAACCTGGAATATCAGAAAAATTTAAAGGGGCAAACCTTCGAGCCATAATAGCTTCCATGGACATTGGTCTCTGCATCTTGAAATAGTGGAGTCGCCAATCAATTTGTCAAGAGAGATTTTGTTTCTTCTTCTCAGAAAGAGAAAGGGGTGACAGTGGCTCAAATTAATCAAGGCTGTATAAAGCTAGGCATGACTGAAACCTTCTAATTCTTCTAGCAGCCACTCTGTCAAACCTGGTGAAAATATAGCCTTCAAAGTGCTGGTTTAAGTCCACCTCTTAAACCAGGAAAACTGATAAGTATCCCAGGGAAGATATGCTTCAGCTTCGTCCCCGGCAACGGCGCCAAAGATGTTTGTGTCAGAAATTGTTACTAAGGCTAGGGTAACAATCCAACACAATCTCAAAAATAAAATCAATCCAAACTAGGTTTTTAGGGTTTTGTTTTGTAGGTTTTGGTTAGAAACTTCAAGAGCATAAGGGAATACATTCAGCAGATAAGTAAAAACTAATTCATACACATATATTTATGAAGATGCATATATATCTCAGGAATCCAACAAAAGATTGCAATGAAGTTCATACAATAAGAGACAAGCATCACTGGAAATTACACATAAAACCAGAAATGAATTTGTCAATCAAGAAACTATATAAGTTCAAAATGAAGCCAATACATATCAGAAATGGGATAAGGAGTCATATATTCATAGTTTCATCAAAAATGCATATGAGAGTTTACAATACTTAGCAGTGAACAAGTCTGGAAGAATCAACAGCTTGCAGACCTCCTAAAGCTCTCCAAAAATTCGAACCCTCTTTCAGTCCCTCTATCCCCCTTTTAAATTTACAAAGAATTCATTCTATTTCCCCCTCATTAGGTCGAAATTCAAACTTCCTAGCAGTTACATTAACTAACTAACTCAACTAACTGACTAAAAATAGCAAATCGGATTACTGGCAAATATGGCGAATTTCTGGAAAATAGGTGTCAAAGAAGATTCCATATCTCTCGATTGATGACACCTGTGTAAAAACTGAGAGAGGTTTTTGTTAATGGGTCCGTGATGGACAAAAACCTCTCTTGGTTTTTCAAAATTCATCTCCAATCAATCATAATCGGCCCCGCAAAATGAACACTAAAACAGGAAAATATTAAATATTTTCAATCCATGGAAAATAGGCTGCAAAGATTAAACCGAATCTTTTAAACCTTGACAGCTGTTGCAAAACTGAGAGAGGTTTTTGTAGATGAGTATCTTAGGAACAAAAAACTCCTTCGGTTTTCAAAAATTCCTCTCCATCAGCTCGCGGTCTGCATTTGACTTCAATCACTCAACACAGGACTGCAATGTCCAGACTATTCAATGTAATGGAAAACTGTCAGTGAATATGACTGTTTTATATCAATCTTTCACTTTAATCTCTGGAATAGACTTCTCTTCTTCAAACATATACTCCTCATCATCTGAGAGGACTGTGATGGGGCTTCTTGGCTGATTATGGACTTCTTCTTTAGCTACAGGAATCACTTTGATATCAACTTTCTTCTCTTCTTGAGAATCTGCTGTAGGTGGTGACTTCTTTTCAAGCAATTCCTTTTTGTCTTCAAATAATGAGAACTTGACTTTACTGTGATCTGGAATTTCTTGAGGCTGACTGTCATTCTGTCCTTCATCTGCTACCTGTTTTGTTTTCTTTTTAGCTTTAATGAGACCATGATGAAACAGTGATTGAGAAGTATGATCATCATGCTGTTTTATTTTGCTTGACATTTTCTGCAGGCTTTTAAAGAAAAAGAATGGCAAATTCATTTTAGAAACCCCTGCCATGTGGTGTAGGAACCTGAGATGATATTTGAACACTAATGAATACCTTCCTTCACAAGTCACATAACTCTGAAGAATCCTTATAGGTTCAATCCACTCCTTCCTGAAATTATGTATGAGAATACCTTTGTTCCAGTCAGGAATAACATTAGGCAATAAGTATCTTTGAGGATCAAACTCAAAAGGAGACTTCTTAAACCAGAGCTCGCCCTCATTACTAATCTCAGTGGCTTCTGAAATTAATTCCACAGTCAATTTGAATCTCAAAGGATCCATTATAATCATCTCATTTTTAAGTCCTTTAGCAAAACTGCAGGACACTTGAGCATTAAAACCATCTATCTTTTTGAAAAATTTCAACCAGCCTGCCTGTTGGAACAGCTCTGCACAATATGGAAGTTTCTGAATCCATGTCAAGTCTGTGGGCTCAGCCCTGTTAACCTTACCACTTTTGCTACCTTTTCCCATATCCTTCTTTTCAGGGAACAAGCACAGTCTAGTTTTAGATTTCAAAAATGTTTTATAAGCTGTTTTCTGCACACTCCTGGACAGTCCTTTAAATCAATGTTTTCTGAGTAAATAATTTTACAGGCTATAATAATTTTCAGTGATATTTAAACCACTTGCACAAATTAACCGAACCCTTCTGTGTAACACCTGCATCAACTAGCAAAATCCCTTCTGTGTGAAAACTGAGCACTACAGAAAACTCAGTGAGTCCTTTCGATGCTATACTCTGTATATTAGGTCATGAGAACAACATTTCATGCATGCTTCTTCTACCGGCTTTCAGATAGCCATTTCGGTGATGAATTCCTTATTTTAGGATCTAATATATCTTCTTCAGCAACCAATTTCTCCAGAAACTCGTGCAGCGACAAAAACCCAAATTTTCCAGCTATAAGGGTTATAACAGAATACCTATCAATTGCTCGTCTGTTGTGGCTTAATATCTTCAATTTGAGGTGTCAATGATGTCCTCTTACGAGCATAGGTGTCCTCATGTCGTTTCTTTAGCCACTGGTGAATGAATCAAAAAGCCCTAATTTTCACTGGCGATGGCACACACCTGTCTCCTTTCCACGGCAACGCAATCCACCGTTCAACAGTGAACTCTCCTGCACAAACACTACCTCTCCTGCAGTGATGCGTGTAACAAGAGAAAACTGACAGCTAAACCGGAATTGGCTGGCTTCTGTGCAACTGATCCCGCATACCACGCAATGATGAACTCATTTGTCTTCGTGATTAGCAACCAACAAAAATCATGCTCAAATTGCTGCAACCACGTGTTAAAACACTCACACAAAGCGATTAGACACTCCCATTCTGCATCATGATTGAAAACAGGTCGAAAATTGAAAAAAACTCAGGCCACGATATTCCTGTAGCGCGCCCTTTGTTAAAATTTTGCCCAGCGCTACAGGAATAACTGCTATGCCAAAATTTAGCAGTTTTTTCACTTTCTGCTAATTTTTCGGAGATTCTGGCAGCTATTTGGTTTAGGACATAAGTTCAACCACTCTCTAAAGTCATTAATGATTCTTCCTTTGAAAATATAACTCTCATTGACCCCCTTTTCAATATAAAAAGTCACCAAAATCAAATGAAATCTGAAAAGACTGGGTTCAAACTTTATTCAATCAACCATATAGTTTCTAAGGAGCTTAAAACTTAAAACTCAAAACCAAAAATTTAACTGAGGTAGATTCAAAACAAACCAAAATTGGAGAAAATAACTCAAAAATGGAGGAAAATTTACTGACTTAACATCTGGCTCCAACTGCGGGATGAAGTCCTCCCTGTGAGGCTTCAAGAACCTGTAGACTAGTGCCTTCAGTCTTCCATTGGGCTATGGAGTCTTTATTCAATCTCACTCACACCGGTATAGACAATGAAATTCAAATCTCTTTCTCTGAGGAACCTTCCAACTACTGAATCAAATAGAAATCCCATTTCCAATGTAACCAAGAAAAAATTTGATCAACCCACCAAAACTTGTTTCCAACTCCAAATATATATATAATCAGAAATATTGGAAAACATGAAGAGCAGAGATTTAACAACTTATACCCACCTTCATCAAATAGTTTCTCTGAAATAACAGATTTATAACCTGGTATTGACTCTAAATAATCTGCTACTGGATCATAAAAACTTCCACAAGTTACCTCTTCCTGCTCTATGAAAAAGACAAGCTGTCCATGAGAATATTTTGTTCCATGAATATCAATCAGGCATTGGCGATAAAAGACATCAGGGTCAGCCTGAATTTGCTCCGGAAATTTTTGAATAGTATCACCAATAATGTCAACACTTTGAACCTCCTTTTCCACACTGTCTTCCAATAAATGACTATCATGCATGGGCTTTTGCTGTTCGAGAATAATAGATTGAATGCATACTTGAATCTGCTGATCAGATTGTAACATATTACACTCCTCACAGATTTCTGGGTCTTTCTTTTCAATTTCATCATCATATTTATTAAAAATTAGACCATCTTCATAATGATTTTGAACATCAGATTTATCATAACCATGAATAAAAACCACTTCTGAAAAATTGTGACCAGCCTGACCTTCATCAAATTTAGTATCAAAATCAAGAGGAATAGGATCTAATTCATCACAAATTTCTTCACTTGGGAAACCTAATCTCTTCATCATAGCAAGGAGTAATCTGAAGAATTTCTAATGATGATGCTAAAGGTTCATCTTTTTCTTCAATACAAAGCTGATCTTTAACACAACACTGATTTTCAAAAGTTTGTTGAACTAGAGATTGATCTTCAAAAGGGTTATCATTCAAACTGCTATTAAGGCTGTTGAAATTGTTATGAGAATGTTTCAAACTGTCTTTACTGATCTCATCACTTGTACAATCCTCAAACTGTCCTAAAACAACAACCTGGTTATCACAATGATTATAGCATTCTTCCTTGACAGCAGTATCTAAAAATATTACCTTCTCATCTTCAACAAATTCTGAAACTTCAACTTTTTCATGACATGTTTTGAACTCTTGTCTGTACTCATCATCATGGTTTTTTAAATCAGGAATTGTATGATAAACATCAGCCTGCTCACAACAATCTTTTACAAAGAGTTCAGCTAAGTACAGATACTTACAATGTTTCCGAAAGCATGTGTGGAATTCTTTCAGTGAGGAGATGCTAGCAGCGGGAAAACAAAAATACCAATCTCGTGCATCTTTTTCAAGTGAATACATGAACATTTTCATGAGCACATCTTCATGCTGGATATTTAACTGGACCATACATTGATGAAATTTGATGAGGTGATCTGAAGGATTATCCTCTTTGCTTTCTCTAAACCGTGGCAGACAATCTCCCCAAACATCCATAGTAGGTACTGGATTTGGAAAACCTGGAATATCAGAAAAATTTAAAGGGGCAAACCTTCGAGCCATAATAGCTTCCATGGACATTGGTCTCTGCATCTTGAAATAGTGGAGTCGCCAATCAATTTGTCAAGAGAGATTTTGTTTCTTCTTCTCAGAAAGAGAAAGGGGTGACAGTGGCTCAAATTAATCAAGGCTGTATAAAGCTAGGCATGACTGAAACCTTCTAATTCTTCTAGCAGCCACTCTGTCAAACCTGGTGAAAATATAGCCTTCAAAGTGCTGGTTTAAGTCCACCTCTTAAACCAGGAAAACTGATAAGTATCCCAGGGAAGATATGCTTCAGCTTCGTCCCCGGCAACGGTGCCAAAGATGTTTGTGTCAGAAATTGTTACTAAGGCTAGGGTAACAATCCAACACAATCTCAAAAATAAAATCAATCCAAACTAGGTTTTTAGGGTTTTGTTTTGTAGGTTTTGGTTAGAAACTTCAAGAGCATAAGGGAATACATTCAGCAGATAAGTAAAAACTAATTCATACACATATATTTATGAAGATGCATATATATCTCAGGAATCCAACAAAAGATTGCAATGAAGTTCATACAATAAGAGACAAGCATCACTGGAAATTACACATAAAACCAGAAATGAATTTGTCAATCAAGAAACTATATAAGTTCAAAATGAAGCCAATACATATCAGAAATGGGATAAGGAGTCATATATTCATATTTTCATCAAAAATGCATATGAGAGTTTACAATACTTAGCAGTGAACAAGTCTGGAAGAATCAACAGCTTGCAGACCTCCTAAAGCTCTCCAAAAATTCGAACCCTCTTTCAGTCCCTCTATCCCCCTTTTAAATTTACAAAGAATTCATTCTATTTCCCCCTCATTAGGTCGAAATTCAAACTTCCTAGCAGTTACATTAACTAACTAACTCAACTAGCTGACTAAAAATAGCAAATCGGATTACTGGCAAATATGGCGAATTTCTGGAAAATAGGTGTCAAAGAAGATTCCATATCTCTCGATTGATGACACCTGTGTAAAAACTGAGAGAGGTTTTTGTTAATGGGTCCGTGATGGACAAAAACCTCTCTTGGTTTTTCAAAATTCATCTCCAATCAATCATAATCGGCCCCGCAAAATGAACACTAAAACAGGAAAATATTAAATATTTTCAATCCATGGAAAATAGGCTGCAAAGATTAAACCGAATCTTTTAAACCTTGACAGCTGTTGCAAAACTGAGAGAGGTTTTTGTAGATGAGTATCTTAGGAACAAAAACCTCCTTCGGTTTTCAAAAATTCCGCTCCATCAGCTCGCGGTCTGCATTTGACTTCAATCACTCAACACAGGACTGCAATGTCCAGACTATTCAATGTAATGGAAAACTGTCAGTGAATATGACTGTTTTATATCAATCTTTCACTTTAATCTCTGGAATAGACTTCTCTTCTTCAAACATATACTCCTCATCATCTGAGAGGACTGTGATGGGGCTTCTTGGCTGATTATGGACTTCTTCTTTAGCTACAGGAATCACTTTGATATCAACTTTCTTCTCTTCTTGAGAATCTGCTGTAGGTGGTGACTTCTTTTCAAGCAATTCCTTTTTGTCTTCAAATAATGAGAACTTGACTTTACTGTGATCTGGAATTTCTTGAGGCTGACTGTCATTCTGTCCTTCATCTGCTACCTGTTTTGTTTTCTTTTTAGCTTTAATGAGACCATGATGAAACAGTGATTGAGAAGTATGATCATCATGCTGTTTTATTTTGCTTGACATTTTCTGCAGGCTTTTAAAGAAAAAGAATGGCAAATTCATTTTAGAAACCCCTGCCATGTGGTGTAGGAACCTGAGATGATATTTGAACACTAATGAATACCTTCCTTCACAAGTCACATAACTCTGAAGAATCCTTATAGGTTCAATCCACTCCTTCCTGAAATTATGTATGAGAATACCTTTGTTCCAGTCAGGAATAACATTAGGCAATAAGTATCTTTGAGGATCAAACTCAAAAGGAGACTTCTTAAACCAGAGCTCGCCCTCATTACTAATCTCAGTGGCTTCTGAAATTAATTCCACAGTCAATTTGAATCTCAAAGGATCCATTATAATCATCTCATTTTTAAGTCCTTTAGCAAAACTGCAGGACACTTGAGCATTAAAACCATCTATCTTTTTGAAAAATTTCAACCAGCCTGCCTGTTGGAACAGCTCTGCACAATATGGAAGTTTCTGAATCCATGTCAAGTCTGTGGGCTCAGCCCTGTTAACCTTACCACTTTTGCTACCTTTTCCCATATCCTTCTTTTCAGGGAACAAGCACAGTCTAGTTTCAGATTTCAAAAATGTTTTATAAGCTGTTTTCTGCACACTCCTGGACAGTCCTTTAAATCAATGTTTTCTGAGTAAATAATTTTACAGGCTATAATAATTTTCAGTGATATTTAAACCACTTGCACAAATTAACCGAACCCTTCTGTGTAACACCTGCATCAACTAGCAAAATCCCTTCTGTGTGAAAACTGAGCACTACAGAAAACTCAGTGAGTCCTTTCGATGCTATACTCTGTATATTAGGTCATGAGAACAACATTTCATGCATGCTTCTTCTACCGGCTTTCAGATAGCCATTTCGGTGATGAATTCCTTATTTTAGGATCTAATATATCTTCTTCAGCAACCAATTTCTCCAGAAACTCGTGCAGCGACAAAAACCCAAATTTTCCAGCTATAAGGGTTATAAAAGAATACCTATCAATTGCTCGTCTGTTGTGGCTTAATATCTTCAATTTGAGGTGTCAATGATGTCCTCTTACGAGCATAGGTGTCCTCATGTCGTTTCTTTAGCCACTGGTGAATGAATCAAAAAGCCCTAATTTTCGCTGGCGATGGCACACACCTGTCTCCTTTCCACGGCAACGCAATCCACCGTTCAACAGTGAACTCTCCTGCACAAACACTACCTCTCCTGCAGTGATGCGTGTAACAAGAGAAAACTGACAGCTAAACCGGAATTGGCTGGCTTCTGTGCAACTGATCCCGCATACCACGCAATGATGAACTCATTTGTCTTCGTGATTAGCAACCAACAAAAATCATGCTCAAATTGCTGCAACCACGTGTTAAAACACTCACACAAAGCGATTAGACACTCCCATTCTGCATCATGATTGAAAACAGGTCGAAAATTGAAAAAAACTCAGGCCACGATATTCCTGTAGCGCGCCCTTTGTTAAAATTTTGCCCAGCGCTACAGGAATAACTGCTATGCCAAAATTTAGCAGTTTTTTCACTTTCTGCTAATTTTTCGGAGATTCTGGCAGCTATTTGGTTTAGGACATAAGTTCAACCACTCTCTAAAGTCATTAATGATTCTTCCTTTGAAAATATAACTCTCATTGACCCCCTTTTCAATATAAAAAGTCACCAAAATCAAATGAAATCTGAAAAGACTGGGTTCAAACTTTATTCAATCAACCATATAGTTTCTAAGGAGATTAAAACTTAAAACTCAAAACCAAAAATTTAACTGAGGTAGATTCAAAACAAACCAAAATTGGAGAAAATAACTCAAAAATGGAGGAAAATTTACTGACTTAACAGGGTAGGTGACATACACTCCCCCTTAAGTCTCAACATTGTCCTCGATGTTGGTTAATCAGTCCTTGAGTGTTTCTGAAACAGAGTTGGGTATGCTTCCTGCATACTATTCTCCAACTTCCATGTTGCCTCTTCTAGGATAAGGTGCTTCCATTGCACCTTCACTTGCCCAATGCTGCAATTCCAAAGTATAGTATCCCTCCTTCCGAGGATACAATCCGGTTCCACCGAAAAATCTCCGTCTTGTCCCACCTGTACATCATTCCAGTTTACAACATGAGTAGTATCGTGCACATATTTCTTTAAAAATGATATATGAAAAACATTATGTATTTTTAAGTTGGGTGGCAAAGCCAGTTGGTATGCCACTGCTCCAACCTTAGACAATATTTCAAAAGGACCGCAATACCTGGGTGCCAACTTGGCACAACTCCCCAATTTCAGTGAACTCTTTTTCGGTCATACCTTGAGGAATACATGTTCACCAACCTGGAACTGTTTATGAGTTCTTTTTGAATCTGCTTGACTCTTTTGCCTATCTTGGGTAGCTTTTAAATGTCTTTGCACCTGTTTCACAATTAGTTCCAGTTCCTGCAATAATTCAGGTCCTAAAACAACTCTATTTACTGGATCATTCCATGAAACAGGTGTATTACATTTCCTACCATAAAGAATTTCAAAATGACTAAGTCTGGCCGATGCATGATAATGATTATTATAAGCAAATTCTGCTAAGTGCAAGTAGTCTTCCCACTTACCAGGCTGATCCTTAACATACATTCTTAATAAATCTTCTAAAACTTGATTTACCCTTTCTGTCGGACCATCCGTCTGTGGATGAAATGCTCTACTGAAATTTAAAGTTGTGTTCAACCCCTTAAACAGTGACCTCTAGAAGTTTCCTGTAAACTTCGAGTCACGATCTGAAATTATTACTTTCGGTATTCCATGTAGTCTAAAAATCTGTTTCATAAAAATCTCTGCAATATCTGGAGGTTTATGAGTAGACTTTACGAGTATGAAATGTGTTGCCTTGCTGATTTTTTCCACTACCACCATGATAGAATCATGTTGTTTCTAATTTTTAGGTAATCCAGTAATAAAGTCTATGCTGATCACCTCCCATTTCCAACTTGGTATCGGTAATGGTTGCAACAATGCAGTAGGATGTTGGTGTTCAACCTTCACTTTTTGATAATCTAAGCATTTAGCTATGTACTCTGCTACTTCATCCTTCATTCTGGGCCAATAGTATTCTTTTCTCAACATAGTAATGGTCTTTTGATAACCTGGATGACCAGAATAGTGACCTTTATGCATCTCATTTAATATCAGAAATTTTATTTTTGGTATGTGTGGTACATACAATCTGTTTTGAAACAGTAATAAACCGTTTTCCTTCATGCTTTAATTTGCCATACAATTTTCAGAACTGTTGTTTGCTATCTTTTCCTTCATTTTTCTATATTCTTCATCTATTTCACTCTTTTCTAGAATCTGATTTTCCAAATCAGTTGAATAAATAGTGATTGCTGAAATAAAATTTTGTTTTGCCTTATGACTCAAGGCATCTGTAACCTTGTTCTCCTTCCCTTTAATATGCTAAATTTAAAAATCATACTCACTTAAGAACGTCAACCATCTAGCTTGTCTAGCGTTCAGGTTTGTCTGATCTAATAAATATTTCAGACCCATGTTGTCTGTCAATAATGTAAATTTCCTGCCAATAAGGTGGTGATGCCACATTTTTAAGGTATGAATAACTGCCAATAACTCTAAATCGTAGGTAGAGTATTTCGTTTCATGTACTTTCAGCTTTCTAGATTCATATGCCACTGCATGCCCTTCCTGTGTCAGGACTCCACCAAGTCTGTCATTGCATGCGTCTGTACAAACTACAAAATCCTTGTTGGGGTCTGCTATCCTCAAGATAGGTGCTGTCGTCAATAATTCCTTTAATTTCTTAAAACTATCAAAACATTTCTAATCCCAAACAAATTTCTTCCCTTTCTTCTGCAAGGAAGTTATGGGGTTGGCAATTTTTGAAAAATTCTCTATAAACTTTCTGTAATACCTAGTAATGCCCATAAATGATCTTACATTCGACACATCTTTAGGAACCGGCCAGTCATTAGTGGCCCTTATCTTGTCGGGATCAATCGAGATTCCTTCTGCCGAAATCATGTGTCCTAGGTACTGAACCTTTTCTTTTCGATAATCACACTTACTAAACTTAGCGTAGAGTTGATGATCTCTCAGAACTTGTAAGATAATCCGTAAATGTTCATCATGCTCTTCTTTACTTTTTGAATACACTAAAATGTCGTCTATGAACACAACAACAAACTTGTCTAAGTATTTATGCAGAATATTATTCATCAGACACATAAATACAGCTGAGGCATTCGTCAAGCCAAATGGCATGACTACAAACTCATAATGTCCATACCGAGTTCGGAAAGTTGTCTTGAAAATATCTTCATCCTTAACCCGTACTTGATGATATCCTGATCTTAGATCAATCTTCGAAAATACTATTGCTCCACGCAGCTGATCAAATAGATCATCTATGCAGGGCAACGAATACCTATTCTTGATCGTCATCTTATTAAGCTGGCGATAATCTATGAACAGTCTCAAGGTTCTGTCTTTCTTCTTAACAAAGATGACAGGTGTTCCCCAAGGAGACACATTGGGTCTAATATACTACTTGTCAATAAGTTCCTTCAACTGTGATTTTATTTCGTTTAACTCCAGTATGTTCATTCTGTACGGAGCTTTCAAATTTGGTACTGCTCCAAGTATTAACTCTATGGTAAAATCTAAATCTCTTTTGGGTGGTAATCCTGGAATCTCCTCAGGAAATACATCCTTAAAATCCTTTAGGACAGGTATGTCCTCTAATTTTAGTTTGTCCTCTTTATCCATAAACTCATCATTTACCATGTTTACTGCAAACATTTGGCATCATTTCCTAACTACCCTCTTAACTTGCATGGCTGAAATATGTCTAAGGGTTACTTTCCTACGGATGCCTTTTATTTCTACAGTTTTTCCTTCATCATTTAAAGATGTAAATTTTTTTCCATAATAGTGCAGGATGACATGATGGGCTTCTAACCAGTCCATCCTAACTATAATATCATAAGAACCTAAAGGTAAAATATTCAACTTGATTTGTGTTTGTAAATGATTCACGGAAAAAACACAGTTTTCTATAAAATCTGATACTTTTCTCTTTGTTCCAGTTGCTAGTCTAACTAGCCAAGATTTACTAAACTTTCAGTTTTCAATTTAAGATTTTCCACAAGGTCTGGTGATATATAATTTAAGTTAGCACCTGGATCGATTAAAACAGTAACAAGATGATCATGTAGCATACCTTCAATCTCTACCATGGATATTTTATGATTTGCTTGCCTGTTGTCAAGTAATGCATTGATTCTGGGCATTTCCCTTGCCACATCTCCCACTGTAGGTTCAGCCTATATAGAGTTGATGTTGTTTGCTTTCTGCTTCCTCAAGGGACATTCTAATGCATAATGAGGACCTTGGCATTCAAAACATTTGATAGGTGCCTTTGGCTCACTGGTCTTGGCATTATTAGGTGCATTTATGGGTGCTGTAGAATTCTGTTGTGAATTGTTTTTGGAATTGTTCCCTTAATAATTCCGATTCTGAAAATTTTTCTTTTAAAATCCGGAATTTCCATTGAATCTGAAATTTTTCTTTTTCTACTCAAAATTGTTGGGCTTATGATTTTTCCAGTTTGACATTCCTTCTCTTTTTCGATTTGTGTCATAACAGAAAACTGCCTTTCTCATTGCCTCTTCCAAGGTTTTAGGACTGTCGTACTCGATTCTGTCCTTAGTATTGAAAGGTAAACATCTCAAGTACCTTTGAATTTTCAGTTTCTCTTCTATGAGGTATGGTACATGTCTTAGTAAGTTCAGAAAGTTACTGTTTATTTCCTTCAAGTTCATACCTCCCAGCTTCAAATTGTAGAACTCTTCGGATTTTTCTTCATAGTACTGTTTAGATAAATACTTCTTCTTAAAATATTGTTTAAAAGTACTCCAGCTTACATCTTTATTTTTTATGCCCTTTACTCTTTTGTTGTCCTGCCACCAAATATCTGCTTTTCCAGTCAAGTTATATATAGCCATTTTTGCCTTTAAAGACTCTGAATAGTTATAAATCTGGAAGTATTTCTTCATACTAGACAGCCAAGCTTCAACTGTCTCTCCCTTCTCAGTTTCTCCATTGAAAGTTGGAGGTCTAATCTTTTTGAACTCCCCAGAAATCTGCTCATATTCCTTTGATTTTTCTTTCTGGGTTTGAAATCTCCTTCACTGCTATCACTGGTGTAGTTACGTTTCTTTCTGCGTGTTTCAATAGCATCTCTTGATGAGGTTGAACTGTCGTTCACATTGCTGATTTTCATTTTCTTATTTTTATCAACATGAGGCGGATCCTCAACTTTGGAAATATCTTCATTATCTTTCTCGTGTTCCTCATTTTGGCTCTATTCAAACAGCACTTGGTTTAATTGTTCTTGTGCTTGCAGAATCCTTTCATTGTCTTGTTTCACCGATCTGATTTCTGATTTTAATTCATGAAAGGCACGTAATAGTTCTGTCGAACTGTTATTTAGTTCAGCGTGACCTTCTGCTACATAGTGCTGTTCCAAACTGTGACTGTTTGGCTGAAATCTGTCGTCTAATTGTTCAGCTAAGTTCTCCATACCTGTAACTGAAAATAATTTCTGTATAACATAATAATTAAAATTTCAAATTAGTACAATTTTCTGCTGTGTGTGTTTGGACCTCTTTCAGGCCTAGTGTTCGAATCTGAGCTCTGATACCACATGTAACATCCTGAATTTTCATAAAAATTTAAAATTTTTGATAACATCATTAATTATGATACTAATAATTGCGGAAGTAATAATTGAGATTATGACAACATTAATTGTAAAGTTGTTAGTACTACACATGCTTTAATTTTTGTTTAGGCAGCAATATGATAATGAAAGTTTTAACACATAGTTAGTAAACATGATTATGATAACAATGTACGAATAGATCGGAAATGGAATGCGACACTATTCTTTTGCAATGATACTGATAGTTTGACTTTGCTGCATAAGGCTGTCCTACGAGGTACCCTGGAGCTTACTTAGCTACAACGCTAAACATATTGAATGTCCTATGTGCAGATGACAGGTAAGAGTGAAGTACGTGTATAGTTCAGTTTCAACGTCATAATTAAATAAAATGTTATAAATTCTGTTGTGACTCACCAAAAGTGTGCAGGTATGGATTTTGTAGCTATAATTATTGTTTTTCAGATGTAAGTCTTATAACTCCATAATGTTTAAAAATGAGTTTTCTATGTACATCATCCTGCTGATCATTTTATCACTGTAATTCTTGTTGTTGTCATAGCTGGCCTTGTTGTCGTCTTAAAATAATTAATTATCTTTATATTACTGACGTAATAGAGGTACCGCAAAAACATTAAAAGCTTGTATGATAAAGTATGGTAAGGACTCATAGCATTTTAGTCAATCTTCATGCTAAATATACTCACAACCATAGTTCCAAAAGTAACATTATAATCTCCTAAGTATGGGCTATCCCATTCATAACCTTAGTGATACTTATAACCTTTTCAAAGGCTTGTATATATTTTGTATGAATGGCATAAGTGAGACTATGTCAAAGAGTGACTATAGTTGTCCTATCAACTATTATCTAAGTCATGTCTTTATTATTTAAATCCACAAATAATAACTTGGGACTATATAAACTTCGAATTGTTGTTCTATATAATAATATGAATCTAGCGTTGTGACCTAGACTTGGGACTATAAGAATATATGTATCGTCATTGGTTTAAAACAACACATTAATATGTGTCATGAAATGTAGTCTTGGAACCCATACGATCTTTAGAATTGAGTTAACAAAACAATTAATGTTATAAGGTGATGTAACAATGTATGAAATCATAAAGTTTGAACATGTATCCATTATGAAAACAATGTTTTGAGTTTTAATAAAGTCCTACGTGAAGGTTTGAATATCCAATGGAGTTATTTCGCAAGTCTAGATGACACTGACATGTAATGAATGTTGACAGGGTGACGAGTGCTGGTTCATTAATATGACAAGAACATTGAGCTATCGTAAAGATTTTCCTTCGATCCTGCATTAATAACTTGGGTCGACTCCTCAACTAACAAGGATTTCCAGCGATCCACGTATTATGAATTCTATGTAATTGTTTCTGCAATTGTCCATGTGTAATGGTTAAGTGTTTGAACTGCCTTCGAACTGGTTGTTAATCGGTCCTCTCTATGCCATAGTGGCATTGCCAAGCTGGTACTGAAGAGTGGAGCATTAAATGTAAATGTTGCTTGTCTCAATGCTAAATCGCTGGCACAAATGTGATCGTTGATGGAAATAAGTTTTGGCCGTTAGATTGCAACCCTAACTCCTATCGTTAACTTGGTTTATGAGATTGGAATGTTGTTTATTGTTTCCATTATTTTCGGTCTGTGGTCGACAGGCTGCTGAAATTTCTAGGGTTAGCAAGCTTGCAGGAGGTTTCGAACTCAAGTCTCGTAGAAATGTTTTGAGTTGCAGGTTTTATACCATTGTAATGGCGTCGTGTTAACAGCTTGAGTCCCTAGTTGCATTGTCGATGGTTGATAGTTTTTGGAACTTTTCGTTTTAGTTTGAGTGAAAGAATACACCCTAGTGAAAATGGACAAAGGGTTTCCCTGTCTCGACTACAGCATGGAAAAATCAACGTTTAACAGGTGAAAGTGGAAAGCTTTGGTCGCTTACAGCAAGGTACACTTTCTTGAAAAGAATAGTGATATCCCTTTGTTGCAATTCGTCTTTTAGTTTGAAAAGTATCAGTTATCTAATCCAACGATTGCCTTGTCAGTTGCAGGTTATGAAGGAATGGTTGGAGCAAGGGTTTGTAAAGAAGGGCATGCTTCCAAACTGGTAAGCTCCGGGTCTTCCAAAACCCTCGTAGGTGCTCTCCGTTTGTGTGTTGAAGTGGTTTCCATGGTTGTGTAACTAGTCCTGGCCGTGACTCGTCGTGGTTGTTATTTGAAGAACTTCGAAACACATTTTATCATTCAAAAGCTGTTTATTCAGTACTGTGACTCTCGTTTGATTATGTAATACTTGGTTTTAACCTTGATACTTATCTCCGTCGGTTTGGGCAATGTAAAACTCGTTAAGCCGAGGGTTTAAGAACTCATTTCAAATGTTTGAACTTGGGAATCTCCCTGTTATGATTTTGTTTTGAAAATCATGTTGTAATTTGTTTTTCTGAGAACATAGAGTTCATTTTAATGAGAATGGAACTTGTGCTAGTTTAAGCCATTGAGCCACAACCTGCTTTGTTCAAGTAATAAGGAATGATTCAAGGAGCTGAGGCTCGTTTATAGTGAATACGTTGCTCCCTTCTCAGCAATGAAAAAGTATGCTAATTGTTTCTGTGTTAAAATCGTCTGTGTTATAAAACGTAATGTTGTAGGTTGACATCGTGTTTTCTGATCTATACTAGGGTTTGTAAAACTTGTTTTAGATAACAACTCTGGAATGTATGATGTTTTGAAATGGTATTATTTTCGTTTGTAATGGAAATAACAAGTCATACCCTAGTTCGTGTTTTGAATAGAAATTAAATGTTTGAAATAAATCTTTAAAGGAACTTGGGTTCGATCCGAAGCCTGTGTAGATTGAGTTTGCACAACAATAATAATGGGAATCGAAAAACTAACTAGGTTTTGATATGAGTCTCAGTTTGGAAAATCAACACTTTCAGTTTAGAAATATCTATGGAATTAAATGACTGATGACAATAAAATATTTATAATAATTTCAATATCTATTTGAACTATAAAATTTAGGCAATGGTTATAGTAAGAATGAAAACAGTAGGTGTATGTGCAATGTGAAAGACTATGTGATGACTGTTATGTACAGCCTTGATAAAAAGAACACCTATTTATTTATTCGCAACTATGATATTATATTGCAAACATAATATGTTAGATAGAAATATGCATTCTATCTTTTTACTATATTCATAGTAATGATAAGAATAATGCAATGTACTGTACAAGAATAATCGATATATAGAAAATTGGATTCTAATTATTTCTATGAACACAGTAATGATAAGGAAATACAATATTACTATATGGGAGTTATACAATGTTTATTTTTCATAAAACTAGGAAACATTCTATAATATACATTAGATATGATACAGAACTTTCTACTATTATTAATTATATGACAGAAATTGATAAACATTTAATTACTATTTTTATCTAGCGAATTCAATGGTAAATTGCCTATCCTGTAATCTATTCTTAATTTGTGTATTTATACTAGAGTACGATGCATAAAACATGTGGAAAAATATAGATATTAGTTTATCAATTTCAATTCATCATTAAACGTTAACATTCGGACTTTAAACAAATCTAGAATTAAATTATTTTTCGAAACAGAAAACAAAAAAATACTAACTATACAAAACAGAACTACTAGCTGAGATAAAGTAGAAAATTTGTAAAACCTGGATAAATCTGTAGGGCAACAAACAGCCCAAGAAGACTGTTCCACCCAACCAATTCTTGAAAGCAGTTAAGTACTTGCCTTAGGACCCCCGAGTCTATTCACTAAACCACCAAGAGGAAGAAACTCTAGGAAATAGGACTTCTTACAATAGCAAATAACTTCTGAATCTTTAATAGATAGCAGTCCAATAGACCTGCACCAACATCTCTGGTTCTTCTTAGCAATATGCAGACTTAAGATTGCACTCACAACTAGCCTCCCTAATTCGAATCTCTCAGTGATAACCTGATGCACATGAGGAAAATATTCTGCAAAAATATTGTGTAAGAGTTCCCTACTCAATTCGAATTTTCCTTTTGTACGCTACCTAGGCCTTTTCAAATGTTACTGGGTCATTAAATGAGATGCTTGCTCACTCCCTCCAGCTGGGAGATAATGCCACATTTTTAGGGGTAGTTGTCCCATAACCAACATCTAGTGGTGTGATGCAATTGTTGCCATCTGTCCCATACCTCCCAACAGCTTCCATTCCTCCTAGTGGGTCAGTGAACATCATTTAACAGTCCTCTTTGGTGTTTATCTCCTAATTAATTTATTTAAATAATAATATTCAGTAATTACATTCATCCTTGATCAAAACTGATCATAATTACAAAACATTGTAATTAAATTTAACATAAAGTATTTTGCAAATAAAATAATAATTTTCAAAAATTTGGGTAGGTGACATCATCTCTTAACGGTAAATAGTATTTTGACTGACAACGTGGAAGAAGTTCAAATGTGTACTTGCATTGTCCATATCTGTTGGGATAAAACAAAAAAAAATTATAAATAACAGTTGAAATAAATTAAAATATAAGATATGTTCTATAATATAAATTACCAAAAAAAAATGTTAGACATGTGCAGTTTTTTAATCTTAAAAAGTTTTAATTCTTAACAACTTCAAGGAAATGAGTACACACATGATGGAAGTAACAATATTGTAATATTTTACTTAATACACGGTGTCTACCGAAGAGTCAATTTTTTTTACAAACATGATGGAAGAGTCAATCGCTATTAAAACAACAACTGCGTGCAGCTTAGTCCATGCCTTATATTATAAATACAAAAATCAAAATTAAATATCAATCAATAGTTATCTATTATAAAAATAAATAAATAATAATATTATTGAGTTAACAAAATTAATATAAACTATAACAAACTAAATAATATATTTCAACTGATGTGAACGAAGTAATCCATGAATACCACGAATAAAGTGTTCACCTACAACTAGGAAACTCAACATATTAAACAATAAAAGTTTATTTTTATTATTTATTAAATCATTTTAGGGTCTAAGAGCACAAACAATGTGAGGAAAAATGACAACAGTTTGTCAAAAAGTATGTCATGTAGATAAATTGTTTACTTGTTTACTCATTTTAAACGACATCCAATTAAGAGAAACTACAATTTAAGTACATTATGCATGTCAAACTTTTGACAAAGTTCTCTCTAGAAGATTCCAACCTATCAAACATTACATGCCTATTTTTATTACTTCTTAAATCACTCAATACTCATGGAGCATGGAAAATATGTAGAAATTTGAAAATCAATAATGCACCTTGTCGACAATTACAATGATATAAAGCCAAATATGTATATGGCATGCTAATTGTATTCATATGCCATTAATATAATAAAAGACATAAAATTACAATGATATAAAGCCAAGTCTGTATATCACATAATAATTGCATTCATATGACATCAATATATATGATATCTTCCTCAGCATCATTATAGATATTGATTGGCACAATATGAGAAACTAATGTTTTGGGTTGTAACCATATATGTTCTAGATAGCCAATGTGCATACATGGTATTTGCATTACACTGTCTTTTTCTTTTATAAGACATGACTAAGCTGCAAGCAACTTTTTCTATTATTTTTTCACACAAGTAATAGAAGTTCATATTTTTAATACACTTTTTCTTATTATTTTATACAAAATTGTATAAATATCATTTAGAAAATATTGAGTAGAAAATTACATACACACTTTTGAGAGACTAGCCAAATATTTTGCATGTGTGTAATATAAGTGTCAATAGTTGGATAGCTAGTCAACAAATGTAGTAATTACTCTTAAAACATAAGTGAGGTATGTACTTATGTTATTTTACTTTAAAGTTGGATAAAAGGTTAACAAAATATTCTTTTTTGAATTTTATTTTAGATTAGTTTTTATGGAAAAAATCATAATTTTTTATTTAATGATTGGTAGAATGGAAGGCAGGTTGATACATCAATAAACACAAGGAGGCTAAAACATTATCCACCCACACATCTAACATGTATCTGGAACATATCCATAACCGTCATTAATTAGTTAAATCGGTGCAAAAGTAAGATACAAACAAACTTAAACACAATGCATAGGCATACAGTACTATTCATCAATGGACCATTCCCACAAGAAAATAGATGCATGCATATACTTAACAACTATAGTTGAAGGCAGAATCACCCACACACAATGTGTCATGCATTCCTCAATCAATAGTATGCATAACAAAATGAAACATAAGGCATGGGAATTCATCCCTATTAATCATAGAACAATTCGTCTTAGCACAAGCTCTCTAGATTCATGGTGTATTTGAGTGGATTCATGGCGTATTTGAGTGGAATCGAACACCAAATACAAATTATTTTAAAGCATGATTCCAATATTTTGCTAGAGACTCTTATTTAGCATGAGCTATCCATGAATTGAACCACAAATGAAATAATTGCAAATGCTTTGATATTGCAACTTCATTTTATCTTCTGCAACAAATTCAGTTTGTCACAACCATTTACTGAATTACAGAGCCAGGCACCATTAAACAATAAAAATTGAATGCGAGAGGATAAAAAATGTAAGATGATAATATTGTGCATGAAAATCCTTTGATTCTTGTGATTTGTGTGATGGAGTGGATTCTTCACAACAAGAATTATACCAGAGAGGTCAAGGTGGTTGTGATTGTTGTGGTTATTTGTGTTGGTGTCTGCATTGTCACGGATGTGAAGGTCAATCTCAAAGGGTTTGTGTGTGCTGCGGTGGCTGTATTATGCACCTCATTGCAACAAATTGTAAGGTTTCTCAGCCTTCTTTTGTGAAAAACATGAACCTTCCTTTCATTTCTTCCATGATATTTGTGTTGATGTATATGTAACTTCGGAATGTATTTCATCTATGTATTTCATATATATTTATTGTACACTTATTAGAGATGTGTTATTCCTCTATAAGAAAGTGTCGTCATGTGGATTGACAAGTGTCGCAAGTGTGTGTACTTGCTAATGGGTTATTAGACCACCATGTGTGGGGTCGGCCCTGAAATATATATATTATAATGTGGATGTACCTAGCTAGACAAGTCGGCCCCATAAATTCACTGGGTAAACAGGTTAGTATAAATAGAGATCAGGTGATCTCTATTTAGATCATTCGGAAATATATATCTCTCTCACTCAGAAAGTGGCGCACTAGTGAGGAGGAGGATCATCTGCTACTAGGAGACTATCTCAGTGTATTTTTGGTTGTACTTTGGTTGAGCCATTGCTCTCTCTATCTCTGAGGAAGTTGTGGGGTTTTTCACCTTAGGGTTTTCCCCACAGAAACTCTGTGTCTCTTGTCTCTCATGCTTTTGATTCTTGTGATGCTTGTGATGCTTATTGTGATTGTTATGCATTGATATACTATACATGTTATTCTCTCAGTGAAGATCCTAGAGTATTGTGAATTAATGCTCAAAATTTAACATGGTATCAGAGCTAACCTGAGAAGAAGACATTTTGTAGTGACATAAACTTGATTTTCTTGTTTATTGGGTTTCTCTCCACATGTTTTGGAAAATCAGTATAGTAGATTGACTCTACTCATCAAGGAGAATCTATCTGTACAATCAGAATTCAATTCTGAGCATTTTCAGATTTGGCCCTAAAAATTAGGGTTTCCACAAAAATAGGAATTTTTGGAATCTGAAGACACAGCTGGAAGCTCCTTGCAAAAATCGAAGTTTAGAGCTTTGGATCGAGATTTTTGGCTGGGTAGATCTTCGGGAAACTCAAACCCTAATTCAAGGCTCTCCCGAGTGAACCTGAGAAGACAAAAAGACAAATCTGAAGGGAAAAATTTGCTGATCTCAAATTCTAAATGCACCAGGCTGATCAACTAATCAAAGCGCATCTTTCTATCCTTTCAGAAAAATTGAAATTCACATTTTGAATTTTTAGGGTTTTTTTCCGACAAACCCTAATCCAGGTCCAGATCCAGTTTTCAGCATTTCAAGTGGTAAGACCTAAATCTTTTCTATCTCCATTTGAAGTACTCTTTAAGATGTATCACCACACCAAGCTTGAGGATAAGCTTGAAGGGGTTGATAACTTCCGAGCTTGGAAGTATAGGATTGGGTTAATCCTAGAAGAGAATGAGTTGGACTCATATATAAAAGAAGACATCCCTATCCCAAAGGATGAAGAGGCCAAGGTATTGCATAAGAAGAACTTAGTCAAGTCAAAGAGAATAATTGCTGATTCTATCAAAGACCATCTCATACCCCTTGTGTCTTCTCTAAAGACACCCAAGGAGATGTTTGACTCTTTGACCAAGCTATTTGAAGGGAAGAACATAAATCGGAAGATGACTCTGCGGAATCGATTGAAAGGGGTCAAGATGTTGAATGGAGAAACCATTCAATCTTACTTCTCCAAGGTCTCTCAGATCAAGGAGCAACTTGAAGCTGTAGATGAAGTAGTGGACAATGGTGAAGTTGTTATGACCACTCTGAATGGCCTACCTAGGTCATGGGACTCCTTTATTCAAGGAATCTGTGCAAGAAAGAAATTGATCTCTTTCAGTAAACTATGTGACAAAGTGTCCTCAGACACATAACTTTATTAATGAAGAAGGAAAATTACATCACAGAGATGTGAGGGCTAAATCCCGAAAGATTACCTCACATAGAAAACTCGATGGATTTAAATATCCAAAGAGTAACAACTAATTTACCATTACCAAAACTAACTAAGGGACACCTCACATAATCACGTGAGTGTGTAGATGCCCTTTTACATTTATTAAACTAAACTTCTATTTACTACATTTTTGGATCATAATTCCTAACAATCCCCCCTTTGATCCAAAAATTCTTTTGAACAAATACCAAGTTCATTTCTAAACTTATCAAATTTGACCCTTCCAAGAGATTTTGTAAAAATATCTGCAGTTTGATCTTCTGATGGACAATACTTTGGCTTGATGATTTGTTTGACGACGAGAGCCCGAATGTAATGATACTTAGTATCCACATGCTTAGTTTTTGAATGAAAAACAGGATTTTTGGCTAACTTGATTGCTGACTGATTATCAATAAATAATGAAGTTGCTTCTTTCTGATCAACTTTGAGATCTTGCAAAATCCTTCTTAACCAAACTATCTCACAAGCAGCTTCCCAAGCTGAAATATATTCTGCTTCTGCTGTAGAATTTGCAATTGTATCCTGCTTTTTACAACTCCATGCCACTGCAGCTGATCCCATATTCATTAAGTAACCTGAAGTAGATGCCCTGTCATCAACATCTCTAGCAAAATCCGCATCTGAATAGCCAACAAGTTTGAAATTTTTGTTTCTTTTAAACTCAAGTCCAAAATCCTTTGTTCCTTGAAGATACCTTAACACCCTTTTTGCTGCATTCCAATGACTTTCTCTAGGTTCCTGCATATATCTGGAAAGTATGCTAACTGCATAAGATAGATCAGGACGAGTATTCATCAAGTAAATCAAACATCCAATTAACTGTCTATATCCAGTACAATTTACAAGTTCCCCCCCTTCAAACTTAGAAAGTTTTAAATTTTGCTCCATGGGAGTAATTGCTGGTTTACATTCCTCCATTCCAAACTTCTTCAATAAACCAGATATGTACTTAGCTTGAGAAATAAATATACTTCCTTCTTGCTGCTTTACTTCAACTCCAAGATAGTAATGAAGTAAACCCAAGTCTGTCATTTCAAAACATGTTTGAAGTTCTTTCTTAACCTGAAATATATGATCATTATTGTTACCTGTTATGAGCAAATCATCAACATACATAACCAAGATGACTAAGTTGTTTTCCTGGATTCGAACATACAACGTATCATCTGACTCACTACGAAGAAAACCAACTTTCTGTAGGTAGGCATCCATTTTTGCATACCAAGCTCTGGGAGCCTGTTTCAATCCATACAATGCCTTAACTAGTTTACAAACTTGATTTTCTTTCCCTGGAACCTCAAAACCAGGAGGTTGAGTCATATAAACATCCTCTTGTAGATCACCGTTTAAAAATGCACTTTTTACATCCATTTGATGCACTTTCCATCCATTTTGTGCAGCAAAGCTAGCACAATCCTGATAGTATTCCATTTCGCTGTTGGAGCAAAAGTTTCTTCATAATCAATCCCTTCTTTCTGAGCAAAACCCTTTGCCACCAATCTTGCCTTATATTTATCAATATCTCCATTTGCTTTGTACTTAATTCTGTAAACCCACTTACAACCAATGGGTTTAACATCATGTGGACAATCAACTATTTTCCAAGTTTGATTCTTCATTACTGCATCATACTCACTTTGCATGGCCATTTTCCATTCATCATACTCAACTGCTTCATTAAAAGTAGTTGGTTCAACAACTGAAAGAGCAAAATTTTCTGAACCTGTATGAGAACTCCGTGTACCTGTTTTGCCTTTTTCATCAGACTTAACATCCTGAAGTAACTTAGTTGCCCATTTTGGTTGCTTCTTTTCAATGTTAACTTGATTTGAATCATCCAAGTTAACTTGTGAAGAATTCAAAGTATCTTCAACCTGTTCATCATCCTGTACTTCTGAAGTGAGATCAAACCATTGTTCATTACTTGTCTTATTTAAGTGTTGCATCCTTAATTGTTCCTTAGTTACTTTTTCCTCTAAGTGACTAAGTTGTTTATCAACCTCTTCTACACTTAAACTTTCAGTTTCATCAAAAATCACATCCCTGCTGACAATAAACTTTCCATCTGACAGAAGCCTATACCCCTTTTTTTCATGAGAATAACCAATCAATATGCACTTAACACTTCTAGACTCTAACTTCTTTCGTTTTTCTTTTGGGACAAGTGCATAACAAACTGAACCAAAAACTCTCAAATGTTTGACCATAGGTTTGAATCCATACCAAGCCTCAAAAGGAGTTATTCCATCAAGTGATGATGAAGGAGATCGATTCCTCAAATAAACTGCTGTATGAACTGCTTCTGCCCAATAACATGATTTCAACCCTTTGAAAAATAACATTGCTCTAGCCATGCCCAATAAAGTCTGATTCATCCTTTCAGATACTCCATTTTGCTGTGGAGTATAAAAATTTGTCAACTGTCTTTTAATCCCTTTTTCCTGACAATAAGTCAAAAAATGATTTGATGTAAACTCACCACCATTATCAGTTCTCAAAGTAGCAATCTTTTCCTTTGTTGCTGTTTCAACCAAATTTTGAAATGACTGAAACTTTTCAAACACTTCTGATTTTTCCTTCAAAAAATACACCCAAACCATTCTGCTAAAATCATCAATAAACAACAAAAAATATTTACAACCACCAAGTGAAGTTTCCAAAGGACCACAAACATCACTATGAATAAGCTGTAATCTCCTTGTTGCTCTCCAAGTGCTTTTTGAAAAAGCTATCCTTCTCTGTTTGCCATAAATGCAAGCTTCACACTTTGCATTTTCCTTCCGAAAAGTAGGCAACCCCTTTACCATTCCTTGTTTTTGAAGCTGTACAAGACTATCAACATTCAAGTGCCCAAAACGAATGTGCCACAAGCGGATAGGTGAAACATCAGTTTCAACTAAACCTGCAAATTCCTTCAAATGTTCCTTTGACCTAGGAATGACTGTTCCCTTCATCCTAAGTAGCTTTCCGTCTTCATAACCTGTCATAACTATTTTGTATGCATCCTTTGTTGAATTAACAAAAAGGATACCACCTTCCATGACAACTTGATGTCCTAATTGACGAATGACAACTAAAGACAACAAATTTTTCTTAAATGTAGGCACATACCAAACATTAGAAATCAATCTTTCTCCAATTCCAGGCAAATCAACCTTAACTGTTCCTTTTCCTTGTGGTAAATGAATAGAATCATCTGCAAGAAAAATTGAATTTAAATGACAATCTTCATAACTCCAAAAGAAATCTTTCCTATATGTCATATGCTGAGTAGCCCCTGTATCCATAATCCAAGCATCTTCAAAATCATTTTTGAAACAAGAAGAAGACTGAACAAAATTCACTGATTCCAACTGATGAACTTGAACAAAATCCATTGATTCTGATTGTCCAAGTGCTGTAAAGACATATTCACAATTTTCACTATCGTCTGCATGAGCATAATGTGCCGCTGATGAAGATCCTTTAGATTCTCTTTCTTTGAGAATTTTGTCAAATGGAACTCTACAGTCTGAAGCATAATGTCCAACTCTATTACAACGAAAACATGTGACCTGTTTATTAGCTCTTCCTCTTCCAGAGACCTGTGACTGTGTACTTTCAGAACCTCTTCCTTGATTTCTTCCTCTTCCTCTTCCGCGGCCTCTTCCTCTTCCAAAACCCTTACCACGACCTCTATTTGAATTTTGAAAAACTTTCTGATCATGGCCTCTTTGATGATTACCTGGAGATTGTTTGCTAGTACTTGCAACCAAAACATCTTCTCCTGCTTGCTTTGTTTTACCAAAAATCTTTTCATGTGTGGCAAGTAATTCACTTAGTTCATCAAAAGAAACGGTATCCAATTTATTTGTAATTTGTAAAGTTTCTAAAAAATGCTTATATGTCTCAGGCAATCCTGCGATCAAAATGGTCACCATCATGCTGTCTTCAATTTTATCAAAACCAGCTCTTGAGATTTCTTGTTTGATATTTTTTAATCTAGAAATGTACTCCATGACATCACCTCCTGAAGACAATTTTTGTTGAAACAACTTCAATTGAAGATCAATTTTCTTAGCTTCACTTTGAGAATCAAATAAATCTTTCAATGTCTTCCAAGCTGACCATGCATCAGGACTATTTTCAATATGCACATAAATATCATCAGAAACAGTACTGTGAATCAATGCTAAGGCCTTCTCATCTTTTACTTCCCATTTTGCAAGCTGATCATGATTAGTTGGTTTGATAGGTTTAGCATTACAGAAACCCTTCCATAATTCATTGTAAATAAGAGTGCTTTGAATATGACGACTCCAAACTTTATAATTTTTCGATCCTTCCAACTTGTCAGATTCATTAAAAAGACTTATAACTTTAGACATTGTAAATAATAAACACCTTATAACTCCAGAAGATGTGTATTATACAAATCTTATTGCTCCAAGCATTAAAGAAAGCACCTTATGTCACCAAAATAAATCACCTTATATCACCAATAGAAGATTTTATGCAAAAATATCATCACCAATATGAAAAGAAAATTACTCATCAACAAAAATCACCATGAAAGAAATGCTGCAAGAAACACCACACACCATGCAAAAGAAAGCTATAGGGGCTTGGCCTTGACCCACTTATAGCCTCAAGAAAAGAATTTGATAGAGCTTCACTTTGCTCTCATCAAACCTTGAGTGAAAATACAAGTACTCCTTATGACACCGACAACAATGCTCCTTATTACTCCAATGCCCAATAAAAAATTACACCTTATTACTCCAAAAAATAACAAGTCTTTGTAAGTGAATTGGAAAGATACAATATTGTTGAGTGGGAGGTCACAAGATCCAGTCCCATCAACTTCAAAAATAATAATTTTTTTTTTTTTTAAAAATTATATCTCCACCTTTTTCTTCTTAATATAAAAATTCTTCAAAAATAAAAAATGAATAATAAATTACCTTATCTCTCCAAAAAATAACTTATTCACTTTTCAAAATATTGCTTGCTGGAGTTTTGCTGGACGCTGGAGTTTTGCTGGACTTCTTCTACGCTGAAGTTTTGCTGGAGTTTTGCTGGATCTTTCCTCCCTTCACGATGGCATACCAAACTGCACAAATCCACATCCCTTATTAAGAGGTATTTTGACATAAACAAGCTCCCCAAACTGCCCAAAAAATTGCCTTAGATCTTCCTCTGAGACGGTTGGATCCAAACCACCAACAAATATTGTTATATTATTTATATCATCCGACTGAAACACTTGAGCAGGTGGCACACTGTAGGCTGGTGTTTGATAGGCAATTTTAGGAGTGTATTGCTGTTGATAACCCACAGACTTCTTGGGAGTAGCTGTACTAATGCGCATAGGTCTCATAGAACAATACGCGCCATTCATTTCAGTCATGAAACGATTTCTCTCATTTTCATCAGCAAACTTAACAAATCCATAACCTTTTGAACGGACTGTGGCAGGATCTGTTACAACCTTTGGGTATCGAATTCGAAAAGTCTCTTGTAACAGATAGTCTGTGACATCTAAATATAGACGCACTGATATGTGTTTTCAAGCCTCCACGACCAACACGTACTTCAGGCCTTTTATCCCTGACAACAACAATATCAGCAATTAATATAGAATAATTCCGAGTTTTAGAATTACCAATCTGCAGCTGCAATCATTCTGAAGCCCGAGTGCCACATCCACACCAATAGTTTGCCGGACCATGCAGGACCTCCAAAGGAGCAGCAAAAACTAAACACGTCTTCGAGTCTCCTCCAGCACTGCGCAGAAAACACGTCTTCGAGTCTCCTCCAGCACTGCGCAGAATTCACCTTAGACACAGCGTTCCTTCTCCTCAAAATGCAGAGATCTATCTCCCTATTAAATGCAGAGATGAATGAGCTTTGTGTTCTCCTTTCACGAAGAGTTCGCCTTCTTCAATTCCTAATTGAACTCTTTGTAAATTAAGAAAAGTATTAGTTTCTTTCTCTTCTGCTAGCCATGCAAGATCATCAAGGCTAAGGTTTTATTCAAAGGGTTTTGGATCTCTTTCACCAGAACTTCTCTCTTTACTCATCGCAGAAGTTTCAATTCAATGGAGCACCCCCTTATACCGAAAACTGAGGATCCGCCCTCCTTAATCCATGAATGGTATTAAAGGATGCGGTCTGCCACTACTGGGATCTCCTTTAATGCGAATTTGAAAAGTTGACAGACTAATATATCAGGTATGCTAATCGGGTAAAGGCAGAAATTGAGCGGATGGATCGGCTCCAGCTTGATGATTTAGAGTTAAAGATACAATCAGACATTTCCAAAGAATGCACTGGACGATCTTCTATATTCTTTAGACATGATATCTTCACTTTCTATCAAAAAATTCTCTTCCACAAAATTTTTAAATAATCTTGCCCTTTAAAAAAATAATAATATTTTACTCTTTCCAAGTAAAAAAAAATTCTGCAGAGATTCTTTTTAGCCCAAAAGAATAGGAAGCAATAACTTACGGTTAAAATTTCGCTATTCCAAAACCTTGAAAGTCACCTTCTTCAAACAACCTTTAGCACCTTCCAACCAGGTTCCAATCAGACCAAGCTTCAACAGCTTTTCAACCGCGTGCTCTGATACCACTTTGACAAAGTGTCCTCAGACACATAACTTTATTAATGAAGAAGGAAAATTACATCACAGAGATGTGAGGGCTAAATCCCGAAAGATTACCTCACATAGAAAACTCGATGGATTTAAATATCCAAAGAGTAACAACTAATTTACCGTTACCAAAACTAACTAAGGGACACCTCACATAATCACGTGAGTGTGTAGATGCCCTTTTACATTTATTAAACTAAACTTCTATTTACTACATTTTTGGATCATAATTCCTAACACTATGGGAGGAATTCTCTCAAGAAGAAGCTAGACTTGTAGCTCGTGAGGAAAAGATGGGAGGTGAAGATCAAGCTCTCGCAACTCACACCAAAAGAAGCAAGCCCAAGAAGGAGCACTCTCGCTACAAAAGATCCTATCAAAAGAATAAGAAGGATCTAATATGCTTCACATGCAATGAGAAGGGTCACTTTGCTTCAGATTGTCCCAAGAACAAAACAGATAATAACAACAACTTCAGCAAGAAGAAGAAGGGTAGCAAAAGAAAGTCCCATGCTCATGCTGCCGAGGATGATGAACCTCCAAAGAAGAAGGCTAGGGCAGAAAGTGATGATGACTCATCAAGTGAAGAAGAGTATGTTCTAATCTCTGCTCTCATAGGTGCTATCTCCCATGGTTGTAATGATTGGTTGATTGATAGTGGGGCTTCCAAACACATGACTGGGTTTAAGGAATCTTTTGTAAATCTATCTAAACATGGATCACCCCATAAGGTGAAACTTGGGGATGATTATCAATACCCAATCAAAGGAAGTGGTGAAGCCTCCTACAACCTAGATTCTGGAAAATCTTTGAAGATGAAAGAAGTCCTTTATGTACCTGGGCTCAAGAAGAACTTACTCTCCATCTCTGCATTGGATGCAAAAGGTATGAGAGTTGCATTTGTGGATGGCCAAGTCCTAATGTGGCCAAAGGGAAAGACCATAGATGATGCAGTAGTGATTGGAGAGCAAAAGGGAGGATTGTATAAATTGAAGGGTCAACCTGAACATGCCATGGTGCATGAATCCATGGAGCCAAGTGAACTTTGACATAGAAGACTTGCTCATATGCACTATAGGGCACTTCCAATTGCAAGCAAGGATGTAGAAGGTCTTCCTAAAATCAAGACCAAACATGAAGGTGTTTGCAAAGGATGTGCAAAAGGTAAGAACATTAAGAAGGATTTCCCAAGCAGTGAAAGCAAGGACAAAGATATCCTGGAAATCATCCACTCAGATGTATGTGGTCCTATGTCATCTAGTTCTCTTAGTGGGTATGTTTACTATGTCTCATTTATTGATGACTTCTCCAGGAAGACTTGGGTATACGTCTTGAAGAACAAAGATGAGGTGTTTGATAAGTTCAAGGAATTCAAAACCTTGGTGGAGAATCAAACTGACAAGAAGATCAAAACAGTTAGATCCGACAATGGTGGAGAATTCACCTCAGGTGACTTCAAGAAGCTTTGTAGTGATTCAGGGATTAAGAGGGAGTTGACTGCTCCTTATAATCCTCAACAAAATGGAGTTGCACAAAGGAAGAACAGAACTATCATGGAAACAACAAGGGCAATGCCGCATGACCAGGATCTACCTATGCATCTATGGGCAGAAGCAGCTAGAACACCTGTATATGTGCAGAACAGAACACCCCACAAGATATTGGACAACAAGACACCAGAAGAGGTCTTTTCTGGTAAGAAAACTGAAGTCAGCCATCTCAGAATATTTGGTTGTCCAGTATACACTCATGTCCTAAAGGAAAAGAGGACTAAACTAGATCCTTCAGGAAAGAAGGGTATCTTTGTGGGTTACAGTGAAAGCTCGAAGGCTTACAGAATATACTTTCCAGGGTTCAAGAAGATTGATGTCAGCAGGGATGTAACATTTGATGAAAACTCAGCATTCATCAAATCAAGGAAGGCACCTATCGAAGTTTATGAAGAACCTAAGGAAACTAGATTTCCAGACACTACCATGATTGAAGCAGTTCCAGAAGTTGTTCGTGAGTTTGAAGATCCACAAGAACCTGTAGATCCACCCCGTGAGGATAACTCTCACAAGGGGAAACCTGCATGGGCTAGAGAGCTCATTCAAGATGCAGAAATATTTGGCATTCCAGAAGAAGAACAGAGAGCAAAGAAGAGAACTAGATCACATACCATCTATGTTGCTTTACTCTGTGACATTATTAACAAAGAGCCTTCCAGTTATGAAGAAGTAGCAGAAAAGAAAGAATGGAAGGATGCCATGGTTGAGGAATACCAATCAATAATGAAGAATGATGTTTGGGATGTTGTCCCAAGACCTAAAGAGAAGTCTGTTGTGACTTCCAAATGGATCTACAAAATCAAGCATGCTACAGATGGCGGTGTAGAGAAATACAAGGCAAGATTCATAGCTCGTGGCTTCTCTCAGAAAGAGGGAATAGATTATGAAGAAACTTTTGCACTTGTAGCCAGGTATACTTCCATCAGAACAGTACTTGCCCTGGCTACAACAATGAAATGGAAAATACACCAGATGGATGTCAAGATTGCTTTCTTGAATGGTGTAGTTGAAGAGGAAGTATATGTGGAGCAGCCACTCGGTTTTGAAATACACGACAGGGAGTCATATGTGTGCAGATTGAAGAAAGCCTTGTATGGCTTGAAACAAGCTCCTAGAACCTAGTATGGTAGGATGGACAATTTCCTATCTAGTTTGGGCTTTACAAAGAGTAAAACAGATTCCAACCTTTACTACAATGTTGAGGAAGGGAATCCTGTGATTCTACTCCTGTATGTGGATGTCTTATTTGTAACAGGAAATGACAGATTGATTGCAGATACTAAGAGGAAGCTTGCTGCCGAGTTCGATATGAAAGATTTGGGAATGATGCATTATTTCCTAGGTATGGAGGTGTGGCAGAGTGCAGGTGGGATCTTCCTTGGTCAAGGGAAGTACACAGTAGATATCCTGAAGAGATTCAGGATGATGGATTGCAAGGCCATGGCCACACCTATGGCATCAAATCTGAAGCTTCTATGTGATGCTTCATCTGAGCCGGTTGATGTCTCTATGTATCGTCAGATGATTGGGTCCTTGATGTACCTAACGAACATGAGACCAGATATTTGCTTTGCGGTGAACACATTGATTTAGTTCCTGACAGATCCGAGGAGTGTTCATCTGGTTGATGTAAAGCATGTTCTGAGGTACCTGAAGGGTATAGTGGATTATGGGCTGAAGTATGAAGCGAATCAAAAGTTTAACCTGCAGGGTTATGTTGATTTAGATTGGGCTGGTAGTGCTGCAGATAGGAAGAGCACATCTGGGTGTTGCTTCAGTATGGGATCAGGTGTGATCTCTTGGTTTAGCAGGAAGTAGTCCTGTGTAGCACTGAGTACAGCTGAGGCAGAGTATGTTGCAGCCTGTTCAGCTAGTTGTGAGGTAGTATGGCTACGGAAGCTACTGTCTGAGTTATTTGATCTCCCGTTGGATGCTACTGGTATCTTCTTTGATAACCAGAGTTGTGTGAAGCTGTCTGAGAACCCAGTGTTTCATGACAGGTCGAAACACATAGAGATCAAATATCACTATATCAGGGATATGGTGCAAAGAGGAGCTGTGAAGCTCCTGTATGTTGTGACGGACGAGCAAATTGCAGATGTGCTGACGAAGCCACTAGCCATGGTGAATTTTGAGTACTTCAGAGAGAGGCTTGGTGTTCTTCGGATTGATGACACTTCGAGGAAGAAGTGATGGATACATTTGCTGAAGCCATTCCAAGCATGTTGGAAGGAGGATCCTTCACATGGCTTTGGATGTAAGCGCTGGATGATGAGCATCAGGATGATGTTCTGGTTTATGCTGGATATGATTAGTTGGATCATTTATATGTATATGTATGTATGCATCATGTTGGATGTTGGATATGATCAGTTGGATCATTTATATGTATATGTATGTATGCATCATGTTGGATGCTAGATATGATTAGTTGGATCATTTATATGTATATGTATGTATGCATCATGTTGGATGCTGGATATGATCAGTTGGATCATTTATATGTATATGTATGTACGCATCATGTTGGATGCTGGATATGATCAGTAGGATCATTTGTATGTATTTTGTATATGCATCATGTTGGATGCTTGGACCATGTATCTGTATATGTATCAGGTAGATACTTGGTATGCATCAAGTAGATGCATTGTATGATCAAGATGATCATGGATGACGAGCTTCAGGATGTTGCTCCAGATGACATGCAGAAGGATGTTGCAATGATGATGATTAGGATGATCATGTGTACATCAGGATGATGTATGGTGAGTATCAGGTTGATACTCTATGGCCATGGATCAGGTTGTGCAGATGAGCATATAATTTGGCCCTGGGAGATTTGCAGATAGTCTTTCAAGGTTTTTCCTATGGCATATAATTTGGCCCTGGGATATCTGGCAAATGCTCTTTCGAGGTTTTGCTCTGGGAGGACATATAATTTGGCCCTGGGAGATCTGCAGATAGTCTTTCGAGGTTTTGCCTATGGCATATAATCTGGCCCTGGGATATCTGGCAGATGTTCTTTCGAGATTTTGTCCTATGGAATATAATATGTCCCTAGAAGATCCGATAGGTTGGGCTGTGTGCCCGTAATAAGTCTTGGGATGCTCTTGTGAGGTTTTGCCATGACCACATATAATCTGTCCCTGGGAGATCCTATAGGTAGAGCTATGTGCTCGTAACTGCGGTGAACGTATCCGTTCACTAATTTAATAGTCGAATCCGACTCTCATATTGAATAATAGACAAGAATAATATTTGATTGATGATATAAAAGATACAATAAGATCGCCTTTTATAGGGCTTGATCCAACATTGTGAAGGGTTACGCCCTTTCACTAGTAACCTAATAATCTATTAATTTATAACTAATAATATTAATTAAATATTCATAGCATTGCCTTCCCCTTAGGAAAGCTTTGTCCTCAAAGCTTGATTATTTTCCTAATGTCGTGTTTTATTCTGGATCTATGTCGCACTGATGAACTGAGAGGTGCAATTTTGATTACGACCATTGCTTCCTTTTGTTTCTTTTGTGTAAGAATCTGTATTAAATCTATATTTGGTGAAGTTTTGTTTATGTTTTTACTGCTTGCTTGGTTGTTACTTTTAACTATTTTTGTTCTTGATTGAACAGACTCGATCAACTTTCTCATAATAATTATTTTCATGTTGTTATTCCGATTAACCTTATAGTTGTTCTTATTGATGTTCTTAATAGCGGTCCTTATGATGACATCTTCTCTTCATGTGTTTATGTATGTGACATTCTTGTTGATGTATTGATCTTCATTATTGCCCTTTTCTTTAGTCTTTATCAAAAGTTCCTTTGTATTTTCTTCCTTTGTGCATACAGTTTCCTTCAGAGACTTGACTGCATAATTGGCTTGCTTCTTGCTGCAATTTTGATCAAGATCCATACTCTCTTCTTGGTCGACATAATAGTTTTTTGTATCTTCCTCCTTATCAAATATTTCATTGTTGGTTTCTTTATTAATAGGATGTGTGGTATATTTGTCTTGCATATTATCTTGATCAATGCCATTACTTTCATCATGATTGACATAATGGTCTACTACATCTTCTTCTTTTACCTCAGTTTTAGTGGCTTCTTCTACGGAATTTTCACATACATCCTCATTTTCTGTAAGTGTTAAATTGTTAATAGAATATTTTATTTCATTTATATCCTTACTGATTTGTTCAAAAAGCTTGATCAATTCTTCATTGAATGATGCCATTGGTCTTGTAGAGGGGGATATATATATATATATATATATTGCTTTCCCAAAATAATTATTATTTGTTTTATAATAATTATTATTAATTCACTAATTAATAATATTATTATTATTAATGTTTTTTTTTTTTTAAACTCTATATATAGTTTTTCTTTTCCACAAATTAAAATATTAACCATATAATAATATTATTATACCTTTAATATTTAATTTCAAAAATAAAATTTAGGGTTTGGAATGGGAGATGGATGGCAGGGGAATGCCGCCGAGGTGGTGGCTGTCGGTGGTGGTCGAGTGAGGCAGGCACAGTGAGAGGGCAGGTGGGGAGAGCTGAACGAGAGGTGGGCATGGTTGCTGGTCGAGAGGTGGCGTTGGAAGAGGTAGGGTGGCTGCTACGGGGGAGCAGCAAAGGCTGTGCGGAATGGTGGTGCGCGGAGGAGAGAGGCGTGGGGTCTGTAGGAGGGCGGGAGAGTTGGGAAAGAAGCATAGGAGTGGAGGGCAGGTGGAGGTGTTAAGCGAAGCAACGACGGGGAGAGGGCGCAGCACGATGCTGAGGAAGAAGGCGTTTGCAATGTGGGGGCGCATGCGTATGAAGGGAGCATCGGTGGTATGGTGGAAGGTGTGGAGGCTGGGGACGAGAGCACTGGTAGGAGGCACAATTTGGAGAGGCGTGGGTTGGTGCAGCGTGGAGCGTGAGGGAGGGGTTCTGTAGTGGAGAGCAGGAGTGACGACGTAGCAACGGGGAGCAGGTGGATGGGGGAGCACGCAGGTGGAGTGGGGTGAGTGATGTAGCAGAATGGAGGAATGAGCTGAGTCCGAGCTGACTTGAGGAGGAGCGAGTCTGCTCTGCGTGTGAGTCGAATCCGAGCTCAGATGGAGGAGCGTTCCGCTCTGATACCAAATGCGGTGAACGTATCCGTTCACTAATTTAATAGTCGAATCTGACTCTCGTATTGAATAATAGATAAGAATAATATTTGATTGATGATATAAAAGACACAATAAGATCGCCTTTTATAGGGCTTGATCCAACATTGTGAAGGGTTACGCCCTTTCACTAGTAACCTAATAATCTATTAATTTATAACTAATAATATTAATTAAATATACATAGCAGTAACAGCCTGGGATGCTCTTGCGAGGTTTTGTGGTGACCACATATAATCTGTCCCTGGGAGATCCTATAGGTAGAGCTGTGTGCTCATAACAGCCTGGGATACTCTTGCGAGGTTTTGTGGTGAGGTCACATATAATATGGCCCTGGGAGATCCTATAGGTAGAGCCGTGTGCTCGTAACAGCCTGGGATGCTCTTTCAAGGTTTTGTGACGCATGTAATAAGTCCTGAGGATTCCACAGTATGGCCAGTGATGACGAAGACCTACAGGTGGTGGGCCTACATCCAGTATGAAAAAGGACTAGCTCTGTAGAACTTCCTATGACGAGTAGAGTCAGAGATTGGTTGAGATAGCAGCAGCAGTGACGATGTTGATGACGATGCATTGATGACGATGATCCCGAGAAGAAGACTTGTCTAGCGGATCTGTGTCGAGAAATACCTTCCTAGTTAAGAGGGATTGTTGATGTATATGTAACTTCGGAATGTATTTCATATATATTTATTGTACCCTTATTAGAGATGTGTTATTCCTCTATAAGGAAGTGTCATCATCTGGATTGACAGGTGTCGCAAGTGTGTGTACTTGCCGATGGGTTATTAGACCACCATGTGTGGGGTCGGCCCTGAAATATATATATTATAATGTGGATGTACCTAGCTAGACAAGTCGGCCCCATAAGGTCACTGGGAAAACAGGTTAGTATCAATAGAGATCAGGTGATCTCTATTTAGATCATTCGAAAATATATATCTCTCTCACTCAGAAAGTGGCGCACTAGTGAGGAGGAGGATCATCTGCTACTAGGAGACTATCTCAGTGTATTTTTGGTTGTACTTTGGTTGAGCCATTGCTCTCTCTATCTCTGAGGAAGTTGTGGGGTTTTTCACCTTGGGTTTTCCCCACGGAATCTCTGTGTCTCTTGTCTCTCATGCTTTTGATTCTTGTGATGCTTATTGTGATTGTTATGCATTGATATACTGTACATGTTATTCTCTTAGTGAAGATCCTAGAGTATTGTGAATTAATGCTTAAAATTTAACAATTTGTCAATTTAAATATATTTCAATACTATTAAATACTTACACATGAAAATATTTTTACATAAGTTATTAATTAAAAAAATAACTCTATATTCAAAACAAAATTATCAATATATATAATGAATATATTTGTTAATATATATAAAATAAATGATTTCCAATGTAAAACACATATATAATAAATGCTTTTGAATGTAATATAGGTAGTTCCTAAAATTCCTTATCTCATCTATCAAAAAGTCAAACCTCTTTTCAAAACTAGAATATAAAATATGTGTTTCTTAAAATTCCTTATCTCATTACCAAAAAAATCAAACCTATGTTAAAATCTAAAATTATTAAAATATGCAGTTCTTAAAATTCCTTATCTCATTACCAAAAAATCAAACCTCGGTTAAAAACTAAAATTATTATTTTCGCTTTGATCATTTTCAGTGATATCATTCTAAAAATGTTCCTCTTTCCTTTGTGTAAAAAGGGTGCATAAAGTCTTCCTCAAAATTAGTAAATGACTTCTACTCACACTTGCTAAATTAAAACTCCTTTTTCTTCCATTAATGCAAGCTTTTTTATGGGTTTAAGAACAATTTTACCGATTGCAAAGAGTCAGTGTTGCAAATATATGGTATATCATGTGGCCATGCCTCCATCGTAGAACCTTCTTTTTTAAATCCGTATTGAAATTTCGCAAGCATTTTTTTGACTCTCCCAATGATTGCTTTTTATGGTCACATTTACTGATGGAAATATTTAGAATTAAACACCATATTTGACTGTGACATCTTTTGTCGTATCCTGAACTTCTATTGCCTGAAACAATTACCTTCTACTTCTCTTGTAGTCTATCCGACTGTCACAGGCCTTTTTTCAACCCCATTATGATTGTGCAGTGAATTTTAGTTGGCAGAGCCTGCACTAAGTAGAAAAAGGCCCTTTCCAGCGTTGATTGGATATTCTGCTTGGTGTCTTCCCTTGTTGTCATGCTGTTATGATAGCAGACTTGGTGATTTTCATTGGGTCTTCACTCAGTTGCTGTGTGATTTCATCAGTCTATAGTTTTTCAATTTGACTGAGTCACGAGAGAACTTCAATGAATTTGATAGTGAAAAGGATGAATAAATTTGATAAAGGGAATGTCTTTTTGGAAGCTTATACAAAGAAGAAAACCCCACAAATTAGTAGGCTGTCAAATGATCATTTTGGAGTCAGAATTCGGATGCCGTTCAATTTGATAAATGGAATAATATTTTGCATGGTGGTAATTACCACACATTACTAAGTTGTCAAATGATCATTTTGGAGTCAGAAATCTTTTCATTTTTCAGTGCGAGTTCTTCAATTTGAAAGATTTCTCATTAACTTAAATTTGATTATTGACCATATTCAACTGGTGTTTCTGTTGATTTGTGCAGGATTGAGTGAACTCCTTTGCAATGTTGTCACAGGATAAATAGGACTGTGCTTGGCTTGGATAACTGCATTAATTTACGTTGTTCGATGGATGATCTTTACTGAAAGTCTGAAACCTAGACGGTGAATATTATCTATTAAGGTGTGAAACATTTATGTGTCATTTTGTCCCATTGTACATCTTCCACATATTAAAGCCCAGTGGGCTTTTTGCAGTCAACGCTCTGCGTGGATTTTATTCATAGGAAATGAGGGTTATTATGTTGTTTGGGTTGTCTTCCACAGGTTATAGACCAAAGTGGGCATTTTGCAAGTCAATGCTTTATATGGATTTTATAGCAAGAAATTAAAGACCAATATTACGCTATTTTTATAAATTTGCTTATCCAGTTTAAATTCGAAAAGTTGAAGGTTCATTTCAATGCTATTTACTCCATGCTTGTGGTTGTTCCAAACTGGTTTCAGAATTATTGCTTGTGTTTAGGCTCATATGTCAAATTGAAACTTCTCGTTTCATTAAATAACTATTGAGTATTGATAAATTATTTAGCTGTTACAAGTTGCACTCAAATCAAAACTTCAAATTATGCACAAACACAAGCAAATTCAGGATAATTTACATCAATCTTATATTGCCAATGTATGGGAGGCCTTTCCATTGTTTGCTCTGCCAAAAGCATGTTATGATTCCAGTGTCCTGTTGTATATTCCTTATTTTTTGTATTAGTACTGATTACAGACTGTAGTATCTCTGTGTATCTTATTTCTGTGTAGTTATTTTGTTGAATCTGTTATGGGTTATAGTTTTTTATATTGATCATCCATTGAAAGTTCAAAATAATTTGATTCTAGTTGATGGCCAGAATACCAGCATGCAGTTTTTTGATTACACAGCGTACTTTGTTAATTATGAATGAAAAGATGTGATCTAGAAATATATGCATTGTTGCGAAATTTATAATGAGCTTGTTAAAGATCTAGAACCACATTATATAAAAAGATGCAAATGTGACTGTTGAATCATTCAAATGTTGAACATTTCTCTTACTACCACGTCCTTTACTGAACTACAGAACTTGCACAACCCATTTAAAAATGTTTATACAGCACATCACTCACAAACCATTTAAAAATGTTTATACAGCACACCAGTCACTCTGTCAACGTTTTTTGCCCTTGCTAACTAGAGCGCCCTCAACTCTGCAGCACCAAAAATAAACAAATTTTTTTATGTCGAATCATAAACAACATTATAAAGCAAAACACAAGGGCTTCAAATCAAGCTTACTTTCATTTACGTGTGGAGACAGTAACGCCGAAAACGTCGTTCAAAGGCGTAATACCCAAACATAAAATTATCATCGCGTTGCCATTAACAACATTATGAACACAAACTAACTACGAACAAGTATTATATCTCCTTACCGCGTTGTACTAAAAACATAAGTACATCCAAAATCATGGAAGCCATAACAAGAGCCTGAACTTTGAGACCCTAACCACAGCTCTATGTTTCCATTATATAACAAGTAGTATGCCAAGAGCAGAAAACCCAAAAACAAAAAAGTTCATTTTCCATTTTGCCACCTGACCTTGAAAAAACCACCCTACTCACCTGGAGCTTCATGTCCAAAGAACCAATGTTTCTATGCTTGGTAGGTCTAAAAACCATTGAACAAACCCTAATGCCAAGCGAACCTAAAAGAGGTGTTATGTGCACAAAAAAATTACATGCAATGGCTCTTTCAGGCTTAGATTTTGAAATGGCTTCACCTTGAAGAAAAGATTAAATGGCAATCGCTGTGAGATAATTTCAAGAACTGGAAATGATAACCCATTGTACTCGAAATGATAACCCACCCATTGTCGAAATGATAACCCATTGTCAGATGGGCTGACAAGTGCCCTGCAAATCACATCATTGTCAGATGGGTTGACAAGTGCCCTGCAAATCACATCACCCAGATGTCTCCCAATATATTAAGAAATCCACTAGTGCACAAATATTTCTATAGATTTGGTAAGTAATACTATGTAAATGATTTTTTATTTTATTTTCAATTTTTAAGATTCCGTTCAATGATAAAAATTGTCTAATCAGTAGCTCTAGTCCAATAAACATTAAGAAAACACCTGATTAAAAAATTGAAAAATAACATTATTTTGGTTAACCTTAATGAAAGTAGTGCTTTTCAATAAATTCATTTCAACTAATAGTAAAAAGCGGAACATATAGTCTCTCCAAAGAATAAAAATACCAAAATAAATAATAAATTATATAAAAATGTATTGTGAAAAAAATTGTACAGCAAATAAAATTAATTAATAAAATATAATATAAAAAACTTGCATCTCATTGATACACATACTCATTGAAGCACATCATAGACTGATCCTAATGGCTAAGGAAGTGGAAACTATGAAGGATATACGAAGTCGTTCAATTTAGATATTATAGTAATGTAACAAAACGAACAATACGAAAGTAGATTGTTAGTACACATCAATGTAGTTTAGGCCTTTTTTTTTTCTCTTTATTGTGATTGTTTTAATTATTTAATTAAACTTGTGTATATTATTGGTGGAAGATTATTATTTTTAATTATAATTAATTAATTAATTGTGTATACCTAACTCGAGAAGGAAGAGAATGCATCTTTTTCATATGTACTGGGCAAGTTTATAATAATCTTTTTTAACGTATTCTCTTACCTGCACTAATTTTATAATAATCTATACTTTCTTAAAATATATTTTCCTATGCACTTGGTTTATAATAATCTTTCTTTTGTCAAATCTGAGGTGCAAAAGCATATCCGTATAACCCATTACCAAAACCACTTCTGTATAATAATGAAATCATGAGAAATTTACCTGTCAAATATAATCTATTTCAATTTGCTTCTGTATAAAAGTATATATTTTATAGCATTCGAAAACATAATGTATGCTGATTTACAGTAAATATTTAGCCATTTTCAATCAAAAATACATTTCTCGTATACCAAGTCTACAAACACAGTTATTCGCCCTGTTTTTATCGAGACATTCATAATTATGAAACGTGCATGATTACACACCCTGTGAATTGTACAGAACATTCACATGTTCTACACCAACCATAATCTTTTTCAAAGCTTCTTGAAACAAAACCGGGCGGCCAAATGTTGAATTCTTCTCATCATTTGGTGGCAGGTTTGGATCGAACTCCAAAAACTGCAAGGTTGATTCCAATTTCCAAACACCTCCAAAACTTCGTGTGACAGTCATTCTATACACGATCGGTATAATTGCATATTGGAATCAAAACCCTATTGCATCCACAATGCACATTATACTATTTTTTAATAATTCACTTTAAAATGCTTCACTTTATTTGAGAAAGAAATTGGTCAAGAGTGTAGACCATCAATTTTGGCTAGCTTATTGGATTAAGGTATGGGTTTCTTCATGAGGGTGACCCAAGTTCAATTTCCTTTAAAGGTGAGTTAGTTGAGAGGAAACACCCAAAAATCTAGTCATTATAAATGTTGGACCACTTCATTCCTTAAAAAAAATTAATTAAAAGAATCTTTAAGAATATTTTCAATACCTTCACCATAAAAAAACCTATAAATACCTTTATTTGTAAAACTCACTATAAAAATATATTTAGTTTTGAAAAATGAAAAATTATATATTTGGATTAATGTATAAATATGAATTACATTTACTAAAATATTTTTTAAATATTATGTTTTTGGCTAAATATATCTTTTCTATTTCAACCCAAAATATTTAACTTGGCTGAAAATATTGCCATCATTTCTCTTGAGCTGTCTTCCTCCCATGTCGAATACTAAAAAAATATACTTTTAAACTAATACCATTACTTTCATAATTGAAATTATGGTAGGGAGCATTGGCATGTCTCCTTCAAAATGATATTTTTATTATTTTTATTTTTTATTTTTAAAAGGAAATTAAAAAGGTATTGAGTCTAAATAAACATGTTTATATTATGCAATATTTTCACATTGATCTAATTCAAAAAATTAAGGATACAAAAGTATCTAGTCATACTTCACTCTATATTGTCATAGCATATTAGTAAACAAAAGTTTAAAAATAAATAAATGGAAATCTTAAAACATGACTATTTATCAATCCTTTCATTTTATAAGAACATATTGTCAAACACTTGTTAAATTGATATATCAAAACTTAATTAAAATAATAATAATGAATAGAAAGCTATCAATATTATTCACAAATTTTGTTTTTATTAAAAAGTGAAATTTTAAACATAAAAATAATTATTTATTACAATTTGAAAATTTTGAAAAACATGTGGAAACAACATTTAATTTCTCAAACCCCCCATTGTGAGACTATCATCTATTATGCAATGTTTACTTATTATTGTCATTTAAAATTACAAGCATAATGCACAAATTAACTCAAAATGTACTAAAATATAAAACAATAAATACCACACCATACACATAAGGAACACAACATGTGTTATACTTTGAGAAACCCAATACGAGAAAAACTAGTCAAAAGGTGAGGACAATGCGTTGCTCTTTTCTTCTAAGATTTAAGGTCAAATACTAAAAAAGATGGACTCACTATGAAATTGAAAAGGACATTATGACTTGAATGAATGGCTACTAAAGTTATTTTACTTCTTTTGATGTCCTCATGATCCACTCCTTTACCTTGGTTAACCATGACATAATAAATCAATATAATAAGAACAAAACACTTTCCTTTCCTAGCAACCTCTTATTTATCATATGTCTTAATAGTATTTTATTATTAGGGTTAGGGGTTTTGCATGCATAAACTTCTCTAGAAGCAATTGTTTAATGTCTCAAATAAGTTCCAAAATTTTTAAGACCTCAAATCAACTAAAATTAATGTATTTCTAAAATTAATGTTACAAGTCCATCATTCTATTTTTTTTCTATTTAAAAAATACTTAAATAATTATATAAAGATGCATTTTGAAAAAAAAATGTATAACAAATAAAATTAATTAATAAAATACAAAAATACAAAAATTGCTTTTCTTGATATTCATACTCATTGAAGCACATCATAGAGTGAAAACCATGAACGATATACGAAGTCCTTCACGTTAGATATTATATCAATGTAACAAAACGAACGATATGAAGACAAATTAGTAGATTGTTAGTACACATAAATGTAATATTATGATTGTTGTAATTATTTAATTAAACATTAAGTTTGACGTTGTGTATATTATTGGATGATTTGTTTTTCATTATAAGTAACTGATTTATTGTGTATACCTAACCCGAGAAAGAAGAGACTGCACCGACACCAACATTTGGATGGAAATTTGGAATACTTGATCCTATTACAAAACCACAAATTTATAGGTCAGTTATTAGAAAATGCATCTTTTTCATATGTACTTGGCAAGTTTATAATAATCTTGTTTAACATACTCTCTTACATGCACTTGTTTTATAATAATCTATCATTTCTTAAAGTATATACTTTCCTATGCACTAGGTTTATAATAATCTTACTTTTGTTAAAATCTTAGGTGCAAAAGCATATCCGTATAGTCCATTACCAAAACCACATCTGTATAATAATGAAATCATGAGAAATTTAGAGAGCAGATATAATTCATTTCAATTTTCTTCTGTATATAATATATATTTTATTGCATTAAAAGCATAAAGTATGCTCATTTAATAAAATAACATTTCTCTTATACTAGTCAACAAACCCAATAGGTGTCCCTGTTTTTATCGAGATATTCATAATTATGCGAAATATACAAAATCATTATCCATTTGTTTATTTACACGTGCATGATTACACACGCTGTGAATTGTACAAACCACTCATATTTTCTACTACAACCATATTCTTTTTCAAACCTTCTTGAAGGAAAACCGGACGGCCAGATGTTGAATTCATCATTTGGTGGCAGGTTTGGAATCTGGAAAGAGCTCCAAACACTACAAGGTTCGTTTCAATTTCCTGAAACCTCCATGTATGGCAGCCATTCTATACATGATTCCATGTAATTGCATATTGGAATCAAAACCCTACTGCATCCACAATGCACATTATACTATTTGTATTAACAATCTACTATTCATAGTCATATAAAAACACTTTCAGTAGTCATGCCTTCCACACAGCTCTCATTCTTCGTCCTTTTCTTCTATCTTCGTCTGAATGGGGATCGTCAAACTCTTTTTCGAGCTTTGTCACAAATGCTTGTTTTCCTTCGCCACACCCCAACGAATAGAATGGAAGTTCAGTTAAGCGTTTCAAATAAGATTTGCTTAGCCCAAAATCCCGAGCCATCGGACAGCTGATTTCATGTGCCAATTCCCCCAGATTACCTGAAACTACAACCACAGTTTGCTCGGTAGCAAAATTTGCAATAGCCACCATTGTCTCTGGCTCGGAAGCTTGTCCGGCTGTATCTAAAAATATGTGCGTAAAGTGCTTGGCATGCAGTCCACTGTTATGAAGCCTCGCAGTACTCATGTATGTCGATACAATTAACTTGTACTCCCTCAGCTCTTGCAGAGGAGGACAATAATAGGTTTGCTCTTCTTCATTGTAGCAACAGTAGGGGTAAATCTCTGGTGGCACTTCATCATATAAATCGCGAAACTTGGCATTCAACCTGAAGATCTCCATATCTTGGATTGGAGATCCGATGAATCTTTTGAGAAGCGAGTCAGATGTGCGATTGAAAGGCGTGCAAGCAAGGATCCTGGCATTTGGATTGTTCTCATGGATTTGCAGTATTGCTTCAGTAATAGTTGCAGTGGTGCCTGTGTGAGGTCTTCCATAGACTAGGTAAGGTGGAGAACCATTGCATTTGAGTATGCCCATAATTGCAATTAACTGATCTGAATTAAGCAATGGATTGAAAAGATTCTCAAGTGCTATATCCCTTGAAACTCCATCATCAGTACAGGCCTGCACTGTCGTTGCAGGGGATTCGATTGGAAATAAAAAGCTGTTGCTCAAGTCTTTTATTTTTGTAATTGCATGATGTCCTCGTGTTATATTGCTTCTGTTGAACGAAAACCTCGCCTCATACTCAATGTTGGGATTCACAAAAACTCGCTTTTCGAATCTGACAAATACTTTCTTCCTGTCAACCTTATTAATGTATCCCTGTTTCCATCATTTCAGAAAAGTTAAAAAGATTGAGCATTCCAAACGTCCATCCCATCAACTATAATGGTATCAGCTCGAGAATCAAATTTACACACTGATCTAGCACTAACCTTATGATCCCTGCCCTTTTTATGAGGATCCTTGACGCGCACATGATCTAGTGTAGACGGTGAACGGCCTCCACTGATCTTCTGCCCACAACCTTGCAATGTCAGTACTACCAGTTGTTGGGATTGCCTGTCCATTCGCATTTTCACCGGTACGCTTTGTTTACTCATTTCCTGTGCTTCCACAACAAAAACAAACCAAAGAGACAGTGTTAAGTTTAACAATAAGTTTTCATTTCCTGTTCTTCCACAAAAACACAAACTGTGTTAAGTTTAATAATAAGTTTTCACCTGTCATATAACATAGTTGGTTACCATTACATTACATTTGGTGTAAAGTTTAAGAAATATTTTCACCTAAATGATGCAACACAGATAAGCACTCTAGATTCTTGTGCTGAGAAAATCCAGATGCTGTACAGACAGGGTTGAAGATATGCCTTGCCCGTTTGAGTTTGATCATGGGCTTGTGAGTGGGATCGAGGGATGAATTAGGACCTAATATTGGACCCAACGCTGTGCAGGATTCCAAGATTGATGGATATATCTAATCATATAATTAAAAGAGAAGAATGAAAAGTTTTGCATCTTTTATCAGGGTTTAATTCATAAAAATAACAATAGAGGAAATGATATCACAATTTTGTGTATCCGATATATCTTGAATGGATCTAACTCTTAAAAACATGTGTTTGTTTAAGTTAAATCTCTACTGAAAAAACAAGGATAAAAAAAAACCTTCAAATGGAGATCCTCCAAATATAGCAAGGTGGAGAAGTACTCGCAATATGTTTCTTCAGAGAGCCCCTGTAGAAGGATCTCTGGTGTTCTGTTCATTCTAAAGCTCTCCTTCAAGTGGTCTGGAACTGGAAAGTCGTAGTCTTGTTTCAGCTGAGGTGTGTATCGAAGAGCCAACAAAGTAGCAGTGCGTACAATTTCCTTCTCCCCGATGTCAATCACAATAGACACTGTGCTCAGACCGGACCGTTTGGGGGTAAACGATAAGTCCAGCATAATGTGGCTCCCTGGTTTCATTGACCCTGTGTTTCCAGGGAACCTGATAGCATCGCTTGTCACCGGCTGTGATGAAGATGAGGCTGAGGTTGAGGATGATGATGATCCTCTGTGACAAAGAGTAAATGAGCCCTTTGGCTCTGAGGAATCAATCCTAACCGCCACCAATCTTGCATTATTGGTGGAACTAACATTTTGAATCGTCAAGATTGTTTTTATTGTTTCTCCAATGGTGGCTGACTGAAGTGCACCATCCACTGGAGGAAATGGGTAAGAGACCTCAATCTCTCCCGCTTGAGGTGCGCCATTCTCAGGAGGAAATGGGGGACTTGAGACGTGAATTTCTGCAGCTTCAAAATTTTCCCATTTGGTCTCACTACTTCCTGATGTAATTTGTGGAAGAACTCTGGGTTTCTCCTTCCAGATCTTGCCCTTCAGTTTGCTTACAGAGGCAGAGGGACAGGATTCGATGTTGTTTTTAGTGGCCATCAGTGATGATTCAGATGATGCTCTGAGGTTGAACTGAGATGGAAAGGCATGCTGATCACATCAAACATCGAATCAGCTGGAAAGAGGTTCGGTTATATCATATTATTTGGTCGCTGTTATGCCGTGTGGGCGCCGCCACTGGATGTACGGCATGTCAGAGTAGTTTCTCTCGCACTTGAGCTTGATGATGATGATGCCGTGTGGGCGCCATCAAGTTGGGAATCCACGGCAGCCCCGTATAGATTTTTGCTTATTTAATCATCCTCGTTTGTCCATCGCAAGTTCGCAACAATAACAAGGCAACGAAGAGTCAATGAAGATTCTCGTTCTTCACAATGCATTGAATATGGTTTAGTGATCCAGGTGTAAATTGGATTATTTCCCATGTTTTAAGGAAGGGTGTGACAAGGCGAACATTATTTAGGATTATTTTTTATGTTTTAAGGAAGGGTGTGGGTAAGGTGAACATTATTCAGCATGTTGCAGGCCATTTAATGAGGTGGTAGTAGGCTTGTTGGCCATTGCAACTTGTTGTAGGCCATTTAAAGCAGTGGCAGCAGGCCATTTAAAGAGGTGGCAGCACCGGCGGCAGCAGGCCTGTTGGCCGTTGCAGCTTGCTGCAGGCCATTTAATGTGGTGGCAGCAGGCCTGTTGGCTTGTTGAGATCCAACTGCCCCGCATTAAATGGCCTCCAACACGCTGAATATGTTCGCCTATGGATAAGGCACATTCAAATTGAGGTGAACTTGACTTGGTCATGGTTTTTTGGCCCTATGGTATTTGGTGGCCCATGGTAATTACACATTGTATTGCTTTCTTTGTCATGTATATATATATTTTTTATTATATTTTGTAAACATTTTATTTTTGTATTATATGAGGCAAAATATCATAATTCAATGTAACATATAGTTATTATAATAAATGTTAATTAAAAAAACAACTATTATTATGACATGTGAAATTAAGATTTAAACCTCACATGAAAGGCAATCTAAAAGTAAAACATCATATAAAAATCATCAAATTTCAACCATCACTACGAGGAAGTTATAGTTCCTTTTCATTGTTATGCTCATAAAATTTTAGTGACCAATAAGTACTTAATTGTAGTGTATTTATTGTTGTTCTTAGGATATTTTAGATCTTTTCATTGTTGGAAACTTTGTCTATAATTTTTTAATGGTCAATATTGATTTTGGATGGATCCAAGGTCAATATCCTTTCTAGATATTTTGACCAATTTTAAAGAACACTCAAATTATTGTTAGTTGAGTTGTGGTTAAGCTATAAATAAATGCAAGTTTTTCATTATTAACCCAAGTTTGATTCTCAAGAAACATTCAAATGGCCTCTTTCATATTAACTAGTACAACCATTTAACTTGTGGCTAGTGAATACAGATAAGTGACAAGTTAAGTGTTTTACGAACTGTTAGTTATCTATGCATTGACTACCACTTATTCATACATCAACTACTAGTTAATCTCATCGTTGTACAATCTAGAAAAAACATAGATACTAATTCATCCCAAATTCTAAAATATAAACACCTATTAATATAAAAAATACACACCTCATACAACAAACATTATTATAACAAAATAATAATAATATTTATTTATAATGATTTTATAAATCTTAGTACATCCATCAATACTCTTTGTATTTGACCAAAAAACAATAAAGTAGCCTAAAACTTCGACGATCCAGCCATGATTTCCAGAAATCATGCATTCCGGCCATGATTTCCAGAAATCATGCATACCAATGCTAAAGTTGTATAATCTGGGTGCCTGTGGGTTTTTTAGGCATTAAATTTACTTGAAACTTCAAAAAAGCAATTTGACTGACAAAAACCCTCGATTTTTCAAATTCGATTTCGCCCGATCATGATTTCCTCGGACAAACAAAATGATCTAACTTTTAGACAACTTCGTTAACAAACCAATAACTACAGGTCTGTTGGGAAGCAAATACTTAACAACAAGTTGTTTACCAAATAACGATATTTATTTGTATTGTGATTTTATAAAGCTTAATATATCCATCCATTCTTCTCTATTTGACCAATAAATAACTACATTAACTCTACGGTCCCGTGCAGCAGGTGGTTAACAAACAAGTTGTTAACCAAATAATAATATTTATCTTAGATCCTATGCAACAAGTGGTTAACAAACAAGTTGTTAACCAAATAATAATATTTATCTTAGATCCTATGCAACAAGTGGTTGTTAACCAAATAATAATATTTCTTTGTATCGTGCATTTTATAAAGCTTAACACATCCATCCATTCTTCTCTATTTGACCAATAAATAACTAAATTAGCTCTAAGTTCCCACGCAACAAGCGGTTACCAAAATAGTTAACCAAATAATAATATTTATTTGTTTTGTGATTTTATAAAGCTTAATACATATTATCCATTCTTCTCTATTTCACCAAAAAATAACTACATTGACGAACTCTAGGGTACCATGCATCCAATGGCTACTTAGAGGATGCAACTTTAAGAAAGTTATTAACATCTTGATTGAAACCATAACCTATAATTGGGCTTTCTCACCCTTGATTCAAACCACGACTTATATTTGAGCTTTCTCACTACGGTTTTTTTTAAAGTATGAATAAATGTGTTTTGATTAATCAAAAAGGGCCACATCGTTACCTAGACGACTAGTTACTTGCTATATTAAGAATGTTTGCTACGCCCATACATGACCAAAATGGGCATGCCAACCTCTAATTTATGAAACATAATTATACAATATTATTAAGTCTTCTAAGACATGCTTATAAATAGAGAGGATTAATCCAAATTTGTCTAGTATTAAATTAAAAAAAATGCATAGTATATGAGGTTTGGAATTATTTGCCATCTTTAAGGCGTTATTGAGTCTCCATCCTCGTTCATAAAGCAATGGTTAAATTTGTTGCAAGAGATGGTGTTAATGATGAGAGGATGTATCTCGTAATATCCTGGATAACACAAGGATGTTTTTCCCAGAGAGGTTGTGCATTTATTATAAAAGAACCTCAAATTCTCATTATAGTGTGATTTGACATTGATAAATCATTGTTTAAATGAAGCCAAGTTTGGTGGATAGATAATATGATATTTTATGGGTGTAGGTTTTGTTTTTTGTCATTACTGGAAGAAGACCATATATTCCTTTATAGTGGTTTGTTCAACTATAGTGTTGGTGAACTGTAGTTAATAGAGTTGTTAGTAAGTTGGTGGTGGTCAATTTAAGATATCAGGAATTATTAAATATTAGTTGCAATGTATGGGAGACATTTTGCTAGAAATATGGGTGGGAGAGCGGTGAATTTAGGCATGTAAGTTACTATGTATTGTCTAGTAGTATATACTTTGATTCTCAAAATGAATAGCAAGTATACTATTTTTTCTATGTGAAAAAAAGCCAAGTTTAGCAAGTAATGTATAATTGAGATACAAAAACTGGTCTCCTTTATTCATGCGTAGCTTAATGGATTTTGCTTGCTAGGAAACAAATTCCACTTGTGTCATGATCTTTGTGAGGAATTGGAGGGTAGACTCCTAAGTAATGTAATCTACAAGGGTGATTTGATCCTTCTATAAATATCCACCTCTAATGAAAATGAGGAATGCCTTTATTGTCTTGATTTTTTGTCCTTGATGTTATCAATCATACCATAGCTCACAACCTCTAGTGTGATCTTCTTGCCAATCAACGTATTCACAAATATATATCCATAACTGGAAGCAAAGGCCAAGATGCAATGCAGATTCATTTGAATGTTGTAGTCAACTAGTGTCCTCCAATCTTCAAGTTACTTCCCTACTAATATGGAGGAATCGTGTCATTTTCTTGATTCTTTGTGTGCGCATTATTAATTTATCAATAGTGTCAAATCTCTTGGTTACAAGATGTAATGTAGATCCCTATTGAATGATGTAGGTAGTGAGACTTTAATAGGGCCCTAATCACCATTCATTCTAAGTATATTACTTATAGTGAGGTTGAACTAGAGTGTAGGATACATCATGCTCCCTTCTTTGCTTCTCTTATGATCTAGAGGAACGTCCTTCTTGTCCCAAACCTTAGCCTTCACACAATCAAAAGTGTTAAAGTACATTATCAATAATGTCAGGAGTTGTAAGCTACAAGATATAGTGCATATTCTTATCGAATGGTTTAGTATGTTAGAGCCCTATTGTCACACCCTTGGCCAGAGAAGGCCTCATATGGCTCTTTCACCCACGATGGAGACATTGGCCGATGACATGACCAGAGACAGGACATGAGCTTGGGAACACTACATGTTGGAAAGACCATAACTCAATTAGGGAGCATGACCTTGGATGGGTAGATGCCCTTCCTTGAGAAAGACAAGGCACACCCATGCCTAATAGAGAACACCCAACAAGAGGTACGCAAGGGAAGGTCGAGCGCTTATAGAAGATATAAATCGGGTGGGAATCCCACAACACTAGCAAGGGAAAGGTCATGACAAGGGAAAGGAAGTGGCCATGGGTTTGAATAAGAGAGCACTTCACTAGGATCGACCAAGTGGGTAGGTGATGTTATCTGGGTGAGGCACCAAGTACCCACACCAAGAAGGCACACCCAAGATGAACTTGAGCAAGAAGCTTGAGTGAATGCATTGGAAAGGAAAGTTTGGACGCTCGACAATGAGGTGAATCGAGGAGAACTCAAAGTTGGTCACACCTTGGGATAGAAGCACATGGGACCATGCCATGGGCATGAGTCAACTAAGGAGCATGTTGGCCATGTAGTGGAAGGGAACCAAGCAAGCCAAGGCATGCACCCTCCACTTTTATATATTGAAGAACACTAAGTTGAGGCAAGGGAACACAAATAAATTAGGCATAACTCACACCTTGAAATAGAATACCAAGCCAGAAAAAGGTGTGAAGTATGATTTGGATGTTGTCTAGTGCGACGAAACACATTGAGGATGGTGACCTAGGGAAGAGATAGAGATAGGTGTTGTAGGAGGTGGACCTATGGTTGTGATAAGGGAATGGGTGAGATAGTGAATGAACTTCAATTCGATTATAGAATAAACCTTGTACTTGAGAAACTACTACTGAGGGCATGTTCTAGGAGAGACTACTGATTTGAGGCACCCACCTCATGTTGTAACCACATTCATGTGCTTAATAAAGATTTTGGTGCACCCCATGTGGTGTTGTTAGTTATACTTATGTTGTTCTTTCATTGTTTCCTTTGTGTTATTTTGTACAATTTGTGGTTATACATGTATGAATGGCTAAGTAATGAACTAGGACATACACATCAGTAGAAGGGTGAAGTCATAGTCTAGTAGGATTCACACTAGGATGACCTAGTCCCCAAAGGTGAAGTCTGGGCAGTGTGACACGGTTAGAAGATGAGATGAGGATTTGGTCTCGAGTTGGACTTATAGGCCCATGATAGGTGGTATCGGAGGTGATAAAACATGCTCTTCAACATGGAGTGTTGAGAGGGAAAGTTGGATGAATATGTTAGTATATCAGGAATCCAAACAATCTATCTACAACTTGGTGCAACCAAGCGAACCAACTATATAATTTGGTTAGGAGGAAGCCAATATATTTTGGATACTTTGTAGCTTGTATTGCTAAACTTGGAGACAAGTTGCGGTCCTTTTGTAAGTCAACAAATAGGTGTGGAGGTGACCACACCATGCCAACAACAATTGCGATCAAAATATTTCTGTGGGTTAATATGTAGGTTCAATGACTTGACAGTTTGGATGAACAACATGTTGTTCACAAGTAAGGTGAATGATGGAACCCCGTTGGTTTCACATCAAAGGCTCAAAGAAACCTTGATGGCTCAAGAAAGAGTTGGGACATGGAATTAGGTTGGGATAGAAGCTGTGACAACAAGCTTGGAACGATGGGAATGGGACATCCATCACCTACTCTAAAAAGAACAATAGAAGAGGGAACAAAACCACTTATGGAGAAAGGCTTGGAGTAAAAAATTATTTCCCATGATGGACTAAGTGGAATCTTGGAAGTTTCCCAAGATAGGGTCACTTGGATAAATAGGTGAAGACAGGAAAAACATAACATTTTATCCAAAACCGATCAGGGAAGAAGGCGCTTGGGAAGAGTCATATAGTCAAAGATGAAGGTCGTATCGATAGGAATGCACGTCGAGATGAGTAGATCCTTGAAGAGTTCCCAAACTATGCAATGTACTTAGAGAAGACTAGAATGAAGGCTGGATTTTGGGATCAAGAATGCTTAATACACCAAGTAAAGAATTGGGTGTTTTTGGTGAAATCTCTCAGAAGGAAAGGGGTTGAAATCATATCATAGAGGAAACAATGATTGGGTGAGTTCATGAAGGTACATACACTTGTGATGATGAACCACATTGAATATCTAGGTGTAGGATTTATTGTATTTGATGGAGTTGGCCTTAGCAATCGACTGTCATCCCCTTATCATGGTTAAGTGTTGAAAATGACCTATTATGTAATGTCCCTAGCTTTTAACCCTTGGCATAAACTATGTAAATGATGTAATATCAATGATTATTGTAAGGAACATGATGATGAGCTCAAGGCCAAGGCCCTACCATGGACTTCCCAAATATATAGATATATATAAATGTATAATAGAAAGTAAATATCCTTAGAGAACTGTGCGTTGGTCAAGCACAATAGAATTTTAATCTGACGTACATGTGCATGATAATAATAAAGAAGCCCACAACTGACTGTGCAAGGAAACAAGAGCATGGGAGAATGATTTTCCTAGGGTTAGGGAGGGATGTATTAATTCATGAAGCCAATAGATGAAATCCAAGTATCCAAGAGCGGACTTATGAGCCATCAATTGTCAAGGTTGACTCATGCACCTCAATCATTTAATGCTTCCAAGAGGGAGGTAGTTGAGACAAGTGTTTTTTTGGGGAAAGGAAGGCATGGGAATGAGTTTCTTGTGTCAGTCACACTACAAAACTAGGAATGGGGATTTCTTATTGGGTAAGCAATCATTTGACTTGAATTTATATTTGAATTATCTATCAATTGGGGGCTGCGTAGTTATCCAGGAAGTCGGTTAGATAGCTCCTTGGTCTATGTAACTTGAACTCTCATGTCTGGGTATCTATCTCACCTTGTTTTGGGAAAGAGTTGACCCTATTTTTCTAGTATGTCTATCCCTTTTTTTGGGAGGCAGAGAGTGGTTCTAAGTTCTGGTTCATGGTCATGACTAAAGACCAAAGAAAGAGACTATGAGCATAACTTCTATGTGTTACCTTGTTACTTATGTGCAGAGTGGTAGTAGAGATTGCATAATTATTAACTCGTGCCTGTGCACCCATAACCCGTGTTGTATGCCATTGTTGTAAGTTCATTCCAGAAGCATCTGAGTCACTTAACTGTGGTGAAGTTCACTTGTGAATCCTCTGTAGCGTGCCCCATTTTCATAAGCATACCTTGGAACCGTTGAATCATTTCCCAATGTCATTCACATTCTTGATATTCCTTGCTCCTCGTCGTTGGTGTCATACTGAGCACAATCGCTTAGTAGTCCTTTTATAACCTGAGTGGTCAATTGGAAAATGATTGGAGTGAATCCCTTGAAGCTATTTGGTTGTGCGCAACCAATATTTGTAATCCTAAAGAGGACAAAACCTATTTCTAAATGATCTAGGGTTCAGGGGATCTTTCTATGCACACACTTAATAGCACCTGGAGGAAGGTGACGCCTACAGGACTGTTGAGTAGTGAATGGGTGCCTTCTTGGTGTTGTGTGGAGTGGGTAATGTGGATACCAAGCTAGTCGAGTCTTTGTGAGGTGTTTGCAATTATGGAGGCAAATTAGATCTAATTGTTTGTCCCTTTTCTTGAGTTGTCTAAACCTCTGTGATGTTGATTGAGTGATATTAGGTACCAGAGTGGTATGGAGAACGGAACTGACTAATGAGAATAGTGAAGGTCGAGACCTTCTGCCAAATAATCGTGTTTGGGTGGTATTTTTGCACACATATTGAATAGCACATGAAGGAAGGTGAATCCCGAGGGACTATTGAGAAGTGAAAGGATACCTTCTTAATGTTGTGTGGGTCAGGGATTATGGATCCAAAATTGGTTGAGTCTAATAAAGGTGACTGTAACTCGGTGGTGAGTTCACTAGTTAGCATTCCCTCCACTACATGTGCATCCCATTAACCTAGCTATGCACTAACTTGGATTGAGATTGAGTCTATGTGACCATGGATAGCTTGTTAACCCAACTATGTGTTGTCTTGGATATGGACTTGTGCCTCTTTGATTGTGAGTGAGCTCTGAACAGTTCCCCTTTCCTTAAGGAAATCATGCCCAGTGTGGGGGTGGCCTCTTAGCAGAAATAGTATATGCTAGACAGAGATCCTACGATTGGGTGGAATGTTCCTCTTGTGCAATTAGTTGCTTGGAGAAGCTACATTCAAGATACATGTTTACTTGATGTCTCATTGTTGTTATTTCATTTCCTTTGAATGAATGTTGATGAGAAATGATGAAGATGCATGTTGTAATTAGTGATTGAGAATATGAATTGCTTAGTTAGCAGTAAACATGATACTTGATATCTAAGTGTTGGACACATGGTATGGAATTCATGAAATGAATGTTTGCATATATATATATATATATATATATATATATATATATATATATGACTTGTATATGAAGTCCCATTATGCATATAGCGCTAACTCTATAGGAAGTGAGTGACTAGCAATTAGAAGTTAACGTTTCCACTTGATGGTTTTCTCGCAGGGTGATTGATGCGTAGTGGATAAGGTTGTTGAGAGGTGGTTCACAATATGATCACACTTTACGTGCACAGTGTATATGTGCGATGGAGAAATGGATAAGCGCAAAATTGTGCAAGGTTAACTTAGTGCGTGTAGTATTGTGCATAGAATAAAGTATGATCACTAGTAGAAAAAGTGAGATAAATGACTATGTGACTAAAAGAGTTAGTCCGGGAGTGTTTTAAGCTAAAAATGACTAAATTAGAGAAACACAACGAAAAATTACTAAATACAATGGCTATTTTAGTCATCAAATAAAAAATACAACTAAATAATTAGTCACGTAATAAGTAACACAACTAAAAATAAATTAATAGTTTAATAAAAACTAAATAACAATTACAACTTATGTAATGAACTGTCCACTGAACTAGATGAAATTTCTCACTCCTGTATATTGGATTACAGAGCAGGATTCGTCGCCATTGAAGCTTTGTCATATTTTTGGTTCAGATGGGAGCTATTAGCTAGCGTTTTCTGTCTTTAGAGAAATATGAAGAATGTACTTGAATAATTTGAGGTCTTTGGGTTTTTAAGAGAATTCTGAATAATTTGTGGGAAAAGTCCTATGGCTTTGGGTTTTTTTGAAGATAAATCTAAATAGCATATTGGAAGAGGTTGCGATTTTTTGGTGTTTTTTTTGTTTTCGTAAAAAGCCTACAAAATTTCGAAGCGAAAGTTTGGCTTCGAAGGCTTCAACATAAATAAGCAAACCAACTACAACTTCGAGCCTGCGAAGTCTCCATGTCGCGAACTCTACATTCCTAGTCATGAAAAATATGAAGATCACGACGTTGATGACATCAATTACACATATTAAAAAGAACCCATGGTTGAGGGTTCAAACCTCTCAGGACCCTCTGAGAACAAGAACAACTGATAGAAGAGGAACTGACCCTTTGGATGCCTTCATGGAAAGTAATCAGGATGAAATGAATAGTGCCTCGACTAAGCCCAAGGTTAAGACGGAGAAATTTGAGGGCGATGAAGATGATCCCATGGATATTTTTCTCAAGGCTCACAAGGATGCAATATTGTCCTTGGTCATTGAAGCTCTGCAGGTCGGTTATGACTCCGATAAGGAGGTTTAATTATGTCATTTCCAAGGCCATGCATGCCGCGCTGCTTGAGTATGATTCCGATGATAACCCCATTGTTCTTGATAGGAAGAAGATTGAGCCTATTCCTGCACTAGATCATTTGGAGATCGATTATGAGTCGTTTAACAAGGATTTTTAGAAGAAAAACCCTTCAATATCTAGTAATTTAGGAAACCCAATCCTGTTAAAAATACATATTTTGTCGTATTTAATTAGATGTAGGGTTGGATTCTTAAACACTTATCAAGGTTTTTTTATTGATTATTCCATTGTCTAGATCGTGATTATGTATTTTTATTTAATTTTGGGCTCATTAGGTTTAGTTTTTTACCATGGCCAGAAAAGAGGGAAAAGGGTTGAAGTGGGAAAACTATAAAAATTGTTTCAATGAAGGAAATGGTCCTCAATATGTAGTATTGTACACATTGTAGTACATCCCTACAACGAGAACTTCATTCCTACAACATGAAGTATATCACAAATGGCAGTATATCTCTACCAACAAAACCTTATTCCTTCTGCTATATCACATCTTGTAGTATATTGCTTCCATGAGAACTGCTTTCCCTAGAATCTTCAGTATATCAACACAAATAGAACTTCATTCATACAATATCTATTTAATCACATATTGCAGTATATCCCTAGAAACAATATTTCATTTCTACAATATCCATTATGCAGTATATCACTCATCTTCCTGCTACAAAATTGGTTTGATCCCTATTGCAATGTTGAAAGATTGATGCTCTGGTGTATATGGTAATTATTAAACGAGTTGAATATTCTAACAAATAAGAAATAGGTGTTTGATTCTTATTAATTTGGGTTTCAAATCAATCCTAATCATTAATTAAATTTCAGTTTAAGTTGATTCCATAGTGTTCAGGATCATATTATAAATGTAAGTGTGGGAAAAGGGAGGAAAACACCCTGTTCATGAGACTCGAGAGAGCCATGGAATTATTTGCATCACATATAATCAGATTAGTATGCCCTTAATGAAACGTTGCTTGCATGGTCTTAGTAAGAATCAAGTTAAAATCATTCATCAAATAAATTACTATTCAAATTTCACCAAGATTTTAGAGATTACTATATCTATGGGATGGACTTGGTTTCCTAAACCATAATAGTTTCTTGTATTAAATTTCAGTTTAAGTTGATTCCATAGTGTTCAGGATCATATTATAAATGTAAGTGTGGGAAAAGGGAGGAAAACACCCTGTACATTAGACTCGAGAGAGCCATGGAATTATTTGCATCACATATAATCAGATTAGTATGCCCTTAATGAAACGTTGCTTGCATGGTCTTAGTAAGAATCAAGTTAAAATCATTCATCAAATAAATTTCTATTCAAATTTCACCAAGATTTTAGAGATTACTATATCTGTGGGATGGACTTGGTTTCCTAAACCATAATAGTTTCTTGTAATTTTTAACTTAATTAAAGATTTTTGCTGATTTTACTTCTAATTAAATACTCATGTCCTCTTGCTTGTATTTGGTGTGATGTTGATCTAGGCATGAGCGATCAGGAAGTTATGGCATACCAGTAGAGTCTCAAAATCAAGGTTTTTGGATTTGATATAACAAGGCCAATTAAGACATTTGAAGATCGTGGCTTTTCTTCTACATTGATGAATACCATTGTTAAATAGGGTGATGTGAACCCAACCCCTATAAAGTGCTAGGCTTTTCCAATTGTACTATCAAAAGGGGATATTATAGGAATAACTAAGACATGTTTAGGAAAAACTGTTGCATTTATTCTGCCAATGATTGTGCAGTTATTTTTTTATTATTTTTGCAATGCTTGTGAGATTTAATAAAAACTAGATAAAAACTACAACTTAAGTAATAAAAAATTAATGATATGTCACATGCCTCCCCGTTGGTTGCCTTACCTATGGAAAGGTAATGAAGTACTCATTTTTCTCTACAAATCGTCCTTTGTGTGTAATTTTTTATCCGGTTAAGTTTTCAGAGATTTGAGCACATCTTCTCATTTTCTTTGCAAATCATTCTTTGTGTGTATTTTTTCACCTAGTTTTGTTTTCAAAGATTTGAGCACATCTTCTCATATAAGAGATCGAGGTTTTATTTAATATTTTTTCTTGGTTTATTTGTTTATGCAGGTCATTGGGAATAAATGGGACACATACCTCGACCTTCTACAGGATGACTATACTGAAGGGTACTCATTTTGTTGTGAAGCATAAGGGAAAATGACTAGCTTTGAAGTATTTGTGGTTTAGTATCCAAATGTATGTTAATAAAACATTCTCTTGAAGTTTCTCGAAACTTTAATTGTCTTCATGTATCTGCAGGGTTTGATTCAAGGTAGTTGTTTAATTGTCTACATGATTTGATAACTAAGTTTAAGAGATGGCGACTTATGGAACAAGTTTAAGTTCTAATGGTGATTTAATTGTCTAAATGATTTGATAACTAAGTTTAAGAGATGGCGACTTAGAGAACAATTTTAATATCTGGTGGTGATTTAATTGTATAAATGTTTTCTATTCTTTTCTTTATGGATGTTGCACTCAACTTGCTTTTTAATTCTAAACATTTCATTGCATTTATATGTTTGTTGATTACCCTTTCCCAAAGAAGAAGCAAGAAATTTTTCCACCTTTGTGTTGTGCTTTCGTCGGGCATTGAATTATTCCTTCACACTTTGAACTTCAATTTGAATCCCTTACATAGAAATTCAATTTCAATCCCTTACATACAACACTTTGATAATGAGTTTCACAATTTTTCACTTATACCAAGTTCCTTAGATGCTAGGAAGCTTTTTGTTTGAAGTATGCTTCATAATTTCTATTAGATCACAAAATTAAGGTACAAATCATGTTACCAAAAAAGGATAGGAAATGGATTGTTACCATGAAAAATGGATCAAGGAATAAACACAGATCCCCCAACCCAAATTGTGGTGTCTTAGAAGCTCTATGTCAAATACTTCTACAGTCCATTCCTCACGAACAATGGATTGCACCCAGTGTGGAAGATCAACTTCGTCATCATTAGATCCATGCGAAGGTTATTTGCTTGTCAGAATATCCAAAGTAATACACCAAAGCTGTAAACATCATCCTTCTGTGAAATTTTGTGAGCATTAATGTATTCTGGAGCTCTATATCCAACAATTATATTGGAGAATGGAGTTGCACTCTGTAACTCAGCAAGCCCAAAATATGAAACACTAGTAATGTAGTCCCTGGTGAGAAGAATGTTTGAAGACTTGATGTTTCCATGAGAAATTTCTCTTCCTCTGCTATGTAGATACTCAATTCCTGCAGCTGCACAAAGGGAAATACAAGAGCATGTTTCCCAATCCAATCGAATTCGACCTACTCCCCTGTTACTCGAAATAAACAACAACAAGAAATTTAAAAGAAAGGCTTAGATTCAATGTCCCTTTTCTTTGTTCGTGGACAAATTTTGAAAGTGATCAAGTTAACAACAAAATGGTGCCATGAGGCCTTTACTAATATGTTCCAATCTGAAACTTAGAAAATGAGGATCTTGAGTTGATAAAAAATATATATGGTTATGATGCTAATCCTTGGTTTCTTATTTACATTCTTTTGGGGGTTGGGCAGGGGACAGTTTGAACAACTTACCAAGGGATTTCCCATTGGTAAGGGTTTAAAAAAATCTCCGCTTTTGGTGTTTAAAGACTCTAAGTAAGCTCTAACAATTGCATCCCCAACATGACCTCTTTTTTTCTTGCACTTATGGCATTACATGAATAAATTTGTCAAAAGAATTATATTAATGTGATGAGTAATGAGAGTTTCCAAAGTTTAACTTGCTGATGGTGGTGATAAAATATATACCTGTGTTCTTCGAGTATAGTTTACATTATTGCACTAGCAATCTTCACAAACCCAATTTCCATCTTCTAGTGCATGAGGCTGCTTGCTCCAAGTATGGCCATTTTTGTGCTCATCTGCTCCTTGCATCCCGTTCCCATAAGATTAGTAATTATATTTGTAATAACCACATTATAGTAGTTGTCATCCAAAAAAGTACACTCTCAAATCTAAAACCGAAGTATTAATATTCTAATTAATTGCACTAATAGAAATGAGGCATCTTTCATACTTGAAACTTCATATGAAAATTTACATTTGATTTAATATTAGTTTGTAGGGCCAACATTATCTTTTTGAAATTGTGATGTATTATTCCTGATAGATGTAACAACATATGCTTACAAATTCAAATTTGAAAACCATGCAAACTACTATTGGATTGGATGATCATTCCATAGAATAACAAGAACATGATATAAAAAATGCACGTGCCTCTATGTTGGATTGAAGCATTTTATCAAACAAAACCATAATAAAATAACAATTCATGTCACAGAGCATCAATTAGATGATACAATTACGGTGTTTGATATCCCATCAATGTTCAAATCCTTTAGAGAGACTTTTTACCTTTTAGGAGTTGGACAAAGTATAAATTTAGGACAACTTTGGTAGAATAGATACCCCACCCTGACTTCTTATAAGATTGTAAATTCATTGCATTCCATTGTAGTATTTTCAAATTGGGAAAGGGAAAGAGTATTCTTGCTAATTTGGGTTTGAGGAAGAGTGCTACTCGAGCTCATTCCTACCCAATATAATTCACAAACTTCAACAAGGTAATCTCCCCATCCTTCTACTTTTTGGTAATGGTTGTATGTTTATTTTTTTGTTCTTAGTGTTCCATGATCTGAGTGAAAAATGAAAATATGTGGTCATTTATATTTTTTTTGTGTAGGTTTTGTTTATAAATAATATATAAGCTTGATGTATAGCATGTGGAAATAGAAGTAGAAGAAACGACCATGCCCATGGTCAAGCGTGTGATGCCATCTGTTGCATCTCTAGAGGAGGACACTATTTTGATGTTGATATTGTAGTTCCATGAATGCCCTAAAACTACAATCAAGGTTTTGCTTAAGGAAGTCTGTCGATTTCTTAATCCTAGAGGCATTTTGGCTTTGACAGATAACTCAATGAGTGACTTTGTTACACTTCTCTAAGGCATACCTGATCATTTATTCATGTTATATGAAGACATGCCTAATGAATTCTTATTTTATACATTTTTTTTTATTTGTTGTGCATCCCAAATCTAAGAGTTTATAGGAAAGAGGCCTTCTTTCTTGCAAAAAAAGAATGATTTTCCCTACACATCAATTCAAAGTTCAGAGAAAAGATCTCCATAATATTTAAAAAAATAAACATGAATGGTGAAACAAAAAAATAAATTCAACGACCATTATTGATTTATAACACTTGAATCTCCATTCCACCAAGATCCAACCAAACAACAAACTCCAAAGCAGCTTCAAACTACAATCTTCAAGCCTCCAAACATCATACTCTGCTTACAAAAGATTTAAAATAGAACTGCAAGGTTTCTTTCTCCAACTGCTCACTTTCAGATCCTGAACATATGTAGGAATCAATAAAAATGGTGGCAGGGACTCCAGAGTCCAAACAACACTATTCAGCTCCAAACAACAACTTTTCTCCTTGTAATAGATATGTCCCAACTCAGATATTAATGGATGAATGAAAATGGTTGGGGTTCATTTTCGTAAAAAATCATAAGTTTAGATTTTATTTTAAATGTTTTTTATTTATGTTATTGGAAAAATCGGGCCACAATGGGACCACACTAAAACAAGGATGTTTTGGTTCCCTTTTGGGACTGTCATGCTTGGGGATTCCAACATCCCTTCATTTGTCAAGGGATAACTAGGAATTCCCCAGTACATTTCCAATTTTAGTAGGGGAATACTTAGGGATATGGAGAACCCCCTGTTGTCCCTAAGGGAATCCCCAACTCTTGGGAACATCCCCATGTTCCTTGAGATAGGGAACTCATGGGATGAATTTCCAAGGTGCATGGAGATTGCTAAATATGTAACCATGTAATTTTCCATAACCCTTTTGAATATTTCATGTATTTTGTTACACATTGAGTTATTCCCGAGTTTGCACTTAAAATATAATAGAGATAGAAACAACAACATTTGAAGAGTGCTTCAAGGGAAGTAGACATTATTGAAGGCATTTTTGAGGATGAAAACATTGAAGTGGGGGAGGATGTAACACCATTGGCTAGAGAAGGCCTCGGGGCCCTCCCTCACCCATGATGGAGACATAGGTTGATGGCATGACTGGAGAGAGGATGGGATCTTGGTCACACTACCCATAGGAAATACTATAACTCGATTGGGGATCATGACCTTGGATGTGAGGATGCCCATACTTAAGCAAGAAAAGGTGCACCCATTCCCTAACAGAGCACACCCAACATGATTTCCGCAACTCATCCATACATAACCTAGAGCTTTAATTGGAAGCTCAAGCTAGGATAAGGTGTGAACTAGGAGTTGGGAACAATTTAGTGTAATGGAATGCATTCAGGACGGTGACCTAGGTCGGAGACAGAGACATTTCCTATAGGAGGAAAACCTGTAGTTGTGAAAGGAGTAGGGGTGAGACAATGTATGATCTTCAGTTATGTTATATTGTAAACCTTATACATGAGAAACTGCCATTGAGGGTCCACTGTAGGAGAGGTTTCTAGTTTGAGTCACCCTCATCATGTTGTAACCAATTTCATCTGCTAAATAAATATTTGGTCACACGCCATTGTGGTGTTTCCAATTATAGTACTTGTGTTGTTCTTTCAGTGTTTCCTTTGTGCAATCTGTGGTTATACATTAATGAATGGCTAAGTAAGGAACTAGGAAATAAAAATCAATAGAAGGGTGAAGGCATAGTTTGTAAGGATTCACAATAGGATGACCTAGTCCCTAGAGGTGAAGTATTGGCAGTTGTGCATGAATGGAAGAGGAGACGAGGCTTTGATCTAGAGTTGGACTTCTAGGCCCATGACACCTACTATTTTCAAGTTTCATCCATGTTGATCCAAAGTAATCCCCTTCTTGTATTGAACCTTTTCCATAACATTATGAATGGTGTTGAAACTATAAAATGAAGAGTAATGGGATTCCCAATCAGTGTTTTTATCAAGATTTACATTCCAACCTCCATTCCTTTTTGATGTTGTATTTAATAATGGTTTACAAATCCAAATAAATAACTGCCTTCATCTATTAGGTGAAATCCTTCCATATTTTGAATTGTGGCATTGATTTTATCAATCATATTAAAGGTCTCAACCACCAATGTAATCATAGAGCACATCAACATGAAGCAAAACTTTATATGGAGAAATTTTAGTCAACCCTTTTTCATTATGTTTCTTTCAAAGTTTCTACCCAATATTTTTCAACTTTGACAAATATATGTATCACTCCTTTTATACTAAGGAGAAGATGACGAGTCAATTGATTTTGGATGTTGTAATAGACAAGATTCATTATGGTCCACAAGAATATTTGTTCACATTCAGATCCCTATGTTCATTTCACATTCTTTACTTGATAGATGGTGTACATCATCCACATCAATTTTAAAGGGTGACATGAACAAAGTGATACTTTTATAATAAAATATGATTGCTTGAGATAATATTTCTCAAATACTTCAAATATTCTAAATACGAAAGAGAGGTACCACTTGGAATCAAACCTACAAAACCAAAATGAAAAACATATCAAAATATTTACTTGAATATAAATTTGCAAAGTAGTTCTTAAAATGAAAGATGGAAAATGAAATTGGAGAACATATTAATAACCTTGCTAGAATATAAGAATTAACACATCTATGAACCTCGAAGCTCTATATACATTTATGTTATAATGATGGAAAACTTATTTAATCTAATAATTAGATCATTTTACTTATGATGGTGTTTGGATCTCTAAATACTAATCCCTATATTTTTAATATCAATAATTTATTTTAAAATGAAGAATGGACTATATGAAAAATACATACCTATAAATATTTATTTAAATTCAAACGTGTTGAAATTTGGCTATCATTGATGTCAACTAATGTCAAAGAGGATGTCAATTGATCTATTTTGAATCATTTATGTCAACTGATGTCAAAGTGGATACATCATTCCTATGCCAGCTTAAAGAAGTATATGGAATCCACTTGAAGAAGCATATGCACAAGATGGTGAAGGACATGGATGCCAGTTTGAAGAAGGATATCAAAAAGTTGCATCCAGTCTGAAGATGTGTGTCCAAGTATGCATCATGCATGATCAGTATGAAGAAGCACATAAGGAAGGTACATCATGCAGATCCAGTTCAAAGAAGCACATAAGTAATGCATCCTACTACACGTGGTACCTGTGTAGATATCAAGTCCACCAAGTCATACTCTTTCATGGTAGTATTCAAAGAATTGGTTGGAAAAAGGTACACGTGCACAATTAGCCAAGGACTTGGTTAAGCAAATATACAAGTGTGCAAGTGGTCAAAGATCGGGAGTGTGAAAACAGTAAGAAATAGCTTATTGTTGGACAGTCCTAAAAGCATGCAAGTCTTACCAATTAGAAGATGATTTCAGTTAGTAAAGGGCACAATAGTTGCAAGAAGAGTGCAGGAGTTGAATTTGTTTATGCTCAAATCCCACAAGCCAACGATACAACATGTGTTCAGGTACCACACGTGATGATACAACAAGGGTCAAATTCTCACCAAGTAGAAGTTAGTTTATGCACAAATTCCGCAAAGCATTAATACATATCCATAATAGATGGTACAACAAGGGTCAAAGAATCATCAAGTCGAAGAGTAAGGATGCGCACATACCTTAAAGCAATGGAACATCAAGAGCGCAAGAGTACACCACTAATGTGTAAGTCCCACTAAGTAGAGAACCATGGATGCGAAAGACCCACAAAGGATGACACATCAGCAATGCAGAATATGGCATGTGGAGAAAGCACAATCCATGAAATATGGAAGAAGGGATTCCACAACCAACTTGTGGACATACAATCTATGCAGGACATGTATAAATAGAGATACAAGTTGGAGATTTGAAGTAAGCTCTATGGCGAGATGGTAGAGATTCAAGTGGAAAATACAAATTTATATTCAGGGCATCAAGTCGAGGACAGAACATCATGATCTAGCAAGGATCCAAGTGCGCGCATGCAGCAAAATGAAATACTAATGGTGCATAGAATGATGTTGTAGATCTGTGACAGATGCGTAAATACTAGAAGGCAAAAACACAAATGTATGCACAAGTACATGAGAACTGAATGAAATTATTGCAGATCACACGCAGAGAGTCACAGATGTTGTCAGAAGCACAAAGACAAAACCGAAGTATATCAGATGGTGCGAAAATGTTTAACTAATGGACAAAAGTTTAAGTGAAGTGTGCGAAGTTGAGAAGTCCATCTGATGCACAACGATAGAGTAGCAACAAGGTCCAATAAGCACATCATGATGAGGATGATCTGATACAAGTGCATTAAACAAAAAGGATGAATCACTTGATGCACAGTATGTCACAGATTTTCTAAAATATTGTGGCACTTAAATAGAATGGACATGTAATGTCCCCACCCATCATACTAGTGCGATGGAGAGAACGTTAGACTGAAGCCATGGCATATAGCCCCATGAAATTTTAAATAAGCATTCACATAATATAAAAAAAACATATGGAAATGTATAATTATAAGAAAACACAGCGGAAGTAATTTCAATTACACATCCATCATACATTCAAGATATTCATCAAATAAATAATTGCAAAGTTAACACAAGAGAATACTTATCTTATAACAAAGTAGTCCCAAGCAACTGGCTATGCAACTGCAACGTTCCACCCAACCATAGGCCAGTTGTGATCAACAATATCTCAACACACTACCACCCCCGAGCTGGGCATGATCTCTACAAGGAATCAGGGAACAACAGACTCACACATAGCCCAAAGACACACCAAATCAACCAAGCCAAGCTACAGTTGGGTTTATCAGGCTGTTAGGCAATGGAAGGAAGAATTGCTAAGCTAGTGGGATCATCCATAGAGATATGGGCACCCTCTGTAAGTTCTATCTAGCTTGGTCCCCACAATACCTACACACCTGGCACAAGGAAGTATTCCCTTCACTAATACATAGTCCCTCAGGCCATAACTTCCATTCTAGTGTTCTTCAAGGTGTGCATAGAAGAGCAACCAGCACTTTTGATACTCTTGAGAGGTTACTTCCTCACTAGGTTTATCAAGCCAATTCTGGTCCACTTGCACTCCTAATTCTTGCTCATAATTTCCAACCAACAAAGGGATGCACCCTATAACAAAACACAAGTGCTGAAAAAAGTGGGCCACCAAAACGAACTGGTAGATGGGGAATAAACCCTGGAAGAGCAAATTCATTTTCAGAAAATGTTTTTCTGCATTTCAGGGGCAAAAACGACCTCTATAAACCCCCAAAACATGACTCCCTTTCTCCCAGCCACTGTGTAACACAAAAACGAGCTCCCAGCTACGGAAAAATGCAGGAAACTGGTAAAAAAACGTGATGGGGAAAGCCCAACTAACTCAGACTGCATGAGAGAGGAAAGACTCTAGGTTCAGAATGGCTTTGGGCACCATTTCGTGGGTGTTTTCTTGCCCCAAAAGCAAAAGTACATTTTTCCAGGTTGATGGCTTGCCTATGCACGAAATTGGCTGCCATACCTCTTCATTCCCAAGGCATTAACTGCCTCAACCAATTTCTGGAAGAATTAAATGATTGGGTGCATAACCCAAAATGGGTAGTTGGTGGTTTATGGGTTTTCTCATTGACACATGGATTAACACTATTGGCTCAAGGGTTTGAATAATTTCCCTCCCTATTCCTTATAGAATCATGCCCCCATCTCTTTGTTGCATTGCATAGCCAGTTGTGGGTTTTTCATTAAAATTCGTATTTACATGATGTCTTAATTTACATTGTGCCTATCTAGCACAAGAACCATAGGCATCTATTTTTTTAATTTCTGATACATAAAACGCTAAATCAATGGTGGGGCCTTGGCCTTGAGCTCCTCACCATGATTAATAACAATATCTACATCATTTACGATTTAATGCAAAGGGGGTCAAAATGGGGACATTACATTCCACTCCCCTTACATTAGCATTGTCCTCAGTGCTCATCAAAATTGAACAAAAATGGATATGCCACCCTCATGGCATCCTCCAGCTCCCATATAGCCTCATCGGGACCGTAGTGCTTCCATTGCACCTTTACCTGTCCGATGGCTCGGTTCTGGAGCAATGTTACCTTCTTGTCTAGGATGCACAATGGATCGGTTTGGAATTCTCCCTCGGGTTCCACCTGGATCACATCCCAATTAATCACATGGTTAGGATCATGTACATATTTATTAAGCAGAGAGACATGAAAAACATTAGGAGCTTTAGTGCTAGTAGGCAATGCAAGTCTATATGAAACTGGCCCTATTCTTTCAAGCACTTCAAATGGCCCACAATATCTAGGTGATAGCTTGGCACAACTCCCAAGCTTCAAGGAACTCTTCCTTGATCTCACTCTAAGATACACATGATCCCCAACATTGAATTCCCTATGCACTCTATGTTTATTTGCATAACTTTTCTGTCTATCCTGGGTTGTTTTTAAATTCTGTTTGATCTTGGCAACTTCTTGCTCCATTTCCTTAAGCAATTCTGGCCCAAGTACAATTCTGTGCACTAGATTGTCCCGAGTCACTGGTGTCCTACACCTTATGCCGTACAAAGCCTCATAAGGACTCATTCCTAATGATGCTTGTTGCCCATTGTTATATGCAAATTCTACCAAGTGTAGATAATCCTCCCACTTGGATGGTTTTTCCATTACATACATGCGGAACATGTCTTCAAGCACCTGATTTACTCTTTCTATTTTCCCATGTGTTTGAGGATGGTATGCAGTACTAAAGCTTAGCTGTGTACCCAAATATGCAAAGAGACCTTTCCAAAAATTGGAAGTGAACTTGGTATCCTTGTCATAAATTATTGCCTTAGGCAACCCATGTAATTTGAAAATTTCCTTCATGAAAATATTTGCAATGGCATCGGCTTTGGACTTAACCGGTATAAAATGTGCTGCCTTTGTTAACTTGTCCACCACAACCATGATGGAATCATGTTGTCTCACAGTCATTGGCAATCCTGTAATAAAGTCCATGGATATTACTTCCCATTTCCATTTTGGAATTGGCACTGGGAGCAATAAACCTGTTGGATGTTGGTGTTCACTCTTCACCTGCTGACATTCCATGCACTTAGAAATGTATTCAGCGATGTCCTTCTTCATGCCTGGCCAGAAATAATATTTTCTTGTTGTAGCAATTGTTTTCTGATATCTTGGGTGACCAGAGTATGGAGCTTTATGGATTTCATCCATAACAATCCTCCTCAAATCTGCTACATTTGGAATATAGACTCTATTCTTATAAGTAAGAAGTCTGCCTTCTTCCAAATGATAGCCTTCATACTTCTTTCCAAGGTCTTGCTGCTGCAATTTGTCCTTTATCTGCATGTGTTGAATTTAAACCAAATAGACAAGCAAGATCTATGATAGAAACACAATCACAAGATAAACACACTATATATCCTGGGAAACCCTCATGGGGTAGAAAACCCAGTAAAGCTTTCCTCAATAAGATGATCAACCAAAATACAAGATGTGCTCCTTCCTTCTAAGTCTCCTTAGCAGATCTCCTCAACTAGTGCGCACTCTTCCACAAGTGAGTGAATGATCTAATGAGGAGTTCATCTCCTCTATTTATACTTGATTCTCAACTGAATAAAAGACCTGTTGGGGCCGACCTCACCTGGAGAAGTCTAATAACCCCTAAAACATAATTACAGGGCCGACCCACACATGGTGGGTCTAATAACCCTAGTTAATACTAACCCTCGGAGGAATAAACATCTCCGGATACATAATAGGGTTACCTCGGAGGGATGAAAACATCTCCGGAATAATAAAGTACAAATATAATATTCTTTGAAGTTACAATATTTAACACTCCCCCTTAACGAGAAGGATATTATAACAGCATCTGCAGGAGCAAGGAGTCACTACACATGATACATCTATAAATCATCGGAAGCTTTCTTCAAATTGTCTTCATCAGTAACTCAAACAGTTACTGGTACATCACTGTCAACATCAACATCAACATCACGATCAGCAGCGTCGTCATCACTCGATCAGCAGTATCATCATCACACGATCAGCAGCATCGTCATCACACGATCAGTAGTATCGTCATCACACGATCAGCAGCATCGTCATCACACGATCAGTAGCATCGTCATCACACGATCAGCAGCATCGTCATCACACGATCAGCAGCATCGTCATCACACGATCAGCAGCATCGTCATCACACGATCAGCAGCATCGTCATCACACGATCAGCAGCATCGTCATCACACGATCAGCAGCATCATACATGATCCTTCCTTTCGGAATTACTGGATCAATCTCATCATAATCATATTTAATACTATCCTTCCTTTCGGAATTACTGGATTTACTGTCTAAGGATGATTAGTCCAACTACAATCATATTTAAGACTATCCCTCCTGGATTTGCTGTCTAAGGATGATTAGTCCAATCACAATCTCATTTAAGACTATCCCTCCTGGATTTGCTGTCTAAGGATGATTAATCCAATCACAATCGTATTTAAGACTATCCCTCCTGGATTTGCTGTCTAAGGATGATTAATCCAATCACAATCGTGTTTAAGACTATCCCTCCTGGATTTGCTGTCTAAGGATGATTAATCCAATCACAATTCATTTAGGACTATCCTTCCTTTCGGAATTACTGGATTTACTGTCCAAGGATTATTTAATCCACTCAATTCATTTAGGACTATCCTTCCTTTCGGAATTACTGGATTTACTGTCCAAGGATGATTTAATCCAACCACAATTCATTTAGGACTATCCTTCCTTTCGGAATTACTGGATTTACTTTCCAAGGATGATTTAATCCACTCAATTCATTTAGGACTATCCTTCCTTTCGGAATTACTGGATTTACTGTCCAAGGATGATTTAATCCACTGATTTCATTCTCGAAGACCTCACGTCTACGGCTCTCTTTAGGACTGACAGTCCAGGGATGATCCAATCCCCTCAAGTCCATCAAGGACTTCATTCTCGGAGACCTCACGTCTACGGCTCTCTTTAGGACTGAAAGTCCAGGGATGATTCAATCCCCTCAAGTCCATCAAGGACTTCATTCTCGGAGACCTTACGTCTACGGCTCTCTTTAGGACTGAAAGTCCAGGGATGATCCAATCCCCTCAACTGTCCACTAAGGACTTCATTCTCGGAGAGCTTACGTCTACGGTTCTCTTTAGGACTGAAAGTCCAGGGATGATCCAATCCCCTCAACTGTCCACTAAGGACTTCATTCTCGGAGACCTTATGTCTACGGTTCTCTTTAGGACTGAAAGTCCAGTGATGATCCAATCCCCTCAACTGTATTCTTATCCATACAGGTACAATCATGTATCATATCAAAGCATGTATACATCTCATCAAAATATGTGTACATCAAATCATGTATACATCACATCAAAACATGTACACATCACATTAAAACATATGTACATCAAAACATGTATACATCACTAATCAAAACATGTACACATCACATGTATACATCACTAATCACATCAAAACGTGTGTACATCAAAACATATATACATCACTAATCAAAACATGTACACATCACATCAAAACATGTGTACATCAAAACATGTATACATCACTAATCAAAACATGTACACATCACATCAAAACATGTGTACATCAAAACATGTATACATCACTAATCAAAACATGTACACATCACATCAAAACATGTGTACATCAAAACATGTATACATCACTAATCAAAACATGTACACATCACATCAAAACATGTGTACATCAAAACATGTATACATCACTACATCACATCATCAAATTATGTATACATCTAGCATAAATGATATGTAAGAGTTCTAAATCTAAGTAGCTATCAAAACAGAAAGTAAACGATAGTAATACTATACTACTCCCCCTTTCGAGGAAGGTCCTTCTGGACTAAACCAAGCTTGTCTCGAAAGTACTCAAACTTCACTCGAGACAGAGGTTTAGTCAAGATATCAGCAACCTGATTCTCAGTGCTTATATACTCGAGCTTGATGGCTCCTCTCTGCACCATGTCTCGTATATAGAAGTAACGGATCTCAATGTGTTTTGACTTATCATGGAACACAGGATTTTCAGTCATCTTAATGCAGCTTTGATTATCACACATAATCAAAGTGGGATCCATTTGTAAGTCAAAGATTCCAGATAAGAGTTTCCGAAGCCACACCGCTTCACAGCTGGCAGAGCAAGCAGCTATATATTCTGCTTCAGCGGTACTGAGGGCCACACTAGATTGTTTCTTGCTGAACCAGGAGATCATGGCAGATCCAAGACCATAACATCCACCTGAAGTACTTTTTCTGTCTGAGACACTACCTGCCCAATCAGAATCTGAGAAACCATGCAACTTGAGTTCATTGTCTCCAAGATAGTAAAGGCCAAAGTCCACTGTACCTTTTAGGTACCTCATGATATGCTTTGCAGCTATGAGGTGAACCTTTCTAGGTTCTACTTGAAACTGACTGAGAGTATTTACAGCAAAGCATATATCAGGCCTAGTATTTGTCAAGTACATCAATGATCCAATGATTTGTCTATATAGGGTTATGTCCACTATTTCTGACGAATCATTGGCTAGCAGTTTTAAGTTGGAGTCCATGGGAGTGGCCATAGCTTTACACTCCAACATATCAAATCTTTTGAGGATCTCCACAGTATACTTACCTTGATTTAGAAAGATCCCTTTTGGCTCTTGCCACACTTCTAGGCCTAAGAAGTAGTGCATTAGTCCGAGATCTTTCATCTCGAATTCTGAAGAAAGCTTCTTCTTGCTTTCAATGATTTGTTTCTCATTTCCTGTTAGAAATAGATCATCTACATATAATAGCAATATAACAGGTTCATCATTCATTACTTTAAGATAGAGATTGGGGTCAGCTTTACTTTTGGTAAAGCCCATGCTTAATAAGAAACTGTCAATTCTTCCATACCAAGCTCTGGGAGCTTGCTTCAAGCCATATAGTGCCTTTTTCAGTTTGCATACATGGGTCCTTCCGTCTTTGACCTCAAAACCTTGAGGTTGTTCTATATATACTTCTTCTTCAATTACACCATTCAGAAAAACTGTCTTAACATCCATTTGATGCAATTTCCATTTCATCATGGATGCAAGTGCCATGATAGTTCTAATTGAAGTATACCTAGCAACAGGTGCAAAAGTTTCTTCATAGTCAATTCCCTCCTTCTGAGAGAATCCTCTGGCAACAAATCTTGCCTTGTACTTTTCAATGCTACCATCTGCAGCATGCTTTATCTTAAAAATCCATTTGGAGGAAACCACACTTTTATCTTTTGGTTTGGGAACTATATCCCAAACATCATTTTTCATTATTGACTGATATTCTTCTGTCATTGCTTCTACCCATTCTTTCTTTTGAGCTGCCTCTTCATAGCTGGTAGGTAGTTGATCCACAAGATCACACATCAAGGCCATATAGTTGGTCACTAGTTTTGGTTTCTTCCTTTCTCTAGTGGAGCCTTCGGGAGCACCATATCTTTCAGCTCCTTGAATGATATCTCTAGCCCATGCTGGTCTTCTTTTCCTAGATAATTCTGCTACAGGAGGTTCTTGTGGTTCCAGCATGTCATGATCCTATGGTGTATCCTTTTCAGGGACATGAACAGTCTCTGAGATTCTGGGAGATGAATCTTCTTCATAAACTTCTTCAAGTTGACACTTCCTGGATTTCTTGAGAGCTGCTTCCTCATCAAAGGTTACATCTCTACTTATCTCTATATGATGAAAACCTGGTATGTAGATTCTGAAGGCTTTGGAAGTTTCAAATAACCAACAAACATTCCCTTCTTTCCTGAGGGATCCAACTTGGTTCTCTTTTCTTTTGGAATGTGGATGTACACAGGACACCCAAATATTTTAAGATGACTTACCTCAGGCTTCTTACCTGTAAACACTTCTTCTGGAGTTTTGAATTCAAGAGCACTGTGAGATAATCTAATTTGCACATAAACTGCTGTCTTGGCTGCTTCAGCCCATAGATACATGGGAAGATCCTGGTCATGTATCATAGTCTTCACAGCTTCCATGATGGTTCTATTTTTTTTTTCTTTCTGCAACCCCATTTTGTTGGGGATTGTAGGGAGTGGTTAGTTCTCTCTTGATTCCAGCTTCTCTACAAAATTCTTCAAACTCTTTTGAAGTATATTCTCCACCATTATCTATTCTGAGAATCTTGATTTTCTTTTCTGTGAGATTCTCTATTAGAGCTTTGAATTCTTTGAACTTTCCAAAGACTTCATTCTTACCTTTTAGAAAGTAAATCCAAGTTTTCCTTGAATGATCATCAATGAAAGAAAGGTAGTATTCAAAACCACTTAAAGAGGTGGTGGGCATTGGACCACATACATCTGAGTGTATTAACTCCAAGATACTCTTAGTTTTTGTTTCACTCTTTGGAAAGGGGTTCTTGACATTCTTCCCTTTCTTACATCCTTTACAAGAGCCATTATGATCCACCTTCAAATCTGGTAGTCCTATGACTACCTTGCTTACATAGGGTAAGGCTTTGTAGTTAATGTGAGCCAGTCTTCTATGCCATAGCTCACTGGGACTAGATGTTTCATGAACAAGGGCAGCTTCTGGATGACCCTTGAGTTTATACAAACCTCCTTCTTCTTCACCAATGACAATTGCATCCTTAATGGATTTGCCTTTGGACCACATTAACACTTGTCCATCAATGAATGCAACTCTATAGCCTTTCTTGTCCAAAGCTGATATTGAAAGTAAATTCTTCTTCAACCCTGGAACATACAAGACTTCTTTCATTTTCATGGGGGTTCCAGAATCAAGTTTGTAGTTTGCTTCACCAATTCCCTTAATGGGATACTGATAGTTATCTCCAAGAGATACCTTTAGTGGAGAGGTCTTTTCTTCAAGACTTGATAAAGTCTTCTTTTGTCCTGTCATGTGCTTTGAGGCACCACTATCAATGACCCATTAGACTTCTCCAGGTGTTATAGATCCAGAGAGTGCGGAGAAAAGAACATACTCTTCTGCATCTTCTTCTTCATTTCTTCTAGATCTTCTTTTGGGGAAAGTCCTTTCTTCATCTTCTTCTTCTTTTCTAGATCTTTTCTTGAGAGGCCTTTCTTCTTCAACTTCTTCTTCACTCTCATCTTCTGCAAGATGTGCATGATGTCTTCTGTGGTAAGTACCCTTAATCTTTTTGCTAGGACAGTCTTTGGCAATGTGTCCTAATTTGTGACAAATGAAACATTGGAATGAGGAGTAGTCTCTTCCTTGGAAGGATCCTCTTTTCTTTTGAAATCTCTGTGGAGGATGAGACTCCTTTTGACTATCCTTCTTAAAGTAGGATCGATTCTTTCTTCTCTTGGTATGGGTGGCCAAGGCTTGGTCATCTTCCTTGAGCAATGCCTCTCTGTTGGCAACCCTAGCTTCTTCTTGAACACAATACTCCCATACTACATCAAACTTCATGCTTTCTTTTCTGGCACACATGGTTTGGATGAAAGATTCCCATGATCTAGTGAGACCATTTAGAGCTGTCATCACAAGTTCATCTTCATCAAGAGTATCACCAATGGCATCTAGTTGCTCTTTGATTAGAGAGACCCTTGAGAAGTAGTCTTGAATGGATTCTCCTTTGTGCATCTTGGTACTCTTCAACTGAGTCCTTAGATTCATTTTTCTGTTGATGTTCTTTCCTTCATACATTCTTCCTAGGGCATCATACATTTCCTTTGGAGTCTTCTTGGAAGACACTTGGGGAATCAAGTGGTCTTTAATGGAATCAGCTATGATTCTCTTTTCCCTAATCATATCCTTCCTGTGTTTTTCCTTGGCTTCATCTTCTTCTGGTTCTGCAACTTCCTCCTTGATATAATGAGCAAGGTCATTCTCTTCAAGAATGAGACCAATTCTGTATTTCCATGCCCGGAAATTCTCTATGCCTTCTAGCTTGTCTTCAAGCTTAGTATTTGGAGCCATCTTCTCTTGGGGGAGTCCAAGAGACAGAGTAGACTTACTTGGAAAGTTATTTTTCACTTTTCCGGAAACTGAAACAGAATTTTATCGCACTTTTGGTAGAATTAGGGTTTGCAATTCCCGGAGTTCTACTTAACCAAAAAGTTCGATCTATAGCTTAAAGGAATGCTCTTGATAAGGGCTATCCAGCCATGCAATCAGAAATAAAAAATTCCAACTTTTTTTCTGAAACCAAAATCTGACGTATCGCACTTTTGGTAGAATTAGGGTTTGCAATTCCCGGAGTTCTACCCAACCAAAAAGTTCGATCTAGAGCTTAAAAGAAAGGTATTGAGGAGGGCTATCCAGCCATGCAACCAAAAATCAATAATACCAGCTTTGGGATGAAACCCTAACTTCACCAAAGAGAGAGAGAGAGAGAATCTTACCTTGTGAAAGATGTCCTATTCAGTCTAGCTCTGATACCATGTTGAATTTAAACCAAATAGACAAGCAAGATCTCTGATAGAAACACAATCACAAGATAAACACACTATATATCCTGGGAAACCCTCATGGGGTAGAAAACCCAGTAAAGCTTTCCTCAATAAGATGATCAACCAAAATACAAGATGTGCTCCTTCCTTCTAAGTCTCCTTAGCAGATCTCCTCAACTAGTGCGCACTGTTCCACAAGTGAGTGAATGATCTAATGAGGAGTTCATCTCCTCTATTTATACTTGATTCTCAACTGACTAAAAGACCTGTTGGGGCTGACCTCACCTGGAGAAGTCTAATAACCCCTAAAACATAATTACACGGCCGACCCACACATGGTGGGTCTAATAACCCTAGTTAATACTAACCCTCGGAGGAATAAACATCTCCGGATACATAATAGGGTTACCTCGGAGGGATGAAAACATCTCCGGAATAATAAAGTACAAATATAATATTCTTTGAAGTTACAATATTTAACAGCATGTACACTTCATCCTCAACAATATGGTTAACAATCTGCTGCTTCAAATCTGGTTGGCAAGTACTAAGTGCTGCCACATGCATTTCATGTACCTTCCTGCTGAGTGCATCAACCACCTTGTTTTCTTTCCCTTTTATGTGTTTGATTTCAAAATCAAATTCACACAAAAATTCCAACCATCTAGCTTGCCTAGCATTTAAAGTTGGCTGATCAAACAAGTATTTCAGACCATAATGGTCTGTCCTTAACTCAAATTTTCTTCCCATTAAGTAATGCCTCCACATCTTTAAAGCATGTACTATGGCTGCAAGTTCTATATCATGAGTAGCATAGTTCTTCTTATTCTCCTTCAACTTTCTTGACTCATAGCATATCACGTGGTTGTCTTGCATAAGAACTCCTCCAAGTCCTTGATTGCATGCATCTGTACACACCACAAAGTCTTTTTCTGGGTCTGCAATTTTCAAAATTGGTGCACTTGTAAGAAGATTCTTCAACCATTGAAAACTTTCCTCACATCTTGGTGACTATTCAAACTTTATCCCCTTCTTTTGCAAAGAAGTGATCGGGTTTGCAACCTTGGAGAATCCTTCGATAAACCTCATGTAGTAACCAGCAAGGCCCATAAAAGATCTCACATCAGTCACATTCCTTGGAGTTGGCCAATTCATAATGGCTTCAATCTTTTCAGGGTCTACAGATATTCCTTCGTCGGAGATGATGTGACCCAAATAATGAATTCTATCTTTATAAAAGTCACATTTGCTCAACTTTGCATACAACTTATGCTCCCTTAGTAATTGCATTGTCATTCTCAAATGTTCTTCATGCTCTTCTTCATTCTTAGAATAGATGAGAATGTCGTCTAGGAATACAAGAACAAACTTGTCCAAATACTTGCTAAAAACATTATTTATGAGACACATGAATGTAGCTGGTGCATTTGTGAGACCGAATGGTACCACTACAAACTCATAGTGTCCATACCTCACTCTAAAGGTTGTCTTATGAATATCTTCTTCTTTGATTCTTACATGATGGTAACCAGACCTCAAGTCAATCTTTGAAAATACCTTTGCTCCTCTCATTTGGTCAAAAAGGTCATCAATTCGAGGAAATGGGTATTTGTTCTTCACAGTGACTTTGTTCAACTGCCTGTAGTCAATACATAACCTGAGTGTTCCATCTTTCTTTTTCACAAATAGAACAGGTGCTCCCCACGGGGACACACTTGGCCTAATATATTTCTTTTCTAGCAACTCTTGTAATTGCATTTTCAATTCTAGCAATTCCGGTGTACTCATCCTATAGGGTGTCTTAGACACTGGTGCCGCTCCTGGCACAAGTTCAATTGTAAAGTCAATGTCTCTCTTTGGAGGGAGTCCTGGAATCTCATCAGGAAAAACATCCCTGAATTCTTGCAATACATGATAGTCCTCCAATTTAAGAGTTTTATTCTCTGCTGCCTCTAAAATGTGGGTGGCATACAATTGACATCCCTTCCTACAGAACTTATTCAGCTACATGGCTGAAACCTGTTTAACAGAAGTCACATTTGGAATGCCTTTTACAACCCTCGGGTTTCCTTCTTCGTCCATGCATTCAAATGTCTTATTGTACCAGTCAAGTTTAACCCTGTGTGCTTCAAACCAATCCATTCCAATGAGAATATCATAGGAACCAAGTGGAAAAATATTCAGATTTGCATAAGTGAATAGCCCATCCATCTCTAATGGACGTTTCTCTACTATTTCACTAACTTTTCTCTTGGTTCCAGTGGCTAGTTTAACTAACCATGATTTACTATGCTTTAATTTCTTGAAAAAACAAATCTCAACAATTCTAGGAGTGACATAACTGTGAGTAGATCTAGGATCAATCAAAATAGAAACAGATTGCTTAGCAATCTTACCTTCAACTTCAACCATAGTTGACTGATGATCTGCTTGGCGGTCGTCTAGTGCTGCATATATTCTAGGGATTGTCCTTGCCACTTGACCCACAGTTTCAGCTCCCTAGATATTGTGGACTTGATTTGCATTCCCATTCCGATGTGGACAGTTCCTAAGCATGTGGTCTCCTCCACAACCCCAACATTGAAGTGGTTCTCTTGGCTTCTTTGGATCTCTTGGCTTGTCTCCCGTCATCCTAGTTGGCTTAGTCACAACCTGTGATGGCTGCCTTTGCTGATTCTTGAATTGAGGAGGCTTGAACCCCTTCTTCCTTTGATCAAAATTTTCATTTTTCTTATCCTTCCATGCCTTATGGAATTCTAGTTTGCTTCTGTTTTGATCAAAGAAATACTTGTCCTTTATTATGGCCTCCTCCAGAGTTCGAGGTTCATCGAACTCAATTTTGTCTTTATATGACTAGGGCAGTCCACTTAGGAAACGCTGAATTTTCACCTTATCATCTTGAATGTACCTGACATATCTTAGTAGCTCCAAGAATTTGTTTGCATATTCTTCCATGGTCAATTGTCCCAATCTTAGCTCATGGAACTCTTTGATCTTATCATCATAGTACCTATCAGAGAGGTGCTTCTACTTGAAGTATTTCTTGAACTGCTTCCACACAATCTTCCTTTCGTTGATCTTCTTCATTTTCCTGACGTGTTCCCACCATATAGATGCTCTTCCATTCAAGTTGAAGATAGCAACCCTTTCCTTCATATTCCCAGAGTAATCTTGGACTTGGAAATTTTTTCTCATCCCAAGAAGCCAAGCTTCAGCTTCTTGACCAGATTTTACCTCTTCGTCAAATGTAGGGGGTTTCGCCTTCTTAAATTCCCCATGCGAATTGTTCTTGTAGTGCCTCTTCCTCTTGCTTCTGTGGGATGAAGAGCTCGAACCCTCAATGGATTCTTCAGAGTCAGATGATTCATTAGAAGAGATTTTTGGAGTATAAGTTCGGTCTATAGAAACTCTTCTTGAGCTACTAGCCCTCTTACGGGAATTCCTTCTAGAACTACTCCCACCCCTTTCTGGATTTGATGTTTGATGCCTAGAGTTTATTTGCCTTTGGATGTCTGTCAAACTCTATAGCATGGATGCATTCAACTGATTTTGTTCTTCCTGAGCTTTAATCATCCTTTCATTAATTTCTCTACAGCTTTGCAACTCCACCCTTATGCTTCTCATGGTGGCTACAATATATGGAGGAGTCTCTTGATTTCTTCTCCCATTAGATTCTGTTTCGGCATTTTCAACATGTATGTTCTCCCCCATGGCATCTGTCTCAGGCTCATAGGGATCCTGTGCATCATCCATGATGTTGATTTTCTTGACCTAACCAAGATCCAAAACTTTCCAACTGTACTATCTAAAGTGCTGCTCTGATGTAACTGTGATTCTGCAAAATGTGTTCATCAACACAATTGTTAGCTGCATTATATTCTCAGAAATTCATAAACTACTTTCATGCACGTGGGAAAATATTATATTGACAATTTGTCAAATCATAGAATTTTCTCACAGTCAAGGACATATGAGGGGGACGACAGGGGTCAAGGGGGCTTTCCCCCTTGTGTCTTCCCTACGCCACTGCAGGGCAGGTTGAGGGCAGCGCCCTTGTTTTTTTTTTTTTTGTAAATCTTTCCATTTCGCGCAATCTGGCGCATAAGTCTCATGGCAATTTTTCCATTTTCGGCACTTGAAAATATCCCTGAAAAATAGCTGAAATTTCCTGTTTCAGAGCAACTCATCCAGTTCTTCCACCCTGTTGTGGAGCAACTCACTGAGTTCTTCCGACCTGTTGCGGAGCAAATCGCTGAGTTCTTCCGTTGTTGCAGGCCAACTTGCCGAGTTCTTCTGCAATTTTGGGCCAACTCATGGAGTTCTTCCAAAATTTCGGGCAAACTCGTGGAGTTCTTCCGAAATTTCGAGCGAACTCGTGGAGTTCTTCCGAAATTTCCCTTTGACGCCGAACACTTAGAAATTTTTTTCACTTTTTCGGGGCAACTCGGCGAGTTCTTCCACAGTTGCGGAGCAACTCGCGGAGTTCTTCCGAAAATTTCCCTTTGACGCCGAACACTTAGAAAAATTTTCTGCTGTTTTGGGGAAACTCGGCGAGTTCTTCTGCCATTGTGGACCAACTCATGGAGTTCTTCTGAAAATTTCCCTTTGACGCCGAACACTTAGAAAATTTTTCCTTTGTTTCGGGGCAACTCGGCGAGTTCTTCCGCCTTTGCAGACCAACTCGCGGAGTTCTTCCGAAAATTTCCCTTTGACGCCGAACACTTAGAAAAAAATTTCGTTGTTTCGGGGCAACTCGGCGAGTTCTTCCGCTGTTGCGGACCAACTCGCGGAGTTCTTCTGAAAATTTCCTTTCAACGCTGAAAAACACTTAGAAAATTTTTGCCGTTTTGGGCCAACTCGACGAGTTCTTCCACCGTTGCGGACCAACTCGCAGAGTCGTTCCAAAACTTTCCTTTCAACGCCGAAAAACACTTAGAAAATTTTCACCGTTTCGGGCCAACTCGGTGAGTTCTTCCGCCGTTGCGGACCAACTCGCTGAGTCCTTCCGAAACTTTCCCTTCGACACCGAAAAACACTTAGACAAAATTTTCATAAAAACTCTTAGGAAAATTTGAAATCTTTCCTTCTTTCTGTGATGACTGCTGCTCAACAGGATGTGATCTTACCTCTGTAATTTTATTCAACTTAGCTAGTTTAGACCTGATGCTGATACCTGTGGTGATTAGGAAGAGACCTTCCCATGTGACTGTAATTGGATTTGGCCCATAGAGGTCCAATGCTGCAACCAGCAGCTCTGATACCAAAATGTAATGTCCCCACCCATCATACCAGTGCGATGGAGAGAACGTTAGACTGAAGCTAGGGCATCTAGCCCCATGAACTTTTAAATAAGCATTCACATAATATAAAAAGACATATGGAAATGTATAATTATAAGAAAACACAATGGAAGTAATTTCGATTACACATCCATCATACATTCAAGATATTCATCAAATAAATAATTGCAAAGTTAACACAAGAGAATACTTATCTTATAACAAAGTAGTCCCAAGAAATTGGCTATGCAACTGCAACGTTCCACCCAACCATAGGCCAGTTGTGATCAGCAATATCTCAACACACTACCACCGCCGAGCTGGGCATGATCTCTACAAGGAATCAGGGAACAACAGACTCACACATAGCCCAAAGATACACCAAATCAACCAAGCCAAGCTACAGTTGGGTTTATCAGGTTGTTAGGCAATGGAAGGAAGAATTGCTAAGCTAGCGGGATCATCCATAGAGATATGGGCACCCTCTGTAAGATCTATCTATCTTGGTCCCCACAATATCTACACACCTGGCACAAGGAAGTATTCCCTTCACTAATACATAGTCCCTCAGGCCATAACTTCCATTCTAGTGTTCTTCAAGGTGTGCATAGAAGAGAAACCAGCCCTTTTGATACTCTTGAGAGGTTACCTCCTCACTAGGTTTATCAAGCCAATTCTGGTCCACTTGCACTCCTAATTTTTGCTCATAATTTCCAACCAACACAGGGATGCACCCTACAACAAAACACAAGTACTGAAAAACATGGGCCACCAAAACGAACTGGTAGATGGGGAATAAACCCTGGGAGAGCAAATTCATTTTCAGAAAACGTTTTTCTGCATTTCAGGGGAAAAAACGACCTCTATAAACCCCCAAAACATGACTCCCTTTCTCCCAGCCACTGTGTAACACAAAAACGAGCTCCCAGCTATGGAAAAATGCAGGAAACTGGTAAAAAACGTGATGGGGAAAGCCTAGCTAACTCAGACTGCGTGAGAGAGGAAAGACTCTGGGTTCAAAATGGCTTTGGGCACCATTTCGTGGGTGTTTTCTTGCCCCAGAAGCAAAAGTACGTTTTTCCAGGTTGATGGCTTGCCCATGCACGAAATTGGCTGCCATACCTCTTCATTCCCAAGGCATTAACTGCCTCAACCAATTTCTGGAAGAATTAAATGATTGGGTGCATAACCCAAAATGGGTAGTTGGTGGTTTATGGGTTTTCTCATTGACACATGGATTAACACTATTGGCTCAAGGGTTTGAATAATTTCCCTCCCTATTCCTTGTAGAATCATGCCCCCATCTCTTTGTTGCATTGCATAGCTAGTTGTGGGTTTTTCATTAAAATTTGTATTTACATGATGTCTTAATTTACATTGTGCCTATATAGCACAAGAACCATAGGCATCTATTTTTTTGATTGCCGATACATAAAACGCTAAATCAATGGTGGGGCTTTGGCCTTGAGCTCCTCACCATGATTAAATAACAATATTTACATCATTTACGATTTAATACAAAGGGGGTCAAAATGGGGACATTACAGGACACATGAAAGTGAGTGCATTGTTCCATCTGTTACTGGTGCATTATCTCAGAAAAAAATCTATCAATTGAAATAATGGTATCGTTTGGTGAGTGTAGTTGCACATTAGAATATCGGTGGAGTATACCTTAGCGCAGACTACAAGATCAACATTACACATTACATGAATTAATACATCAGCATAAGTGTAGAATTCAGTGGAAGGAGAAGTCAAGTGATGTATGCAGCACAGTGACAGTGAAATGTCTGGATACAAAGGTGGCACACAATAGAACTAATATCAGAATATCAGAAGTGTGCGCAATTCGGAATTTCAATAAGTCAGAATGTTATATTGGATATTTGGGCGGCAGGATGGGGCAAGGAGAAGGAGGTTGTAGCCTCTTTCCAGTTGGTGTTGGAGAACATAGGGAGTTGGTGCTTCCTTAAGTTCAATGCCTGTAAAACCAGGGGGTCGGTGCCTCCTTCCAGTTAGTGTTGGTTAATCCAAGAAGTTGGTGCTTCCTTGAATGTATTATTTTCATTACAAAAGATAATTCTGTGGTTTTCTCCCAATTGGGTTTCCACCTCAAAATCCTGTGTGTTTTGTGTTCTTTGTCTTGGTGCATATATGGATGAATGATTTTGTTTATATTTGATGCATAACTCAAGATCGTGATTAATTTAAGACTAATGTATTAAATAAGGTAAAAACCAGTGATAACTGCGCTAATAATGATTCATCCCCCTCTCAGTATTAAATCAATTCCAACAATTGGTATCAGAGAAGTTGTCTTCAGTAACATGTTAACATCTAGAAGATAGATCCTTGCACAGATATGGACAAGCAGGAAGGTATTTCTACTAATAGAGAACCAAGGTTTGACGACACTAATTATACATTCTGGAATGTCATAATAGAAATATACTTGCAATAATTGGGATCAGATGTTTGGAAATCCATTGTTGACGGTTACAATGTGCCAATAGTCGTGCTAGTTAATCTAGCTCAAAGAAGAATCTATGAAAGCAATGCAAGAGATAGAAACACACTACTATGTGGGTTGATAGATAATGAATTCATCAAGGTTATGCATTTCACTTCAGCCAAGGAATTTTGGGACAAACTCAAAGGTGTCTATGAAGGCGAAAAAAAGGTAAAGAAAGAAAAATTGCAGAACTACTCTGGGTTATTTGAATATCTGAGAATGAAAGATGAAGAAAAATTTACTGCTTACTTCTTGAGAGTAGATGGGATAGTAAACTCTATCAAAAGTCTTGGGGTTACTTTGGAAGAAGAAGTTGTGGTATATAAAATATTGAGAGCTTTACCCTCAAGGTTTGATGCGAAGGTGCCTGTGTTAGAATACCAAGCTAATATTGAAGACTTGACGAAGGACGAGCTTTTAGGGGATTTTGACTGCATACGAGATGAGAACTGAGAAAGAGATTCCCATAAAAGGGGAAGCTTCTTTTAAATCCATTGGAAAGGATAAGCATGATCATGGAAAGGAATGCTATGATGAGTCAAATGATGAGGAATCAAACTTTGTCAAAAAGATGAAAAGAGGATGAGGTAAGTATAAGAACAAGTTTCCCTTCAAATGTTTCAAAAGTGAAGGAGTAGGTCATTATGCCTCTAAGTGTCCTTACAAAGAAAATGAAGACAATGACAGTGACAAAGACTCCATTTCGTATGATTGGAAAACTGCGCGATCTCAACATAGACCTGAAAATAAAAGGAGGATTCCAAAACAAAGGAAGAGTCTGTACATTGGGGAAGGAAGCAATGCATCTGAAGGAAGCGACTACGACAAAGAACCAAAAGAAGTACTTTCATGGCATTTATGGAAGAAGAAATCAAAGATGAAAAGAAAAAGACCATTTCAAAGAATACTCCAGTTATGCAAAGCAAACCAATATCACTAGACAAATACATCTTTAGTGGATCATTAAAAACACCGCTAAATATTGTTACTAAGGTCAATATTGGTAATTAATATGAAGAAGATGAAGATGCTGTAGACATTGATTGGGAAGGTGAATAGATTAGTGCCCTGTATGACTTAAAGAAGTCAAGGAAGAAGAATACATTCTTGCAGGATCAGTTGTCAAAGTATGAAGAACATGAAAATCCATTTCAAGAGTCTCTTGATGCTGAAATTCGTGAAAAGGAAGCCAACCATGAGATATAATTGATTTGTGCACAAGACAAGATCAAATTGCTTGAGAAAGATAAATCTTCATTGAAATTATCTTTGGAAGAACTGGTGCAAAAAATCAGGATTCTATCAAATCATCTTGAAGAGAAGGACAAAGATATATCTCGTCTAGATTACAGATTGATTGAGATAAAGGGAAAGAAACAAGTCCAAGAGCACATAGTGATTTGTGCACATCAAGAAAACAATAAGGCCAGTATTGATGATGAAGTAAAAAACAAGTTCAAAGACAAGGCATCAATCCTGAACAATTAAAGATCACCAGAAGACAGAACGAGCCTTGGTTATGAAAAGGCATCAAAGAAGGTCTGCGACAGAGAATATTTCTCGAATCATGTTAAGTTCTTCAGGTATGATGATTCCATCAATTACAAATCTTTTCAATTTACTAACTGAATAAGGATTAATAGAATAAAGTGTGCAATATGAAATCGCTTCGGTATACTACAAAATATTGTCAAATTGTGAGATGATATGCATGTGATATTTTTGGACATAAGGCTATGCACACTCAAAAACTAGTGAACTGTCGAGATGAATATTTATTGCACAAAGGAAACCACATTCAAAGGGACTATAGTGAAAATTTTTTGGTGTAGAACCAAGACAGAAGTGCACACAAGAAAACTTAGGTAAGGAAATCCCCTCAAAAGTACGCAGAAGAAACAAACTATTCAGGTGCATCTAATGCAACAAGCAATTGATTCCCCTCTATATAATCCCATATGGATTGAGTGAGACCCTTGAGTTCAACATGATGCATCTTAAGGAATTCAAGGGGCGTGTTAGTTACATGTGTGGTTAGAATGTGTCTGTTACAGTATCCATTATGGTTGCATGAGGTTATGTGTTAAGTTGTTAATGTCGTAGAAAAATTCAGATACATGCACACATTAAGTTATTACTAAGTTATATTGCATGTGATACAGTACAAAACAAAGTAATTTTTGAATTTAGTGGTGCAGATGCAAGAGGAATCTTTTTGCATGAAGAAACAAACATTGTTAAAATATAGACATAAGACTGCACAAAGTGAAAATTTTCATTATATTCAAATTCAATATGTTTACAAAATTGCATGATTCAGGACTCCATGCCAAGGCCAAAAGGCGTACACAAACAAACACTGACAAAATTGAAGTGATAAAGAAATTATATTAACCGTAGTTCAAGGTCAATTTCAGTATCTGGCTGGTGTGCAAGATGAAGCTCCAAGTCGACCAATATTAACGCAGTACACTCTGAAGCAGGATGCATAGAAAGGAGTTGTAGAGTTACAAATGATGGTGGTTCAACATGATGAGGCTGAAGCAAGGACATTTCATTCAAAATCTGTTTTTGTTGGTGCTCCAGATTGTCGACCCATCGGGTTAGGAGAATCAGTTGCTCAGAATGTCTGTGACACACTTGTGACTGAGCATTTGATGACAAAACTCTGTTTCCACCATTTGTTGTTTCCAAATTTCCATATCAACTCTCAAGCATGAGAACTCAGACTCTTGATTATGGACTGCAAGTCACACATTCTCAAGGGAGTTATTGATTCATTGATAGAAGGAGGCTATTGGAAGAAAGAAGAAGAACCAGGTGATAATGTGACACAGAATTGCAAAAGTTATAATGGTGATGAACCGAGCATTATTCATGGAACTCTTATAGAATTGAATAGAAGTAGTTCACGCACATGAAATTAATTTGATGAGATATGCATTCAATAATGCACAAGTCAAAGAAGGTGGTGGAGTCGCCAAAATTGAATGTCAAATTTAATATGTTGTGGAAAGGTGTAAATGCAATTCATTAGGTTGTGCGACAGAATGATGTTTCCCCAAAATATCAAGTACGATAATGACACATAATTATTCTCACACGAAATAAGTATATCTACTTTAATGTTGAGTTGACGGATAAATGTGCAAAATACTCAGTTGTCATGGCAAGAGATTTGACAACAATAAATGTGACAAGCCAAGGTGACACCGAAGTAAATGCGAAAAATGAAGCAGTCAGGTGCAGAAAGGAAGCAAATGAAAAGATAAGGTAGAACCAAAAAAAGGTTTTGTCACTGTGTAGTTGGCACGAACCAATGTCTGCGTGAATCATTGTGCAAAGAATGATGTAATGTTGTGAAAGGAATAGGACATCAAGATGAAGGAGTAATGTAACACCTATATCAAGAAAGCAATCAAAGATAATTATGAAAGGATATCAGTGCAGAATTACAGCAAAGAACAATGAAGCATGAAGAAAGGGGGAGTCATCCCTGAAAAAAGTAGAGGTAGAGGCCAGCGCAAAATAAAGCAAAAGAAGAACCTACATTTCACAAGTAATCGCACCTATTTTACATTGATGTCAAAGGGGGAGAAAAGCATGAAGTGGGTTGTACATTGATTATGCATAAAGCTGAATGCAGCAGAGAAGAACCGACATGAAGAAAAGCATAAAGATAATTGAAGAGATATAATGAAGCTCCAACAGATGTGAAAGAGCATGAAGAAGATCATTGAAGACACAACATAAAGATGCAGCAAATGTGAAAGAGCATGAAGCATATAATTGAAGAAACATCATAAAGATGCAACAGACATGAAAGAGCGAGAAGTAGATCTCTTTGATTGGATCAATGGCATTGGAGATAATAGTACATATGGTCTATGCAGAAGTAATAGAAATAATACGAGTCTATGCAGAGGTAATAGAAAGAAGAAGATTATGTGCAGAAGTAACAAAAAGAAGAAGAAGTATTAACAGCAAAAAGTGTAGGAGTCAAAAGCCCAAAGAAACTAGAGGGATCACTGTGACAAGTACATATGAATCATACAATTCAAAGAATATCATACACAACTTCATAATGTGAAATTATAATTCACTACAGATCTAAGAGCTGAGGATACCTCACAAAGAAAGAATGAGCACAAAAGTTGAATAAGAGTGAAAACTGCAGTAAAAAAGAGGAGAATAATATTTATGCAGCAAAACTTAGATAGGATCAGAATAATGTCACATGATCCAATAATCAATATAAGGAAAAATGATATTACAATGGAGATAATTTAAATCACACAGGATAATTCGAACCTCACTTGGTCTAGCATAGGGATTATCACAACTGGAGTGCTCTGGAAGACTCAAACTCAATTGAACTAAACCTAAACTCATCTAATTGAAGTCATAATCAGTTAACTAACTAAGGAGGGTGCAATAGTGAGTTTTTCATGCATGCCAATCATAAATGGGTGCATGAGGCCACAATCAGTGGCATACAGAGCTCTAACCCCCCACAAGAGTCAACTAACTCAAGTGGACTACAATGGAACACTCAGTAGGTTCCTATAAAATAGGGAATTGACTGAATTGGTCCTAAAATGATGCATTCAAGGCACAAAAGGTGGTATATGGATCCTGGATGACATCTGCACACCACTAGGGGGGAAATGACATCATCAACAACTAGGAAAAATAAATAATGCTAGGTAGGACAAGGATGGAGTATTTAAATATCCTAACACCCACCCTTAATCCATACTTTTTCATCTTGGTCCATGGTTACTAAGACCAAAGGTCACCCATATAGTCAAATAAATGATAAAAAAGAACTGTCCATGAACCAAGGAAATGGGGAAAAACCTCATGGGAAAAATACTCCCCCCCAAAAAATAATAGTAGTAGGGAACTCAAAGAACCTTCATACTAAGAAGAGAAGGAAAAAAATTTCCTTAGTGAAATCTTTTGAAAAAATATTGGCAAGCTACTCCTTTGTAGGATAGCAATGCAGGTGCTAGATCTAGATTTGGATCTGGATATGCTCCTCTGATGTACCTCCCACTGTGTAGAAGTTGTATTTTCCAAAATAAGTCTTTCAGGAACCCTTCTTGCTACTGGAGTGAATGGCTCATTGTGGTCCAAATCATGCACCTTTGAGTACCTTTTATCAGAAAACCGAGATTTGTACTTGGTTGTAGATTCCACATTGCAAGTCTCCTAAAGATATTGTGGATCAAACCCCACCATCATGTAGCACCTCTTTGAGAGAAGTGGATCTGCATGACATAGTGCAAGTTTTGCATGATAATGAGATCAGGTGGTTCTATGGTAAGATGGATCCCCAACTGTGTTCCGAGCAGCTACAAGGACTTTGTGATCCCATATTGGCCTTGGCCATGGATTGGGAGCATGTGTTGGATCTGGATCTGAATATGAATCTCCTTGAACTTTATTCTCAACATCAAGATATTGATCCTCATCTTCATTAGAAGAGATATCACTCTAATCTTCATCAGATTCCGATGGGGTAAGCAAAGAGTATGGAAATAATGTGAGAATTCATATGCCTTGGAGGCATGGTTTGCAAAACCTTTCCCTATAATTTTCCGAGTAGAGATCTCTACAATCTCAATTGTGTTAGTACCAAAGACCACTTTATTCGGTGAACCTGTGTGAGTCATCTGATATACAGACAACAAATTTGTTGACAAAGAAGCCACACATAGAACATTTTTGAACTTCCCATGCTCCATATGTACTATGCCCTTCCCTTCAACAGATATATGAGATTTGTCTCCCATGTGAATAATCCGACCATCTTTGATATCTAAAGAAGAAAATGATTCTATGGAGGCAACCATGTGGTTGGAGGCTCCTGAATCTATGAGGAGGGCTTCTAATTTTTAAAATCCAGCCTTCAGTGCATGGCATCTCTCATGACCATCAGACTCACTTCCAGAATCAGTCTCTCTTGCACCTTTTGGAAGGGAAATGTTGTGTGGTTCAAGAAGCTTGGTCATCTGATCTATTTTCTTCTGCATGCAAGATCTCTCTGGGTGGTTTCTCTTCTTGCAGTAGGAACACTTGGATCTCTCAAATCCCTTCTATTTATCCTTCTTAGAGATGGAGTCTCCTTCTGATGGACTTGACTTGGAATTCTTCTTGGGTTTAGATGTCCTCTTATCCTTTCCCTTGTGATTCCCTTTCCCATTCACACTTTTTGCTTCTATAGCCATAAGAGCTTGATCTTTGGAGGCCTTCAAGGCACCCATTTGGATCAACTTATCTTTTTCTTAGACGAGAGATTCAGTGAAAACATCTAAGGAGGGAATCTTCCAACCAGGGATTGACATTCGCCCAGAATGGAAGGTAGAGACAAAGATGGAGATCTCAGGACCTAGCTTGCTCAAAATGGATAGCACCAGCTGCTCATCCTTCTTCTCAATGCCACACTGCTTACATTGCATAACCAGAGATTTGAATTTTGAAAAGAACTATTGAATGGTATCGAAACTGATTGGTTGCATAGCAATCAACTCATTTTCCAGAATATGGCCTCTTAAATCATCTTGTTTGCTAAAGAGGGTCTCTAAATTCAACCATAAATCTCTTGGTGTAACATACCCCTTTGCTGAAAACATTTTATGTTTGAAGAAGAAATTATCTTAACTTTTATTGTAAAGTTTTATATTTGGACAAGTGTCCAAGGATGACTGTAATTGAACAATATTATTATTTAAATAAATAAAATAGGAGACACTCACCTAAGGAGAATTGTTGAAAGAGTGTTTACTAACCCACTACGTGGAATGGAATCTGGGGTAGAAGGAAATGGACAAGTGGCAGTATCATGAGGCAAGTAACTAGCTGTTGGTATGGGACAACTCCCTTGAATTGTGGTCATAGTGCCCTGAAAAATGGGACTGGAGCTTGAGGCTCATTTATTGAAAACTGACAACCAAAAATACCTAGGCGTCTTTTTAAGAGCCATCGAATTTTGGACTGAGGTTCATCACTTTTCCTGACGAGGAAACTTACCTTGTGGTTCTACTGTATGCACACAAGAGATTCAATGAGAGGAAAAGCTATGTTTTTTATCATGGTGTAAGTCTGCCTTGTTTACTACTGAGTACAGAGTTTTTACGACTGAGTGTAGAGCTTGAGGGTTTTTGGCAAGTCTCTATTGATTGTTGGTTATACATTTTGAGTGCCTTGCTTCTACACAGAGTCTTCTACGTAGTGGTTCAGTAAACAGGCTCAGGGGTCCAAACGAGGGAAGTAGTTTGGATGCTTCTTCTGGAGAAGGTTGGGAGGAACAAGCCTCCTTGGTTTTTTGTCCACCCTATCTACAGTTATAGGTTCTACTTGTTATTTCAGCTTCTATGTAGTTAAATTATTTTCTATAATTGTTGATTGAGTATTCATTAATTAAAAACTGATAGTTATGATCATACATAAGTAATTGTTTTGAATTTCTGATCTAGTTATGATTCTGTAGAATGATGATTAAGTATATGAAATGATTGAATAAATGACTTCCTTGTATTTTTCCACGCATTGTTTTCTGTACCATACTCTAGTACAAGGAAGGAGAATTAAGATAGATAAATGATAGGCAGATTATAGAATGAATGAATAGACTCACATTGTTGTGTTTCCTTAATATTCCTTATCTGTTAGATTTACTGTAATTTCTTAGTTGCTTGGCAAATTCCATAACTTAGGTTTCTGTCATAGATAAAAATAGAAATAATGATTTTATTCAGACATTCTATTATTTCTATTTTTACAGCAATAGATTAAATTAGGGTTTAAATTCTCCATGTTTCTAAACCTAAGTGAAAAACAAAAATACTGATAGTTCTTTATTATCCTACTTATCCATTCAAATCTCCTAATAAGACTTTTATCTATCATGTATTATAATTATTTTAACATCAAAACAGTTACCATATTCACGATTGAAAACAAATATCATTGCAAGTAGTTTAAACAAAACTGTTAACACTTAAATCGTCATTACCATAGACCCTTTAACACAAAACAAGTCTATATTGGACGAAGGTTGTATTATTGACAGAACCCTAGCTTATGTATTACAACTTTTCAATATTCATTCAAAACCCTTATCACTTCTACATATTGCAATGTATTAACACTAGTAAACAAAACCCTTTTTAAAGATAGGATTCACTAAACAGAGTTTCGACTAAGGTACTATGCCTTATTTATATATATTTTTTTATATGCATGCAATCATATCCTATACATGTGAAAATCCTCACAGCAGATCTAAGAGATGATGTATACCTCACAAGAAAGTAATTGATTAAGCAAGAAAATAAAAGAAGATTGGTCAATGCAGTATAAGGAGCAACAGAATAATAATATAGTAGAACTAAGATAGAAGCAAAAATACTTCACACACACTAATTAATTAATCACAATATGGACAAATAAATAGTACAATGCATGAGGAATTCAAATGCCTAAGGTGGCAATTCGAATTAGCCTTCATGGAGTGATCAAAGGATCACTGGAGTGTCATCAGAGCACAACTAGTATCATCGGAGCACAACTGGAAGTCTTCATCATCATCAGTGGAGTCATCAATGCTCAAGTAACTGTCAACCATCAGTCAAACTAAGTTTGGTAGGTGTAACTGAGTGTAATTGAGTGTAACTGAGTGCAATTGACTGTAACTGATGGTAACTAAGTGTAACTGAAGACAACTAGACTAGTAGGTGAAGGAGGGAGAGTTGCTTCCTCAAATCAAGGAAGAAGGGTGCATTAAGCAACTAGAGGGCTAAAAATGAATAGTGAGAAGCTCCTGGGGGATGGCTAACTGAGGGCTGGGTGCTATACTGATGACTGGGATGCATGCAAACCCTAAAAGTGCATGCATGAGTGAAAATGTAAATGATCAAAATACTGGTGGGACTTGGATAGAGGATAGGAATATCCTAACAACCCCCCTTAATCCATCCTGGTCCCTGGTAACTAAGACCAAAGGTCACCCAATACAATGAATAATAACAGTCAATAAATCAAGGAAGTGGGGAAAATTTCATGGGAAAAATACCCCCCCCTCAAAACAAACTGTAAGGCACACATAAAAAATAAATGCTCCAAACTCAAGCAGGTGTGATGCTTGGTCATATGTCTGGAGGTATCTTCTTCTTTGGAAGAAGTGGATCATGCTCAAAAATCATGTTCTTGTACTTGCTCTTTAGATTTAATGTGATGAGAACAAATCCAAAAGTATGAGAGTGATCCTTGAACCTGTGATTCGAATCAGCTGAGGTAGGATCAAAAACATGAATATGCAGATAGTCTTTTGTCTTCTCCTTCGAACCATCATGGGTGAGATCATGCCAAAAAGAACCATTAAATAATAATGTTTTCTTGAAATCCAAATCAGATTTAAGGCTTGAAGAATAGTTTCTTGAGATCTCCTTTGAACCAGCAGGGGCGAGATCAAAACTATCATATGCATGAGAAATTATCCCAAGTGAATGGCAATGGCCATAATCTTCAATAACCTTTTGAAAGCATGAATTAATAATCATATAGTAGTAAGTAAGAGGAGAGTAATCAGGGAGAGCGAATGCATTACCTCCAATGGCTGAATTTACCTCCAAAAAATTCATAAGATCATGATGCAAACCAACAGACTCTGGTGCAAGAGAGGATTTAGGACCTTCTGCAATATCTAGAGTGTGAGCTGGCACAGAAAGAGAAGAAAGTTGGAGCATGAGTGGAGAATCTGCAAGTTCTTTGTCAACAACTTCAATATGAGATGATACTGGTTCATGATCTGAGAGACCATCAAGGGGAGTGAATGCATCACTTTGCTTGCTTTTGAAGGGGTTTGGAGAAAATCCTTCATTCTGTTTGCTGAATCTTTCATTCAGGTGAGCCCATAGGTCTTTTGGTGTTTCAATATCAATAATGAAAGGTTACAATATGTACTTAGGCATAGTAAGCATCATTCTTCCAGGTGCATGTCACCTTTATTCAACCAGTCAATCTTCTCTTTAGAGGATTCGAACTCTCATTCAAAATAATAATCAAAGAGATCATGGCTCTTTAAATATGCTATCATATTCAATTTCCATTCATCATAGTTGAATAGAGAAAGAGGAGGGATTCCTTCTAAATCATACATTGAACCTGTAGAAGACCTGCAAAAACAATAGAGAATATCTGCAATTGCTACTGCTGCAAAGATGCAGAAACTGCTGCAACTGCTGCACTCGAAATATTGGTAATAACCTGCAAAAAACTCTCAAGAATGGAGATAAACAATACTCTCAACATGCTTTGATACCATGTGAAAATCCTCACAACAGATTTTAGAAATGATGTATACCTCACAAGAAAGTAATTGATTAAGCAAGAAAATAAAAGAAGAGTGGTCAATGCAGTATAATGAGCAATAGAATAATAATAAAGTAGAACTTGGATAGAAGCAAAAATACTTCACACACACTAATTAATTAATCACAATATGGACAAATAAAAAGTACAATGCATGAGGAATTCGAATGCCTAAGGTGGCAATTCGAATTATCCTTCATGGAGTGATCAAAGGATCACTGGAGTGTCATAGGAGCACAACTAGTATCATCGGAGCACAACTGGAAGTCTTCATCATCATCAATGGAGTCATCAATGCTCAAGTAACTGTCAACCATCAGTCAAACTGAGTCTGGTAGGTGTAATTGAGTGTAACTGAGTGTAACTAAGTATAACTGAGTGTAACTGAGTGTAACTGAGTGTAACTGACTGTAACTAAGTGTAACTGAGTGTAACTGAAGACAACTAGATTGGTAGGTGAAGGAGGGCAAGTTGATTCCTAAAATCAAGGAAGAAGGGCACATTAAGCAACTGGAGGGATAAAAATGAATAGTGAGAAGCTCCTGGGGGCTATCTAATTGAGGGATGGGTGTTGGACTGATGACTGGGATGCATGAAAAATGCATGCAAACCCTAAAAGTGCATGCATGACTGAAAATGTAAATGATCAAAATACTGGTGGGACTAGGATGGAGGATAGGAATATCCTGACAATACAGTCGTGACCTCAACACAAAAAAGTTCATTTGACGAAAGGGCTCGAACTTTTAACATTAAAAAAAACCATTCCTTGCAGGACGAGCCTAGGTTAACAAACCCAGCTCTAAGCAAAACCAAATAGACATGTCTCAGTAGCAAAAACAACTACATATCGATAAATTTCATGCGTACAAGAAATTGGAGCTTGAAACTATAGTTCAAAGAACCAAGCCTTCTAGCCTTCAACACTAAAAACCTTTCTCAACATTATAGCTATGCACATAACCAAGGACTCAAGGCCATTCATACAACAAAACGAAGTTTAAACATTAGGGTTTGAGGTTGCAAAAACGAGACAGTTTGGCTCTCGGCTATTAACAAATAACATCAACATTAAACTAACATAGAGCATCACTTCTAGGCACTATTCTTTTACAGCATAAAAACCTTAGGCCAAACCCTTCTCATTTATCAAATAGTCGAGGGTTAAAACCCTGGAAAACAAGTGATACATTTTGGCATATAGTAACACTATAGAGTACATAAAAAGGGTAGGTTGAGGATGCAATCCTCCCTACACATGCTTCACAGCATGTAAACATTACAACAATGACCACACCTTCAGAAAAATTGAAAGCTCCGGCCAAACCAGACACAACCATCAGTTGCGAGGAGAAACCACAGGGAAAACCACTGAGACTTACCGATTCAAGCAGTAGTTTCCCACTTAGCTTGAGCATGGAACCCTATAGATGAAAGAACCTGCCATGAACACGGAAGGTTGTTAAATTTTATTCCAAAGCTAAAAAAAATACTGACGATTGCAACAATACGAAAATTTCAGTAAGACATTACCTTTATATTTAACCGAAGGTCGAAATTGATATCTTTTGCAACCGGCTTGAATCCAGAGTCACTCACAATTCACTTGATGAATACAGTTATTACATTCACAGTAATGGCTCAACTCTTAAACCCTGAAAACTATCAATCCTCCATTACAGGTCGTGGTATCGAGCCTGAGGAAGGAGTCCTCAAGAACCGGCTCGAAAACCCTACATAAACGCAAGCCTGTCGGCCACACTACACCCACGCCCTTGCAAAATGAATGCCAATTTTATCACCATAGTCGAGGTAAGCCAAATGCTATTAGGGTTACGTTATTACCAAGAACTAGCAGGTGAAGCCAGCCACGGTGGATGCCAACAAGCATTCCACCATCATCACATTAATGCACTTTAATGATCCTGTCTACCATTAGTACGACAACTTAGCAACGAACCTTGCAACCAAGATATCATACGGGTAACCTTTGGGATTTACATTATAGTATGAGTTACCAATTATCAAATCATCATATTATTGTTCCCAAACATGATGCCTTTACAAGATGACCTAGCCTTAGTCTCGACCATCACCTTGGAGACTTGCAACATGGTCATAAGGGTTACATATTATATTTAATACATGATATTTCATAAGTAAAGTTACCAACCTTGAATTAGGACTGATGTTGATTATTGTCGAAACTCTTATGTATTATATTAAGACCACAAAAAGCACATAGTGCAACTTTATCATAAACCTTGGGTACTTTGTGTCAAGTGGTGATAATGCTTATATTATCAACCTAGAAGATGTGTGATTAACAATAGTGTTATTGATAGATACTATCACTAGTTTAGCCTATGCTTAGTCTAGTAAATTGCTTAGAATGTATTCAAACCAAGGTTCAATAGGAAATACATATAAACTAAGTCAAGGACTTTCTAAAACTTAAGACATGTTTCTTTTAGCCTAAACACTTAAATACTTATTATCATTCCTTTTATGCAGAGTGTAAATAATTTTTTTGATGTGCCACTTTGGCTTAATAAAATAACATAGAAACTGACAGTAGAGTATGATGCGAGTTAGTTATTTAGTTGGAGCAATGATCAAAGCATATATCACCCTGAAAAGCTTCTCAAGTTACTCTAATCCTCTTTTAAAAACTGGAAAGCTAATTGACAAGAGTGAGGATCTCCGTAGTTTCACTTTCAAATTTTTATTACTCTCTTACCTGTAATCTACATCAAGAGGTTCAAATGCTTTAGCAATATAGCTAAGTAAGCCTTAGGGTGTCCATAGGACCCCTTCATCATCAACAAACAAAATAATACAGTTAGCACATATAAACAATAAATATAACAAAGGGAACTTTTAAAGCATTAACATCGTCACAAAATAGTATAGTTGTATAAATGTTACAAACATTTATTTCAGCATGTTGACACAGAAGCATTTAATATGATTCCACACAGCAAAGTACAACATTTAATGGTATGTTGAAAATTTTTAAATTTTGTGAATTTTCGGGATGTTACACTTGGATTCTTCAATCCTTCGATGTGGAAGAGTAGACCTCTGGAAATATGAATACACATGAAACCAAATGCTTCATCCATTCTATTCAGATACTTGGTTTTCTCCACAGCTGATTGTGGTTGAGGATCCTTCCCCGTTGTCACTTTGTACAGTGATTTCTTGTGCAATACCATCTGCATATCATCCCCCCAATCAAGGTAATTGAAGGGTGTCAGGATCCTAGGAGAGAGAGGAGAGTTTGAATTCTCCATTACAACTGTTGGAGCGAATACAAGGTGAAAACTATTGCAACTATAGAAAACTACTACCGCAACTGCTGCAACACTCAAAAACTTTGAATAACCTGCAAAAAAATCACAATAATGGAGGTATACTACTACTGATAACTTCTTTAGGATAGTAGGAACTTTTATCTGGATCCTTCACTCATGGCTAGATCTCATTGGATTTCTCCAATGAATTCAATGCAATGGAACCATGATTTGATGTGGGAATCCAGAGGCTTCTGGTGCACTACTGAAAGCCACTGCTCAACCTATTCACTCAATGGCTTTGATACCATGTGAAATTGTAATTCATTGCAGATATAAGAGTTGAGTATACCTCACAAAGAAAGAATGAGCATAAAAGTTGAATAAGAGTGAGAACTGCAGTAAAAAAGAGCAGAAGAATAATTATGCAGCAAAACTCAGATAGAGGCAGAATAATGTCACATGATCCAATAATAAGTATAATAAAAAATGATGTTACAATGGAGAGAATTTGAATCACATGAGAGAATTCAAACCTCGGTTGGTCTAGAATAGGGATTATCACTACTGGAGTACTCCAGAAGACTCAAACTCAACTGAACTGAACCTAAAGTAAGCTAACTGAAGTCACAATCAGTTAACTGACTAAGGAGGGCGCAATAGTGAGTTTGTCATGCATTTCAATCAGAAATGGGTGCATGAGGCCACAATCAATGGCATCTGAAGCTCTAACCCATCACAAGAGTCAGCTAACTCAGGTGGACTTCACTGGAACACTTAGTAGGCTCCTATAAAATAGGGAACTGACTGAAGTCGTCCTAAAATGATGCATGCAGGACTCAGGAGGTGGTAGATGGATATTGGATGACATCTGCACACCAGTAGGGGAAAATCACATCATCAACAACTAGGAAAAATAAATAATGCTAGGTAGGACAAGGATGGAGTATTGAAATATCCTAACACATAAGGTCTTGACATCAATTCCAAAGGGGGGTATTGTTGAAATTTGGTTATCATTGATGTCAACTAATGTCAAAGAGGATGTCAATTGATCCAGTTTGAATCATTGATGTCAAATGATGTCAAAGTGGATACATCATTCCTATGTCAGCTTAATGAAGTATATGGAATCCACTTTGAAGAAGTATATCTAAAAGTTGCATCCATTCTGAAGATGTGTGTCCAAGGATACATCATGCATGATCCGTATGAAGAATCACATAAGTAATGTATCCTACTACATGTGGTAGCTGGGCAGTTATCAAGTCCACCAAGTCATACTGTCTCATGGTAGTAGTCAAAGTATTGGTTTCACAAAGGTTCATGTGCGCAATAATCCAAGGAGTTGGTTAAGCAAAGGTACAAGTGTGCAAGCATTCCATGAGAAGACTCTGGAATGCGCAAGCATTGTTTGGTCAAAGATTGGGAGTGCGAAAAAAGTAAGAAACAACTTATGGTTGGACAATCCTGAAAGCACACAAGTCTTACCAATCAAAAGATGCATTCATTTAGTAAATGGCACACAAGTTCCAAGAATGGTGCAGTAGTTGAATTTGTTTATGCGCAAATCCCACAAGACGGTGATATGGTAGGTGCGGAAGTCTCACATGTGATGATACAACAAGGGTCAAAGTCCCACCAAGTAGAAGTTAGTTTATGCGTAGATTCCACAAAGCATTAATACATCGGGTGCACAATACCCATAAGATATGGTAAAACAAGGGTTAAAGACTCATACAATCAAAGAGTAAGGATGTGCACATACCTCAAAGCAATGGCACATCAAGAGCGCAAGAGTACACCAATAAGGTAGAATTCCCACTAAGTAGACCCACAAAGGATGACACATCATCAACGCAAAAGATGACATGTGGAAAAAGCACAATCTGTGAAATATAGAAGAAGGGATGCCACAACCAGTGTGGACCGGAAATGATACCAGAAACTCCAAGGATCGGCTTGGATTTAGAACTCCCAGTCACAGAACTAGAATCAATCACTACAAAAATCTGAACCTTAGATAATAACACACCTTTGTCTGATCATCTTTGGATAACGAATATCATCACAGATGACACACTAGAATATCATCAAGTTTTTTATCCTAGCTGGTCGCACTAAGTGAAGAGGGAGAGCATACACCACTGCCTTCTTCTTACACTTGATATATATGTTTTTTGTATGCCAGTTTGCAAGAATCATGGGAACAGAGGATACATAGACCTCAAATCAAATACTTACAGAACTCTCAACTCCCAAACTCCAAATGCCCAATTGGGTGGGGGAGGATTTATTTATACAAATTTATCCGGTAAAACATACACCAAACTGACAAATGCAAGTAAAATCTAAGATCCACTTTTATGGTGGTGGATCAAATCGTACCCTTTGTCAAATTATAAGTCATCTAAGCCATGTGAAGGAATCTAAGTACTTGTGGATCCATACTGACAAGAGAATTACAATTTACAAGGTGGAACTATTATTAGCAGTCCACGAAGCTTTTACATGAGTCATAGGGGATAATTCATCCAAGCCATGTGAAGGAATCTAAGTACTTGTGGACCCATAATGACAAGAGAATGAAAATTTACAAGGTGGAACTACTATTAGCAGCCCATGACACTTTTACATCAGTCATAGGGATCATATCCTACTAGGCATATGCATATTTCTTTTCCATTCCCAATATTTGGTCTACCGCAATCACAACCATATCCATCAAATCCATCATCATTGTCAGAGGTAGATGGGATAGAGATTGCGGTATCAGGAAATAAACAATGTGAAAAACATCTTTCTACATCAAACACCATAATCACTTCATTGGGAGAGAAACATAATTCTCCTTTAAAACACAATTCCACTTTGTAATTGAGCATGACTTCTTTGGTATAGTGTCTAATCATCCTTCCATCTTTATCCTGTTGGAGAAAATTTTGTGTCATTTTTATAGGTTGTTCTAAAGGAGAATATTTCCCTCTAGTGTGTTTCAATTTTAATTTGAACCACATATAGTTTTGATGAGCTACAATCATGTCTTCATGGAGATGCAAAATAAAATTAGCTCGTCTTTGTACCCAATCTTTTCTAGGATAGAACTTATCAAGAAATACTTCTATCTATCCTGACCATTTTTGCTAAACTAAGGAGGATGGATCTTCGCAAATTATGATCTCTCCTTGTTCTCTGCAAAATTGTAGAATTAGATGGTAACTTGTCCATGTTAAATAGCAAGGGCCTATATCAACAAAGAAAATATTTTTCCCATCAAAATCAACAATATCTAGCCATATATAATTTAGTTCTGATAACTTATAATATGCATTTCTGATATTTAGAAATGTTGTTTTCTCCCATCTTTCTAAAATTTCAATTTTCATAGGAGAAGAGTGAATCTGACTTATCAATGAGATGGCCAGCTGCTTGTCTACTTTTTTTTTGTTGGCATATTTCAGAAATGCCAGGAACTAGATGGAGAACTCATGGGGTCTCTAAAAAATATTTTTTCTCTGGATTTCTCCAGATCATGCTTGATGCCTACTCTCTTATCTGATGGTCCAACATCTGATGCCCCGACATTAAACATGTTGAGACTATGATGAGATTCTTCTCTGGTTATAATATCAACAACACAGTTAAGATAACCAGGTTTATATACAATATCAAAATCAAAATTTTGAAGCCACATAAACCATTTAGGAATTCTAGAATTTTTTTCAGCCATCAAACTCTCATTCTTAAAAATTCATGGCATGATTTTTAAATCTGTTTTGATCATGAATTTTATAGGTTTCAGATATAGTTTGAAATGGTTTAATTCCTTTTTGACAGCAAGAATCTCTTTGTGGCTCGAGGGGTAATTTACTTCTGCACTCTTAAAAGAACCTGAGGCATATCCATAGATTTCTTCTTATCTCCATGGTTTTCTATCAGGACACCTCCCCATGCTTTGTTGAAGGCATTTGTTTCTATGACAAGGTCTCTCGTACCTTGGGGAAGGGAGAGAAGAGGAAGTTGTTTTACTTTTGATTTAATTATTTTAACAGCTTCAAACATTTCATTGCTCCATTTTGGAGGGTGTTTCTTCAATTTTTGTTGTAGAATATGGATGTCATTAGCTTGGCCTTTATAGAAAGGATAGATACAATTCAGGATTCCTAAGAAGCGTTGCAACTAGAATTTCTCCAAGATTTGATTCAGGAAATGATAAAAAACCTTAAGAACATTATCTTGGAGGATTACTTGGCCTTTATTAATATTTAGACCAAGAAACTCAATTTTTGTCTTCCCAATCTCCATTTTTCTTTTGGAAAGAACTAAGCCATGTTTATACACTAGCTGGTAGAAATCTTGTAGATGCTTTAAATGTTCCTTCAATTTTTTAGAGCAAGTTAGGATATCATCAATATATACAAGCGCCCATTTATTTTCCCTGAAAATATCTTCCATTCTCTTCTAGAATTTAGAAGGAGCATTATTTATTCAAAATGGGAGAACATTCCACTGATAATGACCATGTGGGACAACAAAATACCTTTTGAAGTGATCCTTTGCTTTAATCCCAATCTGGTAAAATACATTTTTTAGATCAAACTTACTAAAGATCGTACAACCTACAATTCTTTGTAAAAGACTTGACTTATCAGGAAGAGGGTATATGACATGTTGGAGGGATGCATTCAAAGGTTTGTAATTTACAACTAATCTAGGATTTCCTATCTTAATTTCTGAATGCTTTTTTACTATAAATGCACGACAAGCCCAAGGGATCCTAAAGGGTTCAATGAGACCTTTAGAAAGCAGGTCTTTGGTATCAGTGTCACAAAACTATTTTTCTATAGGAGACATTAAGGCTGTAGAGGCTCATTGGGATCTAGTCTTAACGAAAGGATCATATGGTAGAGAGAAAAAATATTTTTCCCTGGTCCAAAGGCATTAGGACTTTCAGAGGTGAAAAATTTCTCAAGCTTTCCTGAAATGTGAGATAAGGCAGAGTCGTTGTGCATTTCTGCGTAAGCTATATGCCTTTCCATTTTGAACAATTCTGCAATATTAGGGGCAGGATTGAGCTTCTTTATAGGAGTTGCGAATTTGGATTTAGCTTCAAAGGACATGGGACAAGACACTAATATACCATTTATTGTACATTTGAAAAAAGAATTATTATTATCAATAGTAACGGGACTAACTCTAGTCAAAAACTTTGATCCTAAAATACAATCCTCTTTTATATTGTCTAGTCTATTTAAGGAAAAAAATTATGGCAAACCTTCAATCTTAATTTGGAAGTCTGGAACTCTTCCAAGCAGTTGTACAAGAGTTCCTTCGATTGTCATGCCGTGATCAAAAGTTTGTTCCCAATAAAATGATGGTATGGCTCCATCTTTTTCCAAATTCATCTGCAAGCGAGAGTCTATCATGCAATCTAGCTAGTATGGCTGAAAATATGGATGGAAAAAGAAGACCTTTTATATAATAATTAGGACCAGTAAATAGTCCTAGAATTGGTTTTGCATTTGGATTAGGAAACATAGTAGGTTCGTCATCTTCTTCTGCTAAGATTTCTTCACTGATACTAGGTGTGCTTCTTGTTGGTTGTGGAGCCTGATCTTCCAGTCTCATAGATGATGATTCAACTGTGTTTGTACCCCAGGTTTGGTTATGATCTCGGCATGATCCCTAGGCGGTCCGGGGGCAGCATCCTTGAGAAATGGGGGTTCAGGGGCAACACCCCCGAGAAAATTTTTTGGGGTTGTTTTCGCCAACAGTTTACAGGCCCATGGTTTTTGGTAACCCGTGGTATTTTCCCATTGTATTTCCCTTATAAAAGAAATACATTGTAACACAACTAGGGTTGATGTATTAGATATTATGCATTGTAAAGATCTCTGAGATCGTAAAGAGAGACTGTGTGAGACAGTGAAGAGGAAGTGCAGTGACTGTGCTATAGGTTGTATCCCTTCGCTTTGTTGGACGGTATAATAATAAGGACTATAAATTTCAGTGTGGACATAGCCCATCTTGGGTGAATCACGATATATTGGTGTCTCTCTTGTAATGTGTATGTGTAAGGAAATGCAAAGAAAAAGCACAGGTGAGACATCAGGTAATGCATTGACCATGGATAGCAGGGGCAGACAAAAGGAGAGAGGAAAGAGCCAAGGTAATTGTGGCAAGTCTAAAACAGGAAGATCCAAGTCTAGATTGGGAAAAATAGAGTGCTAGAACTATGGAAAGAAAGGACATCTAAAGAAAGACTGCAGATCTCTAAAGAAGAAAGTAGATCGACAGAAGGAAACTACCTAGGAAGCAAATGTAGCAAGTGATGTGTTACATGATGCTTTGATTCTTGCATTAGATAATACTAGTGATTATTGGGTAGTAGATTCAGGGGCTTCATGTCATGCTACACCCCATAGGAAATATTTTCATGATTATGTTCCAGGCGATTTTGGACATGTTTTATTGGGTGATGATGAGCCATGTAAAATTGTTGGAATGGGTAAGGTATGGATAAAATTTAAGAATGGAACTAATTGGGTGTTGAAAGATGTTAGGCATATTCCTGCTATGAAAATAAATCTGATCTCAACAGGGTAGTTGGGAGATGGCGGCTGTCTATCTACGTTTGGAGAAACGTGGTGGAAGATCACTAAAGGATTAATGGTAATAGAAAAATGAGACATGGTAGGTACTTTGTATTTATGTCCTCATAATACTTACCATTCTATCTCTTTAGCTTCCACAGGAACAAATACAACATTGTGGCATCATAGGCTTGGCCACATGAGTGAGAAGGGGATGCAGATTCTCCACTCAAGGAAGTTGCTGCCAGATTTGAAGTAGGTAAGTTTGGAATTCTGTCAAAACTGTGTTTTGGAAAACAGAAGAGAGTCAGATTTCTCAAGGTTGGGAAACAGAAGGAGAATGAAAAGTTAGAGCTTGTGCATACTGATGTATGGGGACTAGCTCAAGTACAATCTCTTGGTGGCTATCATTATTATGTTACATTTATTGATGATGCAACTAGGAAAACTTGGGTTTATAGCATTAGACAAAAATCTAATGTGTTTGCTACTTTTAAGAAGTGGAAAGCTTTGGTTGAGAATGAGACAGGAAAAAGGTTGAAGTGTCTTAGATTTGATAATGGAGGTGAGTACTATGGGAAGGAGTTTGATAGTTACTGTTCATACCATGGGATTCGTAGAGAGAAGACAGTTCCAGGAACACCACAAGAAAATGGTGTGTCAGAAAGCATGAATAGAATGATCATGGAGCGTGCAAGGTGTATGAGATTGCATGCAGGGTTGCCCTTACAGTTTTGGGAAGATGCTATAAATACTGTTGTTTATTTAATAAATAGAGGACTTTCAAGTGCTTTGGATGGTGGTATTCCAGAGGAGGCATGGACAGATAAAAAGGTAAACTACTCATTTCTGAGAATGTTTGGTTGTGAAGCATTTGTCCATATTGATAAAGAAAATAGAACAAAGCTTGAAGCTTAATCCAAGAAATGTACCTTTATTGTATATGGGGTTGATGAATTTGGTTATCGCTTATGGGATTATGAAAATAACAAAATAATCAGGAGTAGAGATGTGATATTCAATGAAAAGGTCATGTATAAAGATCAGATGCAGGGAAAGAAACAGGAAAAAGAAAATACAGAGTACGCAGTGCTTGATGAAATTAAAGAAAATGAAGTTCCAAAGGTGCCAGAAAATCAAGAACAACTGCATGTACTTGAAACTCCTGCAAATGTAAGAAGATCTACCAGGTTAAGTAGACTCCCTGAATGATACTCTCCTTCAATGTATTATTTATTGATGACTGATTTTGGTGAACCAGAATGTTATGAAGAAGCAATGCAGGTGGAAACTAGAAAGAAGTTGGAGCAAGACATGAATGAGGAGATGGACTCATTGGTAGGAAACCAGACTTGGGATTTGGTTCAATTTCATGTTGGTAAAAGAGCATTGCAGAACAAATGGATTTATAGGTTGAAGGAAGAAGAAGGAGGTAAGAAGCGGTACAAGGCCGGACTTGTTGTAAATGGGTTTGCACAGAAGAAAGGTATAGATTTTGATGAAATATTTTCTCCTGTTGTTGAAATGACTTCCATTAGGACTATTTTAAGTCTAGTGGCAGTAGAAGATTTGCATCTTGAATAGTTAGATGTAAAAATAGCCTTTCTCCGTGGGGATTTGGAGGAAGAGATATATATGCAGCAGCCACAAGGGTATGAGGTCAAAGGGAAGGAGGATTTGGTATGCAGGTTGAAGAAGAGCTTGTATGGCTTGAAGCAAGCTCCAAGGTAGTGGTATTTAAAATTTGACAGGTTTATGACAGAACAAGGTTATAGTAGATGCCATTCTGACCACTGTGTTTATTTCAAGAGGCTAGAAAATGAAATATATATTATCTTGTTATTGTATGTGGATGACATGCTTGTTGCAGGGTCTAACATGCAGGATATAAATGTGCTCAAAAGGAAGCTAGCTAATTCATTTGCGATGAAAGATTTGGGTGCTGCAAAGCAAATCCTTGGTATGAGAATAAAAATAGATAGGAAAAATCGCAAATTGACATTGTCTCATGGTGAGTACATACAAAAGGTGTTGAAGAGGTTCATAATGTAGAATGCAAAACTAGTAAGTACACTTTTGGCCAACCATTTCAATCTAAGTAAGGAAATGTGTCCCAAGACACAGGAAGAGATAGATTACATGTCCAAGATTCCCTAACAATCAACAGTTGGCAGCTTGATGTATGCCATGGTGTGCACAAGAGAAGATATTGCACAAGTAGTGGGAGTTGTGAGAAGATATATGAACAATCTAGGTAAAGAACATTGGAAGGTAGTATAGTGGATTCTCAGGTATATGAGAGGTACTACCACTCATGCATTGTGTTTTGGAGGTTCAGACACTGTTCTATAGGGATACGTTGATGTAGATATGGTAGGTGATAAGGATAGCAGGAGGAGCACCATAGGGTATGTGTTTACTGTAGGTGGAACAACAGTAAGTTGGATTTCGAAACTGCAAAAGGTTGTTTCACTTTCAACAACAGAAGCAGAGTATGTTGCTGTTGCAGAGGCTAGTAAAGAGATGATTTGGTTGTAGAGGTTTATGGAGGAATAGGATAAGAAGTAGAAGGATAGCAGGTTGTATAGTGACATCCAAAGTGCCATTCATATTGCAAAGAACTCAGCATTCCATTTCAGGACTAAACATATATAGCTCAAGTACCATTTCATATGCTCTGTTCTGGAAGATGAATTGTTGAAGTTGGAAAAGATACATACTAGCCAAAATCCTGCAGACATGTTCACAAAGGTAGTGACCAGATAGAAACTGAGTTCTTGCTCAGTTTCAGTTGGCCTTCTAGCATGAAGGTGAAAATGAGAAATTTGCCAAGTCCAAGGTCCAGCAAGTACAGAAGTGGTGGAGTTGTTGTGATCAGTCTCCAAGTGGGAGATTGTTGGTTGTCGAGCCTGATCTTCCAGTCTCATAGATGATGATTCAACTGTGTTTGTACCCTAGGTTTGGTTATGATCTCGTCACAATCCCTAGGGGGTCCGGGGGCAGCACCCCCGAGAAGGGGGTTGGGGGGAGTGCCCCCGAGAAATGGGGGTTCAGGGGCAACGCCCTCAAGAAAAATTTTTGGGGTTGTTTTCGGCAACAGTTTATGGGCCCATGGTTTTGGGTAACCCGTGGTATTTTCCCATTGCATTTCACTTATAAAATAAATACATTGTAACACGGCTAGGGTTGATGTATTAGGTATTATGCATTGTAAAGATCTCTGAGATCATAAAGAGAGACTGTGTGAGACAGTGAAGAGGAAGTGCAGTGGCTGTGCTGCAAGTTGTATCCCTTCACTTTGCTGGATGGTATAATAATAAGGAATGACAAATTTTAGTGTGGACATAGCCCATCTTGGGTGAACCACGATATATTGGTGTCTCTCTTGTAATATGTATGTGTGATTATATTTTCATTTATGTTTATTGTTATTGCTCTGTGATCCTGTTTTTTTAACACTTCTATCTTTGGGGCTCTTAAGAGATTCTTCATAGGATTTTCAAATTTCTTCTTTCGAGGAATGATCTTGCTCTCTTATAGATATCTTGAGCATTCTTTTTAGATTTTCTATTTATTTGACAAGCTTCTTCAAAGAGATTTTATTTTCTTTGATCTGTAACCTGAGTAGGTGCTCTTTATCTTTTCTGAATCTTTGTCTATCTTCATGAATATCGAGATATTCTTTGTAAAGCTCTGCTGGTGTTATAGGTCAAATATGCACTTCTCCGCTCGTGATCACATTGCTCTGTCAATCACACAAAAGGACACTATGGAGGGAAGAGCTAGGTTGAACCTGGATGAGTTATTGCTGAGATTACACTCTTCAGCTGAAAAACATATTTTTTCTGCAGTTTTCACCATGTGTGCGCTACTATTGCCACAGTTATCTAGCATTATGAATGCTGGTATTATTGAAGACAACCTATGCACATCCTCCAAAATGTTGTGAACACTGGTTGTCAAATGCAGAAGTTGCATATTGTGCGCTAGTCTAGTTGTATGAAACATGTGCACATCTTAAGATGAAATGAAAAAATATATTAATATTACGAATTGGGATTAGTTGAAGTTGATTCTGCAACTTCCCCAACCTCCCAATTCAACCACCTCTCGAATTCAACTGCCTACCTTGTGCCATAAATACAAGGGAAAGCCATGAGAGAGGGGAATAGAATGAAGGATAAGCTGTTGTTATGCTGGATGAATTCTTAAGTCACTGTGAGGAGCAAGAGCCCAGGAATCAGTTGCAGAAGTGTCTGGACAGATCAGGTATATCTGTACTTATCTACATTTCTTTGACAATAAAAGGTGGAAATACCCTTCCCATCCCAATCGAATGTCTATTTGATTGTAGTTGATGTTAAGTTATTTCCAATTTCATCATATTTATTATAGTCAAGACATGCTGAGGAAGGTCAACTTTGTTTTGCAAGTTCACCACTGCGGAAGATTAGGCGAAAGCTAGGATCAGCCATCGTTACAAAGGTACAACTTTCGGAATCCTAACCTCTTTCCATTTGTAGTAATTAATGAACAACATGAATGTATTTACCTGTTACCCCATGTAATTTGGTAGTGTCATCTCCCCCACTATAAGGTATTTTCCTAAACAATAGAACAGATGACTCCACTAGGGAGTAACAGGTTGTTTTCTTCTCTAGGGGACCTTGCTAGGTTTTCTTCTAGTTTATTCAGTCTTTTGTTATCTGAGAGGTTGTTTATAGGTTACTTTTCAGTTCCTTTTTTATCTTGATTCATTTCAGTTTGACTGAGCAAAGCACTTTTAATTGCTTTAAGTCCCTGTGCGCTGGTCTACTGCTCATACAACAGCTCATTTCTGTCTTGTGCGTTGGTTTCCCTGAAACACAGTAGCACATTTCTTGTGGCAGGCGTTGGTTCTTATACCACACAGTAGCGCATTTTTCCTGTAGCTTCAAGCTCTCCACTAGGGTTTGGTTTCCAGGTTGTTGGGTCTACTTCTAGCATTTTGCCTTTCTTTTTTGAGTGAGTTTTGAGACATCTTTATCTGTTTATGAGTCTTGTCTACCTCTTGAAGGTCCTTTGATTTTATTTGGATACTTTAGCATTGGTTGTTAGGTGTCTTCCCTATTTTTCATAATTTTTGAACTCATGCACGGCTTTCTGTTGGCCATAGTAGCATACTTTTTGCACTTCTACAGACCTGTGCACTCAACGCCTATTGTCTGTTGCAAACCTGCGCACTTTTACTAAGATTCAATTTTTTTTAGGGTTTGATCCCAGTTTGAGTTTTTAGGGTTGTTTTTGAAAATTTTGTTGGTTTGGATACCTCCTCAGTTTCTTTTCAGGTCAGTCTGAGTTAGTTGAAGCTTTCTTGTTTACTTTTCCGTTGAGTTTGTGTGGTGGTGAAGTCACCTTGGCTTGCTTGCCTACCCTACTTGTTTGGCAGATGTTTTCTTAGGTTTTGGTGCTTAGGAGCAGCCTCTTGGTTTGTTTTCTGTTTCGTGCATCAAATTTATCTTATTTTCTTTTACATCTTGTTCCAAACCTTGAGTTCGTTCATTGAAACAACCCTGTAGGTAGATCCTTTCTCAAGTCTTTTTTATTTGATTGTTTTAACCCATTAGGTTGTTTTTCTTTACCTACACTTTGCGTTAGGTCTTACTTGTTCCTTTTTCAGATTCATTTTCTTTTGCAAAGTAGAAGAAAATATCAAAATTGAAATTGGTAGCTTAGTAGTAAGATTTATCATCTTTTTCGAAGTAGCATAGATCGTTTGCTTTGAAAAATTAAAAGAAAATTGATTTTTTTTTTTTTTGCTTAGGATTACCTATTTGTTGTTTGGAAAGAACATAAGCAAAAAGAGTTTTTGTGAATTTTCATGCATTATTTTTATACGCACTTTGCTTTCTGTCAAAACCATTCCACACACTTCACTACCCTTATTGAGTAAAAAGTAGCCTCTAAAAAGAAATCTTAATAAAATTGGCTAGCAATTTTTTCTTTTTAGGTATACACATCATCAACTAGCTTAGGCTAGGGTTTCGGGGTAAATCACCTTAAACTACCTGAAATCGGTTTCATTACTCAACAATCGTAGTAAGACAATATATTAGGTAAACCCACCTCTATCAAAATATCCTGGGAACGCTCTACTCAAACCAAAGTTAAGCACGAGGCTGTGGGCGATTGGAACTATTGAGGATACCCCCTCACTTTCCTCTCAAACATAAACCAGATTTGATTCGCGTACGGGGTTCAACTAGTACTTTTAAGTGCTTTTGGATTTCGGGCTTTGCTACCCTACCGATGCCTTTTGGCTAGGCTGACGACTGTTCCCCCAGGTTTTTTCATATTGGTGATATCCTTAGTATCATAACCCTAGGGATCTACACAGGTAGAGTGGAAGGATATTTCAACTTCACCTCGGACAGATGCGGAAGGTAACCCTTTGGAAGTAATCCTAGGAGGGCAGTTTGGTGATTCAAACGCTTGCACCCAGAGGACCTCCATTGGACACCATGTAACTGACCACCAATACTCTATTAGTTTGTTCTGGGATCTCATCATCCCAGACTTGCTTCTAAGAGTGTTAGCTTCGTTTTCCTGGTTTGATCACTTAGGAATTTTTTAGTGGTATGTTGTTTGCTCCTTAGTCGTAGTGGCCACTAGGTTTTATACTTAGTTTTATTTTTATATATAGCTGTGGAGGAGCAACCTCTTTATAGGTCTCGGAGTTTACAAAACCTTCCCCCACTCATTGTGGATCCTCCATCGCCACCGCGACACCGCAGGATGGAATCCCATGGTTCATACGAACTTACGGGCGAAACAGAAATACTTGGAGAACCACAACCCATAATTCAAGATCAACAGGTCTTTGATACTGTTGAGGTTGAGGACTTAACTTCTCGTGAGTTTAGCACTCCTTTCAACCCTCCCCTGACTAGACCCAATGATCCATTACTGGTACCTATAGATTCTCTAGGCCATCCTGAGTACAGTGCGTACTTTTTTACACCTGGTTACACCATGTCTAACCCAGGAGATGAGTAGGGAGTTCCTCAAACTCCCACAACAGCTATGGCTACAAGGACTATCAATCCTTCTTTTACAAACAATGCAACACCAAGCTCTTCATAGACTGCTTCTGCTTAGAGCTTGTCCTTTCATTTTAATGCTAGTACTGTAGGCATGCCAAGCTCACAAGCTTTGACATCTGCTTCAGTTTCTACCCCTAGCTTTGGACCAACTAATATCCCTTTGACATGGATACCTTCAGTGACTGTTACTCAACCTCCTGTTATTCAACAGCTCCAGGGTATACCTCAAACTATTGCTTCCACATCTATTGTAGGATCGATCCCCTCCGCATCTATGCCTGTTATGGGTACAATGACGACACCGTCTGTTACAACTACACCTGGATTTAACCCCTATGCAGGTTATAATGTAAATCCATCAAATATACCTTCAGGGAGTATCCCTTTCTCTCTATTTGTTGGAGGAGGGGGAATATTATTAATCCACAATTCGGTGGGGTTAATACCCAGCCGCAATGGACCACTACCCCGGGAAGTAATCCTCTCTCTTTTGGGTGGAGAAATTTCAACAACGTGTTCACTTCACAACCGATGGTTGGTGGAAACCCCAACCAATAGTACACGAACCAGGTATTGGGAGGTTCCCCATACTATATTACTGTCTACCAAATGCCAATGAATCGACCCCGTTTACCTTTTCAGGCAACTTTGAACTTGCCAGATCTTTAAATACTCACTAATGATCCCGTGCGCCATAATCCTGCATGGCCACCTGTTCCCACTAAGTTACCCTTAGACATTCCAAAATTTGAAGGTAAGACTGGTGAGGATCACGGTGACCATGTCACAACGTTTCATCTCTGGTGTTCCTCGAATTCGTTGAATGATGATTCCATCAGATTGAGACTCTTTCAAAGAACCTTGACAAGTGTCGCATCCAAATGGTATATTGAACTGCCTACAGCTACTTATGGCACCTTTTGGGATCTAGCTACTATTTTTCTGAATAACTTTCAACTTCCTGTCCAGTATGATGCTGGTACAGAACTTCTGTCAACCTTTAGACAAAACAAAGCCACTCGGTTATCTGACCATATTCGGGAGTGGCGAAGGAGAAAGAGGCTCATTAAAGCTAACATCCCTCCAGTATTTTTATTAGAGTGGTATCTTAAATCACTCCTTCCTTATATTTCTAAGGAAGTTGCAACTTCAAGGGTGTCCTCCGAAGAGGAAGCTATCTTAAGAACCCAACAACTTGACTTGGTATATGCTCAGTCTAGGCTCTTATATGAGATTATTCCTGACGCACCAAGGTATAACACAGACTTAGGTAAACCCAAGCCTAGACCACATGCTGATGGCATCATGGGTTCAGTAGATTTTGCAGCGTTTGATGCTTTAACTAAGCAGGTTCATGCCTTGTCTGTCAAACAGTATGTTGCAGAAGCAACTTAGGTTGCATCCTCCCCTTCGAAAACAGAATCTGTACAACAAGTGCAGATGAATCAAAAGGGCCCTCAGCAGCCCAATAACAAAAGAAAGGGAAAGAAAGGGGAGGGGAACCACCAAAAGCCCAAAAACACAGAAAATGTCGAGGAGGGTAAAAAGGAAAAAAGGAAAGTGAAGTTCCCTTGCAAGATATGCAAAGAGGACCACCTTACCCATCAATGCCCTCTGATGGAAGAAGCCCAGAAACTGCTCAGTGAAAAGAAACTAGCTATCTTGAAAGATCCATTCCCTCACAGACAGGGTTCAACTTCTAGCATCTCCAGTGCTAGGGGCACCGCTCGTGTCACCACAACTGATTAATCATTTATTAATATGTTTAATTCAGACTCTCTTTTGCAAACTCGAGCTAGAAACTATACCCCGGATCTGCAGCAAAAGGATGTTCCCGAGTCATCTACCCCTCTCCACATCGAGAGACCAATGAATTCGTTGCCGAAGATCCAAAAAGGTGTCTTCAAATGGGCTGTGCACAACCCCAACGCGCGGGCTGCTCCCAAATACAGTGTGGTGGAAGATTTATCCCAAACCCCCTGTGCCATGTCCACTTTAGAGGTACTGCAAAGTTGTCCATTACAACGCAGTGCACTTCTCGTAGAGATTGGGAGCAGAGACTCATCCACTATGCTTGCTTGTTTTGATATGAACGATATCAAGTTCTGGTTGTTGTACCACATCGCTCTCCAAATAGAGGTAGTCCATGGTCTCAAGACCATTGGATGAGCTGTTGTAGATGAGGGCGCATCTACATGCATAATGCCATTTCTTGCTGGAAGGCTTTGGGCGAACTCGAGTTAGCCCCCTCGAACACTATGCTTACCACCTTTGATGGAAGATCTTTTCGTCCACACGGAGTCTTACCATCATTTGATGTTGAACTTGCGGGCAAGATGGTATCTGTAGAGGTTGAAGTTTTGGATGCTCTGCTTGACTATAACTTGTTGTTAGGTAGGAGCTGGATGTATGTAATGAAAGCAGTGCCATCGTCCATTTTCTGGGTTATAATGTTCCCTCACGAAGGAAAGATCGTCACATTTGATCAACTTTAGTTTTCTCGGAAGAGCAACCAGGCTTCATCGGATTTAGCAATTCTGATGATTGATCAGTCTCACCCAGCTAGTGATAGTTTAGGAGTAGGGATTTACGGGTCATTAATGGCCACTTTTGACCTACCTGCTCCTATTCATTTTATTGGATCTGAAGAGTGTTCTCCATCTGAGATTTCACAGTCGGTCCAATGACAGATCCATGGATTCTCCCCACCGAATCAGAAACAGTTGTTCCCTTATATGTTGTAGAGCTGGCTTACTTGGATTTACAACATACTACAACATAACATATCATGACTCTGTTGGTCTCTGCTGAGTTAGATATGGACTATGCCCCTGCATGGTCAGTGGAGCCTATCCACTCTTTTGATTGTCTAGACACTGTTTTTCCCTCTGATGAGGCGATTTTGGAAGCAATGATAGGCCTGGACCATCCTTGGGAACACATGCACCATAGGTCCTATTTTCTTCCCGATCTGGATAGGATTGAGAGAGGTGAGTTTTCTATGAGACCCGGTGGGAATGTTGATTTGTCCGCTATCCCTTCTACTTCAAAATCTATTTATGCCAAAGGGAATATGGCAAATATATCGAAAACTATTCCAATCAACATTTCCATCAAACCTGGAGTCGTGGAAAATATTTTCATTGGAGCAGACTGTTCTCCTGAGGAGATCATTTTGTATACCAATCTCTTTAAAGAATTTTGCGACTTTTTTTCTTGGTATTACGAGGAGATGCCAGGCATCGACCCTGCCATTGTTGAGCATGTCATCACAACGTATCCCAATGCTAAACCTGTGAGACAGAAGCTCCGTCCAATTAACCCTCGAAAAGCAGCTTCCATTAAGGCGGAAGTAGAGAAATTGCTCAAAGTTGGATTCATCTATCTGATAGCTATGACGGAATGGGTTTCAAATCATGTTTTGGTAGACAAAAAGAAAGGTACCATTAGAGTTTGCACTGACTTCTGGGACCTAAATAAAGCTTGTCTGAAAGACAATTACCCCACACCATTCATAGATCAGATCATCGATGCGTGTGCGGGCCATGAAATGTTTTCTTTCATGGATTGTTTTTCAGGATATAATCACATACATATCAAACCTGAAGATCAACACAAGACAACTTGTATTTGTCCTTGGGGAACCTTTTCCTATCAAAAGATGCCATTTGTCCTGAAGAATGCTGGAGCGACCTTTTAGCAGGAAATGAACTTCGATTTTCATGACATCAAGCACGTAGTAGAACCTTACCTTGATGATCTCCCAACGTGATCTCGCAAGAGATGGGAACATCCCGATCACTTAATACTTTAGTTTGAATGGTGCAGATACTACAAGATTCAATTGAATCCTAACAAATGTGTATTCTACGTCGAGTATGGATGATTACTTGGTTTCATATTATCCAGTCATGGAATAATGGTTGATCCATTGAAAGTTGAGGTGATTGTAAATCTGCCTCCTTCTCGAACCCTGAGACAACTTCAAAGTCTGCAGGGCATGTCCAACTTCCTGAGATGCTTTATCATTAACTATGCCAAAATTACAAAAGGTTTCATGAGACTGCTTAAACATGACACCTCCTTTCTGTGGGATGAGGCTGCTCAAGCATCATTTGAGGCCTTGAAAAAGGCATTACTTTCAGCCCCCTTGTTAAGCCCGCCAAACTATACGAAGGATTTCCTCTCATATCTGGCTGCATCAGTATACACAATCAGCATAGTACTTGTTCAGGAGGATGAAAAGCTCTAAGAGCATGTCATTTATTATCTATCGTGCACCTTGATAGCTCCTGAGATTAAGTATTCTCACATGGAGAAGTTGGCATTAGCTGTTGTCTATGCTGTTCACAAGCTACGTCACTATATATTATTGTGAACTACCACAGTTGTTGCGGAGGTTAATCCATTTCAATATGCTATCACTCGATGCATCATCGGTGGGAAATTCAATAAATGGATTGTAATCCTGCAAGAATTTGACTTGGTTTTTCAGTCCGCTAAGTCAAAGAAATCACTGGTTTTCACCAAACTGATTTCTGAGTTTCCTAGTGACATAGTACATGTTGAGGAAGAGTCATCATTCCCAGATGAACATATCTTTCTCATTGCATCCTCTGATCCATGGTATGGGGATATCCTGGTATATCTCCAGACTTTGAGGTGTCCCACCACTTTCTCTAGGGATGAACAATGCAAACTTAAGAGTCATACGAAGAACTATCTCATCATTTCTAACACTTTGTACAGATGTGGGATAGATTCCATCTTACGCCATTGTTTAACCTTATAGGAAGCTGAAACAGTATTGAATGATGCTCACAGTGGATTCTATGGGGGTCATCTTTCTGGGTTGGGAAACAACCCAAAAAATACTGCGTGCCAGTTATTTTTGGCCCACGATCTTCAAAGATTGTGTGGAAGCTGTGAAACGCTACCAGCGATGTCAATTTTTCACCATGAAGATGAGAGCACACCCAACTCCTCTCCATCCTGTAATCATAGCAGGCCCCTTCACTGAGTGGGGGATTTATTATATGAATTGTAATCCAGTTTCAGCTGGAGGTCATCATCATATCATTGTTGTCGTCGACTACTTCACCAAGTGGGCCGAGGCAATGCCTACTGTTAAGGCGGATGGGGGAAACGACTGCTTATTTCATTGTCAACTAGATCATTGCAATATTTGGTGTACCCAAAGAGAACGTGACTGATCACGGTCGACATTTTCAGAACATCATGATGACCAATCTATACACCATGTTAGGTTTTCGACAGGAACATTCGTCTTCGTTTTACCAGCAGGTGAATGGTTAGGTCGAAGCAGTCAACAAAAATTTGAAGACCATCTTATAAAGGACCATTAATGCCAGTAGAACTAATTGGCACATCATGTTGTATCCTGCTCTTTGGGCCTACCAAGCCAATGTGAAGACTTCTACCGGGTTCTCTCCTTTCCAACTTGTGCATGGGATAGAAGTAGTCATTTCGGTTGAGTGTGAGATTCCTTCATTGAAGTTGGTTTGTCCAACTACTACCTGACACTTCAGTCTTGGAAGAACATTTGCTGCATTTAGAACATCTTGATGAGAAACGTCGTGATGCGTTCATAGCAACGAAGCGCATAAGAATCGAGTCAAGGGACAATACAATAAGTCTGTCAAACCTAGGGTTTTTCTTGAAGGAGATCTTGTTCTTCTCTATGACTGGGACAAGGAACCTTTAGGAGCTGGCAAGTTTAAGTCCATGTGGCTCGGTCCCTACATAGTTTCTAAGGTTCTGAAGAAAGGTGCATACGAGGTTAACAGACTATGAACGTAATAAGTTGTCAGAGCCTATAAATGGGCTCTACTTGAAGAAGTACTACACTTAGGCTTTTGTGCTTTTTCATGTAGTATAGCTGTACATTTTGTAGAGTTAGATTTGTTTATGATGGTCGTTACATCTTATGCATCCATTGCTTTGTGTTTCAGATGTTGAATGAACACTTTATAGGGTTCGCTGATGGCGCTAGCCGCCACACCCGTCAGTTGGTTGTAGTTGCTTGGGTTATTTACTCACCAACTGGCCAACTGGTTTCTTCGGGAGGGGCTTGTTTAGGTCCCCACAACGAACAATGTGGCAGAATACAGTGCGGTCATAGAGCTACTCCAAGATGCTTTGTTCCATGGTATTTCACATTTGGAGGTACGGCTCGACTCATAGCTAGTTGTGTTTCAGTTAACAGGTGTTTATGAAGTTAGAGATCTTGTTTTGCTACGTCAGTTTTTGCGCGTTAAGTTACTTGAGAGACAACTTGATTACATCACATATCAACATATTCCAAGAAATTTGAATGCATTAGCTGATTCATTTGCAAATTACGTTTTAGATTGGCATCTGCATCATACACATTCATAATTCATGCATAAAAGACAATAAAACACATGTAAATAACACTGATACTGTATATATAATTCGTATCGAAAAATAATATGATTTTGAGTCATAAATATTTCATAGAGTCATGTCATAATATACAAAAATGGGCTCGACGGCCTCAAAAATATACATATATATGTCCTTCTCCTATGGAGAAGGAGGGGCCTCACCTTCCTCTACTACCTCTCTATAGCAAATGACCAGCCTAGCTACTTTTCTTAGTAGCCGAATCCATGCTGGGGGCACACCCACCACATTCTCCTGCATGTTGAGTGGCATCCGCTCGATCCTGTATGTCTAAATGTCATGAGTCAACCGACTTATCTTCCCCTCTATGTTCGCCAACATGGTGTTAGCTACCCTTGCTATGATTGGTCTCATGAACATACCGGGGTGTCCCTTAGGACACACTGGTCCAACATCTGCATAAGACATTTTGTTTCAGTGTTTCAAACTCATTATAAAAATCATATATATAAAAATGAAAAAATTAAATAATTTTTCAAAAAATAAACTTACCAATCTCTCCCCAGGCTGATCCTGTAGGAAGAGCCAGCTCAGGATCGTTGCGGAAGTCTATGCTCACATATGGGAACTACTCAAGAGCTGGTACTTGTCGGTCGCACCACGCCCATAAATCATCCTCACTATAGCAAAAGTTGCTCTCGCCACCACCTTGGCAGAGGAATATCTCTCCCCAACGACTCATCAGTGGCTCACGGGGGTTAAGTGGGGGCAAAGCCATCCCCAGACTCATGGCAGGCACGCTTTCAAAGAAAAAGGTGCAAAGTATGCTTTTGTACCCAAAATTCTTCATCCTCCCGGTCTTACACCCGTAAAGTTGAAGATTCATGTTTTCCAGTAGACTTGAACACCAGTCAAACACTATCCCTCGTAGGAATTCAATACCCATATGCATGAAGTTCCTTGAAGCAAGATGTTGCGTAGCACTTCTGGCCATCCGATTGAGAATACTCAAGATGACCTTGAGTGGGAAGCTCGCAACAGTCGAAATAAGGACCCGACTGATGGTTTTTTCTGTACCTTCTACACAATAGGTATTGATATAGTCCTGCATGGATAGGGCACCCACATTCTAAGAGGAACCTTTAAGATTCACTACATCTCCCCTTCGGGAGAGACCCGTGATGAAATAGATGTCATCAACCGTCAGTTCCAATATCTCTCTTTGGAGATTGAACACTAATGCATTGGCATCCCAATACTGTACAAGCCTCTCAAGCAACCGGATTTGTGCACGCATGTTGACCATTCTATCGAATTTTAACAAACCACATCTTTGCAATGCATGCAAGGTTAATGGATCTTGTATAGCTTCTCGATCCATCTCCTCATGTTCCCTTTCACGCCACACAAACACCATCCTACCATTAAAGCATCAAACGTTGGTCGTTTTTTAATTTTTTTCCCTAGTTTTACGGTGAATGTTATTGTCTATGATAGACAGTAGCATCCTGAACGTGACTGTCTTACAGGAGGACTAGCGCACTTTTGTCGAGTGCGATAGTCTCTTGCAAGCCAACCAGCGCTCGGATAGAAATGAGTTTAAAACATCTTTAAAAAATGATTTTTAACACTAAAATTTAAAAACTTTATATGTAAATGCAAGTACAGGATGAGACTACTTACTTGGTGAAAGCAGAATTTGGATTGGTGACCCGATTCGATTGCAATGAGCAAACATAGCTTGAGTTTTTTCTCCACACTTTGCCATAAATTTCAAATTGTGATATTTGATTTTAAAAAATGAAACTATTTATAGAAATTGTTTTTTAATTTTTACCCACTTTTCCAAAAAGGGTATAGTTTCATTTTGTTTTAAAATGTTATTTTAATTCATTAATATTTTCAAAATTTGGTGGATTAGATTAACTATATATTTCGAATTATCACTATAATTTCAATATTGATCTATTGGTTTTCTCCATTGACAAGATCAGTATAGGTACCATATTGTCCAATATTTTTGTCAATTGAGAAAATTTATCCTGGTTATTAACTTGGTTGTCTAGATTCCATTATCTGGCAGGTTATGAACTTAAGATCCTTGAAGTTGTTTAAGTCATTTTAAGCCCTTGTTTTGACTTTTAAAAAACAAACAATATTGCCAAGTTTGCATGTTCTCTTCAGACTCGTTAAAGGAATTGAAGGAACATCCACTTAAGTATAAGTTTAACCCTTTTCCGAACTTTTGCAGATTACTTATGAAAAAGGAATACTCTAGTCATCTGTGGCTAGAAGTGTTCTTCTCTCATCGTTTTACACTTTTTTTGGGGGGAGGAAACTAACTGTATGAAAAAAGGACTTTTGGATCCTTCTTTAGGGTTTTCAGGCTCTCAAAACATTAAAACCCCAAGCGAGCATTCACCTACTCGGGCTCGATGTGAAATCCACGAGAGGGTATATAGAGGATTGTTTAAGTTTTTTCAGACTATATAAACAGGAAAACACCGGCGAGCATATACCAACCTGGGCTCGATACTAAAATCCACGGGTAGGTGTATGGAGTTATTGTTTAATTTTTCCAGAATCCTAAAAATTGAAAACACCAGCGAGCAAGAATAGATCTCGACTCAATATTAAAATCCAGAGATCATTATTATACAGTATTCTTCTATCTCTTCTTCGAACTCTGTAAACAATGAAGAAGGTCCTGAGTCTTCCTCCCATGGGCTCGTTAAAATTTTACATGGTTGGACTTATTGAGTTTGCTTTCTTGGACTCATTAAAATAACAAGAAGGACATTCTTTTACCAAAAAGAATAAGGGAAGAGAAGGGTATATCTAGATATTTTCAGTTTCAAAGGCAGTTAAGTCAGTCATGTCCTTGAACACAACACCTATTTGAGTCCATCATTCAGTTGGGTTTTTAGTTTTTGACCTTAGGGTGAACCTGATCTCAGAGTTTGTTAGTCCTCCAATTTGTTATTCTTCCAATCACATGGAGAGTCTGCTAGTGTCTCCTACATTGTAGGCTTATATCACTTCCCCCTCATGTCAAAAGATGCCTAAGTCACTTTGTGTCCCACTCACTGTTCAAGGATACATCCTATGTCGGCCATTTTGTAGTTACCTTGAATTCATGTGTCGGCCATCCTGGTGTCAGTTTGTTTCATCTTGTTATTTTTTCCTACTCCAAATCAGCTCAAACTTGTGAGTGTTCCTCACATTGGATGATGGAAGATGCATTAATGCCTCCCTTCCAACGGACTTCTTCCCATCGACTTCAACTCATTATGATCTGGGAATTGCAGTCACCAGTGGCAGTTTCCCACGCTGTTGAATAATGAGAATACATCAATGTCTCTTATTTGATAGGTTCCTTAGGTGTTCGACTTCAAGTCGATTTATTCACACTTGTTGGAACGTAATAGGTACCTTGGACCCCATTATCATTATAGATGGAAGCCCTCACGTTTGTTAACGGTATACATCAATGACTGGTAATCAAACGATACCCCCCATGTTCGACTCCAGCTCATTATTCACAAGGTTAGGGTTTGTACCTTGGGTTGTTTGGATGAAGACCTTGGGACTCTGATAGCATCACCATATCTATGTTATCACCCAAGCTGTGCAAGACTGAGCCACTCATTTTGGCTTTTCATGAGACATAGATCCATCTTGTTTTTATGGCTATGATCTCTTATCTATGTCATGGATCAATGCTTGTATTTCAGTGGCCATGCTATATATACATCTCCCAGTTATGTATTGGAGATCATGTTGTATCACACCGAACATCTATATGATGTCAAGATTGTAATTGCTCGCTGACCTTGATCATTGTTTTCAGGTACTTTTGTGACTCGGTTCTGTGGTTTCTTGCTCCTCCTCTAACTTGGAATTATAATGTATTTCGGCCATCGTTTCCCTCTGACCTCACACATTAGGGGGAATCTGTTATAGGTCAAATATGCACTTCTCCGTCCATGATCACATTGATCTGTCGATCACACAAAAGGACACTATGGATGGAAAAGCTAGGTTGACCCTGGATGAGTTATTGCTGAGATTACACTCTTCCGCTGAAAAACATTTTTTTTCTACAGTTTTCACCACGTGTGCGCTACTACTGCCACAGTTATATAGTGCTCTGAATGTTGGTCTTATTGAAGACAACCTGTGCACATCCTCCAAAATGTTTGTGAACACTGGTTGTCAAATGCAGAAGTTGCATACTGTGCACTAGTCTAGTTGTATGAAACCTGCGCACATCTTAAGATGTAATGAAAAAATATATTAAGATTACGAATTGGGATTAGTTGAAGTTGGTTCTGCAACTTCCCCAACCTCCCAATTCAACCACCTCTTGAATTCAACTGCCTACCTTGTGCCGTAAATACAAGGGGAAGCCTTGAGAGAGGGGGACTAGAATGAAGGATAAGTTGCTGTTATGCTGGAGGAATTCTTAAGTCATTGTGAGGAGCAGGATCCCAGGACTCGGCTGCAGAAGTGTTTGGACAAATCAGGTATATCTGTACTTATCTACATTTCTTTGACAATAAAAGGTGGAAATACCCTTCCCATCCCAATCGAATGTCTATTTGATGGAATGCCTATTTGATTGAATATCTTATTGTAGTTGATGTTAAGTTATTTCCAATTTTATCATATTTATTACAGTCAAGATATGTTGAGGAAGGTCAACTTTGTTTTGCAAGTTCATCACTGCGGAAGATTAGGCGAAAGCTAGGACCAACCATCGTTGAAAAGGTACAAATTTCAAAATCCTAACCTCCTTCCATTTGTAGTAATTAATGCAAAACATGAATGTATTTACCTATCACCCCATGTAAGTTGGTAGTGTTGTCTCTCACACTATAAGGTATTTTCCTGCACAACAGCTGGGTTATAGAACGTTGGATTCATGCTGATATTAAGAGAGAAAGAGTCAGATTTGGCTAGTTGCTTCTCTTTAGATTTTAGTTGAGCTAAATTTTTGTTCTTTTCATATTTTAATTCTTTTCTTAGAACATATTGATATGCTAGTGTTCTAGATAAAATTTCATTAATTTCAGTAATTGAGATTTGAGGAGAAGCCTTTTATGTTGAAAACATATAAAAACAAAATTCTGGAGGACCGACACACCCTCCTAAATTTGCATCCTGATAGGAATCAGAAGAGGATTTAGTGGATTCTGTAGGATCAAATTTATTCATGGAAGGATCTAAGTCATATGAATAAGAGGATCATTCATCTGGGAGAAAAACTATTTCTTCTTTAGGATATTGGTCAACATCACAGTAGTCAAGATCCCACCAAGTAGGATCTATTTCTCTTGGGGCATTTATTTTCCTAGTGGCCTTTCTTGCCACAAATAAAACCTTTTTCTTTATTAGAATAAGTAGATCATTTATTGACAAAAACTTTCTTTTCTAGAAAATATTCTTCTTCTTATATATGTAGGCTTTGTCTGGGTGAAATATGGGAGCACTAGTATAGAAGGTTTTTCCCTTCTTTTTCTTGCAGTTACAAGAATCTTTACCAAAGTCACCTCTATTGTGAACTCCACAACCCCAATCGGGCATTTTTTCCACATCTTTGCAAAAACCAGGAGAGTACATGGATGAATTCCTTTTAAACTCTTTGGCAACTCTCGTTTCTAAACAATGCTCTTTTCATGTTTCCATAATGAATCCATGCAATTGGGAAAGAGAGAGTCCTTGCAAGGGAATATTTTTTTATCTTTAAGGAATTGTTAAACTTCATCTGGAACATGACTCGTGAAAATCCTTAGATAATGCTTTAAGTATGTGGGATTTTCTGCATTTCCAGAAGAGATATGCAAATTTTGCATATAACAGAAATATTGCTCACTTTTTCTAAGATCACAAATTCTACCAGACATAAAAAAAGATGCAAGATGTTCAAAGTATTTGGTTTCTTCTAGACCATAGAATTCTCTTCCTAATGATTTGATAATTTGTTCATTTGCATCGTGAGCAGCTAACATTTCATCTTTGGCTTCTTGAGGAAGCCACTGCCACCATTCATATGCCAAATCTGACAGACCTGCTACTAGCTAGACAACTAATTGTTGAGACATTATATTTTGGTCTTGAGTCCTTTTGTAAAAGACCCATTTTCTTAGCAACTAAATGGTTATCTTAATTTCATCCCTTGATTAACAATGGATATTCAATACAGGTTGTTGATTCCATTAATGCCGAAATGGAATCTATCAAAAGGAGTAGAAGAGGCAAAAATATCATTCATTACCTCATCAAAAGTGGGAGGAGGAGGTCCTGCAAGTGGATTAAAATATGGATGGGAAGAAGATCCATCTTGAAGTGGAGAGTTTTCCCTTTTTGGAATTTCCATCGCCACAAGATATCTTTCAGGGAGAGGTTTTGGCATTTTCTTAAATTGAGAGACCAGATACTATATTTCATTAAATTCTTCTTCATCTTGTCCAAAGGTAAACTTTGGTCTATTATCTTCTTCTTTGATACTCATCATACTAAATGAATAACTTATGGCATGTTTCTTATCCTTCTTCTCTTTATGACCTCTAGAGGCAATCTCTAGAGAAGACTGACTGGCAGACTTAGTCTTTTCTCTAAGTTTTGGGTTTTAATGAAGAATTTTCCCAAAACATCTAAGCACTTTTCTAGATTGTTTGCAGCTGTAACAATAGTATTCTTTATTTCATAATAATCATGCAACAAATGATCAATAAGATCCATCTTAGTTCTAAGCAGAGTGATATGCTCATGTTCTTCATTGGATTTCTGTTTTAAGAGGAGGATATCACGAGCCATATCATCTAGATTCTAAGTTGTTAACTATTGTTGCATATTGTCATAATTTGCTAGTTTGATTTCATCTGAGATAATTTCATATATAGCAGAGGACCTATGAGGAAGGTACTCTCTTTTAGATTGTCCATCTTGTGAAAATTGTAAGGAGCATTAGGAATATTTCTACCAGGAATGAAACAAGTATCACTCTTTGGTGTTTTCACTTCATAACCTGGTCCACTTCTCGAAAGGGAGAACATGAATAAGATTGGGATTTTATTTTTTCCTCTCATTCTTTGTAAAAAATTTCTGCAAGCAGGACATTCAGACTATTGTCCTTTATGTTCAGTATTAAAAACACTAGATGAAGAGAACAAGGATAATTTTAGGGGTGAAACTTAGCCCATGGGCTATTTTTCCATGTTTTTTTCCAAAAAAGGATTCGTCAATTTGCATTTTTTGAAGCCCCATTTCACCCAATTTGATGGGGTAAACTTTTTTCACTCTAAAAATCGCCAAATTATTATATAAACTATATAAAATCCCTATAAATTGAAATAATTTTAGAAAAATGTCTCCAAATATTTTAAAGTTGAAAGTTTAAGAATTGGTAATATTCGTCAAGGTTTATACACTTTTAAATAAGTATGAGTCCTTAAAATTATCCCTGTATGGGAGGTTCCATGAGATGGAATTATTAGCTCCTTTGTGAATTCACTAACCCTTTTAATGTTTCCAGTAGCCATATTCCATGGTGAGAGGGAATACCTCCACCTGTCTTCACATGTATGCATCATGTGGTACGATCTGCAGGTTCATGACACCCATAATGGGGGTTCATGTCTTGTTTGTTGAGAATCAAACAGTCCTCTTTGGGAGTAGGATTGTCCAGGTATCTCTAGCTACTATTAAGAGTTTGCATAGGTAGAGAGACCCTTGTGTTATCCAATTTGTCATCCAATTTATTGGCATCATGCCTAACATGATGAGGAATGATGACCTTTGCGTTGGAGTGAATTTGTTCAAGCCACTCGATACATGATTCCAGCCACCAGCAAGGGTAGATCGGTCTCTATGATGATCCATATAGAGGGAATTGTAGGATATGGATCATGATGGAAGAGTATCCCTCAACAATAAGCTTAGAATAACCCTCTTGAGTAACTATGAGGATGCCCTAGGCCATGGCATAAAACTCGGTCACATTATTGTTGTATTTTCCCAAGGAGATAAAGAAGATGCATATTATGCCCCCTGATCTATCGTGAACCACTCCCCCAAATCCAATAGGTCTAGGAGTTCCTTTGTTAGCAACATCGAATTTTAACTTAATGAACTTTTGATCCAAAGGAGATCAAAATTAGAGTGAGGCAAGGGAGGGGAAGAAGACATGGGGGATCAATTCCCATGCCTTTAGGATTATCATTTCATTTGGTTTGTATTTCCAACACTCATCAACCCATTCATTTACTAGAACCATCTCCCGAATGTTGGCTTGAATCTTTCACCAAACTTGATTGTGGTTGCGACTTGCAACTTGGAAGATTCTATAGTTTCTTTCCCACCAGAATTCCCAAAGGATAAAACCCATAAAAAGTTGCTGAAATCTATTGAGAATGTTGTTGGAGAAGGGAGAGGGTCTCTAATTAGAGTAGGTTCTTTGATACTTTTCCTACTGTAGTCAAACTGCTTGAATATAGTAGCTCCTTGATCCCAAAGGATGGAGGTAAATTGACAATGATTGAGCATGTGTTCCAAGTTTTCTTGCTATTCAAATTACAAAGGACATATTGAGAGTGTCCCTCCAATTCCCTTTTTCTATGATAATCGCATGTAAGAGGCTTCCTCCATGCCACTAGCCAAAGAAAAGTAGAGACTTTTAGCCAAAGTTTTTGGTTCCATATTTGCTACCACATTTTGTCTCCTTGTTCAGAAGAGTAATGTGAAATAATGTCACAAGATTCTTTAAGGGAAAAGGTGCCAGCACTTTTGTAACCCAATCACAGTACATCTTGTCCATTATTGAAGTAGATTTTCCTAGATAGTAGATTCTCCCAGAAGGAGTCCCATGGGAATTTTGGTGGAGAGGGAGGCCATTGATTATGGGAGAGCCATTTTCTCCATTCATCAGTGGCATCCAAGTTGTCCCATCGATTAGAGACATAGACTCGGTTATTCAGGAACATTGATACAAATTGTTGAATTTGATTGTAGTGGAAACGTTTTGAGAATTGCTACTAAGCATCCTCCCAAAATAATGTAGATTGGCCATTCCTTATTTCCCAGACAGAGTGATATTGTATTATATTTTTGTTGCACCAAGTATCATTCCAGATAAGGGAGCCATGATATAGGCCCTACATTCAAATAAGATCTTGGTTTTGGATATCCATGGCATACTTACACTTTCATATCTCCCTCGGAGCGAAGAAGGGTCATGCAACCAATGACACCAAGTTTTGGCTCAAAGGAAATTTATTTCCACCTCCATATCTCTGATTCCAAAGCCACTCTTGGACTTCATGAGGCATACCTTCAACCAGTCGATGAGGGCCCACTTTTGTTGGTTTTAGATCTTCCCCAAAGGAAGGAGTGTAGCAGGTTAATGAGAATCTTAAGGACGAACTTGGGAGCAACAAGAACTAAGAGTGTTATGCAACAAATTCCCCGAAAGAGCATAAATAAACAAGAAAGAGTAATCCACACATTAATAATAAAGAAAAGAGATGAATGGAAAGCCTCTTCAAGGGGGAAACCTCCTTATACAACGTACTAAGTACACAAGGAAAGATAAGACAAGATGATCAAAATCAAAAGGTTTCCTTGATATATATAGGATAGAAAGAGGTACAATTACCACTAATGTACTCAAGCCGACATCAATAATATAACAATACTAATACAAACTGCCAAATTTAAGGGGGTTGGTCAACACTTTAGGGATCAATAGAGACGAGGTACGTTGGCATGCTTCTAAGCATTGTTTTGATGAGGGTTAGTTTTCCTACCAAGTTCAAAAAAAGAAAGGTCCAACTAGAAAGTCGATTTTCCATTTTGGCTAGTAAGGAGGTCTAAGAGGAATGATGGTTAGCAATAGCTATAAGAGGTGCTCCCAGGTATTTTGAGGGGAGAGTCCTCTGTTTGAATTTCAAAATATGAGTGATATGCAGCTGAAGGGAGATTGGAGTGTTATAAAAGAAGATATCCTAGTTTTCCAAGTTAAGGCTCATTCCTGAGCCTTTCAAAAAGAGTTGGAGTAAAGAGTTAAGGTATCTAGATTCTTTAAGGGATGGGTTGTCCATTAGCATCGTATCATCAACAAATTAAATGTGGAAGGAGACCAGATCATCACTAGTAGGGTGAATGCCTTTGAGGTGACTTTTCTGGACAACGTCATTTAACTTATGAACTAGACCTTCCATCATGAGAATTAGGAGGAAAGGAGAGAGAGGGTATCCTTGGAATCCCCCAAGAAGGGGAGAAAGAGAGAGAATGGGATCCATTGATCATAATAGAGAAGAAGGCATAAGACACCAAATCCATTACCCATTTGGTCCATTGTAGGGAGAATCCAAAAGCTAACAAGGAATGATAGATAAAACACCAGTTGATTTTAGTAAAGGATTTTGAAAGATCGAGCTTGATTCACATTCTAGGGGTTTATGTTTAATCGTAGGGTGTGGATGGTTTCATGGACCATGATGATACGGTTGAGAATTTGGTACCCTTCCACATAGCTATATTTTTCTAGGGAGATAAGTTGAGGTAAAATGGGTTGGCAGCAATTGGCAATGACTTTTGTTGTGATTTTGAAAATGACATTGCTAAGCGAGATGGGTCTGGAATTACCAAGATCGGTATCCTGAGTTTCTTTGGGAATGAGAGTGAGAAAAGTAGAGCTAAAGGTACATGCATCACATTCAGTTGTTCTCTTAATTCTTCCACGACTTCCTAAACCTCATGTTCGATGACTTTCTAGAAGTGGTGGCACAAATCAATGGTGAAACTGTCCGAACTAGGAGATTTTTCTGTAGGAAAGTCCATTATTGCAGACTCCACTTCTTCCATAGATATTGGGTGGAACAGACTTTCATTTTTGGATAGTCTAACAAGAGAAGGGATGTTGGAGACAATTTTATTAATGGATTCTTCCTGTTGGTTGGAGGCTCAAAGAACATGTTCTCATAGAAGGAAGTCAATTCCCTTTCAATATCCTCATGATTGGTGAGCTGGATACCTTTCTCAATGAGAAGAAGCAAAATCTGTGTGTGTTTTCAGTGTTGGATCATGGAGGGATGGACACATTTTTTGTTTCTTTATCCTTCTTTAAGCCACTTAACCCTGGATTTTTTCTTCCAGAGGATATCCTCTTGATGAAGCATTTGGTTTAGCTCTGAATAAAGAGTGTGTAAGGCCCCAATGGTGCTTAAGAAAAAAATTGATAAAAAAACCAATATATCATACAATTAACTAGAATCAATTTCTTTTTTCATAAGAAAAATGATCTAAAACATTACATCAATACCAATCTAATGAACACGAAGAAAGTATACATGTAAACCAATGAGTTTTTGAATCTTTTACCTCTAGATCTTTATAAGCAATGGAGAAAGTGTGCGGTACGACTCTACACCTAGCCAACCCCTTAGAGAGACACTAATATCCCCCGAGCCCCCAACCAATAAATTGTAGCCAGATGTATTCTCTCCCCTTCCATAATAATTCCTATCTTCCTTCAGGATCTAGGAAGAATGAATTCCCTTCTCCTCCAATCCTCCTCCTTTTTATAGTTTTTCTTCTCTTTTCTTTGGTATTTAAACTAAGTGTATTTTATTAGTTTTAAGTATTAAATTTTCTTTTATTTATTTTTTATTTTATTTTTTGTTTTATTGAAACTCCCTCATTTGGTGGGAGTGGCATTTGGTCTAAAAAACCATGACCTAGGGGCATCTATTCCATCAAAATCACTCGAGGATCACACCCGGCCTCGATCATACCAACTGTCAACCTGGATGGATTTTGGGGTGTCTCATCCCAACTAGCTAACCCGTAAGGGGAATTGAACCCAGGTCACCTTGCTGACGAGACCCACAAGTGTAACATGTGTTTCTTTAATATTAAATTAAATATTAAATATATTTATTTTTTATTTTAATATTTACTTTAGCTTTCCTATTTTTTGTTTATAGTTAAATTAATATTATTTTTAAGTTGTGACATACTTCCCTCCTTCAGGAAAATTCATCCCGAATTTATGTTATACTTAGATAGTATCTAATATGCTCAAGCAACACACAATATGCACCTAATTAACTAGTAATATTGCACATGTTAGAGTTACTTGTGTGGCTAATACATGTTTAATTCTTAGTTTTGTACTAATAACATATACAATAACCTATATTACTATATGCTATTGATTATTCTTATTAGATGTCTAATATGCATCATGCAATTATGTATTAATCAATTCAAATTATTAGGTATCATGATTATCTTTATATATGGCTTACTTCCTACCTTACACACCCTCTTACCGATAATCATACCATTCGATCAACCTCCATAACGCTCCACATCAAACTCCGAATCTTCGTGCTCTCGCTGGCATGGGCCCTCGATTGTAAATTTTCCGCAGATTATACAATAGGCATCGAAATTTATTAGGAAATTACCGCAACCTTAGCCTATAACATCCCTCATTTTAGCCTTAGTAATGTTTATAAATGTAAATTATGTATTGTACTTGTTTACTAGTGAGGAGCTCAAGCCAAGGCCCCACCATTAAACTTTGTGAGTATGTGGCTCAACCCTTAAAAAGTCGTAAAAAGTAAGATTAAGAGTTTAAGTATGGTAATGCATTTTCATGACTACAACCAAATCCACTAAGTGATAGGTAAGGGAAACCTTAAAAATTTAAGTAACAATGGCTAGGAGCTTTTACGATGCCCTTAAGTAACCTAATTAATGGATAATGGGTTAAAGAGTCTAAACGATTTAATTGTGAGGACATCCTAAAAGGAGGATGGTATCCTTTCAATGCAAAGCATAGAGGAAACCCTTATGATCTAGGTATTGGCATGATTATATGGGTTAGATGATCCCAAAGAAACTATTATTTGATAGTATATATATATAAGTATTTTGATGAGAGAATGCAAGAAAAACTCTTTAACGAAGCTTAAATTTGTTTTAAGCAATATATATTAATATGCCTAGTAAAGCCCAGCTTGCTATTTAAGATACCATGAATTATAACATTTAAACATAGGGATGTTTAAATGGATTATGCGCATTTATAATGATTTCTTTATATTTATTATATATATGTGAAAATAAATTTATATGGAGGGGTTACTATTGTATATATGGAAGAGTGATAATGATTAGTTTAAAAAAAGGGTATCCTAAATAATTAAATAAAAGGGCAACTCGTGCATGTATAACTACCACTGTATTAATGCTATGGAAAAATTGCACGTTTGAGTAATGTTCTTGGGGTTCTGTCTCCTTCATGCGTAGAAAGCCGAGTGCTTAGACTTGCCATGTGGCCAACCCTGATGCCATCACTTTGTGATACAACTGTTTTATAGTTAAGCTTTGCAATATAGCTCAGCATGGTAGTAATTGTGCACGATCTATTAAGGATAACTAACCTTACCGCATGGCAAATTCAAGCATCGAATTCCTTTTTGGCTTTTATTGGTTAAGGCTGCCATTTGGCACCACCCATAACTTTTTTGGATCCCTTAGGCCAAGTGTCAAAGAGAACCATCGAGCGGGACAGACTCTTCGTAGAGGAAGCACGGCCTATATACTGAGAAGAAATAATAATTTGGAGAGCTCAATTTTGGGGTGAAGTTTTTCGAGGTTTTGGGGTTTTACGATGGGAGAACTGTGAGTGCAGAGGGGGAGAGAGCTTCGTGTTGATGTGATGCACGAAGCAATAAGAAGGACGCTAACAATAGTACACTCGGTAGAAGAGTTAACACGATTCCATGTGAGAGAAGATGGTTTGAAATCTCAACCGTAGAGATAATAGTTAATAACGGAAGTAAGCAGGAGCTAGGAAAAAGGAGCTGCAAGAACAGTATTCATGTGTGAAGTAACGGCTCAAGCTGTTGAGGTAAACCATTCTACTCAAGTAAAAATATCTCTGTGTTTTAATCCTATTCATTAACTCGCAACATAGAATATATTTCTCTACGATTTCAGTTGTAATGCGACTTTATTACCTTATATAGATTATACTCTGTACTATCACTGTTGTCCAATCGACCCCAAAAATATTACTCTCTGCTTGAGCATGAATGAAAAATACTAAACCTATCGGTAGGATGAATGAATAGTAGATTACCATTTTTGTTTACAGCGTAGGATCTCTGTTATTTGATTGAAGCCGTATTTTTTTTATCCCTTCCTGTACATCATGCCGAAAGGAAAAACGGATATGATCTCCACTTGATCGGTGTACATATGTCACACTATATCTGCTTTTACGGATTTAGTATAATACCTGCTATTTAAGTATCCCTTCATTGATAGAAGGTTAATTGTAAACTCTATATAAATGCTAACTGCATTCTGAACCTTCTACATTTTGGGATATTCTATGGAGGTAAAATCATATCTTATTGCTACCCTACTCCTTTGCTCTCTCTTACTGTAAGCATGCACGGTAACGAAATGGTTTTTCCTGAATAGATCTCAATTCATTTAATATCGCTTAAAAATCTTGTGACATTCGGATTTCTGGATCGCTGTATAAGAGGATTTTTTTTCCCATTTGAGTAATCGTTGGGTTGTCACATAGGATCGATACAAACAGAGTTGTATTATGACTTCAGTACTCCTTGGTAGGTTACTAATTATTAATGCACAACATACTAAATTCTTGGCAGAGTGTGAAAAGCCTTGCCTTTGCTGTTTAAAGCTTTCCGAGATAGCATGTAGGTCTGGGAATTCTTTATGTGAAATTTTTTCGTGATAGCTTGATGCCTGGAGACTCTTATGTTAAGTTTAGATGTCAGCATGAATGACTTGGGATCTTTTCCTTGTCATGTTAGGAACTCCATGATTTCTCTGCACACTTACTCAACCGCCATAAAACAGTGAGTATTTTGTTATTTAATTGTTGCCTGTAGTAATCTCCAGTTGCCCTGCGCATGAACACTGGGAAAATCAACGCCTTTTGGTATTTGGTAATTTTATCCGTTGTTTGAGTGCAAAGTGTTTCCAATTCATGCGTTAAGTCTCGGCAAATTTTTTGTTCTGCATACGTTTGAGCTTTGTGAACCTGATGTTTCGGATCTTGTTAAGGAATATTTAATATTTCCATTTATAAATGCACTTCATTTGATTTATAACTTAACACATATTAGGTTGTTGTTTGGAATAGCATAGATAGCATGGATCCCCGCTAAATGACCATACTCAAATTTTGTTTATGTGTATTATCTTTATATATATATAAGCGTTGGATTGTTGTCAATCCTTCCTTATTTGCGTAGGAAAAGATTTAAAACTTCGATCTTGGCATAATATTATATTTCATATAAGGATATCTTATATACTTATAGTACCGGATGTTTATGGCAGTAGGAACTTATATATATAATTAGTGAGATTTTCACTTACCTATTTTTTGAAAGGTAGAAAGGGACTTGCATCTTTAAGCAAGATTAAGGTTACATTATATTATGATACATATTATGTGTAGAGTAACTGATATTTATATGTTCGGTCTTACATTTAATTTTGCTTAAAAGTAGTTATTGATATGGTAACCTCCTTTCTCTAAGTGTTAGACATTTTTGTTTAAAGTTAAAATAATAAACCTATATTAGAGGATTGAGTTGCTTAAATAGAGCCTTTAAGAAAGGTTATATAAACATTTTTATTCCTATTGTAGTAGGAGGTGTTGCCTTTTAAAAGAAGATTTCACTTGACAAATAGGGTAGGGAATATACTTATACTTTTGGAAAATTCTCTCTCCGAGAGGGGCCTTGAGAAAATACAATCTATTGCTTGAAACACCTTTGTTAAGGTTGTAACTCTATGTTTGGATATTAATAAATGATAGGACCTCTTTGTGGATGTAGCCAAAGTTGTGGGTGAACCACGGTAAAATGGTGTAATTAGTATGTGTGTCTCTTATGTGTTCCTTACTTGTGTAATTGATTATATTGTGTTTTGCATCAATGTGCCTCATCATTTTATTGGGTCTCCTATGTGTGGTCTCATTTATATGATCTTGTGTGTTTTAAATCTCTTAAATATTAAGGGCGGATTTGTCATCTTCACCCACATGGAAGTAAAGTTTTGTTAAAAGTCAATTCGTCTATTGAATTTTGAAATATGTCTGAATCTTGTGCATACTTATGAAGATGGTAGTTTTGTCCGAGAAGAGGAGAATATGTTAATAAAATTATTGAAGTATAGAGTCATGCCATTCCAAGCATAATAAAGATATTTTGTTTTGTTTGCCTACACATATTTATCTTAGTCAAAGAAATCGTATGATGGTTACAGTCGAAATAATAAATTTTTCTTAAAATGTTTTTTTTAACATAAATAGATCCGAAATTAGATGAACGTTAGAAAAGGGCTTGCGTAGATGCTGGAAGTTTGTTATAAAATATTTTACAAATGAAATCGAAGAACGATGAAATCAAATAGTTATGCATGTTAATTATTTCTTTTATTAATTGTCTTTTATCAAAGCAAGTATTAATGGACGTTGGTTTCATCATGCTTAACTTTCGTGACAAATGGTATCAGAGCTTTAGGTTACAACACTAAGGCCTATTGGGATCAACATGAAATAAAGAAAATATAAAGGCTAATCAAGTTTTGTTTGACGCATGGGCTGGACTGGATGAGGGATAAATGTAACAGAGATAAACTTCAAGTTCTCCAAAAGAGTAAAGATAAGTATTTCTCATCATTGTTTTCCTTACAAAATTTTGAGTCAGGTATGTTTTCATTTTATCGTGAGATGTAGATACTGACATTATCGCATGGTATTGATAAGGAAATTGGTATTTTGATTCCAGTATATATGCAAAAGGTTATAAGATTTACATAAGGTAGAAATTACTTAGTTGATTTTATTTATGGCTACAAGTATGTGAGTGATGTACCTCAAATCTATGAAAGTGAATGTGTTGAAATATTGTAACTTCCAAGAATATTATATTTGTATTTTATTATTCCGGAGATGGTACATTCCTCCGTGGTGACCCTATTGTATATTCGGAGATGTTTATTCCTCTGAGAGAATGTGGTAACTAGGGTTATTGGATCTGCCATGTGAGGTCGGCCCTGAGTTTATTATTTGGGGGTTATTAGACTCTCCTAGGAGAGGTCGGCCCCATTAGGGTAAAAGGTCAGTCGGGAGATGAGTATAAGTAGCGCACAAGTGAGAGAGAGGTCTGCATAGGAGGAGAAGGAGCTCTAGTCTTGGACTACATCTTGTATTTGGTTGATTATCTATATCGAGGAAAGCTTTGCTGGGTTTTCTACCCCATGAGAGTTTCCTAGGGTAAATCTTTGTCCATCTTGTTATTGTGTTTCTTTCAGTCATCTTGCTAGTCAAATTAGGCTACTTAACACGGAATCAAAGCTAGCCTAAATAGGACATCTTTCACAAGTTGAAAATACCTCTCTCTCCTGCTCTGGTGAAAATTAGGGTTTTTGCAAAAGTTGGAATTTTTGGATTCTGATTGCATGGTTGGATAGCCTTCCTCAAAATCGAAGTTTTGAGCCCTAGATCGAGATTTTTGGTTGCGTAGAACTCTGGGAAAGTCAAACCCTAGTTTGACCAAAAGTGTAGAAAACCAGAGAACCAGAAAAGCTGTGCACCTCTGCACCAGTGAACCAGAAAAGCTGTGAACCTGTGCACCAGAAAACCAGAAATTTTGTTGCAGATCCGGAAGGTGAAAAGTTGAAGTTTCCAGAAGCAGAACATACCAGAAATTTCAACTCAATCAAGCACACCTCCTGGTAAGTGTTATTCTATCTCTTGAGAAACTTCAATCTCTTTGACCCGTAGATAAGATGGCTCCAAGCACTAAGCTTGAAGACAAGCTAGAAGGTATAGAAAATTTCTGGGCATGGAAATACAGAATTGGTCTCATTCTTGAAGAGAATGATCTTGTCCAATATATCAAGGCTGAGGTTGCAGAACCTGAAGAAAATGAAGCCAAATAAAAGTATAGGAAGGACCCGATTAGGGAAAAGAGAATCATTGCTGATTCTATCAAAGACCACTTGATTCCCCAAGTGGCATCCAAGAAGACCCCAAAGGAAATGTATGATGCCCTTTCCAGAATGTACGAGGGAAAGAACATCAATAGGAAGATGAATTTGAGAGCTCAATTGAAGAGCACCAAGATGAATAAAGGAGAATTTATTCAAGATTATTTCTCAAGGGTTTCCTAGTTCAAGGAACAACTAGATGCCATTGGAGATACCCTTGATGAAGATGAACTAGTCATGACTGCTCTAAATGGTCTCACTAGACCTTGGGAGTCATTCATCCAAACTATGTGTGCCAAGAAAGAAAGTATGAATTTTGATGTGGTATGGGAGGATTGCATTCAAGAAGAAGCTAGGGTAGCCAATAGAGAATCCCTTCTTAAGGAGGATGACCAAGCTTTGGCTACTCACACCAAAAGAAGATGAAGCAGTCATTTCAACTCCAAGAAGAATGGTCACAAGGAGTCACAACCTCCTCATAGATTTAAAAGGAAAGGGGGAGTAAACTCATCAAGAGATCTCTCCTTAGTCCAATGTTATAGTTGTCACAAAATATGACACATTGCTAGAAATTGTCCTTCAAAGAAGAAGAAGAATCTTCACAAAAGACATCAAGCACATGTGGCAGAAGATGATATTGAAGAAGAGGAAGAGGAAAGGCCTCAAAAGAAAAGAAATAAAATAGAAAAAGAAGATGCAGAAGAATATGTTCTATTCTCTGCACTCTTTGGGTCTGTGACACCTGGAGAAGATACATGGCTCATTAATAGTGGTGCTTCAAAGCACATGGCAGGACAAAAGAAGACTCTTTCAAGACTTGAAGAGAAGACCTCTCCCCAGAAGGTATCTCTAGGAGATGACTGTCAATATCCCATCAAGGGAATTGGTGAAGCAAGCTACAAGCTTGATTCTGGAACCCCGTTGAAGATGAAGGAAATATTATATGTACTAGGTTTGAAGAAGAACTTACTCTCTATCTCTTCTTTGGTGAAGAAAGGCTATAGAGTTGCATTCATAGAAAAATCAATTGAGGATGCAATTGTTATTGGTGAAGAGGAAGGAGGTCTATACAAACTCAAGGGCCATCCAGAAGCTGCCCTTGTTCATGAAGCCACTAGCCCAAGTGAGCTATGGCATAGAAGGCTTACTCACATTAACTACAAAGCACTACCTCATGTGAGAAAGGTAGTCATAGGATTACTAGACTTAAAGATTGATCATGATAGCACTTGCAAAGGGTGTGCAAAAGGAAAGAATGTCAAGAACCCATTTCCAAAGAGTGATACAAAGACGAAGAGTACATTGGAATTGATTCATTTAGATGTATGTGGACCAATGCCATCCACATCCTTGAGTGTATATGAATACTATCTTACTTTCATTGATGACTACTCAAGGAAGACTTGGATATATTTTCTGAAGGGAAAAGATGAAGTCTTTGTAAAGTTCAAGGAATTCAAAGCCTTGATAGAAAACCATTCAGAAAGAAAGATTAAGGTACTCAGGACAGATAATGGTGGAGAATATACTTCAAAATATTTTGAAGTATTTTGTAAAGAAGCTGGAATCAAGAGGGAACTAACCACTCCCTACAATCCCCAACAGAATGGTGTTGCAGAAAGAAAGAATAGAACTATTATGGAAGCAGTAAAAACAATGATACATGATCAAGACCTACCTATGTATCTATGGGATGAAGCAGCCAGGACAATAGTTTATGTGCAGAATAGACTATCTCATAGTGCTCTTGATTTCAAGACTCCAGAAGAAGTGTTCACAGGAAAGAAGCCTAAGGTAAGTCACCTCAAGATATTTGGACGCCTAGTATGCATTCACATTCCAAAAGAAAAGAGGACTAAGCTAGATCCTTCTAGGAATAAAGGAATATTTGTTGGATATTGTCAAGCATACAAAGCATTCAGAATATACATCCCAAGATTCCATCATATGGAAATAAGTAGGGATGTGACATTTGATGAAGAGGTAGCACTCAAGAGATCTAGGAAGTGTCAGCATGAAGAAGTATATGAGGAAGAGGCACCTTCCAGAATCACAGAAGCTGCACACACTCTTGAAGAGACAACACCTGAAGATCATGACATGTTGGAACCACAAGAACCCCCTGTCATGAACTTTTCAAGGAAGAGAAAACCAACATGGGAAAGAGACATTATACTAGGAGCATAAAAGTATGGAGCTCCTGAAGACTCCACTAGGGTGAGCAAGAAACCAAAGACATTCTCCAACTATGTGGCCTTGATGTGTGATCTTGTAGATCAAGAACCCACCAGTTATGAAGAGGCATCTCATAAGAAAGAGTGGGTGGAGCCAATGGCGGAGGAATACCAATCAATAATGAAGAATGATGTTTGGGATATAGTTCTCAAACCAAAGGATAAGAGTGTGGTATCCTCCAAATGGATATACAAGATAAAGCATGCTACGGATGGCAGCATTTAAAAGTATAAGGCAAGGTTTGTGGCTAGAGGATTCTCTCAAAAAGAGAGAATTGACTACGAAGAAACATTTGCACCAGTTGCAAGGTACACTTCCATTAGAACCATCATGGCACTTGCATCCATGATGAAGTAGGAATTACACTAGATGGATGTGAAGACAGCCTTCCTGAATGGTGTGATTGAGGAGGAAGTGTACATAGAACAACCACAAGGATTTGAGGTTGAAGATAGGAGAACCCATGTATGCAAATTGAAGAAGGCTTTGTATGGGTTGAAACAAGCTCCCAGAGCTTGGTATGGAAGAATTGACAGTTTCTTGACGAGCTTGGGATTTACCAAGAGTAAAGCTGATCCTAATATTTATCTCAAAGTTATGGATGATGAACCTGTCATATTGTTGCTATATGTGGATGATCTATTTCTGATTGGAAATGAGAAATAGATTATCGAGTGCAAGAAGAAGCTCTCTTCAAAATTTGAGATGAAATATCTCGGATTGATGCATTACTTCCTAGGTCTGGAAGTATGGCAAGGCCCAAGAGGAATATTTCTCAACCAGGGAAAGTATGCTATGGAAATATTGAAGAGATTTGACATGTTGGAATGTAAAGCCATAGCCACTCCCATGGATTCCAACCTGAAGCTATTAGCTGATGACTCATCAGAGTTGGTGGATATGAATCTGTACAGATAGATTATTGGGTCATTGATGTATTTGACAAATACCAGACCAGATATATGCTTTTCCATGAATACCTTGAGTCAGTATCTAGTGGAACCTAGACGAGTTCACTTGATAGCTGCAAAGCATGTGATGAGGTACCTAAAGGGTACAATAGACTTTGGTCTATGTTATCTTGGAGATCATGATTTCAAATTGCATGGCTACACAAATGCTGATTGGGCAGGAAGTGTATCAGACAGAAAAAGTACATCGGGAGGATGTCATTGTCTAGGATCTACCATGATCTTGTGGTTTAGCAGGAAGCAGTCTAGTGTGGCTCTCAACACAGCTGAAGCAGAATATATAGCTACTTGTTCTACTAGTTGTGAAGCAGTATGGCTTCGAAAACTATTATCAGGACTATTTGACTTAGAGATGGACCCCACTGTGATCATGTGTGACAACCAGAGTTGTATCAAGATGACAGAGAATCCAGTGTTCGATGATAAGTCAAAGCACATAGAGATCCGATATTTTTATATAGGGGATATGGTGCAGAAAGGAGCTATCAAGCTCGAGTATGTGAGCACTGACGAACAAGGTGCTGATATATTGACCAAACCTCTGTCTCGAGTAAAGTTTGAGTATTTTCGAGACAAGCTTGGTGTAGTTCAGAAGGACTCTCCTCGAAAGGGGGAGTGATGTGGTCACTGATGATGAGATTGTCTACATTGACAATGAGGTCGATGATGTGGATACCTGTATTGGTGATACCGACAGTGAGGTCAGTGAATGGTCCTTAGACTAGGTCTAAGTTGACAAGTGGATTGTATCATCCTTGGACACATGTCCTAAAAGAGATACGTAGACATATGTCTATGAGAAAGAAGTCCCTAGTGGACGAGAGGGATTGCATCATCCCTAGAATTAGGTCCCTTGAATTGATCCGTAGACATATGTCTCCGAGAAAGAAGTCCCTAGTGGACGAGAGGGATTGCATCATCCCTAGACTTCGGTCCCATGAATTGATCCGTAGACATATGTCTCCAAGAAAGAAGTCCCTAGTGGACGAGAGGGATTGCATCATCCCTGGACTTCGATCCCCTGAATTGATCTGTAGACATCTGTCTCCGAAAATTGATGATAGGACTGCATTGTCCCTGAACATTTGGTTCAAAATGTACGTGATAAATCCTAGATCTGATCTAGGTCACATCTAGTATGAAAAAGGATTGGCTCTGTGGTGGTAAATCCTAGATATGATCTAGGTCACATCCAGTATGAAAAAGGACTGGCACCGTGGTCGGGATTGCATCATCCCTAGACATGGATTTGTCTTAAATGGATCAAGGACTGCATCGTTCCTAGACATGGATTTTTCTTAAATGGATCAAGTACTGCGTCATCCCTAGACATGGATTTGTCTTAAATGGATCAAGGACTGCATCATCCCTAGACATGGATTTGTCTTAAATGGATCAAGGACTGCATCATCCCTAGACATGGATTTGTCTTAAAAGGATCAGGATTGATCATCCTAGGAATTGGATCGGGATCTCATCATCCATATACATGAGAGGTGTCTTAAAGTGAGAGGGATTGATCATCCCGTAATTGGATCATGTGTACTGCAGATGATCTAGATGCTGTAGATCGAGATAATCCAAAAGTTGTAGATGTTGTAGATCGAGATGATCCAGATGCTGTAGATCGAGATCATCCAGATGTTGTAGATCGAGATGATCTAGATGCTGCTGATCGTGGTGATCTAGATGACGATGTTGCTACTCGTGATGATCTAGATGACGATGTTGCTGATTGTGATGGTCTAGATGATGATGCTGCTGATCATGGTGACGATGATATTGATCGAAGGCTCTAGTTGATGATGTGATGATGTTGATTCTATTATGATGATGATCAGTAGATCTAGATGATGAGGCTATTGATCGAGAGATCCAGATGATGATGTTACTGTGGTTGTTCGAGTGCTGCAGAAGATGAAGACTCAGTACTGAAGATGTTGATGTTCCAGTAACTGTTTGAGTTACTGATGATGATGTATGAAGAAAGATTCCAATTATTTATAGATGTATCATGTACCATGTCATTGATGACTCCTTGCTCCTCCAGATGTTGTTATAATATCCTTCTCGTTAAGGGGGAGTGTTGAAATATTGTAACTTCCAAGAATATTATATTTGTATTTTATTGTTCTGGAGATGGTACATTCCTCTATGGTGACCCTATTGTATATCCGAAGATGTTTATTCCTCCGAGAGAATGTGGTAACTAGGGTTATTAGATATCCCATGTGAGGTCGGCCCTGAGTTTACTATTTGGGGGTTATTAGACTCTCCTGGGAGAGGTCGGCCCCATTAGGGTAGAAGGTCAGTCGGGAGATGAGTATAAGTAGAGGAGGATGTTTCTCACTTATCTCATTCACTCATCCACTTAGGAGTAGCACACAAGTGAGAGAGAGGTCTGCATAGGAGGAGAAGAAGCTCTAGTCTTGGACTACAACTTGTATTTGGTTGATTATCTATATTGAGGAAAGCTTTGCTGGGTTTTCTACCCCATGAGGTCGGCCCCATTAGGGTAAAAGGTCAGTCGAGAGATGAGTATAAGTAGAGGAGGATGTTCCTCACTTATCTCATTCACTCATCCACTTAGGAGTAGTGCACAAGTGAGAGAGAGGTCTGCATAGGAGGAGAAGGAGCTTTAGTCTTGGACTACATCTTGTATTTGGTTGATTATCTATATTGAGGAAAGATTTGCTGGGTTTTCTACCCCATGAGGGTTTCCCAGGGTAAATCTTTGTCTATCTTGTGATTGTGTTTCTTTTAGTGATCTTGCTAGTCAAATTAGGCTAAACTTAACAGAATGCGTATGTAATACTGTAGTCAGTGTTATAACATTCTAGGACATAATCATAAAAGATCAAACTAATTGATGTTTGTACCTTTGATAAAATGTCGGTTAGTTTGAGTAAGATACGCAGGAAAAATACATGAAAGGTATAGAAAGAAAACACTACGGTGTAATTTATTTCATGAATCGATATAGATGATGTCTTTATGTCCTTTTTTTGAGATTTATGAGAAATGTAAATTGATTCTGTATCATGATTGATTAAACTTTGTAAAAGAGGATAGAATCATCACCGTAATTTATGTTGGATTGATGAATCATAATTCTAGGTCTTTTTATAAAATACTTTGGTGAAAAGTAATATTGCCTTGACCAAACAAAGGTTATGAATAATGTTCTAAACATGAAGATTAAATTAGATAATTAATTGCATAGTTGTTAGAACAGAATTTGTGTAAAACTATATCAATAAATATTGCATTCATAAATATTATAGAAGATGACTAGGTAAAATATTTGTGCATTGCTTGAAGAAAAAGTTGGTCCTCAAAAGTGTCAAACGATAGAGTAAACATCGTTTTACTTAGGTTTTGGTATTATGTTATTGCAAGATATTGTTAACTTTGTTTCATTCTCTTCCACGGATCCAATAGTATGGAATTGTTACTCTTAAGTAATTGATATCCAATGAATTTGACATACCTTAGGTTCATGGGTTACAAGTTAAGTTTAAAGATATGAACAAATGGATTTGATAAAGTGACTCATGCATTTGAATGTTGTTTTGTATTGTTAAAAGTTAAAGATTGTGTTATGATATCTCATTATAGAGGTATACAAATTCTTATTAGAACTTTTTAAGATAAGCTTAAAGGTGCATTACTGTAAGGAATTGCATCTATTAATTCCTAGGAGTTTTAAAAAAATCTTATTTTTGAATACATTAATTCTTCTTAGATAGACCCCTGGAAGGGTTGTTGAATCTTCTAAAATAAAGATTGATGTGTATCAAGAAAAGATATTTGTTAAAAGTATGAGTATGATTATAGGAAAATTAGAATCCTAAACCTTGATATGATTGAATTAAATCATGGTATTTGTTAAAAGGAGTATGAAAAGATAATAGAGAAAAGAATATTCAGATAAAGAGTCTTAGATGGAAATGTATATGCAACTAACTATTTCAATTATTATACTGACATGTTTGTTGTTAGGAGACTTGATCTCAAACTCATATGGAGGATATTGAAGAGTTTACATTCATGCATCGAAATGAATTGAAATGCACAAATTAGTGAATGAGCATGTGTGTAATGCTATTGGACTAATGTGTTCAATTGTTGAGCAATTGAAGCAAATACAATTTTCTTTTATACTAACATTTGAGGAAGTGATCTTAAATACGACTGATGTCATGATCAAAGAGGAACGTTGATTATGAAATTTATATAGAAAAAATTGAGCTAAAACACTCAATAGTAAGTAATGATTTACTTACATTGTATTTGGATTACAGGAACTTATGAATCACGGGTGGTGATAAAACTTATGATTAAAGATGTGTAATCATCAAATTGGATAGAATGTGAGAAGAAAATAAATGAATATATTTGTTGTTATTATGAGGCATGTGGCATATAGAATGATTTTTATTACGTAAATTTCCTAGACTCAAACAAGAAGGTTTAAATTACGTACTCGAACATAGTAGAAAGGAGGCACCTACATTCATTTTCTAGCCATTGCAGGAGGCAACTTTCCTAAAAAAAAATTGTGGTCATGTTCCCGACGGAAGTGGAATAGAGCAGGTGGCTCATTGAATGTTATACTGACCCATAAGACCTAAGCAATCTTTGTATACATCGAATTGAGCAGGTGGCTCATTATGTTTTCCTTGTGACAATCTCAAAGAAACAAGAAAGTGGGGATGTACAAGAGATTCAATGATGGGATGGGCTATGGAGTGAATGGTAGAGGTAGTATGAAATTTGAACTAGTGTAGCCACATTGCTAAGTTCAATATTGCTAAAGGAAGAAGTATTACTATTGAGTACAATAAGTAATTACTGCTGAGTTGCAGAAGTCATACTACTGTTACAGAAAATATCACTACTGAGTTTACAGAGAATGTTTTTAACTGCAATTTTTATTTACAAGACCACAGAAAAACTTGAGGACGAGTTGTGTTGTCCAGCAAAGAATTGCTGAAGTTCCAGACTCATGGGAGAGTTGGATGATCAACAAAGTGTTGTTGAAAGATTGTGTTATGGCATAACCAATATGAATGATTTGTATTGTAGACTGATGGATGTCTTTGTGAGTGAAAAATATGAATGTTAGAGTAAGCAAATATGCCCTCAAGGATGAGGATGAATGATAAATTATATGCTTATGCATGCTGAAAAATATTGGAAGATATTGTATGATTTGTATGAATTGCAAGTTGTGAAAGAAGTACGAAGACTTGTAAAATTCGTGGAAAGTTTGAAAACCCAAAAAAGGGGGAATGACAAGTGAATCAAAGAATGATGAATGGGTGAAAACATGAAGTTGGGAAACAATTTTGGCTTGTTTTTGACAAAAAAAACTGCTAATTTTTATGTTTTTCAACTTCGACCTCTTCAAGGCCCATATCTCCCTTAGGAATTTCAACTTGAAGTAAACACAAAGGTTTTACATAATTGCATTAGCTTTCTACTCATATTTTTTTTTAATTTTTTTTATGGACATATCGTGGGAAAAATTTGTTGTCAACAAATGACATATACTTGAAAAGTTTAGGTATGGATAATGAGTGACCTGTGTTGACGACGGTTTTTTGATAGATGGTTATTTATTTTAGGGAAAGAAATTATATTCTCATAATCCACACACACTAAACTTGATCTTGGACTATATTTCAAGTTTTTTAAGACTTGGGAACTATTTTTTATTATTTATCGAAACAGCATATGTTCAGAAAATGGTGCATTATCGACACATGTTTTTGTCTTCACATTTTTTTTCAAATGTTACTCTTATCAAACAAACTAAAACCAACCCATTGAAGAGGATACTTCAAGGAACATCCTTGTATTTTTTTTTAAAAAATTGGCTTCGTCATTATGATGATATTGAATTTTCATTGTGACTGATTTTTCAGACAGTTAATTTTTTAATGATAAAGTTTAGTAAAAAAATAGTAATCCTAAATGAAATTGAAAAAAAATTATATTACTAGAAAGTAGATTGAATGATGACTCTACTGGTATAAACTCCAACATGTAATTCTCATGTTTTGCAGTGTTCCGACGTTGTTAAAGTGACACATTTATGAATTCTATAGAAATGGTGCTGGAATTGTTGACCAGAAACTCTCGAGCGAGAAAATGTCTTCCAAACTCTTGGCCTAGAGTTTAGTTCAAACTCTCATCCGAGAGTTTTTTTTAAAATACAGCGCGGCGATTGGTTCAAACTCTCGGCCCAGAGTTTGAACTCTCAAAACTCTCGGCCTAGAGTTTCAATTTGACGTTTTTTCACATGATCATCTTCCCATGCTCTGTTTTTTTCACTCCGTTTGTCAAAAAGTGTTTCCTAGGTTCGCGATTTCACCCGAATCCTAAAGAGTGGATGAATTGCTAAGAAGTATGAACATCGAGGACGGTGTTATTCTTAAGGGGAGGAGTATGTAACATCCCTCATTTTAGGCTTAGTAATGTTTATAAATGTAACTTATTTATTGTAATTGTTTACTGGTGAGGAGCTCAAGGCCAAGGCCCCACCAATAAACTTTGTGAGTATGTGGCTCAACCCTTAAAAAGTCGTAAAGAGTAAGATTAAGAGTTTAAGGATGGTAAAGCATTTTCATGACTACAACTGAATCCATTAAGTGAGAGGTAAGGGAAACCTTTAAAATTTAAGTAACAATGGCTAGGAGCCTTTACGATGACCTTAAGTAACCTAATTAATGGATTATGGGTTAAAGAGTCTAAACGATTTAATTGTGAGGACATCCTAAAAGGAGGACGGTATCCTTTCAATGCAAAGCATAGAGGAAACCCTTATGATCTAGGTATTGGCATGATTATATGGGTTAGATGATCCCAAAGAAACTATTATTTGATATTATATATATATATATATAAGTATTTCGATGATAGAATGCAAGAAAAACTCTTTAAAGAAGCTTAAATTTGTTTTAAGCAATATATATTAATATTCCTAGTAAAGCCCAACTTTCTATTTAAGATACCATGAATTATAACATTTAAACATAGGGATGTTTAAATGGATTATGTGCATTTATTATGATTTCTTTATATATATGGGAGAGTGATAACTATTAGTTTAAAAAAAGGTTATCCTAAATAATTAAATAAAAGGGCAACTCATGCATGTATAACTACCACTGTATTAATGCTATGGACAAATGGCACATTTGAGGAATGTTCTTGGGGTTCAGTCTCTTTCGTGCAACGAAAGCCGAGCACTTAGACTTTCCATGTGGCCAACCCTGATGCCATCACTTTGTGATACAACTGTTTTATGGTTAAGATTTGCAATATAGCTCAGCATGGTAGTAATTGTGCACGATCTATTAAGGAGAACTAAAATTACCACGTGGCAAATTCAAGCACTAGTGGATTTGAACCCAAAATACGACGACAAAATCCGAGGACCTTCGACAAAAAGGACTTTTTCATCGAATTTCATCTTCAAATTTACAAAATTTGATGAGTTTTTTAAAAATGATACAAGGTTACATCGGATATCTGATGACATTCCGATGAATATTGACCATTGCCAAAGGATATCTGGCTTAATATTGCCCTAGTATGGTGACCCATACAACCAATGGACAGGAAGTTGATTAGCCGACGATCAACACTTAATTTAAAGTTGGATATCTTAGACGTGGACATCAACTCACCAACGATTGTTCAATGCAAAAATGCCTGCCATCCGACGTTCTTAGTCGTCGATGGTATGGCAGAAACGTCGGGTGGTTTAGCCCATTGAAGTCGGATAACCGATGCCCTCAGAATGCAAACATGCCTGCCATCCGAGGTTCTGAGCCGACGGTGGTATGGTAGGAATGTCAGATATTGCCCTAGTATGGAGAATATCTGACATCTATTCCGTTCGTCGGAAATACGACGATATGTAATATTATAAAACCTATATATTTCGAAACATTCCGACATGTTTTCTATATAAGCGCGTGATAGATTGCAGACTGTTTTCGACAGACTATTTTTCATTATTTCTCTTGTTTTTGTGATTAAAGCGAGCGAAGTGTGGAGCTTGATTTTCTAAGATCGATAATCTTCATTCAAGCTCTTTACGAGAAAATGTCAACTAGAAATATTCCTGAGATGGAGAAACAAAATCAACAATTGCTTACTAGATTGTGAGAAGGAGTTGAAAGAAGGGGTGATGGGAAATGTTATTGTCCATGTAGTCAATGCAGGGGCTTTAAGAGGAGAAGAATTTTGATCACAACAGCCAAAAAATATTGTAGGGAACATTGACATGCTGAGGGGGGACATGAATATCATCCATTTGTAAGTTTTGCATTATATATGTTTTTATTTTGATTGCTTTTGTAAATGTATGTATTATTTTAATATTTATTATATTAACTTTTATTTATTGATGGTTTCAATAGATTGGGACTAGAATGGACAATAAATATTATTTTAATATTTATTATTTATTATCTTATATTATTTTTTTCTTGTGTGCATGTTGAATCTAGTGTATAGTAGAATAACTCATTTATTTGTTCGTTAGTGAGAGTAACCCACTCACCGGGGAAAGCACTTAGCTCTCTAGATTTGTGTCACTTTCCATGATAATAGAAATAACGAATATATTGTTATGTTGTTTCTCTTCTATTTTCTCTATAGAAACCATAGCATCATTTATCTTACCTTAGTTTACAGTATGGGAAATTTTGAGTTATATTTGAGTAGCTTTGCTCATTAATTGGGTCAATTTTTATGTTTCTTGGAAAGTTTGGATGCACCTATTTGACCAACAGGTCAATTTTTTACTTCTTTTATTCCAAAATCATTGATGTTATTACATTTTTCGTTTGAATTTCTTATATTAAATTTTATCTATTGATGGTTTCATGTAATTATAAAAGAAATACATCCTATTGCATTTCGTCCGGAGGAAGTGCTTCCATAACAAGTACTGGAGGAACATGGAGCTATGAATATTAATGGAGAACAAGTCAATGATCATATTAAAGAATATGATCATACTGATAACATAGTTGAAGATGATGTTACAAATACTTTGATCAATTATTCATTTAATGTTAGAATGGATGAGGATGAGGATGATCATTTTGATAATATTCATGATATACCTCTTCTTGAGAAGGCATATGAACCACTTTATGAGGGCTCCAAGACAAATATTCTCTCTGCTATATTGTTGATAATGAACTTGAAGGTTATGAATGGTCTTTCAAACATATCAGTCACACGTATGTTAAGGTATGTAATACATTCCATCACATAATATATATGATTGTCTAATAATTTTATTGTTAATTCATAAGTCAATTTAATACGGAATATGAAATGTGTTTCATTAATATTATTTATATATTATATTAACTAGTAGATTTTTTATTTTATTTGTTGTAGCATGATAGGTGAATATTTGTTACCACCGTGAAATATTTTACCTCACACATATCGAGATCTATTTGCCATCATGAAAGAAATTGGAATGCAGTATGAAGCAATTCATGCACGCCCCGATGACCATGTTCTATATTATAATCAGCATGAATTTGCAACAGAATCTCTTGAATGTCATATCAGTAGATATCGAACAAATCAAGTAACAAAAAAGGGGCCTCGCAAAGTTCTACGTTATATTCCCATTATTCCACGTTTGCAACGACTGTTCAGGTGCAAAAACATAGTGCAGTTTATGGATTACCATGCACGGAACAGAAGTCAAGACGACATTATTCAGATGCCTGCAGATGGGTTTGCATTTAGAGATATGGAGGAAAATGGCCTCACTTTAAAGAAGAACCTCGTAATCTTAGGATTTATTTGGAAGCAGATGGTGTCAATCCATTTGCAGAGATGAGATCCGTTTACTCTATGTGGCCTATTTTTGTTATCAACAATAACATTCCTCCATGGTTAACAATAAAGAGGGAGCACATAATGTTGTCGATGATTGTTCCAGGTATATTGTGTCTACATTTTTTTTAATGAAGTGGTATCTCATTTATCATATTTTGTCGCATAATGTCATATATATATTTAATGTTTTTCTATTGTGCAATATGGTTTATATTTTAAATGGTACATCTCATAATTATATTTTTTATATGTTCAAATCAATCATGTAAGTACCACGTCAAAGATATGAATGTATATATCGATCCTCTTATTGACGAGCTACTAAATTTATGGAATGGCATCACTATGTATGACGTATCTAGACCAATACGACAAAGGCAATTTCAATTCCGTGCAATGCTTGTATGGACAATACATGATGCACCAAGGTTAACCCATTTCTGTGGTATGTAATTATAAGTTCCACTTTATTTGCATTTAATTTTATGAACTAGCTAGTTAATATACTACGCACACATGTTTTTCTAAATAATCAAGTCATTTTGTATATAATTATAACTGATTACATAGATATTCCATCTCTTTATGTAGGTCTTCAGACAAAGGGGAAATTTGCATGTCCAACTTGTGGTCCTAAGATCGAATCTCGTCATTTAAAAAGCTTAGGAAAGGAGGTGTTTGATGAGTATAGGAACTTCCTCTCTAAGAATCACAGGTATCGAACTACTGAAAAACATATGTTCAATGGCAAGCAAGAGATTGCATTAAAACCGCAGAGAATGAAACCTCACCTATGGAAGTTGCAATATAATAGAAATCTTCAAGGTACGTATGAATCATAGTATTTGAAATGTTATATTGTATTTTTTTTATTGTGTGTTATTTACTGTAATTGACATTGATTTATGTAATTTCATGATTGTCATTCATGTGATCATGAAGGCATTAATGGGCTTCCACGAGGAATGAAAAGTTATCCTAGACAATTTATAAGTAGGTTTCCCTACTATGAACACCTACAAATTGCTCATATATTTGATACAATGCATATCGGAAAGAATGTGACTAAAACATTATGGCGAATATTGGATGGAAGGAGTGACAAAGAAAAAATTGTTAAAATTTGCAAAGACATTCAAGATAGAAACCATGCAATGAAAGACATCATTCAATTTCATAGCAATGGATAGAAAATTAATATAAACTCACTTCCATGGATGTTAACGGACCAACAAAATAATGCTGTAAAAGAAGTCATTTGAAAAATTAAATTTCCCATCGGATTTTGTGTGAACATGAAGAATATCATAACAAAGAAAGGTGATTTTGCAGGGGGTAAAACGCACGATTGGCATGTCTTCATGAAGGTAATTATTATGGTATGCATTTAGATTTTTTTTTTTCCTATTCCAGTGAATATGGTTGGTATTTGTGTTTGTCTACTCTTTGTTGATAAAATGAAACAATTTGTATATTATTGTTATAGTATGTTCTACCTCTCTCTATCCTGGACAACTTCGACAACAATGTCATGCAAATAATATATAGTCTCGGGAAATACATGAGGTAAGTGGTGATTTTTTCCATGCACTTACTAGTGTTTGTTTAATTCAACATAGAACTTATATTTGATTTTCATTCTCCGATTCATGTTATGTAATATAATGTTGTTTTCCTTTAATCTCTTGATTGGGTTGTCATGTCACTTGTAGATGGTTGTCATCTAAAGAATTCCATAAAGATGACATAAAGTATTGGAGGAGAGAAATTCCTCATCTCACATGTGAAATGCAGAAGCATCTACCTTCGGCATTTTTCAATGCACAAGAACACTACCTCATACACCAAGTTCAGGAGATTGAATTGTGTGGACCTGCGCACTCAAGGTCCATGTGGATGGTTGAGAGGCACTTGAAATTTATGAAGGGTTGGGTCAGACAAAGAGCATATGCTAAGGGTTCTATGATGGAGGTATATATGGTATACCAAAACATGTTGTATATTAGTGAATATCTTCCTATATTAGCATCAAAGCTCAATTTACGTCGCATTTGTGATCCGGACTCCAATAAATATTTCGAAGGGGAGTACCCGAAGGGGAAAGGTAGATCGAGGAAGGTGAAAGGTAATATAACACATTTGACTGTTGATTTTTATGTATATATATCATACATATTCTATTTTTATATTCAATTTTTGCAGCAATTTAGAGTGTAATAATATACTTTCATGTTAAGTGACTATACATTTGTATTGAATTTTAATTTTATTGTCATCAAACAACTAGTTGAGAGTGGGATGCAATTCATTTATACATTGCAAACAATCTTGACTGGATGAAGGTATGGACCGAACGATGTGAACATCCTAGTCATGGAATATCATGGGAAGATGTGGCTTCATTGGTTAAAGTTGCACATCGCAATGGAGATACCAATATAACACAAAGGGAAATCGATTTAGCAAGAGGTTTAAAAGATAAGCAGGTAAGCATATTAATCAACCACACTATTTATTTTCTGTAAAAAATATTGTCGATGTACACGCTAATTTTTTTCCCTGTTATATGGCATTATAAACATGCACTAGTTAATCATAAATATTGGATCATTATGTAATCCTTTCCTGCATGGATTGTTGTAGGTAAAACACCATAAGGCTATGTGGTGCAATGGTTGTAGATATCGCATCAAAAATTTCGATGACACGAAGAAAACATCGGATTGTGGGATATCTGCAGTCTTTGAGGTGACCAATGTCTCTTCTAGAAGTGACAGACATCCAAAACTCTCTGAAAATCGATACTATGGGTATCTGGAAGACATTCTTCAGTGTGACTTTAACTCCTTCAAGGTATTTATGTTCATTTTCAAATGGTACAGGTGTCGATTGAATCCACGTGATCCAGATAAAACAATTATTGAACATGATAATTGATTTACCATGGTAAATACAAGGTTGTTTGAGCTAGGAATAGAGCCCTATGTTCTTCCAACCCAATGTGAATAGGTATTTTACTCTGAGGTTTCAGGTAGAGCGGGTTGGTTATTTGCTGTGAGACACAATCCAAGGGGAAGAATAGTAAAGTATAACGTAGATGAAGGTAATGAAGAAGTTCTCGAAGAAGAAGATGTCATTGAAGATGATTATGATCAACATGAGTTAGATGATCATGTTCTGGAAGAAGATGTCAAAGAATTTCTTGAATCATATGATGTATCAGAAACTATCCATGAAGATGAATTTGACGATGACATGATGGTCGTAACTTACATCGACGACGACGATGATATGGCCAATCCTTACAATGTTGAATCTGGATCATCGGATGATAAAGATGATGACTCGGATGGAGAAGATGATGAAGTCCATTGAAGTGTAATAATATCTACTCCATATATTTTGAATATTTAATATTGCCATAGAAATATTGATTTTTTTTGCCGGTACGTATAATAAATTAACTGTTTCTTAGTGTTTTTTCCATTTTCATGTATGTTATAATTAGAAACATTGCTTGTTATATAGTATGACAGAAAACACATTTAATTTTTTTCTACATAGATATTTTTGTCGGGTTATGGGGAATTGAGATTTTTGTGAGGGGGGGGAGGGGCCATAAGAGCTTCCACCTTCACGTGGTTGGACCTGTTTAGTAGAGAATATTAAATGATTCTTGAAACAGAGAGAAGCTTATAAGTACTAAGGAAATGCACCTCCTGTTTGTGCTAGAAATTGTACCTAGACTACGAAGGTACAAGCTAGGACAATCGTAAGCTTATGAACCTACAATGGGTATGTATAGGACCCAATTGTGGGAAAATTAATAGGTTTATGAACCTACAATGTATTGGGTGCATATCCCTCGATATAGGAAACTTGGTGCAACATAGGAATTAATAATCGAATGTTGAAATTGAGGAATAGTGTAATGTCAAAGTATTTTATAATTCATTCAGTGGAAAGATTTTCCCTCTAAAGATGTTACACAGGAAATACTTGAAGTACTACTACAAAATCCAACACTACAAATGCTTTTCATCAAATCAATTCAATGAAGAAAGTTTGTTAGGATGTCCGAGAATTATCATCCATACAATTTGTAAGGTAGGTTTCCTTATCCTATTGCATAGTAATGTAAGATTTTGCGATAGTTTGGTTCTTGTTGCAAAATTATACCTATTGTTAGCTGGATGTTCACCCTTGAAGTTCATTGTGTTAAATGTTGTTATATTTTTACTATTGCTGACTATATTATTGTACTTGTACTTGCCCAATTTATTGTTGTGGTGATTTGATTTCTAATTTTCATGTAGCAAAGTTTGAATGAACTCATATCTAGTGAGGAATTTCCATTAATCTCAAGAAGAACCACATGCCTTATTTCAAAGTACATCAACTATTGTACAAGTTTTTTTTCCGTTTGTTTGAGTGATGCATATTCATCTAACTATAATTATCATTGAAACGCACTAGTATCATAAGGCAATACAACACAAGGTGTATAACAGAGAGAGTTGTTCAAGAGTACAATTGAACATTAGTGCACGAAAGCTCTGCTATTTTAACATAAACTATAGCCTTATATCAGTAGCCACTATGCAATCTACTAGGTAGGGTTAGGAAATGAAGCAAGACACCTAGGCCAATGCAAGGCAAGTCTAGGATTCCTAGCATGTTTCAGTATGTCTACATATTTCTAGAGTTTGAAAACTAATACCATAGCTCATTTGATCTAGAACATAGCATGAGGGTTTGAGACAACAAAAGTGAAATGTTGTACAAGGGTTTCATATATAGAGTTACCATATGTAGTCTACCAGGCCATTTGACAAAGCCTATAGGGATCAAGTCTATTTGTTTTCTTATGTGGTGCAAGTATAGAGGTGCTCATGTATTTGGTTAAGTAATGTAACTCTCACTACAAGAAGCATAAAATAACCCATACTTGTATTAATTTGTTCATAAAAATTTTGGTATTAAACACTTGGAATCCATGTAGTAGTTGCACCAGCATTTAAGCCAATGAGTAAATGAGGGTAACAACTTTTCCAAGTCAAAATATTATTGGACTAGCCAAAACAAGTCCCTTGAAGAGACACAAGATATAAATCATGAAACAAATTTGAAGAACTGAGATATAAATATATAAAAGACATACATAAACCATAAACATTCATAAGCAAAGCACTGGTTTTGTCCACAACTCATAAGCATTCATATGAATAAAACTTTAATCAAGAAATGAAATTATAAGCGGAGTGATCAAACTGGCCATAAATAAAATCAGTAAAGAGATAATAGTGGCTTATATATGTATTCAAATCAGTCTCGGTCTTCAAAATGACTTACACAAGAGTAATAAGCATCAATCTGAATATAAATCAATGCATTTAGCTTTATAGCCCTTCTCGAACAAAATGCCAACCCCGCTGGTTTAATTTTTCCTCCTTTTATCATTTACAAAATAGGGTAGTTTCATAACTACTTTTAGGTTTAGTTTCAAGGTAGTTACATTAAATAGCTATATGCTAACTTCGAATCTTTAAAAAGAATATACTATTAACTACTAAGTACATGATAACAAAATAAAATACTTGAGCAGCTGGACATTAGGTGGCCTTCACAACTGCTTAGCAGCTTCTGCTAACATGGTTATCCCTTCCAATGCTTGAGATTTCTTCTTGTCTCGAACTTGCTTTGTCTCCAAGATTTTAACTCTGCTTGACAACACTTTATTTTGCTTGTTTAAATCTTGAATTTGCTTGGTTAGATCTTCAACTTGATTCTATGTTTCCCTCTTTCTTCTCAGAGCTTCTTTTGCCACTGCTATTAACTCTTGATAATGTGCATTGATATCTTCCAGGTATTCCCTTAATCTCTTATTTGTAGTCAAAAGCCTGTCATTGGATTCATTTAGGAATTGTATTTGTGACTTATGTTGTTGGACAGCTTTCCTGAGATTTTCAACTTCAGAATCCATATGCACCTCTCCAGGCAATGTCAAATCCTAGTCTGATGACCATGGAATATCCATCTTCCTAAAAATTAAGTCTTCTTCTTGCCTATTCTTTACTGTTGTTTTTGAAAATGAGACCCCTGAAGTCATACCTTGTTCCATAATGGGAGAGGCTTCCTCTTCTGAAACTCTATGGCATTCTTGAATTGGTTCTGGGGACATTGGGTAATCCTCTTCTATGCCCATCTGATCTTGCTGTGGCTTCAATTACTCCTTTCTTTCCTTATCTTCATCACTTGAAGAGTCTTGAATAACAGTAATCTTCTCCTTTTCCAGCTTAGGGTCCAAGATTCTCCTCATGTTCATTCTGAGTTTATTTGTAGCTCTTGTCTTAGGCCTCCATCTTGGTCTTTCCAGCTGCAAGAGAGACTTTACATCTGCTTTAAAATCTAGAGCTTGCAAAATCTTATCCTTTGTATTGGCTGCAAGAGATATTATGGTTAAGTTTTCTTTTGCAGGTATAGCACTCTGTTTCTGCTCTATTAAACTTACATCTTCTTCGGGATTAGAACCAGCTGTCTTTTCCATTACTTCATCTTCCAAAATGTGCTCTTTCTCATCTTCAAACCCGTTCTCCTATTCTTCATTATCAAGGTTTCTGGATTCTTTTTTTGAATTAAATTTCTAAGAGCTATCTTGTACTAAATCTTTAGGCACATCCCTTTTGAATTTCTTAATAAAACCAGATTGTTTATTGGGAAAAATATTCTTTACATGCTCACACTGTTCAGCGGTAAACCCTGACCAAAATAGAAAATGATCCTAGTTTCTATTTTCCCTCTGTAAGACTGTTAAAATGACCAATTTTATCAATCCATGATGAAACAGTGACTGTTGTGTATGATCAGAATGTCCTTTAATTATATTCAACATTTTTTGGAGGCTTTTGAGTAGAAAGAATGGCAAATTCATCCTGGATTACTCGTTCAGGTGTAGCAAAAACCTAACATGATACTTAAACACTAACGCGAACTTGCCATCACATGTAATATAACTTTGTACAATTCCAATTGCCTCTCTCCATTCTGGCTTAAAATTTGTTAAGTGAACCCCTTTGCTCCAATATAGGGTTTCGTTTCCTGGTAACAAGAAATTATTAGGGTTAAAATCAAAATGAGTCTTCTTAAACTAGGATTCTCCATCCATGGTGATGCCGATGGCTTCAACAACTAAAATTTTTGTAAGCTCAAACTTAAGAGTATTAAACTTAACAACATTACTGTTGATATTCTGAGCAAAGAAATGTGAAACTTCAACATTGAAACCTGTGATCTTCTCAAAGAAACTGAACCACCCTGCTTCCCTAAACAATGTTGCACAGTCCAGAAACTTCATGGCCCAACTTGTGTCTGTAGGCTCGAACCTGTTGATTTTTCCACTCTTACCCATATCTTAACTGCAACTTTGCCAATTTACTTTCTTGGAAATGAATCTGGGGTGAAACTCTTCAAGAAGTTTCAAAATACATGTCCTCGGCTCTGAAATTCGTAACCCCCAAATAAGAACTCGTGGCCACTCAAATCCCTAATTTCCTCAATGATAAATCACAATGGTTTTTTTCAAGTGTCATGATACGCCGAACAGGTTTCTGGAGGTCTTCTAGCATCATCGAATGCAACATGCATCTCTTGCCATCAAACAACCACGTTCTTCTATGATTTCAGATTCCCGCAGTGCCCTAGTGTATGTAGTTTGGATTCTTTGTTGTAGGAATGCTTCCAAATAAAAAATTTGGCAAACAAGCTCAACATGAAGGTTAAACTTTAGATATAGGGATTAGGGAAAATTTAAATAAGAATTCTAAAGACCTTATAAAGAAATGTAATACTTAATAAGCCACTAGGTGCAATCCTGAGAGAGGATAAAATAAATTAAAACAATAACTATAACATATAAAATAAAAAGACAATCAAAATCATTAAAATTTAAAATAAGGTAAAATGAAAAGTAAATAAGGAACAAAACATTTGAGAAAAATCACATAAGGATTAGGTGCAATTTCAGTCCTAACATAACCTATGGCAATGGCTCAAACACCTGACTGTCATAGTTGAAAAGTCTTCTTGGAAGCCACTTGATCCCCAATTTCCTCAGAAAGGAGGAGGTGATCTAGTGAATTTTCACATTACAATGCTATAATAAATGTCATCAAAAAGTTTTTCATATCTAATCATTGGCCATATATAGATATTCATCAAGCCATGGGAAAAGCTTATATAACACATATTAGTTATCCTCAAACTCCTTCCGGAATAACAAATTAAAGGTAAGCTCAAGGAATGTTTCTTTAGTCAAACTTCCATCTCTGAACACAATATTGTTGTTGATTTAAAATAAATCCATGTAGTTACATGGAAAGTTATACCCCAAGGCAATGGCTCAATTGAAAAGTCTTCATGGAAGCATGAACTTTTGTGGGAAGTTCATCCATCACTTCTACACAAATGCAAATACCCCTAAATCAGCTCGTCAAAGCCACCATTGCATTCAAGTAGAGGCTTGAACAAGATACAACATCCCAACACCTAAAACTTAAAAGAATAAAGAAATGTCGCTACGTTTCTATAGAACTTCTCACACTTGCAAAACAAAGTAAGAGACATACTCGTCAAGATTCAAAACAAAAGCTCAATTATAAGGCTCTGCAAGACACAGGAATGAATATCCTTTTTAAGCGGGGGACAATATCTAATTAACACCATGAACCCAAACCTAATTAGGCCTTTCAAAATATTATAGGCTTTTGGACCAATTGCTTTCCACTTTTGAGTCACTACCTCATCTTGGCACCAATAACATAGTAAAGGTCATAATCTCAGGCTCTATGACTTGCCACTTATGAAGATGTGATGGAAATAAAAATTCCACATTTACATGACACCATCCCAAGATTTAGATTGTCATATGGTATTTGATTTATATTTTAAGTGCCATTTTAATCCTAGTACATATAGAATAGTCTTGAATTCAATGATTTTGTGAGATTCATTTGTATGTTTTTATACTACATAAATAACTTCATAAGTGAACCAATGTTACTCATCATATGCAATTCTTGTGCAATGGAAATCTTGTGATGGAATCCATATGTACAAGTTGATTCATCTTCATCTTTGTGAAGTTCAATATTTTTGGTATGATGCTTAGCATTCCTCCAATTCCTCAATTTTCATTGTTGTTTTTTCATCTCAACTTCCATTATAATTCCTCCACAACATTTCTATAACATAATAAAAATTTGAGATGGGTGTGGAGGGTGGGGTCTGGTTATTATGATTGATCCCCAAAGGAAATATATAATTGAGTTATGTGTCTGTTAAATTATATGCATGATTTCAAAAATTATAACTATCAATCTAGGAGCATAAAATTTGAGATACAAACACATGAAATGCAAGATCAAAGCTTACTCTAAAGAGGCTAAACTAGTTGAACCGAGTACTACAAGAATTCATCACTTGAATTGAGATCTATAAGAATTTTAGTTAACAAAGGCACTAGTCACAATATTTCATTCTTGTTCATATAGTCAGAATGTTCATGCAACAATTGTTTGTTCAATTCATTAGAGCTCAATATAAGTGGACATCCCTGCAATATAGTTGTAATGAAAATCATTGAAAACATATATTGATAACACTACATAGATATTCAACCACTGGATTGATGGCTACATAGATACTTTAATAAGCATGGATTTTAGTCTTTCATTGGAATTGGATTTCAAATGTTCATGTAATACAAAGTGAAGTAAATATCATCCTTCAATCTTCAATGGAAACTAATCCTTGTAGGTAACTATGCACAATTCCAAATCAAAACATGCAGGCAAACTATGAAGGAAAATATTAACAAGCTACTGCATAAACTAAGATTCCATAGAGCTGTTTTTTATCATTGGATTGACAATTACAGAGTTACTTTATAGCACAAGTCACATTCTTTCATTTGGATCATACTCAGATGTTTTTGCAACACAACATGAAGTAAAACTTGTCTTTAAACCTTCAATGAAATATTGTTCTGTGTAGGGAATAACACATGTAAATGGAAGCATATAATTAACTATTGAAGAAATGATTACAAACAATATTTGGGACGTAATCTATGAATTATGCAAACTTGGAAATTAAATAATGACAAACACAACACAACTATCTATTGGATAGAGAAATACAAAAAAAGGAAATATAACTATCTAATTTAGTTGATTGAATGCAGTATTGGCCAGATTGAGGGGCCCTCACAATTGGCTTCACAATACTTAGAAAACTACAGTACTAGAAAGTAATCATGCACACACAACTTATCTTTGAGGACACTAGCGTACTTTGGGATATTGGAGGACATTCCCTATTTGATAGGTTCATAATACCTTATGTTGTCCTCAAAAGCATTGAACACTAGTGTCCAAGGTCCAGCAGAGTTAGGTTGTTGGTACATAGAGGTCTTAAGCTCAAAGTATTTGGTTATGGGATTCTTGGGCCAGGGGGATGTAGAATCCTTTTGTTGAACATTTTTATTCCCTATGGGTACTGGATTAGTATGTAAATAAGCAACATTTTTGGGTGGAGTGACTATAAGGGAGGCCTAAAGTCAAAAGATTATTGGACCAGCCAAAACCAGTCCCTCGAAGAGACACAAGATGAAACAAGTCATTGCAAGAGTGGTCTATTGACTACACCCAAAAACCCTCTGGATGGAAGAATATGCAAAATATGCAATGAAACCAATGTGAGGATTAAATCCATGCACTCTTGCAATGCATATTATTTACTGTAAAGAGAAAGAAAACCAAGAACAACACACATTCCAACATTTAGTTTCACTAGATCAATCGATCAATGCTCTTCTTTCAAGTGCCAAACCTTCTCCACAATTGGTTGGTCTTGCAAAGCAAGCTCTCTATTCAATTGCTCAATGTGTGGTAGTTCTTTGCCTTGCTGCAGGAGATCAGAAATGTGGAATCTACTGTAGAAATGCTGATGAACTCCTCATTTATTTTGGAGTTGAAGAGATCAATCATAGAACAAGCAACCTTCGGCTTGTTTTCAAATTTAGTGAATATTCTTATGATATATTCAGTGAATATTGGAATAATTCTGAATATGTTGAAGTCGGAGACTCAGGGACCATCCGATCGTGATGATCTACTGTTGCTTGCATTTCATTTTGGGAGATATCCCACATTGACCACGAAGGTTTGTATCTTGGCATTTATAATGCCAAGTCTGAGTAGTCTAATTAATCACATAGTGCAAAGGATTATTGGTGGGGGCTCTGGGTGATTGGACTCCATGAGAAGATCACCAGCCCGGAGCTCGGGACGACCTATCAGGCCCCCAATCCTTTTGGCAAACGTGGCATTAGCGAGCTCGTTAGATTCTTTTGAAGTCAGAAGTCGAATATCCGACGCCTCTTGTCGTCGGTGGTATGGCGAGGTCGTCGGATTCCGAGCTTTGATGCTTTATTAATAATTCAAGGAAGAAGGTAACATGTTGGATCTTAGCAATAAACGATGGAAACATATTAGCAGTATAGAAATCAGTTATAGAGGGGTACTACCCGCTTGCTATAATGAACTAGCATTCTTGTGTACAATTGAAGGGCAGATTAGCATTGTTCGAACCTTATCTTGCCAGTGATTAAATGAACAAGTGATATGCATATATTTGTGATGCAATTTATGCTATTAATGAGGTGATGGAACTAGCAGAATTATCTAGTGAATTAATTGGCCTATAATCCTAGATTGAAAAACTAGCATTTTGCAAGCAGATTTCGATCAGTGATTTTCAGCGAAAGAAAATAAGCACTGGATATATGGATTGATCAATCGATGCTCTTCTTTCAAGTGCCAAACCTTCTCCACAATTGGGTGGTCTGGCAAAGCAAGTTCTCTATTCAATTGCTTAGTGTGTGATAGTTCTTTGCCTTGCTGTAGGAGATCATAAATGTGCATCTACTGTAGAAATGCTGATGAACTCCTCATTTATTTTGGAGTTGAAGAGATCAATCACAGAACAAGAAACCTTCGGTTTGTTTCCAATTCAGTGAATATTCTTATGATATATTGGAAGAATTCTGAAGATGTTGAAGGTGGAGACTCAGGGACCTTCAGATCGCGATGATTGACAGTTGCGGTTGCATTTCGTTTTGGGAGATATCCCACATTGACCACGAATTTTTGTATCTTGGTGTTTATAATGCCAAGTCTGAGTAGTCTAATTCGACGCATAGTGCAAAGGATTCTTGGTGGGGGCTCTGGTTGATTGGACTCCATAAGAAGATCACCAGCCCGGAGCTCGGGATGACCTGTCAGGCCCCCAATCCTTTTGTCAAATGTGGCACTAGCGAGCTCATCAGATTCTTTTGAAGTCAGAAGTAGGATATATGACGCCTCTTGCTATTGGTGGTATGGCAAGGTTGTCAGATTCATCATCATCATCATTTTCCTTATTATAAATAATATTATAGGGACCTCCACCTCCCAATCCTTCTAAGAAGTAGTCTCTTATTGATTGCTCTTATAACCATCTTAATTTTGTGGAGAAATTCCATGTTGTTGACAATTCGTTTACTTCTCATTAGATCATTATCTATGCATAAATAAGTGCAGGTATCATGTTTTTGTCCCTTCTCTCTTTTATTTACAATTCATTTTCAAAATATATTATTTTTTATAACTAGCATGCATCTTGTAGCATACCTTTGGGGCTTACTTCTTACTCTTAGCACATTGTAATGGGATGCCATATGATATCATTCTTCCACTATTGTCAAGGAAATGTAGTTGAACTCAAAGGTTTTATAAAATGGAAACCATCTAAAGTGATAATATACAACAACATGACAAAATTGTTAAAAAGGGGACAATATGGTAATCGCACATTGTTCTCATTAGATTTTCAAACATCCGAACCCCATGTTCTCTTGGATCTCCAAATTGTAATTGACAAACATTCAAATATATTTGTGCGATATTCCCAAAGGTATTCCACCTACTAGAGATCATGATCAAACTAGATCCTCAAGAATATTTCCATTTTCATTGATGATGATTAAGAAGATCTTCTTAGATGGGAAATCATATGGAAAATGGACTTTAATGAATCATAAAATAAACATAGCATAGCTACTTGTACTCTTTCTCCCTCTTTTTCTTCACACAAGTTTTTATTTAAATAAATTTGGAATATGTTTTTTTTTTGGGTATGGAAAGGGAAGTTTTGGATATTGCAAACATGTAAAGGTGTTTTGGTGTTCATAAACTAGGCTCTAACTAAAATTTAAGTCAACTAAGGTTAATCACCACAAAAGAAGGTTTGAAGTTTTAGAAATAGATTTTTCGAAAAAATATGGACATGCCAATGTAACTTTGGTTTTTCCTATAAGTTTTTGTTATACCTATGCATATAGAAAGTTTTCATTACCTAGTTGTGATAAAATGTAACACACTCGTATACTTTTTTAGTAAATTCAATAGTGTTGCAATTGAATATGTTTTCTAAAAGTTATTTGAAATCACTTAATAGTAATTCCAATCCTTGTCTAGTGATACCTTGAAGGGATCTACCCCGATCTATATCATTCTAAAAAAAGTTAGATTGATTTTTTGAAATTTATCAAAATCACTTTATATTACACATCTTAAGACCATCCACACTATCTATCACAAGCATGTATCATTTACATCAATTCAAGCAACATATAATAATTATTTTTCATAATGTTAGGCTTCATACTTTTAAATTTATCACATGTTAAGCTATGATATTAATTATTTTTTCAAACAAGAATATTTATGAGCTAACCGCTTCACAATTGTTGGCATTGTATTTATAACATTAGCATTTTGGCATTCAAACTTCATGTTGATCATGCATCTTTATGTACAAAATAGTGTTGGACTATTGCCATTACTTTATATTATATACATCTTGGTCATAGGTTTGTAATATCCCAACAGGTTGTTAAGCATCCCAAAATGTTTGCATTGCGCACTGTTTCCCAAAGTTCCTTTAATACATCTTAAGCTCAAATTTTCACTTCTACTTACACCAACGAGGCATATTTTCACTTCTACTTACACCAACGAGGCATGTGTCTTTATCTATTGCCTTATTTTGTATACAATTTTACTATAAAAATATGCAATGAAACCAAAGTGAAGATTAAATCCACGCACTATTGCAATGCACATTATTTACTGCAAAGAGAAAGACAACCAAGAACAACACACATTCCAACATTTAGTTCCACTAGATCACTTAATTGGTTTACAAAATTTTCCAACCGATATCATGGATCACTGAGTGGCTGCTAAATTCATTTTAATATTGTTTGATAGAACGAATAGGTTGTCAATGGACTAGCAATGCTAAGAGGGTACATGATCCAATTCCAAGATGCAAATCAGAGGAAAAAAAAAAATTGACTGAATAAATTATGGGGACAGAAACATGAAATACGAACAAGATTCCCACAAAGCAAAGTAAAACATAACAGTGTCTGTATTGTTTTGTGCATATTGAAAAAAAGAGCAAAGTTACAATAGATATTCTGGAAGACTGTTCCCAAAAGAGCGGTTTACACTTCTTCTTTTTTTACAGTAACAATTAACAAGCTTTTATATTGAAAAAAGAGCAGAGTTACAATAGATATTCTGGAAGACTGTTCCCAAAATTGGAGAGCTGTCATATCAGGCTCATCCATTTCAAGTCTTTCATGTTTAGTCACACCCTCGATTCTACGACAGCTATAGATATTTATATACTTTCCTAACAATAAACAGCAAAGGAAATACATTATTGTGCAAATAGATAGTTAACTCGCTTCTGAGCTATTATACACAAAAAAACAAAACATCTAGAGAATCATGGTGAATTATGCAGAGCATTGATGGCCGATGTTCTCCTTGTTTCCATTCCTTGTTCCAATGTTCTCCTCGTCATTGACATTCCTTGTTCCAGCGTTCTCCTTGTCATTGCCATGGAAGACCATAGAGTTTCTTTTGATATCAGAATTCATTCCATCCAGCTTTGGTTCAACCACTTTGAGACTGTTGTGCAGCGAGTTAATCTGGGTGTTGATATCCCTGGAGCAAGGGCAGTCATTGTCCATTTTTCCAGCAAGTACCTCAAAGTACTCCTTGATTTTGTTGCAGACATTCCTGATTTCTGTAGAAGAGATCTAAACGAAGGTGGCAAGATGAGACAGATCTTTCTTCTGATCGGAGTATTCCCCCCTAATCTTGCAGAGCTCACTGTCTAGCTCCATCAGATGCATACGAACTTTTGAAGATGGGCTGTCCTCCTGATGGGTAGACTCCAAGTTGATAAAAATGTTATCCATCCCATGCTCATGAGATGTCTAATTCTTTCTGCTACTAGTCTCACTGGAAAGCCCACGGCAAGCAGAAGGGTGCACCGCCCCACCCAGGTTCTGATTGTTTCCCAATTCCAGAGAGGCCTCCCAGTCCTTTCCATTACCTTTCTCTCCAAATAGTCCTCGTGCTATTGGGTGCACAACCCCACCATTGTTCTAACCAGTGCTCAATTATAATGGCACCCAGTTTCTGCCATTGAATGGCTCATCCACCTTGGAGAGACCCCGTACAGTGCTCAATTCTAATGGCACCCAATTTCTTCTATTGAATGGCTCGTCCACCTTGGAGAGGCCCCATAGTAAATTATGAGCCGACCCACCACACGCTTTCCCAACACCGCCATTCCCATGTCCCTGAACAACGTCGAAAGCAGACAAATACTGCGTCACAGAGGACCCGCCTCCATTCTACTAGATATTCTTCATGCAACGACGACATTGCAATGAAGAAAAGTTTGAGACCTTATCGGCCTCCATTGCTGGTTTTTGAGGATTCAAAATTCTAATCTAAACTATGAAGGGTTCTTGGAGCACCCAATTCTCAATAGTTCGAAAATGCAGGATGGCGAGCCTTCTCCCATGAAGTGTGATATAAGGTAGGGTAGAAGCTGGATGTAGTATTAAATTCATTCATGCGTGCCAGGTGGGATGTGACCGATGAGGGCGTCAGGTGTTCCAGAGGTACGCGAGAGAGGATCGATGCCAAGAAGAAGATCCCAAGGCACTCTTGCCTTTACTCCATAATTTTTTTTTCTATTTTGTAATGTTTGGGGGAAGGGAATTAGGATGCAAGGTGGTCATAAACAAAATAGGAAGGGGACTAAGGAACCTTTTTGGTAACAATGCTAATGCCATTGATGATCATCGAACCGCAATCTAAACCCACACCAATATTTTCCATGCGGTCTGGTTCTTTATTGTTGTTTCTCAGGACATGGAGGAAGGAGATGGAGTTAAAATCCTTAGCTGCATAGGAGAAGAGGGTCTGAAGATTAGAGGTGGGTTTTTTCCTTCGGAGTCAAAAAGGACTCCTCCCACACCTGCCATCCCGAGAGCGGTTAATCACCCTTTCTTGCGTAAGATTGTTCCTTGTTATTTTATTCTTATATCAATGATGAAAAATACAGAGAAGGATTGGATTACTATGGAGCATCATGAGCAATACTAATCATTTCCCCTTTATCTTTCATTTAGTACCTTGAAATCATCATCATCATCATCATCATCGTCATCTTCATCGTCATCATCATCATCATCATCGATATCATCATCTTCATCGTCATCATCATCATCACCATCATCCTCATCTTCACCATCATCATATTCATCATCATCATCATCCTCATCCTCATCTTCATCATCATCATCATCATCATCATCATCATCATCATCATCATCATCATCGTCTATGGATATTCGATGTAGATACCTAGAAATACTAATAGCGTTTGGCGTCGGTGGTTTAGCGAGATCGTCAAATTCTTTTGTTCTAAGATGGGTAGAGTTTATAATTGAATTTATAAATTTAAGAATATAGTAAAATGGTTTTTACTTATAAAGGTGATAATAGAATATGTTTGATTTTACATTACTAATAAATAGAATCATGAGATAGAAACTAGGGAATCACTACTAGATAGAATCCATTTCCTTGTTGTTCACACTTTCTTGCATAATATTGTTGCTTGTTATCGGATTGTCATATCAATGATGAAAAATACAGAGAAAGATTGGATTACTATGGAGCATCATGAGAAATACTAATCATTTTCCCTTTAGCTTGCATTTAGTACCTTGACATCATCATCTTCATCATCTTCATCATCATCATCATCATCTTCATCAGCATCGGCATCGTCATCTTCATCGTCATCATCATCATCATCACCATCACCATCGGCATTGTCATCTTCATCGTCATCATCATCATCATTACCATCATCATCATCATAATCAATCATCGGCATCATCATCGTGTTACACAGTTACATAGTTCTTCCCCTGTCCTTATGATCAATTTATGGTTGAAATCGTATGTTTCGACGAGACCATGTTCTTAACCACTTGGTATTGCTAGGTGTTCCACATGAAAATAAAAATTGGGCATAATATTGCTAAGCCCCAAAAGATTAAAAGGTGGCATTTTTGGGTTAGCATGGCCGGTTGATGTTGCTCAATAATGTCCAAGAATGAAGTACATATAAACCCATCACCGTCATCCATGGTCATATTAAACAAATATTGACATGGAATTTGAATTGAGATTAGACATAATATCATGTTGATTAATAACTCACACTAGTGACTACACATGTTGTATTGAAGGAACCTCCTAGGGTTTATGTAACATTTGAATTGTGAAGAATTTAGTACTATTCAGTTTCAAGATGACCTTAAAAAAACTCAATGGCTCCAACCGAAGATACTGTATTTAAAGAAAAAAATTTAAAGAGTAATGAGACAAAAGCTAACGAGTGAATATAAGTGAGATTTTAAAAATGTTATTTGAATATAAGTGAGTATAAGTGAATAATCTTGGGACTAGGCATAAAACTATTAATTGCATGTAACCACAAGAGATTTAAACTCATGAAACTTATTGAATACTTCATCATTGGTCTTCATAAAGTATATATAGGTCTTTATGGAAGGTGACATAGTGTTAAGCAATGCTTGAGGTAGGAGCTGGGAGAGGGAGTGAACTCGAAGACCAAAGGGAGAGGAATCATTAATAAATCAAACATAATAAATATTACCAGTTAAAGAAGTCGATGACATAGGTGAACATACATTTTCATGAATTGTATCAAGAAACTATCTTGATCTATGCACACTACTTGGAAAAGCAATCTTTGTATGCTTTTCAAGTGCACAACCCTTGCATGTACATATTGGTAACTCAAGAACAACACGTAACTCCATATTGGTAACTAGATATGTGGCATCATCGCATAACTCTACCTGTATGACAAATTCTTTCTCTTTAATTCTATTGAAATCCTTATTATTGAATGTCACATGTTTGGATGATCCACTTTCCATATACCACCCTACACTAGAGATGGTTTTAGTGGAAAGACATGATACCATGGAGAAGGTTGTCTCTAGCTTTTTGTGCTAACTCATCCACTTTGAATTCTTTTCCATCCTTGCCAACAACTTTTGTTGCTTGTTCTTTTCCTTCTTCCTAGGACATCGACACGCACAGTGGCCCATCTTGTGGCATGAATGATTTCATGTGAGTCGAGTGGTTCTTCCCATGCCATGATAATTATGGATAAAAATATTAAATGAATGAAAGTGAGATTTCAAAGGAGTAAGCATAAAATGTCCATCACACATATACAATAATATTGGCACTAGGCATAAAACTATTAATTGCAGGTAACCCCAAGAGCCTTAAACTCATGAAACTTATTGAATACTTCATCATTGCTCTTCATAAAGTATATATAGGTCTTTATGGCTAAGGGAGTGGAATCATTAATAAATGAAACATAATAAATATTACCAGTTAAAGAAGTCGATGACATAGGTAAACATACATTTTCATGAATCTTTGTATGCACACTACTTGGAAAATCAATCTTTGTATGCTTTCCAAGTGCACAACCCTTGCACATACCTAGATTATAGATCACAAAGTTCAGAAATACCTGCACTATTTCCTTTGAGGGTGGAAGTGCTCCATAGTGCAAGCAACCAAATCTCGTGTTCCAAATGTTCCAATAGTGCTACACTTTATTATGACAAATTACTTCTAATCAAACTCCACACACTTAAGAGGTGTCATATCTTAATCTAAAACAAGATTATTAATTAAAATTTGTTTAGAATGGGTGAAGCAGGTCATTATAGCCTTTCTTTACATGTGGATCTACCTAGAAACATAAATTATGACTGTCTATAGGTTGGGATTGTTGCAAGGAATAGATGAAAATCAAACTGTATTGAATGGATGAAGCAAGATAAGCATTACATTCTTTCTTTACATGCAGATCTACTTGAAACACCTGTTTATGACTATAGAGGTCAAGATAATTAGAAGGAACATTGTTAAAGGTATCCATTCCAATATTAATGTATTCCTTGTCAACCAGAAAAAAGAGGCGGGTCTTACTAGATGTACTCACTATGTCATATTTACCGAATATGAGAAGGGAATTGAATTGAAATGCTTTTGTTTGTAAATTGATGCTAGTTGAAAATTTTAATGAATATCTAACTAAAAACACGAATATCCATGGAAATGCAAATCCCATTATGTTAACATCCATGTGATTTTTGCCACTTATATGTTCTACTTCCATGCCCTATTGTCTAGCCCTTAACTTTTGAGTTTGATCAACTAGTAGTGAAATATATTACATAAAACATTAAGGTATCCTAAATTTTAATTTAACTAGCTTCTTATATATCTCTCACACCTACATATTGTCAGTACTCAAGAAATATGACATAAAATATAAGATAGGCGTTTTTTCATTTTTGCATTCTTAGTGATACTAACATTGTTGAAAGTACAACATGAGCTATATATCAAGATATCCTTGTGTGGGTAAAGATGTTTTCTTCCTTATTTGGATTTCCTCAAGTCTTGTCCTTAACAATAACATTTTGGTATCATTTGATGACTTGAACCTGGTGAGTATTTCACATGGAAAATATAAACAACATGCAAACCTTCTTTATATAAAAGCAATGCCAGATTTCTTTAGAACTTTCATCTTTTTAAGACAATAACAGATCCATAAGAAATCAACTTATGGCCCATCTCTTTCATCAACATGGATTCTTATTGTGGAATTCAAATTTAATTATATCTTCAATTAGTCTTTTAATGTTGAGTTCAAAATTCTATTTAGTGAGGCTAAGTTCAAAACTCCTTGTCCCTATTCTAGTTTGGTTTTCAACCTTGGTCTGTTTCCTTGCCTTCACAAGACCAAATCTCAACAAAAATTAGATATTACTATTACTATTTAATTTATATTTTATTTCATATATATATATATATATATATATAGGGATTACCATGTTCCTACCATCTTGGAAAGTTCAAATGCAAAAAAGAACCCTACACTGTCTCACTGAGTTTACACATAGAGGGGAGTCCTCATGCAATAGAATGCAGTGGGCATGCCTAAGTCTTGAGGCTTGGATAGGGTGTAACTCTAGAACTTCCTTTAGGCTTCACCAAACCTTGCAAGGTCAGTACACCATTTTCACATCTAGGCTTTGGTTTGAATCATTTCAATCACACTTTTTTCATCATGTGTATACTGCTCCCTTCTCCTCCTCTTGGAATAATAATAACGGAGACAAAATCCTCATCGTCGTCATTGTCGTCATGCTATCCAATCTATATACCTATCTACCGCTGGGTCACGCGTTCGATTCCCCTCCTCACACTTCAATGCTTGATTTCCAGATCTGCTCCCAGCAGTACCTCCTCCCAGCCCAGGATAGCAAAAAGATTCACTTTTGGGTTCATATCTTTACCCAAACCCTGGGCTCTGAATTCCTAGCAGCCCTGTCGAAACCCGTGAGGTTTTTCAAGAACTGAATCCACCGATCTATATCTCTAGCTACTTGAACTCGGGACATATGGACAATGCCCAGAAAAACAACACGGATGTATTACTACTTGAAAAGCCAGATTCACTACCGAAACTCTCCATTCACAGGAATCCAATCGAAACCCAGAAGCAGCTCTTACAAATTCCTTCCATGACTATCATAAACATAAAATATTATCTAAACCTGCTCCACTAAACCACCACAATCAACGCTATCTCTGTTTGCTTCCATTCATTATTCCTTCACCCTCACTATTTATTTCAGCTTCCCCATTCATTCAACACCACATGGTAACGTAGATAGCATATTGTCACATTAACAATTATAATATATATAATTGACGAGCGACAAACAATTCTGGGTAAATTATTTATGCCCCCATTACCTTTTTACTGCGTTGATTTTTGAGTACCTGTTAAGATGGGAAATGCGAGTTTAACCCCATACTCGTTCTATATGATTCCCAATATGGAGAGAGCTTGATTTTACAAGAATCTCTCTATTAGTTCCCCATACTCATTCCATGGGATTCCCCATATACTAACTTTCCCTTGCTTACCGTGATGCCCCAACAAATTCATGGAAAATTTTATTTAGATCAAACAATTCGATCTGGAAATTTCGACAAAATTCTTAATAGGAGTTTCCAATTTCACAACTTCTTTGTTGTTCAAGAATAAATTTCAATTGAAGGGTAAAATCTTTTATTAAATGTTTTATGCAGGGTAGTTTTGGGAACAAAATTGTCAAACAAAAAATTGTTGAAGTGTAAGGGTGCCCGTCGAATTTAACCCTTGGTGGAGAGTGTCACGATTCACTACCAAGTAACTTCTACCTATAGCTTTTAATATTTTCTTCCTTCATCCTGTATGTATTTGTTTTATCTCAGAGTTTAACTTGTGTCTTTTCTTTGACTTTTACTGGCAGGTCGTAGGTTATGATACTCACTACGTTGGGTGCTAATAGGTGACCGAAAGCTTGGTTTTTGGCATAAGAATGGTAAGTCCATGTCCTCCCAATCATTCGTCCCTTCCTGTTGAAGCTATGGTTACAAGGCTCTGAAGTTTCAAGCTCTTTCATATTGCACCTTCACTGAGTCCTTTGGACTCTCTGCAACTAGATTTGAAGTTTCCAATGGGTCTCCTTTGGCTGGACCGGTAGTTAGAAGGAAGAATATTTTAAAGAAGAAGACTTGGATAAATTGGGGAAGCAATCTGGTTAATGTTTAAGATGTGTTTGTTTTAGGAACTGTGTTTGACCTTTGTCTGAAAGGTGGGGTTTCACCTAAACCTAAGATCTAAAATTGATTGGAAGGGTACTGTAAATCCTTGCCAATTAGTTTCTAGGAGACATGAAAAATAGATAGACTGGTAATGATGGTAATTGTGGAACCCAAGCCTCTAAAGGTGGTTGCAAGGGATATCACACAAGAGGAACTGAGCTTAGTTGATAGTAGTTTGTTTGCAGTCAAACTTTGAGCTTAGTTGATAGTACTATGTCTGCAATAAAATTTAGAGGAACTGAGGAAAATGAACATGACCATAATTTGATTGATGGGAGTTCTAGTATAAGGTAATTTTTTTCCAATTTAATTATTTCATATTTGAAATTACAATTCAACTAATGTGTGGGATAGATGTGCCATAGATGAAAGTTTTAACATCTCAAGGAATTAGATCTTTGACCAAACACTAGGAATGACAAAATTGGGTACTAAGAAAGAAATAACAACAACAAATCATTATCATCTGTATGGTTGTAGGAGGGAAGATTCAATTCCCATAGGCAAGAGCTTTGGGGCATTGATGTCAAGGTACTCAATGCAAGCTAAAGGGGAAATGATTAGTATTTCTCATGATGTAAAAGTAAAGGATGTATCAACTTCAACTTAGGTTTCCTTCAAAAGTCTACATCAGTTGTGTGTTGTCACCAATTTGCAGACAGTGAACACTTTGAGATTCTTGAAGATGACAAATGCCTTCCTAAACCACAATTTTAGGCTATTGATTTGAAATTGGTGTTGACACATCATTATCTCTATTCTCATAAGGTTATCAATCATGAAATGAAACCTTAAAATATTGTTATGGGCATTGGAAATGTTGCTTATCTTCTGATCATGAAATTATATCATGATGACACTAATTGAATCAACATGTAATCCAAAAAACTCAATTGATACACCTATGTAGACTCTACACTGAATGCCTGCAATTCTTGAGTCAATAAGTGTCAACACTCCATATAGACTCTAGACTCTTAGCACATCCTACTACTATGAGATGTTACCCAATGTTTGCAGTGCACCTTGTCTTTGCGCAAGGGCATTCAATGAGTTTGTATTTCACCATACCATCATGAAATGGAACCTAAACCAAACTCATATTGCATCTATTCATGCCAATCAACAACCATTGAATTGATTGTATAGTAGACTTTCTTGAAGTTACTCAAGGATTGGGACTTACAGCCTCCCTTTATTTATATTGGACCCTTTGGAAGCTTTAGAAAATTCCTCTTCCTTTGGTTAGAAACCATGAGAAGTAACTAAAAAAATGCATATCTAGTACTTAACATCCGAACATGACATAATCTCCAACACTTACTATGGATAAGGCACAACTGCATGGGAGTAAATATCTTGATTCTTTTGTAGTTAACCAAGTTATTCAGTGTGCGTTGGATAGGAGACAACAACAACAAAATTTCAAGTGCTAGGCTAGTGTCACTCCCAACCAAAAACACAAGATATCCATTTCATCATGAATTTTTGCCTCAAGAAACACTTTCTACACCATCATTTGGTGCATTGAAAACTGCGCCTTTGGTGTCGTTTTTGACTTAAGAGGACACTAGACACTTTCAATCTCAAACTACGATTCGATACAACTTTCTTAAGACAATCCACATTTATTATATATACTATTATATTTCATTATTTCATATCACATTGAATTAATAGCTAGATATTAATTACTAGGTTTTTCCTTATCTTATGTGCATTAAAGAATTAGATAGAAGTTTGATACCTTTTTTCTATAACCATTTGACCTTCTCTTTTAAATATTTACATTATAAACACAAAATTGAAGCAGAAATTGTAGGTGCTCATTAAACCAATTTGAGTGTTGTTTTGTTTTCTTTTTCTTGAAGAAGAGTGAATGAACTTCAATCTTCTTCCATGTATCAAGAACCATTTTTTTGGGTGTGTGAAGGTTTAGCTTAAATGGGTTTTATAGGAGATGCGTGGAAATTTGGCAAACTTAAAGATGTTGGTAGAAATGAAAAACACATGCTCGTTACATGTATCAATAGTTCTTTTTAAAGAGGGAACTCTCAATGGTTAGATGTTAGTTAGGGAGTGTTGAGATTATACAAATAGACATCCAACCATCTAGCATTTTGAATTTATTTTGTTTTAAAATAAGGTGTCTTGTTAGAATAGAATATTTATATTTAGTCCATGGGAGACCTAATAGGATCTTTCGAGTCATATAAAGAATTATAAAAAGTTACATTATGATCCTTAATGTATATTCATTTCCATTATGTATCAACATGCAATATACTCTCTTTTTTTATGATGTTCAAAGTCTTCAAATCCTAATTTTTTAATCCTTGTCATCTCATCAATTAGTACCCCTTATCTTTAGATACAATATTTTCTTGAATTATGCTCACATGCCTTATTTTGATTATATGGGTTTTAAATTGAAATAATGTTTCCTAGCATACATGATTATGCACAATATCACAATGCCATGCTTATGCTTGCTAAGGTTTAAACATTGTCATGCATTTTACTCACTAGAAGTAGAAGAAAGTTATTGTTGGATTCAATTAATTTGAAAGAGTAGTTATAGTTTGAAAGAAATATCTCCTTACCTTAGATAGCATTCATTGAAAGGAAAGGCTTATTTGATTCATATGCATTTGTATGGTTTGATTCAGTTATCACACCATGAGTTTCACTTCCATCACCCAACTGAGTAATACAACCATTAAAATTTAACTCATTAACTCAACACACTTTAACCTCGCTTGAGGATAAAAAGAATTTGGTAGTTAGTTAGGACACCGGGGATAGGCATCTAAATAATTCCCCCTTGTCATTTTCATCTAAGACATAGATGTTGTCCTATAGGGTATTAAAATCCTCTAGTAGTTATTGAGACGGTCATCGACCAGTTTCTGGAGGGGCCTCCTGTTTTTCCAGGGGTTAAGCCACGAGGATTGATTCCTGATGGACTTTGTGGAATGCCACACTCCACTTAGCACCTAAGGCATATCGATCCATTGTCTTCCTTGTACCTACCATATTGGTGATACAGGGGTGATAAGACAGAAGTGCTGAAAACCTTCTCTGACATGTCATGAACGAGGTAGCCTAGTAACTTTTCTTCTAGGGATCTTTTACCCAGGATCCCTTTTGGTAGAGGGATATCCTTCAAATTCAATCTCTCACTTCGTATTGTTCGACTTAGATTTCATCACCTTGCAAAGGATATGATTTGTCGAGGTCTCCAACTCCTAGTTAGGATGTTTGCTTGCTATTTCACCTTTTTAGAGGGTCTTTTTCTTTTTAGTGCTGCTTGTTGGCATTATGGCCACTTTTGTTTCAGCTCACTTACTGTGACACCAGTCCCAGTACAATTTTTTGAGCTTGCTTTTTTTCCCTACGAGCCTTGTCTTTTCCTAGCTCCCCTTCTGCATGCTAGGTTGGTTTAGGGTTTTTGAGTTCTTACACAGTCAGTTACCAACTATCTGATGATGTTTGATGTCCTCTTCTCCCAGGTCTTCAAGATGGTTGAGTTAGATGGTCTTCTCAAGGGACTGAACACCCCTTGATGGAGTTGCTAACACTTGACCTTAGGAGTAGTCTAGAGGACCATGTGATCACATCATCCGTGTGGACTTTTTCGTTTACTCTAATGATGGACTTTCATGTTATATGGAACAATGGTACATTTGAGAGAGAGATGATTGGTTGTACCCCACCTTGGTTGATTGTCTTATGGTCCTTTCATTTTGTTGCTAATATTTTTGTGGTACCTTGCCTTTTACCTTTTGGGTCTTCTACTCATCTTGGGTTATCTTTTGATTTGAACCACCTTTTATGTTTTTGGTCTTGTGGGTACTATGGTAGTTTTTCCACATTTGAGGTACACCCCCTTTGTCCAAGTTGTTATGAGTCTTTATACCCACTTCGTACCACCCTCCAGACCTTAGTTAGGAAGATTGCTTACTATCATACCTTTTGGTAGTTCTATTTGAGTTACAAGAGGTAGTTACAAGGAGCTATTGCATATATTTGACATTATTTGACCTTCCATCTCTTTGGCATGTCAAATAACAGGTAGTTGCAAGGAGATATTGCAATATATATTTGACCTTATTTGTACCTTCCCCACAATGGTTGATTTACTTTTGGTCCTTACAACCTATTGTTTATTGTTCTTGTGGTAGCTTGTCCTTTCATTTTTTTGTGGTACCTTACCTCTCATCTTTTGGGTCTTTTACTAATCTTAAGTTATCTTTTGATTTGTACCACCTTTTATTTTTTTGGGCTTGTGGGTATAACTATGGTAGTTTGTCCACATTTGAGGTAGTACACCAACTTAGTCCCAAGGGTTATGAGTCTAATTTATACCCACTCTTTTCTTTTTGACTTGTACCTTACTGGTTGGTTTTTGTACCCTTTGGTTGGTCTCTACCTTACTGGAGGCCATGAGTCTGTTTGGCCTCAGTCTGCTAGCTGTTAGATCATCTTTATTGTGACTGTATTGAGCCTTTTGACTGTCATTGAATTTCTTTGATTAACCGTACCATAGCCCACTCATCTCTCTATCTCTGGTTTGTACTAACCCTATAATAGGGTCACTTGGTTCATAGAGTTGACTGGCCTCTAAGAGGCATAGTCACTTCTGAAAGTAACTCTTCTGAGTATATTACAGGAAACGTCTACACCAAGGTAATCAAAGATGTGTTGGTTATAAGACTTAAGTAATCAAATATGTGTTCGTTATAAGACTTAAGTAATCAAATTGTTGGTAATCAAATATGTGGTGAATAATTTGAATTAAGTAGTTAAGACTTGTCCTATCAGACAAAATTGTTTGTAATCAAATTATATTTGTTGGTAAAGAATTTTAAGAACATAAACACTTTGAAAAACAACTGTCTTGAATCTAAGAGCGAGGTAAAAATGCTGACCATACTGCATGTCATCGATTATAACCTTCCCAACATTATAGAAACATAAGCTTCATACATAGGATGGGGACGAGTCCTAAAACAGGTAAGAAATCCTAAAGAAGAGGAAATAGTCATGTTTGCATCAGGAACTTGGTATAAAACTGAGTAGAACTATGCCACTGTCGATAAAGAAATCCTTGTAGCATTGATATGCATAGAGAAGTTCTAGATTCATTTGTTGAACCATGACTTTGTCATAAGAACATATTGCTCTAGTCTTCCATTTGTGCTAAATGAAACACTAAAAAATGCAACAACAAAAGGAAAGTTAGCAAGATGGAAAGAATTTTTTTGATGTTATAATTGTACTATTCATGAGCACATTTCTGGGAAAGCAAAAAGCATTCCTGACTTTTTAACAAGAAAATATTTGACACGGAAGTATGATGTTAATTTTTCACCAGCGAGCCCGAAGCAAGTGAGCCTAAAACAAGCTAGCCTAGTGCAAGCGATCCTGAGGAAAGCGAGCGTAGAAGGTCAAAGCGAAATCCAGTGGGGGGTCATAACCCACAAGTAAACATGGAAATCTCTGCTTGGACCAAAGGAAAACATCAAATCGATAACATTGATGATAATATGAGTTGGTTGGATTATATGCAAGATTGGAAACCTAGGTGGGAGTTGAGACATATTGAAGTATTAGATGCTAACTTACAGGGATCTAATGCTTTTATTAGACTATTGCCAGAACTCAAAAGAATGCCTATGGGATCCAGTATTATACCAGAGATGATTTACAACAACTCCTTGAGAAAAGCAGTTGATGCAAGCAATTGGTTAACACACCTCTACCATGATCTTAAATTAATCATGACATAGGTCTCTACACATCATCCCAGGCTAAAACTGGACCATCAATGCTACTATATTAATTGGATACGTTGCTTGAAAGCATGGCCACATCAATATTCTAGTCTTCGGTTTCCAAGTACTACACATACTTATGAAAAATATAAAAAATTATGGTGGCAATTCTTGAGAAAGAAAATACAGATAGAACATATTATACCATGCTAAAGTTTGGACTTCAAAGTACAAATGATATCCATGAGGATCCAGCTACATTCTACGACGTCCCTGATTGGATGAGAGACTAGTGGCAGTCATTCGGCATCAACCCGACAACATTAGAACCAGCTATTATTTATAATCTAAAATGAGAAGTTGGAGAATCTCTCGAACAGGTCAAATATATTTTGCAGACAAAGATTACTGAGGATCAAATCCTTGTGTAGTACATTAAATACAAAGAACAATGGCTTGTCAAAACCCACATAGATGTCCACATGCATCCGAATAGACGCATGGTTCAGAGGTCTATTTATTCAAAGGCATGGTGCACTGAATCCACCGTCTTTCAAGAAATATATGGTCCCCCATACTTCGATGATTTGTAAATATCTAAAAAGTATTTGGCTATGAGTGGGGCCTATCCATTCATATTGTCATAAATATTGAATGGAAAGTCTATGCAACTATGTCATTATAATATAAAGAAATCCCTAATTTTCTCTGTGTCAATATGATTGAAAATCTATGTTATGCAATAAATACCCTCAGTCAAGATTACAAGTAATTGTCCAAAGGCAACATTAGTTGGGAGTAGCATTGAAAGCTACCATTTTTCAAAACAACTTAAATGTTTACGGTTCCGTTGTTGCTTGATTCAATTACTTTCAGTCATCTAAGAAGACCATGCTTGATTACAAAAATACCCATGTCTTTCCAACATTCAATGAGTTCATCCTTTTCCTTAAGAATATTTCATTTTAGAGTTTGAATAAGATTATACAAGTTCCACAACATTATAAAAAATATTGTTTTTGAAAATTAGTGAACACTTATTAACCACCTAAAAGATCTTACTTTTGAAAGTCATAAAAAAATTCAGCAGTTTTCCATAATGGTTAGTTATTTTTATTTTATATTATTATTGCTAAATATAAATATCTTACTAAATGTGAGTGTACTTCAATTACCGAGGTGATGAACCCAAACTGATGGGATGAGAGAGACTTTAGGGCCATGATGACAAAGCTGATAGTTAGATGGTGTGATATGGGACGCAAGACCCAAAGGAGCAATAAAAGACAACTCATAATTGCATGAATTTCTACTCCTCAGAAAGATAAAGTGATCCTCTTCCTCAGCACTTGAATGCCTACATTTTGAGAAAGGGAATGCAGTACAAGTCACCTTATAAAAGGTGATACACGTCACCTTTTAAGAGGCGCTATGCCTTTCCGTCCTATCTAAACTTTTTTCCCATGGTGCAGGTAGAACCAAACAGGTATTTGTCAGATCTGTCTTCCTCGAGTGAGGGGATTTTAGGAACACTAGAGGAAAGTCAGACATCCAGTAGGTCTACAAGAGTTTTATCGACTAGATGTAAAAAGACCAGAAGAAAATTCCATAAATGCATGAAATATTATCGTGCTCAAGGGGGGTCATGTTCCTATTATGATGAGACAATAGGCGATGACGAGGTGCCCTTGAGGTACAGACATTTAGTGAAACAATGGGTACCCAAGGATCTTCCTCAACCGAACACAGATTTTTGTGTGGACGAGAGGATATATCGAATTGCACCGTTGTTGATACATGGTTTCAAGCATTTTTGCATGGATGGCATAAAGGTCCCTTATGGAAAATGTACAGAATTGATGGAGTATGTTGGACCATGTTACAACTACAATGATTGGATGTGCCTAGTCTAATATACAAAAAGTGTGCGCAGATGTGGATTTCCAGCAAACTATTTACAGTTGAAAGACAAAGATCAAAATAAAGGAGCAACAGTGTACATGGACAGAAGGCCAAAGGCCATAGGTAATATTGCGGGGTTTATAAACAGTACACAAATAGGGTCTACAAATAAGCAACCAAACTGCGAATTTGAGGGGCGTTAAGGAAACTGTGTTTTTGTATGTGACATTAAATCAATATCTGTTAGGGAAGAGTTGCTTATTAATTACAATTTGAATCGAGTAGATACAAACACGGATGGTATGGTAGTGGTACATATAAAAATTTACCCAACCTTTTTATTAATGAATTTAACATCTTAAGGATTTTTCATTAGTTTATTTCATTTAAATTTTCCATATTTACTTCGTAGGCTAGTGATCGGGAAAAATCCAAGCCAGCAGATGATCGGAGGAGTACATCTTCCTCGAGGGAGCAGGTATAAATCTTTGTAATAGTAAAAATATAATAAGAAAAACGATTTTTTTTTGCTTTGTTTTTTCATTATTAGTATATTGGTTTGGTTTAGATAATGTTATCTATTTTTCATTATTAGTATATTGGTTTGGTTTAGATTAGTATATTGCTACGTAACATAATTCTTATTTTGTTATGTATTTTTTGTCTGTATACTAGTTTCGTTATGATAATGTTTTCTACTTCTTTTTTGCAAGGGCCCGATGATCGGGGCAAGTCCACAGCTGTAGATCAGACGACACCATCGTCCAGGCATCAGGTAAACCTAGTTGTAATTTTAGGAATCTATCATGATATGACTCAGTAGTGTTTTATATATTTTTGTTGCAGCCCAGTGAATAGCTATATGAAATAGGATCGCAATAATATTCAATAGATCCTGAAGTGGCTGAGATGCTAGCTAACGATACCGACAAGTGAGATTATAGCATCTCAACCACTTCAATATTCAATAGATATCGATATAGTGCGGAAATCGTTTCTTTGCTAATCAGGGTTCCGCAGACAAGTGAGATTATATCAAGGATTGAATTGTTGGCAAAGATATTTGAAACCTTGTGAGTAAGTTGAGGAATCTTGAATTGTTGGCAAGCGATTTGGTAGAGTGCTATTGCAACATCTCCGATGCTACGACAAGGCAGAAGATGGCGCGAATGGCTAGAAGATGACGTGAATGGTGATCAGCAGAAGATGTGCATTTTGGGTCAATTGTACCGCAGAATGCGGGTTTTGGGTCATTTGGACCATATATTATGCAATGTTGAGTCAGCTATACCGCAGAATGTGGGTTTTTGGTCGTTTTTGGATAAGTCAGTTAGATATTGGGTCATTTGTCCATAGTGTCAATTAGGAAGTTGGTAGTAAGTGGACAAGAGTTGTAAGGAAAAAGCCTATATATAGAGAAGAATTGTAAGTCTTGAAGATATATTTGGCAGTTGAAGAATGTGAAGCTTTGATGTTGATTGTATGATTTCCGGGTATGTTTTGATGTCAAGAGTCATTGCGGAGATCTAGTTTTTGCAGAGGCATTGTATCCGGGTTGACAATGATAATATAATGAAGCTATTTTGGTGCAATCCCTGTGTTCAATTTGTTCAGTTACAATAATGTGATATTGCACTATACAAATAAGTCATGCTTCTTTGATGCGATACTTGCTTTACAATTACTGTTGTTGCAATGATGAATGTTTGGGTTGAATATTGCTTTACTACTATGTTTAATGCTTAAAGATCTCTGTCGCTGTGTTGCAATAAGTTTAAGTATCATAGCCGCAACCATCCTCCTTCATTCGGCAGAAACATGGTTCCATCTGCTCTTCCTAGACGCCTCGGGTCACAACTACATTTGGACTTAAAAACCGACGGGAAAATCCAACGGCGTGTCGATCTCTCTATTTTTACCTATAAAAAATCACAAGTTTGTAATTTTTTTTTTTAAATGGCCCCGATTGTCGGTTTTGTTAAGATTTCATATGCTAAGACAGAAAATAGCAGCATTAAATTCCATTTCACAATAATAGCATATATATAGGATCACTGAAGAAACAACAAGCATGGCATAAACATAAGAGACACAGATTTATCCTGGGAAACCCTCATGGGGTAGAAAACCCAGTAAAGCTTCCTCAATATAGATGACTAGCAATATACAAAGATGAAACCCTGAGACATGATCTCCTCCTCCACAATAGCAGACCTCTCCTCCACAAGTGCGCTATCCTCAAGTGAGTGAGTGTGTCAAATGAGGAACACACCTCCTCTATTTATACACTACTCTGACATATCTTTTACACAAGTACACGTAGGCTTGTATTTAACCAATGGGTTAAATAGCCCACTACAACTGACTGGGTCGACCCCTCTAGGGTGGTCTAATAACCCTTTGACCCACATGACACATACAGGGCTGACCCCCACTAGGGAAGTCTAATAACCCGAGTTACCACATTCTGACAGAGGAATAAACATCTCCGGATATACAATAAGATCTTCATGGAGGAATGAAACATCTCCAGAATAATAAAGTACAAATATAATATTCTTTGAAGTTACAATATCTCAACACTCCCCCTTAACGAGAAGGATATTATAACAGCATATGCACGAGCAAGGAGTCATCAACATCATACATGATACATCTATAAATCATTGGAAGCTTTCTCAACATCATCAGTAACTCAAGCAGTTACTGGAACATCTTCAATACTGGAACATCAACATCTTCAGTACTGAGTCTTTATCTTTTGCAGCACTCGAACAACTACAGCAACATCAACATCTAGATCCTCACGATCATCAGCATCATCATCTCACGATCATCAGCATCGTCATCACACGATCATCAGCATCGTCATTGGCATCACGATCATAAGCATCGTCATCACACGATCATCAGCATCGTCATCACACGATCATCAGCATCGTCATCACATGATCATCAGCATCGTCATCACATGATCATCAGCATCGTCATCACACGATCATCAACATCGTCATCACACAATCATCAGCATTGTCATCACATGATCATCAGCATCGTCATCACACGATCAGCAGCATCATCATCTAGATCATCACGATCAGCAGCATCGTCATCTAGATCATCACGATCAACAACATCATCATCTAGATCATCACGATCAACAACATCGTCATCTAGATCATCACGATCAACAACATCATCAATACAAGTATAAATATCATTAATACAAGTATCCTCATCAATACAAGTATACACATCATCAATACAATTATCCTCATCAATACAAGTATACACATCATCAATACAAGTATCCTCATCAATACAAGTATACACATCATCAATACAAGTATCCTCATCAATACAAGTATACACATCATCAATACAAGTATCCTCATCAATACAAGTATACATAATAGCAGCATACCCTGCAACACACAAGATCCAATTACGGGATGATCAATCCCTCTCACTTTAGGACATAGGTCCAAGGATGATACAATCCTGATCCACTTATGGGATGATCAGTCCCTCTCGATTTAAGACAACTCTCATGTCTATGGATGATGCAATCCAGATCAACTTACAGGATGATCAATCCTTATCACTTTAAGACACCTCACCATGTCTAGGGACGAGGCAATCCCAATCTATTTACAGGATGATTAGTCCTTATCACTTTAAGACATCTCACCATGTCTAGGGACGAGGCAATCCCAATCTATTTACAGGATGATTAGTCCTTATAACTTTAAGACATATCACCATGTCTAGGGACGAGGCAATCCCAATCTATTTACAGGATGATTAGTCCTTATCACTTTAAGACATCTCACCATGTCTAGGGACGAGGCAATCCCAATATATTTACAGGATGATTAGTCCTTATCACTTTAAGACATCTCACCATGTCTAGGGACGAGGCAATCCCAATATATTTACAGGATGATTAGTCCTTATCACTTTAAGACATCTCACCATGTCTAGGGACGAGGCAATCCCAATCTATTTACAGGATGATTAGTCCTTATCACTTTAAGACATCTCACCATGTCTAGGGATGAGTCAATCCCAATCTATTTACAGGATGATTAGTCCACTCAATCTCATTTAGGACTATCCTTCCTTTCGAATTACTAGATTTACTGTCCAAGGATGATTTAATCCATTCAATTCATTTAGGACTATCCTTCCTTTCGGAATTACTGGATTTACTGTCCAAGGATGATTTAATCCACTCAATTCATTTAGGACTATCCTTCCTTTCAGAATTACTGGATTTACTGTCCAAGTATGATTTAATCCACTCAATTCATTTAGGACTATCCTTCCTTTCAGAATTATTGGATTTATTGTCCAAGGATGATTTAATCCATTCAATTCATTTAGGACTATCCTTCCTTTCGGAATTACTGGATTTATTGTCCAAGAATGATTTAATCCACTCAATTCATTTAGGACTATCCTTCCTTTCGGAATTACTGGATTTACTGTCCAAGGATGATTTAATCCATTCAATTCATTTAGGACTATCCTTCCTTTCGGAATTATTGGATTTACTGTCCAAGGATGATTTAATCCACTCAATTCATTTAGGACTATCCTTCCTTTCGGAATTACTGGATTTACTGTCCAAGGATGATTTAATCCATTCAATTCATTTAGGACTATCCTTCCTTTCGGAATTACTGGATTTACTGTCCAAGGATGATTTAATCCACTTAATTCATTTAGGACTATCCTTCCTTTCGGAATTACTGGATTTACTGTCCAAGGATGATTTAATCCGCAACCGTACATTTAGGACCACATCCAAAGATTACTCAATCCTCAACCGTACATTTAGGACCACGTCCAAGGATGACTCAATCCTCAACCGTACATTTAGGACCACGTCCAAGGATGACTCAATCCTCAATCGTACATTTAGGACCACGTCCAAGGATGACTCAATCCTCAACCGTACATTTAGGACCACGTCCAAGGATGACTTAATCCTCAACCGTACATTTAGGACTACGTCCAAGGATGACTTAATCCTCCACCATACATTTAGGACTATGTCCAAGGATGACTTAATCCTCCACCGTCCACCAAGGACTTCATTCTCGAAGACATACGTCTACGGCTATTCTTTCGGACTGAAGTCCAGGGATGATCCAATCCCCTCACATGTTCACCAAGAACTTCATTCACGAATACATATGTCTACAGCTCTTCTTTTGGACTGAAGTCCAGGGATGATCCAATCCCCTCACATGTTCACCAAGAACTTCATTCACGAAGACATACGTCTACGGCTCTTCTTTCGGACTGAAGTCCAGGGGTGATCCAATCCCCTCACATGTTCACCAAGAACTTCATTCTCGAAGACATACATCTACGGCTCTTCTTTCGGACTGAAGTCCAGGGATGATCCAATCCCCTCACATGTTCACCAAGAACTTCATTCTCGAAGACATACGTCTACGGCTCTTCTTTCAGACTGAAGTCTAGGGATGATCCAATCCTCTCATGTCCACCAAGGACTTCATTTTCGAAGACATACATCTACGGCTCTCTTTAGAACAAGTGTTCAAGGATGATACAATCCCTCTTCTTTCTCGGAGACACTTGTCTACGGCTCACTTTAGAACTTGTGTTCAAGGATGATGCAATCCTCACATGTATTCTCATCAATTACTATCGATCCTGGGAACCCATACAGAACCTGATTCACACTTCTTCTTTCATTACACCATTAAGAGAATGGTCTTATCTAGCCACTTGGAGCAAATATCTCATCATGATTCTCTTCTTCTTTCTAAGAGAATCTTCTAGACACAAGCCTTCTATAGTGTGTTTGATTTGAAAATCTTTTTTTTGTTTAACATCCATCGCTTGTTCAGTGTTCATCATTCATCATGATCTTTCCTACAAATCAAAATTAAGTACATGATTAGTAATACTTCATAATCATCAAATCATATTGACATGATAACCTATTATGCATACAGATATCATTTACATAGTTATGCAACTATTTTGACCAATACTTTGGCACAACACTTTCCCATATCCTGTATGCATACAGTGGCTATCTAGATGCCTTCCATCTCTACCAGAACATACTATCGAGAGTGTGCACAGCTCTCAGCATGTCAGCAAAGAGGTTTCATTCTAGAAAAGCAACAACGGAATGTTTGTCCAACTTACCAATCATATGCATATTAGTAGTATACTGTTCAATGCTCTATGAATGTTTACACTCAGCATGATATATTCTAGGAATACAAATATGCATACAAGCAATATCATTTACTATTTCAAATAACAACTCAAATACTTATCTTTTATGTTTGTGTGGTTGCCTCCTGCTTGATCTTCTATATGTCTTTTGAACTTGTATTCATTCTGTACCACTGTGCATGCTCAAGTGTGCACTAGTGTCATCCTCATGATCTCATACACAAACATACGTTCATTAGTATATTCTCCAAACATTCTAATTCTAAATAATCTTGAATATGTATAGTCATGATCATTAGTATTCAGGGTTTCAAGGAAGTCTTCTTTTACTCATGCATATTCTTGTTTGATCATAGTACTCTTCTGGTTAATTAGATCATCAAGAAAAGAGACATAATATGCGTAAACCCTTGATTACTAACTTTATGAATAAGCATAACCAATCATACCAAGTATACTTATATAAGGGATCCTAACACAAGGTAAGATTCTAACTTGACATAAGAAAACATATCTGGATTAGTTATGTACAACATACCTAAACAATCTCTTCAATGATTTAGAGATCCTGAGCTAGAACCTGCATGTCTCATAGGTTAAGCATAATATAACAAAGTCATACATACCTCATAAGTAGAACAAATATTATGGATGAGTCTTTGTCTTCATGTTGTCATGTTTTAAGGAGCTTGATTTGTCTTTTGTGATGTACCTGTATCTTGTTAGCAAACGACATCAACCTCATACAACACCATAATGCATTAGTACAATCATATAGCCCTAATCAATGAATGTCTTCGATCATTCACATGCATTCATACTGTTACTAGGGTGATAAGACAATTCTAACATTAATCAAGATTGTACTAATAATTAACATGAAGACAAACACATTATGAACTTAATCAAGAATCAGATTTCAAGACATACCTGAACCTCCTTAAGTCATACCTATCGAGACTTCTTGTAGTCTTCTTATGTAAGGCCTTAGCCTCAACTCCCCCTGAAACTTGATTTGGAGCTTGATTAGGGCTTGCTAGAGAAACCCTAAAAATTCAATCTTTGACTTTCATGCTTCTGAATGGATGGAAGGATGTGTCTTGCTGAGCTGATCAAACTAGCATACTTCACTTTTGAAATCTCCAAAATTTGACCCCTCAAAATTGCCTTCGAAACTTCTGGATCTTCTGGACAGGAACCCGAACTAGGGTTTGTTGAAGCCCACCCTTCTGTCCAATCAAAAGGTTCGATCCAAGGCTCTAAACTCTTATTTTTCTGAGGAGCTTCCAACCGTGGTTACAGACTTCAAAAATTCCAACTTTTGTTGAAGCCCTAATTTTCCATCTTTCTCGTCAAAATCCCGAACTAGGGTTTGATCAAGCCCGGTCTTCTACCCAACCAAAAAATTTGATCTTGGTCTCTAAATTTCGATTTTGCTGAGTAGCATTCATCCGTGGACTCCGATTCCAAAAATTCTAACTTTCTCTGAAACCCTAAATTCCGGAAGCCATGAATAAAGGTGCTCCAAAAATAATTTTGTTTTGACAGAAATATGCACCCGATTGTTTCGGCTATAACTATGAAATTTTTGCTCCACAAGGTCTGAAATTTCTTTTCTGTAGTAGCCTGACCTATCATCTTGACATCCTGACAGGTTTGACGTCAATTGGATTTTCTAAGAGAGAGTTATGCCAAGTGTCGCAACATGACCTGTTTAAGGGATAAAACAGGAGAGCGAACTTGTACGGAATGCCACGTGTCACTGTTTGAACTTCGGCCTCTGAAAACTTTTTTTGAGATATCTCACCCTGTTATCTTTCTATCCTGATAGGTCTGACCTCAATTGGACTCTCTGATAGAGAGTTATGCCAAGTGTCGCAACATGACCTGTTTATGGGATAAAATAGGAGAGTGAACTTGTACGGCGTGCCACGTGTCACTGGTTCACCTTCAGCCTATGAAAACGTTTCTTGAGATAGTAAATTCTGTGTACTACCTGTCACATTTTACGAAATTTCATTTGGAGCTTCCTAGCCCAAGTTATGACCTTTTTTCCAAGGTTATCTGATTTTGACTGAGATCTGGAAGAGGCAGAAACCCTAACTTGTACTGATCATAACTCATAAAGTACAACGAATCTGAGGGTGCCCGTTGGAAACAAGGTACCTGGGGATGTTATCTTCGACTTGTAAACTTTTCAGACCCTGAAATTTCGCATAAATGGATTTATAGCGAAAGTTCCACGATGACTGGTTTTTGCTATGTAAAACCCTAACCTTCAAATTGTCGTAAGTAAAGCAAGTGTCGTAAGTGCCATACCTTGCCTTCCTTCAGGTTAGCTCTGATACCATGTTAAGATTTAATATGCTAAGACAGAAAATAGCAGCATTACATTCCATTTCACAATAATAGCATATATATAGGATCACTAAAGAAACAACAAGCATGGCATAAACACAAGAGACACAGATTTATCCTAGGAAACCCTCATGGGGTAGAAAACCCAGTAAAGCTTCCTCAATATAGATGACTAGCAATATACAAAGATGAAACCCTGAGACATGATCTCCTCCTCCACAATAGCAGACCTCTCCTCCACAAGTGCGCTATCCTCAAGTGAGTGAATGTGTCAAATGAGGAACACACCTCCTCTATTTATACACTACTCTGACATATCTTTTACACAA